>OW285222.1:14870186-15477710 GCA_935421205.1 Xylocampa areola
CAACACTTAGCGCAGTCAGTTTATGGATGGGTAATCACTAGAAGCATTTTCATCTGAACTGTCGACGTGTACTGTTATAGATCCACATTTCACCAATACTGTTAGCAAGTCCCACGTAATAAGGTGCCTTTTGCCATCTAGCGGGCTCAGTTCCGAACTCCGGGCTGCTATCCAGAATTTCCTTATAGAAATATCCAATACCATTTTATCCGACCCGGGAATCAAACAGGGCCTCATAATCTGCAGTCGCGCTTGGGGTCACGAGTGTTCCCACCTTTAAATAATAATTTAACATTGTACCAAATGATTTCAAATTTACAAATATTTAAAATAATTAATAATATATTAGGTTGATAATTTAACAAATATTATACTTGGTGTTGGCAACCGTGCAGGCGGCCATTGCGAATTGGAACGTTAGACCTAACGGTTGTAAGTTATTATCTATTGTAAAAGTATCGAAATAAATAATAATTGAGGAAACTGAAGACGCTGTGTATAATTAAACCTGACATCGCTAAAACGCGAATATTGTCACAGTTTTGACTTGATTTTGCCAAGTATCTAGATTTGGCAAAATCAAGTCAAAACCGTTCAAGTTAAAATCGCTGTCGCTCGTAACTCACACCCCACCCGGCCGTGACAAGTAAATCGTGAGCAATTTGCCGCATGATCCTAAGTACCACACAACAGTCTTCTGTAACTTCTGAAGACTATAAGACACATATTTGACTTTATTATGCAAGTATATACGTACATACTAACTTCATCCTTTTTTTTATGTTGAGAAATGCCCTCGCATACCGCTCTGACACGGGGAGACAGAGTGGTTATGTGGGACTCGAACCCACTAAAACTCCACAGTATACCTCCTCAGCTGCTTGAGGGCGGGACGCGGGAACGCTTTCGCACACAACCGCGAACCCGCCCGCAGCCGTCCGTTGCCGGACTCTCTCTCACGACGCACCAAACGGATGGCGTGCCGCAACCACCATGGAGACCATGTGCAATGGGCGCCACACGACCCCGTGTCTGGACGCCCAAGGTCCCCTGCGACGGGTCAGGTCTGTGGCCCCGCCGCCTGCCACTACGGCCGCAGAGGATAGGGAGAGCGGCGCCTCGCTATACCGGCACTCCTCTTCCCCTGCGGCACCACCGCGTCCGCCATCTAACGGTGGCGGCCGCAACCTACGCCGCTCCAACATGGGCTTGCAGGCAAAGCCAGAGGAGCGGCCCTCCCTGGGTTCCTCTAGCTTCACCGTGGGGACCAGGCCACGGTTACTAGAGCCCCCCCACCACGACAAGGCGGAACCCCTGTGGGGGGGGGGGGGTTACTAACTTCCTCCTAATTATTGTAAACGCGAAAGTTTACAAGGATGGGTGGACGTTTATACCTATATTACTCGTTCACGTAATATATACTTTTACTTGAATAGATTTTTTATAAATGATTTTATACATGTTAAGGCCTATATTAATTATTATTTTCTAGGGAAAACACACAAAAATGGAACATTAAATTTAATCATCCATAGCTCAGGGGGAGAGCCATGACACGGTACAATAGAGTCACGGGTTTGAGTCCTGCACGTGTCTATTATTTTTCAATGTTTTTCTTAGAAAATAATAATAAATTAAGTGCTGTTTTTATATTATGACTTCGCTATATCTAAATAATTACCGCTTTGTTCTGTAAATTATTACCGTGAAGTTTGTCAAAGACTTATGCCAAGTCTCAGACAATACTAAAACGTGAATAAAGTACCACTTAATCTTTGTCTCTGTGAGTGAGGTCAACCGCATGTTAGTGGTGACACTTGAAGTAAGTAAAACGTCCTTATTGCTACGACATAGAGGTGCTTTCAATATGAAATTGTTAGATTGGACGTGTAGTTGATTTTATCTACTAAACTCGTGACAATCTAAAAAGTCCGATTTGACGTTTCTCATTTTACTTTTGTATGAACATATACGTCAGAAATTGAAAAATCAAATTCATAATTCTAAATAATTACTATGTTACCCATACACTATAACAACGAGTATCATTCTTAAACCTCAAGTTTAACTTTAAATTGAAAAAATGCACTCAATAAAGAAACGTCAGATCGGATTGTCGCGAGGATAATAATATGAATATATTTATTTCCATCTAGATTTGTAACTGTCTGGCAGTTTTGAGTTTTTCTTTGGCCTACGCAAATGTCGTGCCCATATGGTATCGCCTTAGGACAGGTCGTTGACCTCCCTAAATTTTTGTGGGAGTAACACGATGACTGATTGATGTGTTTCGTCAAGCAATTTCAAGTTCGCCTTAGTGGATAAACTCTGTTGATGCTATAAAAGACATCAGAATACAAAAAAAAAAATGTGGTTTTTTTTTTTGAAAAAACGTTTCCCCACACTAGGAATTTCTTCCTGTATCGTGGGTGCGTTTACAGACATATAATCTCACAAGCACACACACACCCAGACCCGGAGCAAATATCTATAGATCGTACAAATATTTGCTCCGTGCAGGAATCGAACCTGCGACACGCAGCGCAGTAGTCGGTTTCTCGACCACTGCGCCAACCGCGTTGTCTTGTTTGGTGCTTAGATAGTTGCAAGCCCCTATTTAAAAAGTTACATATTCCTCCCTTACCGTGTATGTACATAAAAGAAGTGGCTACATTTGTAAGAAAATATCCTAAATATTTTAAGATGCACGAAGATGTCCGAACTAGAGCTACTAGACATTGCAAAAGACTCTATTTGCCTAAAAGTGGTTCTAAAATATTTGATAATAACGTTTGTTCTATGGCTATAACGATATTCAACAAGCTACGAAAAGAATTAAAATATTTACCATTGACATTATTTAAAAAGAAATTAATAATAATAATAATATTCCACAACTATCACACAACGCCGTCTAGTCTCAAGCTAAGCAGAGCTTGTGTTATGAGTACTAGACAACTGATAAACATACTTATATATTTCTAAATGCATACATATTATAGATAAATTACACCCAGACACAGAACAAATGATCGTGCTCATCACACAAACATTTGTCCTGGGTGGGAATCGAACCCACGACCTCCGGCATAGTAGTCAGGGCTACTAACCACTAGACCAACAGGACAGTCAAAAACTACATGACTGGTTGTTACAAAAATGTTACTAGAGTGTAAATGAATACCTCAATCCTTATAACATGTAATCAATTGAATTAACATTTTAATAAATTGAATTAAATTATAATAAAACAACGTTTAACCGGATTAATCGCGAGTATTATTGGTTTTTGTTTTTCCTGACAAATTATGATCTATGACAACCGTTACGGGTAGTCAGAAGCCTAAAAGTCTGACAACCAGTCATACCACGAGATATCGTGTTACCCAGTAACTGGGTTGTGGAGGTCAGATAGGCAGTCGCTCCATGTAAAATACTGGTATTAAGCTGCATCCGGTGTGACTGGAAGCCGACCCCAATGTAATTGGGAAAAGGCTAGGCAGATAGTTTACCTGACGTTTAATAAATTAAATTATATAATTTGTGTATACTCAATTAAATATTAATTCATGTGCCTATGTAACATTCAAATTAATGTGCAATTTTTGTAATGTATACCAATGTAAACTATTTCATAATTTTTAATAAATAATTCAGTATTAAATAACTTTAACCTATGTTATATGTATATTTTGCACACCAGTATTCTTCTGGTTGAATGAATATGGCTCACAAACAAACATTGTAAAACCTCTCTTTATGTACCTTCATTCGCCGATAAACCAATTTGAATATTGCTAAAGTTTTGGCAATATTTTATGACTAGCCGCCTGCCTGACGTCAACCCTCATCAGGAATGCTGTTGTTGGTGGTAACCGCCACCAATACGGTCTCCTTCTTTTTTATTTTTTATGGCATAGGGGCAACCGAGCAGACGGCTCGCCTGATGGTGAGCGATTACCGCCGCCCATGGACACCCGTAACCCCAGAGGAGTCGCGAGTGCGTTGCCGGCCTTTTAAAGGGTTTGGGCCTCCGGTACCCTCACTCACTCGGCGCAACACAACGCAAGCGTTGTTTCACGCCGGTTTTCTGTGAGGCCGTGGTATCAATCCGGTCGAGCCGGCCCATTCATGCCGAAGCGTGGCTCTCCCACCCCTTCTATCTAGCTATATCACACCAAATGTTATCCATGCGCCAGGTTCTGATGTTATCCTACTATCACACACCACTAACCGGGCCACAATGTACGAGCTACAATCCGTACTAATACCTAAATAGCACAATTATTCACAAACCGACCAAGTTCCGTCTCTGTTCTGACAACACGCAATGTTATGTTATGTTATTTCAAAAATACAGGTTCAACGTTATTTCCCTCTCGTTTAATAATCCTTACCTCCGCACATACAGTATTTGTATCAACCAAGTACCTTGTAAATATAGCGTAAACATAATCCATCTAAAGATACGTTCCCATTGTGTTGTGAAATAATCGTGTAGCGTGGGTAAATCTAATATATAAAACTCTCGTGTGACGTGTCGCAGTGTTTGTTATCGAACTCCACTGAAACGGCTGGACCGATTTTCATGAAATTTTTTGTGTATATTTTGTAGGTCTGAGAATAGGTCGTAGGCAATTTTTATACCCCTAGGTGATAAGGGTGGCCCTATCCAGAAAATATATATGGCATAACAAAGTTTGCGGGGCACAGTTTGTTTATATAAAATAGCATCACGCCTGTATTTCCGGAGTAGACAGAGGTGTACACCGTTGTACACTCACATTCCACCAATGTTGATGTAAAGTTCTATATGAAGAGTCTATTGCTATCAACCAGGCATATTTCAATCAATCTGCCTAGCCTTTTCTCAATTACATCGAGATCAGCTTTCCAGTCAAACCGGATGCAGCTTAATACCAGTATTTTACATGGAGCGACTGCCTATCTGACCTCCACAACAAAGTTACTGGGTAACACGATATCTCGTGGTATGACTGGTCGTCAGACTTTTAAGCCTATGATTACCTGTAACGGTTGTCACAGATCTTCATTTTAAAACCGGGACTTACGGCTTATCGTGCTCTCTGAAGCGCGGTGGGCTATGAAAAGATGGTCACCCATCCACAGACCGACCGCGGCAAGCGCAGCTTAACCTCCATCGATGGATGTGTGTGGCTGTTACTCAAAATCAATATATAATCATTTAATACAAATAAAACATTTACAGGCACTTTTAAATTGTCGGAAGTTAGTTGCCACGTTCCAAAGTGTAGGTTCCTATGGAGAAGAACGGGCAAGAAACTCCACGGTTACTCTTTTTCATCATATAGGTTTTTACAATAGTATGTATTGGTTACACTGTTTTTGTAGCAAAATAGTATGTGAGAACAATGTAATATGACGCCAATACTAAAAGAGTTTAGTTTAACAATTCAACATTTTGCTATGACAGTTCAGAGATGACCAGTGCCAACTGACAGCGCCCGTTCACTAACATGACGCATGCGTCAGCATCACCCAACTCAACCATATTGTAGGGAATCGAATGACCCAACACACGCCACCATCGGCGGGACATTTGAGTAAGCTCAGTAATATACATACAGGAACCCTCGAAACGTAACACCCCTTAAAGTTACAATATTAAATGGAAAAAGAATACGGTCGCGAACAGGATTCGAACCTGCGCCTCCCGGATAAATACTCCACGCGCTCTGACCACTAAGCCATCTCGACCTCTGCTCACCACCGCGAATTCTTCTTCCATATTTAACACGTCTTATGGCGACGTCATTGCAATCAATTCAGTACCTATACAGGTGACCGAACGTATTCTTTTTCCATTTAATATTGTATCTTTAGAGTTCGCTAAGCATGCGTTAATGCTTTTTAAAGATTTATCTTGTAACACCCCTTTTTTGGGCAGTCGTGTAAATTGTAGTCGGAACGCGTCCTTACTCGGATTTGTTACGTACAGGCTTCGTTCAAGCCACTCCAGTAAACGTACGTAATACGAGTATTAAATATACATATATCTGTTCATTTTGATTGAAATCTCTTTGCTTATCGCTTAAGGGCTTTCTTTATGGTAAAACGTTATTACTTTATGTAAAAGAATGGTTTCATAAAAGGCTTAGAGAATCTCATCATGTTTTTATGTGAATCACAGGTATATAATACATGTTCTGTGCTTTGGCGTGTCACGGATAAAATTCGAAAATAAACACAAAAATGCGGGGCTGTACAAATATATATATATATATTTACACTGTAAATATACATATAGCTCATGGGGCTCGTGGCTAAGTAACAGCCGCACCGATCAATCGATCGAGGTTAAGCTGTGCTTGCCGCGGTCGGTCTGTGGATGGGTGACCATCATTTCATACCGAGACCCCTCCGTGCCTCGGAGAGCACGTTAAGCCGTCGGTCCCGGTTGTCAAATTAAGATCTATGACAGCCGTTACAGGTAGTCAGAGGCCTAAAAGTGTGACAATCAGTCATGCCACGAGATGTCGTGTTACCCAGTTACTGGGTTGTGGAGGTCAGATAGGCAGTCGCTCCATGTAAAATACTGGTATTAAGCTGCATCCGGTTTGCCGGGAAGCTGACCCCAATGTAATTGGGAAAAGGCTAGGCAGATATATATACATATAGCTCATGGAAGCGTGCGGTGACGATGACGCGAGTTCCATGCTCATGGCGCCTAAAGAAGTTTCCCTTCAAAAAACAACTCAAGTATTTAGTAATGTGCTTCAATAGAAAATCTGCTTTGAAAGAGTGTCTATGGAGTTTCTTGCCGGTTCTTCTCCATAAGACCAACTTCTTTGAACTGGACCCCTGAAATTACTTAATCTGTAAATGATTGCTGAATAGATTTCGGCAGGCGTCTCTTTAAGACGATTAGAAGGGAGCTTGAAATTTAATAGTAGCGAACAATGACACGGTAGGTCAGTTCGGGGAGTGATGACACGGACTGTCAAAGTTACTTTAAAAGTAATAAATCTTTGTAAAGCAGTAAGCATGCATAGCGAACTCTAAAATTATAAATTTTTGTGTAAAGAAAAATATGTTCGTGTGCAGGATTCAAACCTGCACCTCATAGATAAGTACTCCTGGTGCTCTGACCGCTAAGCCATTGAGTTTTGAATTTGAAAACATGTTTACGGATTTATTGGCTATGAGCGGGTTTTTCAGAATAACCCCCAACGGCTTTAAGAATAAGTTGTTGGCATTATTATAGGACGGTGGATTCCTATGCATATTTTATGGTGATTTTGCATGGGTTGATTTTTGTAAAATGTGGGCGTACAATTTATACATCTCTGCCAAACCCCTCGGGAAATACAGGCGTGTTGCTAAGTTGTTATGTTTACAATATTTAACATAATCATCATGTCATTTATAAATTGATAGACTGGTTTGTTGATCTTATGGTCCTAAGAGCGACTACTGAACATGAGGTCTCGGGTTCGATTCCCGGGTCAGGCAAGGTGTTATTGAGTTTTGCCCGGAGGCTGCTACTGAAAATTTACTAACGGACAAAACTACAAGCTCCGGCTTGGAATTGTGCACAGTAGATGGCAATAGGCACACTACCTATTACATTAGATTTAATAACAGCATTGGTGAAATGTGGGTGTACGACTGTGTACACCTCTGCCTACCCCTTTGGGGAATACAGGTGTGCTGCTATGTTATGTTATGTTATAAATACGCGCGTGGTACTTGATCATTATTTTGTTGCGGAGTTATTTTAAAACTACGATACCTGCTAAGATATTCATTGAAATCGAATGATGTCAAGGGCAATTTTGTTCAAAATTAAATACAAATTATTATATATAAAAAATTTAATAACGTATTTATTGGGATAAGAATGATATCATATTTATAAAAACATCTGCGCGAATAATGCATTATTTTAGAGCCAATTTGATAACCATAAAAAGGTTATAGTGAGTCATCCTTAAAAGATAGACATATATTGTCGCAGATTTTTTCTAGAACCTTTAACGGCAAACAATTCTGTCACACATTATGTATGCGTAACTTTAACCGTTTACGCAACGCACGCAATGGAAACTCTCGAAAGGAATATTTTTTCCCCGTTTTTGCAACATTTTTCATTGATGCTCTGCTCCTATTAGTGGTAGCGTGATGTTATATAGCCTATAGCCTTCCTCGATAAATGGACTATCTAACACAAAAAGAATTTTTCAATTCGAACCAGTAGTTCTTGAGATTAGCGCGTTCAACCAAACAGACAAACAAACAAACAAAATCTTCAGCTTTATAATATTAGTATAGATAAAACAAAGCTAAGTTAAGGAAAATATCGTATCAACTGTCAAATCATACTTGTACGAACAATGAGCCGGTATGTTCGCGTGAGTGGTCCGTAATCATCCCGGAAGTATCATTAAACGGTCGGTCGGGAACGGCTGTGACGTATCAGTCGGCGTGATGGGTATACGTGTACCTGACGTGATGTGATGGTTGATATACTAGGTCGAACGTAAAGTTTTATAAGAATTATTTTGTCTAGAATGTTGTTGTAAAATAGGATCTAGTTTGCGTTCCCAAGGGGGTAGGCAGAGGTGTACACAGGTGTACACCCACATTTCATCAATGCTGTTATTATGTTCCGTGTAATAAATAGGTGGTGAGCCTATTGCCATCTACTGGGCACAATTCCAAACTCCGGGCAGCTACTGAAAATTTTCTAACAGAAAAACTGAATAACACTTTACACGTTTTTTTTTATTACTTGTTTTTTTAAAAATAACTTAGTCCCGCACTGGGAATTGCTCTCTGTATCGTGGGTATTCAGTCCGGAGACTAGACTTGCGGTAGATACCTAGTTTCACCACATATTACAAGGAACAAATAACATCATTGTTGTAATATGGGTCTTATGTTTTATCATATACCCCAGAAAATATCCATAAATGGTTGAAAATAGTCTTAAACGTCAACATGTGTGTGTAACTGAATCCGTCCGTATTGAATAATTTTTTGCTTCTTTCTTTCTTTCTATAATTGAAATTGAAATCGAAACATTGCATTGTTTAGTAAAAGCTGGGTGATTGATCTTAGGCCAAACGTAGCCTAACGTAGCAGTGGCGTAGCACTCGTAGCAAATTCGTAGCACCGAAATCTAATTTGGCTTATATGCATTGTATCCAAATTGAAAATACGAGATTCTTACGTACAGTAAAAATTATGAACAATAGTGGTCGCGACCGTTAAGTCCTTGGTTCGATTTCGGGGTCGAGAAAAGTGATTGGGTTGTTTCATAAGGAAATTCTCAATACCAGCCCGGAGTTTGGTATTGTAGCCGATATATGGCAATAGGCTCACCACCAGAGACCGTGGGACTCAAAAACGACATCGTGAAATGTGGGCATATATCCATTACCCAATCCTTCGGAACAGAGGCGTAACGCATGTTATATGTATGACTCGGAAATCAAATCCAGGACCTCCTTCTCAGCAGCCACTAGACCCTCACAGTCTGATATCTAAAACAATGTCAATAAAATGAACATCGATATCGGTAAAGCACATACAGCCGCATAGATCGATCGAGGTTAATCTGCACTTGCCGCGGTCTGCCTGTGGATAGGTGACCATTATTTTATACCGAGACCCATTCGTGCTTAGGAGAGCATATTAAGCCGTCGGTCCCGGTTGACAAATTAAGATCTTTGACAGTCGTTACGGGTGGTCAGAGGTCTGAAAGTCTGACAACCAGTCATACCGCGAGATATCGTGTTACCCAGTAACTAGTTGTGGAGGTCAGATAGGTAATCGCTCCATGTAAAATACTGGTATTAAGCTGCATCCAGTTTGATTGCCTCGTTGGTCTAGTGGTCCCAAGCGCGACTGCTGAGCAGGAGGTCTCGGGTTTGATTCCCGGGTCAAAGTGTTATTGAGATTTTCTGTTAGGAAATCCTTATTAGCAGCCCGGAGTTTGGAATTGTGCCCGGTTGATGGCAATAGGCTCACCACCTTTTACATGGGACTTAATAAAAGCATTGGTGAAATCTGGATGTACAATTGTGTATACCTCTGCCTATCCCTTCGCGGAACACAGGCGTGATGCTATAATGATCCAGTTTGACTGGAAGTCGTTCCCGATGTAATTGTGAAATGGCTAGGCAGAGATATCGGTAAAATGAGTTTACAAAGTCAATTTCTTAACAAATCCCTGACTACCCTCATATCGAGTACCCTCCACACTGTATATAAAGTGTATGAACCTACCACTCACGGTAACAATGTGCCACAATGATACTGACCCAGGTTCGTGAACCAAATGTAATTCGATCGATATAATACCTCACAAATATAACAATGTAACGAAAGTGTATTGGGGCAATATGATTTTGTTGAAAGGTTTTAATACTAAGAGAACTTTATGGCGAACTGGGACATACGAAATAAAACAGATAAATTGTTCAATTGCATTATCGCATGCGTAGCGTACTTTAGAGGTATGTATATTCGGTTTATTAGGTCGGGGGAAAAGGTTCTTTGTATTTTATATACAGACTCGAGTTTTTTTTTTTTTTTTACATTTTAATTGGTATAGCTATTCAACTTGGCAATGCTGCCAGCCTTTTGGGTACGCTCCCAGTTGACAGCGATGCGGATGAATTTGTCGATGCTTTCTTATAGTTCTAAATTAGATAATAGTTTATATTTTCTTATTATTAAAATAGGTTTAGTTTTAATAATAGTTAATTTAGATAATCGTTTTTTTTTTCTAATTATTAAAGTTTTAGTTTTTAGTTAAATTGGTATAAATACATAATTATGTTAACTTTACATTTAATTATAATATATATGTGCCCTTTTGTTCGTTAAACGGTTGCCATCATGTAAGTAGTGACATAATCCGATTGGTGACGAAATTTTGGGATATTTGATGTTTACGAAGGTGGTGGTGTGACACCCCCGTGCTTCGAAGAGCACGTAAAGCCGTCGGTCTTGCGCCTGATCCGGTCGTGTCCGATTGTCGTCCTATCAGTCTATAAAGATAAAGGAATAAGGAGTGCATCTGTGCACTATAATATTTTCTGCATACTTGATTAATCTACATGGAGATAGACACAACACTAGCTTCCTATCTTTACTCAATTTCAGAGAATACAAGATTACCTTACAATGTATTCCTTCACCGTAAGTCAATGTTATATTAGATAAACATACAAAGTCTAAAGTTTAATCTGGGTATATTCCACCTCTGCCGTGCATTACAAAGTGTTGTAGAGAATAAGGAAACTTTGCCACTCCGCTTTACTCCGTGTGGTACACGCCTTAGGGCGCTTCTCCATTACCGGTTCGACACATCATTTTTTATCGGTTAGTTAAGAAAATCTATAGTTTCGCCTTTTTAATTTGTTTATTGAGGAATAATAAACAGCTCTTATATGAGGTTATTATATTAAATGGAAAAGGAATACCTAATATTCGAACCTGCGCCTCCCGGATAAATACTCCAGGCGCTCTGACCACTAAGCCATCTCGACCTCTGCTCACCACCGCAAATTCTTCATCCATATTTTAACACGACTTTTGGCGACGTCATTGCTATCTATTCAGTCCCTATATAGGTGACCGAACCGACACGACTAACTATGCAGTTAACTAGAGATATTGTATTTGTACATTATCTCTGAGAAGCGTCGTTAAGTTCCGATTGTATGCAGTCAAAGTCAAAAGTTTTTATTTCACATAGGTAAAATTACATGAACTTGTGAAACGTTCATTCATTTTAGTTGCAGTTGTCGATACGACGTTCGACCCGAGCAGTGGACAAACGCCTAGGTGATTAACCTACTATGTAACACTACAGGAACATATTAGTTTTAAACTAGAACGTGTTTACGATACAGGGTGAGTTATGTGATTACAAGCTTACATTATAAGCTTATTTTATGAGTCAGGGACAATGTTACAAATGCATATTTTGCTGTCAGAACATCATGCTTTTTATACGCTGAAGAGGTGAGCAGAGATGTATTATTTATACTCACATTTCCAGCGGACCTATTGTTAAGTCCCACGTAATAGGTGGTGAGCCTATTGCCATCTGTCATGCACAGTTTCAAAGGTTACAACAGAGAATTTACTTTTTGCCCCAGAATTGAACCCGTTCTGACGCTCAGCAGTCGCGCTTGCAACCAGCAAACTAATGAGGCAGTCTAGTAAGGATTTCTACTTTGTTTATTTACTAGTTTATGCCCGCGGCTTCGCTCGTGTTAAATTAGAATTTGACAATGATTCGAAAGACACGTGACGCCATCTATTATCATAAGAACGTTATTGTTGTTCTCCTCGGGAACTGTACTTTTTTTCGGGATGAAAGGTACCTTATGTCCGTTTCTGTATACTTGATATCGTATATGCAAAATTTCAGGATCATCGGTTCAGTGGTTCAGGCGTTAAAATGTAACAAACCAACAAACTTACTTTCGCATTTATTATATTACTAGCTGTACCCGCAAACGTTGCTCTGCCATAAAAATATTCTAGATAGGGCCACCCTTATGACCTAAGGGTATAAAAATAGCTTACGACCAATTCTCAGACCTACCAAACATAGACAAAAAAATTCATAAAAATCGGTCAAGCCGTTTCGGAGGAGCTCGAAAACAAATACTGTGACACGAGATTTTTATATATTAGATTAGATTTATAGTGAGCATTAGGATTTAAGAATTCCACAAATATTTTGCACATACATAATATATTCAACCAGTGACAATGTATTTTTCTCTACAACGTGATATGTAGGAGAAAGATTTCATATTTTACCGTTCATGAAAACGGTGACGTCACATGAATATGTAAAATGAATGAAGCTTTTTGCGCAATGTTGGGAGTTTGTGTTTCATGAATATTCTGTATGCAAAAATGTTGGGAGACAATATGTCCATGATTGGGAACCTATTGGAGGTTATTAACAAATGAAATATTTTGTATTTCTTTTTTAAAATACAGCAGAATTTTTGTATTTTCTCCTCGTAATTATAAAAATTGCCAATATAAAAAATTTACATGTATCTCAATAAAGTCTGAATGAAAAAAGATAGACTGTCTCGTTGGTCTAGTGCTCCCAAACGCGACTGCTGGACGCTCTAAACTAGGACAAATCCGGGGAAACCCGGACAGATGGTAACCCTACATATGCCTAATCCTAATAATTATACTGGGGTCGGCTTCTAACCGTATGCAGATCAGACTGGTTGTCAGACTTTCTAGCTTCCTGTAAACGTCATGGATCATTGTCATAACCTTGATCGATGATTTGGCGGAATCTTTGAGGCTTGAAGAGATCTCGATATGATATGATGGGTCACCCATCCACAGACCAACCCCGTCAGGTGCAGCGTAACTTCAACCGGTGGAACTGTGCAACTATGGCTTAGTGGCTAACAGGCCATACAAATCAATTCATCAACAAATACTACTAATTCACGAGAAGCATATCAATCACTAGGAAATTAGATTACCTAGATTATCTAGGTTGCCTATGTCAAGTCTAGATTGATAGGTACATGCAATTACTAGGCCAAATTACTTGTATCCTAACTGAACGTTACTTATAGGCAGTGTTGCCATTGCTACGCAAATTGCCGTGTTCTACGGTAATTTGGCAAATATTACTATAAATCTACGGTCTACGGCAGCGTCTTTATTGCCGTAGCAGAATCTACGGCAATTTTCTTGCATGCCTTTAATTCTTTAGGGTTTTTATTCTTTTATAGGATGCTATCGATCTAAAATCGGTTCGGTACAAATATATGCGTAATGGAGATTATTACATAAAATTCGCCTCCACTGAAGACCGTTTTTACCGTGGGAGAGTCATGCTTCGGCATGAATGGGCACGCTCGACTGGAGTGATACAGAAGACCGGCGTGAAAAAACGCTTGCGTTGTGTTTCGCCGAGTGAGTGAGGGTACCGGAGGCCCAAACCCTTTAAAAGGCCGGCAACGCACTTGCGACTCCTCTGGGGTTGCGGGTGTCCATGGGCGGCGGTAATCGCTTACCATCAGGCGAGCCGTCTGCTCGGTTCCCGATATCCCAAAAAGAAATTATATATGTTTGCAATTAATGAACTTGTGTAACCAACAAAGAGGAGTTATGTTTCTAATATCAGATATTTATTTGGTTGTATATTGATTTAGAGAAAATTTGTAGAGAATTTTTTATCTTAAACGATTTTGGAACATTCCTCTAATTTAAGTTTTCATGTTACGGCAATTAAAATCCCATGTTCCATACAAACACGGCAATTTCGCTTACCTAATACGGAAATTGGAAATTGGGCTCTGGCAACACTGCTTGTAGGAAGGCTTTCCTAAAATACAACTGCCTCGTTGGTTTAGTGGTCCCAAGCGCGATTGCTGAACCTGAGGTCTCGGGTTCGATTCCCGGTTCGGGCAAAGTGTTATTGAGTTCTTCTGTTAAGAAATTCTCAGTAGCAGCTCGGAGTTTGGAATTTTGCCCGTTTGATGGCAATAGGCTCACCACTTATTACATGGGACTTAATAACAGCATTGGTGAAATGTGGGTGTACAACTGTGTACACCTCTGTTTACCCTTTCAGGGAATACAGGCGTGATGCTATGTTATGTTAACATGTTATGTTATGATTCCTTAAGTACTAAATAGGTTGTATCTGCTAAAACGGTAAGTATGGTCTTCTTCTTCTGATCGTGTGGTTGATGAACAACCTAATGTTAGAGTTTAAACCACCCGTAGGTCTCTGACATGGCTTTACGCACCATCGAGAATATCTCTCAGGTGTGCTGGTTTCCTCACGATGTTTTGCTTCAACGTTATATTCAACATAACATAACATAGCATCACGCCTGTATTCCCCGAAGGTGGGTGTACACAATTATACACCCACATTTCACCAATGCTGTTATTAAGTCCCAAGTAATAGGTGGTGAGCCTACTGCCATCTACCGGGCACAATTCCAAACTCCCGCCTGCTACTGAGAATTTTCTAACAGAAGAACTCGATAACACTTTGCTCGACCCGGGAATCGAACCCGAGACCTCCTGCTTAGCAGTCGCGCTTAGAACCACTAGACCAACGAAGCAGTTATATTCATGTGATAATTAATATGTAATAAGCACATCATTCGAAAAGTTAGTGGTGCGTGCCTTGGATTCGAACTTGCGATCTTTGACTTCTCAGTCCAGTAATCACACCATTAGGCTATCATTGCTGATAAGTAGTATGGTACATATATTTATGATAAAAGTACTGCCTTTAATAGTCTAGTTTACGGAAGCACGGTTGGTAAATGTTTTTATTTCTTTAAATACATCTTTATCAGACACTTTTACAAGTCAATTTTACAAGGTTTTTATAAGACCTGTTAGCGCCGGCATTTCTTATCTATCTCTGAGAAGAAATGCTGAAACAAACTTAGAGATCAAGTTATATTTTAAAGTCCTAACATCATAAAACTTAAGTAATTATGAGAGCGTAACCATGCAGTATTGACTGCAATGGCTTTTTGAGGAAGGAGCCATAGCTGCTTACCCCTGGATCGATACTCCATGTGATCTGTCAATTAATTGTGGTTGGTGTACCAATCCAGGAGGTGCAGGTTAGAACCCGCTCGTGATTGTATTTTTATACCAATAAAAAATATAAACTATACTATGCTCAGCAGGCCAAACGCGTTCGAGAAAATTATCTGTATCTAAAAACATAATCATAAACCGTTACATTATTTACTATTTTTCGACTTTTACTCATATATTTCCAATAAGTAATATATTATTATTTTATCTGTTGGCCCGGTTGGGCCTTTATATTCCTTTTGAGATTCGAATCCAACGGATAATATTTAACTAGATAGCGCACGCCGAACGTACTCATCGTACAACTAATTTTGTATGGCTATCAGAATCTACATATAATAAATTACCAAATAACTTATAAATCTCAATTTAAATTTGTCATAAAAAAAAATTGACTTCCTAATTAATAAATGTTACTATTCTATCAATTACTTTCTCGATGATAAGAACATTGTTGGCGCTTAAAACATAAGAATTTATAATAAGTAAACCATTATAATATTTGTACACCGATTCGGTAGAATATATGATATTACATAATCTGTTAACACCTACTGTACTATGTTCTGACAAATAAATTTTTATTTATTTCCAATTTTATGAAAAAAACAAAGCCGTGTGAGCTTTTGTGTGATTTCATTAAATTCAAAATAGAAATAAAACATCTCCAACCATTTTGCCAGCTGCCATTTTTCCTTATCGTGTGGAAATTCTCATAGATGCCTTATACCTGATGGGGAGGGATATGTCGGACTTCTACTGAATAATCACATGGACGTCGCAGAACATAAGAAGAAGTAGCGTTTACTAGCCCGATCATACCAGTGCCCTCTCTAGTATACCTATGGCACGCCACGTGGGAATACCTAGACTTTAACAGATTTTACAGTGTTTTGTCAGATTCTACAATGTTTTGTCACATTCTACAGTTTACTAACAAATTGCTGATATGTTTTCAATTTCTTGATGTCTTACTTTGAAAACTGTGGACAACAGACTGGTCTCTGCTGCGTAAAAGGTTATAACGGACTCGAAAGCAGTTAAAGTTTCTGTCGTAAGGCGATTGTTGAGGATTACGCTTAGCCTTGTCAGTCTGCGGATGGGTTATCGCTACAAGATTTTTATTTGAACGTTTCCGTAATTCAAATGGCACGTTAAGCTGTCAGTCCCAGATGTTATTAATTAAGATGATAAGTATCACTTATCTGGTACCCATAGTACAAGTCAAACCTTAGCTTGGGTACCACAGTTCAATATCCTACTTAAAGTTAATTAAAAGTGGTTTACTGTACAAAAAACTTAAAAGTTTATTTCTATTATAAGGTACGCTCGACTTACTCTTGCCGTATCTAGTTTAATATATATATCTATGCCCGCATCACGTTATGGCCGGGTTTTATTTGTTACTGTATTGAGTCTAAATCTTGTATATAATCCGGTTCTGAGAGTTTCTTAGTACCGGCTAGTCGTAAAACCGGCCGCCATTTTATACCTCTAGCGCTTAGCGAGCGAATTGGCTTGAAATTTATATATGACATGTTTTTTATATAATTAAAGCATCATAGCATCACACCTGTGTTATCCGAAGGGGTAGGCAGAGATGAACACATTTATTACACCCACATTTCACCAATTTATTATTAAGTCCCATGTAATAGGTGTTGAGCCTATTGCCATCTACCGGGCACAATTCCAAACTCCGGGCTGCTACTGAGAATTTCCTAACAGAGAAACTCAATAACACTTTGCCCGACCCGGTAATCGAACCCGAGACACGGCAGTCGCGCTTGGGACCAACGAGGCAGTCGTAATTCCGTAGGATTAACTGTAAATAACGTATTGTCACTCAATTCATTATCTTGACCACATCAGCTCCCCTCCACATAAAGTAGAGGACTCATTAAGGCCACAATAGACCTATTAACATACAACATTGTCTAAACATGTAAAGCTCCGGCTAGCCTGTGTGTACTTTACTTTATCTAAAGATTAAGACACACGGGTTAGTAAAGGGTAAACAGACGACGCGTCTCCATTGTCCGTCAGAAACGTTATTTTCATCGCGTGTATTATTGGTGTTTGGTTTTCCTGACGTTTCGAACACTAGTCGCAGGATGACTAAGGTGTCAGGCGTCATAACATATTTTTTTATACTAACTTAACTGCCTCGTTGGTTTAGTGGTCCGTAGCGCGACTGCTGAGCAGGAGGTCTCGGGTTCGATTCCCGGGTCGGGCAAAGTGTTATTGAGTTTTTCTGTTAGAAAATTCTCGGTAGCAGCCCGGAGTTTGGAAATGTGCCCGGTTGATGGCAATAGGCTCACCACCTATTACATGGGACTTAATAACAGCATTGGTGAAATGTGGGTGTACAATTGTGTACACCTCTGCCTACCTCTTCGGGGAATACAGGCGTGATGCTATGATGTAATCTGACACTAACGTCTTCATTATAAATCATACTAATGTTATAAACGCGAAAGTTTGTATGTATGTTTGTATCTTAATTATCTAGTCTTCCACAAATTATCTACTGAACGGATTTCGATGAAATTTGGCACACAGATAGTTTATAACCTGGATTAACACATAGGATACTTTTTATCCCGGCTGGACCCAATCCTAAAGTCCACGCAGACTAGGTCGCAGGCAGAAGCTAGTAAAATTATAAAACACATTATTTTATTTCTTTATTTTCTTTCTATATTACAAAATGATCTGACAAGGTAAAGTCTTCATTTAAAAATGTAGGGAACTGTCACAAGCCTTGACTGGCAAAAAGACAGGTGTCTGTCAGACATGATTGAAAGGGAAACATAAATAAATAATGAAAGGCTGAAAATTACCCAATAATAACACTCTTCCAGACCCTATTTCGGTCTCGGCCTATCCCCATGGAGATCCAAGTATATATCTGCCTAGCCTCTTCCCAATTACATTGGGCTCGGCTTCCAGTCAAACCGGATGCAGCTTAATACCAGTACTTTACATGGAGCGACTGCCTATCTGCCCTCCACAACCCAGTAACTGGGTAACACGATATCTCATTGTATGACTAGTTGTCAGACTTTCAGGCCTCTGACTACCCGTAGCGGCTGTCATAGATCATAATTCGACGACCGGGACCGCAGGCTTAACTTCAAAAGAACCGCCTTAAAAGGAATGGTGTAAACAATACATAGACATACGATCGCAGCAATCTCGGGTTATTTACTGTTAATTATTGAAGAGTTCCATTGTCTATCTCCAAAGATCATATCTTCATCAGATCCTAATATATTATATACTACAACCTTCCTAGAAAATGTGTAATTAAATAACGAAAACGCCATGCAAATCGGATCAGTAGTTTTCGAGAAAATCGCGGACATACATACATACATACGGGTCGCGAACGAAATCTAAATCAAGGTAGCCTACATAACAAGAAACAGCCTCCATCAGTAAGGTGTACCTTACGTCATATTCTTAGAATCGGAATTCGTCGTCATCCGTCCGGATCCGTCCGATTTCCGTCGTAAAACCGTCGTTTTACGATGGCCACGACAGTTGCAATTACTTTGTGGCATTTCATTCAGAGGAATACTAGAAAAATATTAATACAGAAGGTGAAAAGACAGGTTTAGAGCTAAAAAGACGTGACAAAGCATCACGCCCTTTTACTTCGTAGGGTTGGCAGAGGTGTGCTGTTGAACATCACATTTCACCGATGCCAATGAAAAATGTGGTCGTAAGCAGGATTCAAACCTACGCCTCCCGGATAAATACTCCAGGCATTTTGACCACCAAGCCATCTCAACCTCAGATAGCAATGAATTCACCAAAACATGTATCAAAAGGTGGAAGAAGAATTCGGAGTAGTGAGCAAAGGTCTAGCTGGCTTAGTGGTCAGAGCGCCTGGAGTATTTATCCGGGAGGCGCAGGTTCGAATCTTACTCGAGACCTTGTTCTTTTTCCACAAAAATTATAACTTTAGGCTTCGCTAAGCATGCGTTAATGCTTTTCAAATATTTATCTGTAGATATCTATTTTTATTCGTATTGTGTATGTGTGTGTAGTATTATGTAGATTTGGTTTTTCTTCTCGTGTTGTCGGTAAACCTTTGCATCTACTTAATCGCGATAAGCGCGTTTGCGCGTCCTTTAAGTGTTGCCATGATCTCCCTTAATTTGTCATGTCATAGACAAATTAGCGTTGCGGAGACTAGGGCAGGGACACGGCGCAAACGGCAAACGTTGCACCTTTATGCGACTGATGTTAAATAATTTACATTTATTTATTTATTACTATGCTCATATTTATTTAATAAATTATTGTTAAAATTTTTCATCACACTTGACTATGTAATAGTTTAATTATATGTATTTATCAAAAATTTTCACCTATTGCATGTTTGCGTACGCCGTGGTTGCCCGTGATTTCACTGTCAATATTCGGTCCTATCCGAAAACCAGCGCTGCTTCATTTCGATGGAGTAGCTTATGCTGAGATAGGGGCCTTTTTTGGTCTCGTGCAGGTCCTTAGTATTCTTAATTTTAGTTTTATGATTTATGTATTTTCTATATGTTTAACCTGCTTACGAGGTCAAAATAAATACTTTCGTTCTTTCTTACCTCTGCAACACCGAAAGGTTGACTGGGAGAGAATGCCTTAGGCATTAACTCCCCCTATGTACATTTGTTGCATAAAGTTTCAATAAATAAACAGTCACTTGCTTTCACGTAGTCAGTTTGATTTTACTGGAAATTTTTCTGTTAGAAAATTCTCAGTAGCAGCCGAGATTCTTACCAGATGCAGATTGACTATCTGGTTTCTGCAACCCAGCCTCTCTCTCCCATCGTGTGTTTGACAAACAACATAGTGTCAGAGTTAATACCACCCGTAGGTCTCTGACATGGCTTTACACACCATCGAGAACATTTTCAGGGGTGCCGGTTTCCTCACGATTTTTACCAAGGAAATGACAACTAATTACCGTGGGGGAGTCATGCTCAGGCACGAATGGGCCGGCTCCACGGGAGTGATACCACGGCCTGACAGAAAACCGGCGTGAAACAACGCTTGCGTTGGTTTCGCTGAGTGAGTGAGGGTACCGGAGGCCCAAACCCTTTAAAAGGCCGGCAATGCACTTGCGACTCCTCTGGGGTTGTGGGTGTCCATAGGCCGCGGTAATAGCTTACCATCAGGCGATCCGTCTTTTTGCCCCCTATTCCATAAAAAATATAATACGCACATGACTTAGATTCGAACTTGCGACATTTGACTTGTCAATCCAACGGTCGTCACTAGGCTATCACTGCGTACAACCCAATTACTGCGTATGACGTATATTTGTAAATAGTGAACCTTCTACATCTTTTATCTATTGTGGCCTTTCTAATACTTATAGCTATAGGTACCTATGATGTAGTTGTAGGTATATTTATGACTTAGTTTTTTTTCTTAGAGAATTTCTAGAGTACTGCTTTTTATGGCAAATGAGTTAAAGTCTGAGATGGCGTCGGTCGCTTGTGACTTCCGGGTTTTATGTGGAGATCGATAAAAACTGAAGTGGTCTTGATTTTTATGTTAAATCTGATGTAGGTTCTTGAATTGTTTTATTTTATACATCAATACAAATAAATAAAATCAAAATCAAAATCAATCAAAATCAAAATTTCTTTATTCAAATTAGGTAAAAAATTAGCGCTTTTTGATCGTCAAACATTAAGACAGCCCCCAAAAAAGCCCACCCTTCACCGCTTCCTAGTATTTTAGCTGGAAAGAAGAAGCGGCGCAACAAACTTCCCAGCAACACGTCTGTCTGTATCAAAATTATTTATAGAGTCTATACAATAAATAAAATAAATAAATAAAATAATAAAATTGAAGTGTCTGTTCTGGACACCTATGTCTAAAAATCTGTTTTTATTCTTTTTGTCTGTCTCTCTCTGTCTGATTGTTCCGGCTAATCTTCGAAACGGCTTGACCGATTCTGATAAGATTTTACTGGCAGGTAGCTGTAAGCGGTTATACGCGGGTGTAACCACGGGGCACAGCTAGTCGATACATAAACTCACGCATTTTTCCCATGGGAGTAGGCAGAATCAGAACTGTTACGATCCTTACATACTCTTTGCTTCTAACATGTTTATACACACCAACTTATTACTCTAGTGGTCGTAAGGGTGACTGCTGAGTCCTGGGTTCGACGTCCGAGTCGGGAAAAGTGTTATGAAGTTTCTCTGTTTAAAATTCTCAGTAAAAGCCCGGAAATTTGGAACTGTGCCCGGTTGATGGTAATAACTCTATTATAGCTAATAATAAAACAAATAAAGTTTCATTCCAGGGGGACCGACCTTTTTTTTAAGATTTTGTCATCGGCTCTTCTTAAACACAATGCAAACAACAATCGTTGCGACGGAACCCGATTGCCCAAGTCCCTCTCGCACCTATTTTGTTTACTTATTTTCAAAGCAATAAATAAAAGGGAAGGCTCTTCCGTCGACTTTCGATTTCGTATAAAGGTTGATTCAGAAAACTAATGTACTACCAAACATGTGAAGACGGGAAACAAAGGAAATATTGAAAGAGATTTACTGATATAAAAGGGTATTATCATTATGATTGGGTCGCTATGCTGATTCGGGGTAAAATATTGCTTATTGCTCAGCCTCCGGGCTATACTTGTAGTGAAGGTATTCTATTTTGATCGATGTAAAAGTTATATAAAAAAAAAAAAACTATCTGTGTCCTATCCGTGAATTCGTTCGCTTAGATTTATACAAATATTTGTATTAAAATTTTCTGAAATCTGCAAGATATTCAAATGTCAACAAAACATAACACGAAAAAATGTACTGTCGTGTGGAAATCGAACCCGCAACTCATGGACGTAGTAACAAAACACTCGACCGCAGCAGCAATTGTGCCATCATAATCAGTATTATAATGATAGATTCAAAAAACAACGTAAACATAACAGCATCACGCCTGTATTCCCCGAATACATATACCATGCAATATATACTTATGTAGAACGAAATCACATATTATGTGAGGAACAGAAGGGTTCAGACAACACAAGCCAATCAATATGGCAATATACGATTTTTTATACAATATCACAAAACTCGTAGATGAACGGGCGCCTGTTTGTGACATTTTTTGCGATATGACGCAGGCGTTCGACTATGTGCATTACCCTACTCTTTTGAACAAACTCGAAGCTTACGGCATTAGAGGCAATACGACTCAAACTTAAAACGAATTCAAACTTATTTAACTAAAAGAAAACAGATTACAGAAATTAAGAAAATTAATTTGACAAATAAACGAGAAGAAATTTATCTATCATCAGAACGTGAAGTCACATTTGGTGTGCCGCAGGGCAGCGTATTGGGCCCTCTTTTATTTATTTTGTATATAAACGATCTACCTAAATCCTTACAACATCCACTAACACTATTTGCTGACGATAGCATCGTGACTATACCCTGTAAAAACTTAAAAACATATGAAAACGATATTAATAAAACTTTAGCTTCAGTCGTAAAATGGTTAGATGATAACAACTTAAAAATAATTTGAACAAAACTAAAGTCATTTATTTTAATCAACGAAACCCTTTGAAATGTCAATTTAATATAAACCATAATAACAGTATTATAGATGAAGTTGAAAACACAAAATTCTTAGGACTTCAAATAGACAAAACGTTAAACTGGGAAACGCATCTAGATACTTTAAATAAGAAAATTAATAAATCAGCATATGCTTTAAATTCCATATAAGATAACATCTACAGACGCACTCCTCATTGCCTATTATGGTATAGTAGAATCCCATTTCCGATATAGTCTAATATTTTGGGGCAATTCAACTGAAAAAGAATCAGTATTTAAATCTCAAAAAAGATGCATACGGTCTATGTTTAAATTAAAGTCTACCGATAGTTGTGCACCCTATTTCAAACAATTTAAAATATTAACTTTATCTTGCCTTTATATCCTTGAAGTAGCTAGTATTTGTAAAAACTAATCCAAATCGTTTTACACGTAGACCGCAAAAACAGCACTGATGCGCAAAAGTGTTTTCTGCATGGCCCCCTTCATTTTTAATAAGTTACGTAAATCTTGGAAGGCATTGAGGCCATATTTAAAAAAAAGTTTAGTTCCTTTTTAGTTAGTAAAACGTACTATAATATTTCAGAGTTTTTTGCAGAAAAGGAAAATGCATTTGTATAATTATTTATTCATTTAATTTGTTTAATTATTTATTCATTTAATTTGTTTAATTATTTATTCATTTAATTTGAAATGTATGTTGAGTGTGTACTAGTATGTAGTGATTCTATAATTATTATTTTTTTACTGGTCTTGTACCTTTCGCATGCCTGATGGTAAAATGTGCCTGAACTTATATAATTGTAATTAAAATCATGTACTGTACCCATATTTGCGAAATAAAGTATCTTATCATAAGTTATCTTAAGGGGTAGGCAGAGGTGTACCTACACCCACATTTAACCAGTGCTGTTATTCAGGCCCATGTAATAGGTGATGAGCCTATTGTCATCTACCGGGCAGCATTCCAAACTCCGGGCTGCTATTGAAAATTCTCTAACAGAAAATCTCAATAACACTTTGCGCGACCCGGGAATCGAACCCGGAAAATGATGCTCAGCAGTCATGCTCGGGACCACTAACCAAGTCAAGTCACAAGAAAAATCATGATACTGTGAGCGATAACTGCGTGCATCGGAACACCTTTTAGTTTATAATTCGATAAAATTGTAAAATTGTATCTCTAAATTTAAAACGACTGTGACTTCTGAGTTTGTTTCGGTATTTCTTCTCAGGGATAGTCTTAGGAAATACCGTCGCGATTTAATTTTAAATATGTATCAGAGACAAAAATAATTTTATGAATTTATCAGTTATATGTACGGTAGACTGAAATAATTTTAAATAAACCGTGGACACGCCTGACACCTTAGTCCTCCTGCGACCACGAACGCTGCAAAGTGTTCGAAACGTCAGAAAAAAACAAAAAACTAATAATACACGCGATTAATCCGGTTAAAAGTTGTTTTATTATAATGATGCTATGTATGTCTGTATTTACATATAAAATAAAATAAATCAGGAATACCGTCTTATTAAAATAATCATTTGTGACTACTTTGATATAAGTTAATATAGTTCATTAAATATATTCTATAGTTACAAATATGCACATCGTAACCAAATAGCTTAGTGGTATGACCGTTAGATTAACAAGTCAAAGGTCGCAAGTTCGAATACAAGGCACGCACCACTGCCTTTTCGAAGTCCTGTGCGTGCTATAAATTAATTATCACGTGCTTAAAACGGTGGATGAAAACATGGTGAGGAAACCAGCACACCTGAGTGATGTTCTCGATGGTGTGTAAAGCCATGTCACAGACCTACGGGTGATTCAAACTCCGATACTAGGTTGTTCATCAACCACACGATATATAGACGATCATAACCATAATACCATAAATATTTTATTTAGGCATAACATAGCATCACGCCTGTATAATTTAGGTAGCTAAATATTATGTTTATTCACAATAATTAAATGTACGTATATATTATTCTTAAGGTGCAGTTGGTGAAGTGAACTTTTGTTTATTATTATGGTTTATTTTTAATAAAACATACCTAGCATCATAAATAAGTATTTATCTCAAATTAAATTCACAGTAATTACAAATAAAACAAATAATCTACGTAAGATTTCGTTATAACTTAACCACAAACAATTTTCAATTAAATTCGCAAACTCAATTTAAATACACAATGCGTCTGTGCGATTATACGCAATACGCAAGTGTGTAAAATTGATAATGTTAAGAAAGTATGACCCGGTCGTCTAGGTTAAGTACTTGGAATGCGTGTCCATTGTACCTATTAGACGAGACGATATTATATCGTACTGTGTTATTTTCAGCCTAATCAAAATCAAAATCAAAAATATCTTTATTCAAATTAGACCATTAGAAATGGTACTTTTTGAACGTCATACATAACAATAAGACAGTCCCCCAAAACGCCCACCCTTCACCGCTTCCTAGTGCTTTACTGGAGAGAAGAAGCGGCGCAACAAACTCTCCAGCTACACGTCTCTGTCTGTCAAGTTACAAATTAAACAACAAAAATAAATTTAAATATACATTTCAGCTGGCACATCATAATACAGAAAAAATTAATTAACTACTATTTACCTCATTGAATTTTACTCAAGTAATATCTCAATTATAATTTAGTTTAGGGCCTTCCGTTTAAATTTAATTAAATCGGTCGTTATATAAATAATGGTGTGCCCGCCTCCGTGTATAACCATGCGTCACGAATTAGAACCCGAGCCTGATGAATAAGACAAAAAATAAATAAATTATAAGTTAAAAAATGCAGACTATCACTGACGACAGGACGACCAGTCACCACAAGCAGCACCCGTTCACGAGATTGACGTAAAGATCAGCCATCACCCTCCTCGCCATTTTTGAGGGAAGTGAACATCTAAGGGAGCATGACGACCCTGCCACCAAGAGAAAGACTGAGAAATAAAAACATAACATAATCTAGTCGCTGAGGTCTCTAATTCGCTACAATATTAGAATATAATATCAAATTTGATATACGAGAAAAAGTATAAAAATATAATTATTATGAACATGTCACAAAATAAATTTGATCTTAAAATATGATTACATTATTATCAGATGTCTTGAAATGAATGAAATAACAAAAAAATACAATCACGAATAAATTCAAATATCTAGAATCATCTTCTCAACTATTTTTATCATCCAAATATTCTTTTATTGCATAATACGCCTTTTGCATAAGGTTAGTCTTGATTTTTGTCTTAAAAGAAGTAAAGGGTAACTCTAATATACAAGGTGGCAGTTTATTGTAAATGCGGATACCAAGATAAGTAAGATGAATCATGTACCTTGTGTAGCCTATGATATGGGACGCATAATTTATGCCTATTTCTCGTGTTGAGATTATGGACATCGCTTTTTTTAGTAAATAAATTCAAGTTTTGTCTGATATATATTATGTTGGCAAAAATAAAATGTGAAGTAACAGTGAGAATACCAATATCTTTAAAAAGATCTCTGAGTGAGACTCGAGCACCTAACTGATAAATTGCTCGAATGGCTCTTTTTTGTAGGACAAAGACATTTTGAATATCTGCGGCCTTGCCCCACAACAGAATACCGTATGCCATGACGCTGTGAAAATAGCTAAAATATACTAAACGAGCAGTGTCTACATCAGTAAGTTGTCTAACTTTTCGGACAGCATAAGCAGCAGAGCTAAGCCTTCGCCCGAGAGAAGCGATATGAGCACCCCATTGAAGTTTGTTATCTAATGTTATGCCTAAGAACACTGTGGAATCTACAGCCTCAAATAATAATATAAAAAATAAAATAATATTTACACATTTTCAATACCTTGTTGGTCTAGTATATTCCGGAATTTGGAATTGTGTCCAGTAGACGGCAATAGGCTCACCACCTATGACATGTGACTTAATAACAGTATTGGTGAAATGTGGTTCTACAATTGTGTACACTAGGATATTGCTAAAGTTGTTTTTAAAAAGATAATAATTGATTATTAAATGGAAAAAGAATACGGTCGTGAGCAGGATTCGAACCTGCGCCTCCCGGATAAATACTCCAAGCGCTCTGACCACTAAGCCATCTCGACCTCTCGAAGAGGTCCAGGTTTTCCATTTAATATTGTAACTTTAGAGTTCGCTAAGCATGCGTTAATGCTTTTCAAAGATTTATCTTGAATTGTTTATTATTTTATTATTTTTATAAACCAATAAATCTTGGAATCTGCGCCTCCCGGTTAAAAATGAATGCCGAATAAATATCCCGCTATGCATACGTTAATGCTTTTCAAAGATTTATCCGTATAAATAAAAATCTTTATCTACTTAACACCAAAATATAATTGAGTTATAACACTGGATACTGAGACCACGTTAACTAAATAGCATTTACGTTGTAAATTGTTTTATGTTATTGTATTGAAATCAGGTTTTTAGAATAAGAGAGTTAAAAATAAACGCTCCTTCCAATATACAATTGTATAATATAAATCCATCAACTTATAAACAAATAGTTAGTAAGTATCATGTACTTAAAGTTATAATGTTTGTTGGAAAAAAAAAATACAGTCTGCGTCTCCCGGGTAATTACTCCAAGCGCTCAAAATTTATTGTACGCGCGTTTATTTTTTTTCTAGAAATTAACGTGTGTGACGGACAATGGAGACGCGCCGTTTGTTTACCCTTTAGTAACCTGTGTGTCTTAATCTTTAGATAAAGTAAAGTACACACAGGCTAGCCGGAGCTTTACATGTTAATAGACAATGTTGTACGTTAATAGGTGTATTGTGGCCTAAATGAGTCCTCTACTTTATGTGGAGGGGAGCTGATGTGGTCAAGATAATGAACTGAGTGACAATGTGTTATTTAAAGTTAATACGACTGCCTCGTTGGTCTAGTGCTCCGAAACCCGACTGCCGAGCACGAGGTCTCGGGTTCTATTCCTGGGTCGGGTAGGGTTATTGAGTTCTTCTGTTAGGAAATTCTCAGTAGCAGCCCAGTTAGTTTGGAATTCTGCCCGGCAGGTGGCAATAGGTTCACCACCTTTCTACAACATTGATTGAGACAATACCAGCATTGGTAAAATGTTGGTGTACAACTGTGTACATTTCTACCTACCCCTTCGCGAAATACAGGCGTGATGCTATGTTTTTTTTTTTAAAGTAAAGCTATGTAATGAAATCATTTTTCAAAAATATATTTTTATTTTTATGCTATGGAAAAGTTTTTTTTTTAGAAATAATTAAATTACCTTAAACAAGATTTGGACTGCGCCTCCCGGAGGAATACTCCAGGCGCTTTGCCAACCAAAACAATACAATACTAAATAATTTTTTTTCTAAACTAGTAAGAGATTTAAAATAAAAAACGTTTTATATCAAATTTTATCAGCTTTCTTTGAAACTAGTAAACAATTCAAAATAAATCTTTGAAAAGCATTAACGCATACTTAGCGAACTCTTAGTCTAACTCTAAAGTTCTTTTTCCATTTAATATAATAACTTTAGAGTTCGCTAAGCATGCGTTAATGCTTTTCAAAGATTTATTTTTAATTGTTAAGGTTATTGCATTCTTTACGACATTGTATTAACTGCAAAGTTAGTCGTGTTGGTTCGGTCACCCGTATAGGGACAGAATTGATAGCAATGACGTCGCCATAAGACGTGTTAAAATATGGAAGAAAAATTCGCGGTGGTGAGCAGAGGTCGAGATGGCTTAGTGGTCAGAGCGCCTGGAGTATTTATCCGGGAGGCGCAGGTTCGAATCCTGTTCGCGACCGTATTGTTTTTCCATTTTATATAATAACTACTTTAGCTACGTAAGAATAATAACTTTCGTGAGTTATACAAAAGCTTTTTGACTAAGTATATTTGGTATGACATAGCTACATAGAAGGAGACCGTATCGGTGGCAGTTACCACCAACAACAGCATTCCCAATGTGGGTTGACGTAAGGCAGGCGGCCGGTCATAAAACATAGCCAAAACTTTAGCAGCATTCCAGTACAAGTAGAGAGTATCTATGGAAGAAGAATACATGCTGCGCCGACCCCAAATAAATTGGGATAAGGGCAGCGGGGTGATGATGATGAATTTGTCCGTTTGGTTTGTGATTATGCTGTGTGATGAAGAATTTGTTATAAGGGGTTCCGTTTAATCCAGTATGTAGTAGTCTAGTGGTTGTAAGTGCGGCTGCTGAGCGTAAGGTCCTGAGTTAGATTTTTGGTCCGGTAAAAGTGTTATTGGATTTTTATGGGGGGAAATCTCAGTAGCCCAAGGTAGGAATTGTATAGAGCAGTAGAATTTAAATTTCGCGCTTTCGAATTTGTTTTAAATGTAAAAAAAGTTGTTTCGCCTCGTTGGTCTAGTGTTAACACGTGCGACTGCTGAGCATGAGATCTCGGGTTCGATTCCCGGGCCAGGCAAAGTGTTATTGGGTTATTCTGTTAGGAAATTCTCGGTAGCAGCTCGGAGTTTGGAATTGTGCCCGGTAGATGGCAATACGCTAACCATCTATTATATGAGACTTAAAAACAGCATTGGTGAAATGTGGGTGTAAAACTTTGAACACCTCTGCCTACCCCTTCGGGGAATACAGGCGTGATCCTATGCTATTGTATAGTTAGCGTATGACTCGGCCGACGTCTCCTACACCTTGTATATTACCCATTTTCTCACGAATCTAATTTGCCCTAATCTAAATCTACGCTATCAAATACAGCTTGGGGTCTCAATCACTGTATACAGGATACAATACATAAATTACGTATAAAAGAATATCTCCTCCCTTCTATACCCTCCCCACACTCCCCTTTTGAGGATGTTCTTTCAATTAGAGGGGCTGGAGGGGCTGAATTATAGCCTGTCGAGCTACAACAGACTCACTGTAGATTTTACAATATATATGAAAAGATAAGTTAGATTTATTTGGTTTTGTTAATGTTTGGGTTGGAACTGCTTCGTTGGTTAAGTGGTCCTGAGCGTGACTGCTGAGCATAAGGTCCTGAGTTCGATTCCCAGGTCGGGCAATGCAAGGTTGGGTTTTGTGTTAAGAAATTCTCAATAGAAGCTCGGAGTTCCGAATTGTGCCCGGAAGATGGCAATAGGCTCACCCACATGGGACTTAAATAGCATCGGTGAAATGTGGGTATATAACTGTGTACACCTCTGCCTACCCCTTCAAGGAATATAGGCGTGATGCTATGTTATGTGAATGTAATTAAATGAAATTATAATTATGTGTGCACCTCTGGATAGCAGTGATAGCCTCGTGGTATGACCATTGGACTGACAAGTTAAAGGTCGCAAGTTCGAATCCAAGGGCACCACTGTCTTTTCGCAGTCATGTGCGTTTTAAAAATTAATGATCACTTGGTTAAAACGGTGAAGGAAAACATCGTGAGGAAACCAGCACACCTGACAGATGTTCTCGATGGTGTGTAAAGCCATGTCAGAGACCTACGGGTGGTTTAAACTCTGACACTAGGTTGCTCATCAACCACACGAAACCTCTGTCTATCCCCTCAAGGAATATAAGCGTCATGCTCTGTATCAAATTAAATCAAATAATTTATTTCAAATAAACCATTTACAGGCACTTTTGAATTGTCAGAAGTTAGTTGCCACGTTCAAAAGTGTAGATTCCTATGGAGAAGAACGGGCAAGAAACTCCACGGTTACTCTTTTTCATCGTATAGGTTTCTACAATAGTATGTATTGGTGACACTGTTTTTGTTGCAAAACAGTATGTGAGAACAATGTAATATAACGCCAATACTAAAAGAGTTTAGTTTAACAATTCAATATTTTGCTATGACAGTTCAGATATGACCAGTGCCAACTAACAGCGCTCGTTCACGAACATGATGCATGCGTCAGCATCACCCAACTCAACCATGTTGTAGGAAATCGAATGACTCAACAGACAAGCCACCATCAGCGAGACACTAAAATTAGTGAGCTCAGTAATATTATTTTAATATTTTTTTTCTCTTCTGGTTTCGCACTCCTCGTGCATTTAGCCAATGTCAAGTATATGGAGTAATCAAGTAATAATAGTTCCCGTCATGGGATTATTTATTATATGGCGCCACACTTTTTGTGCTTGCCAGTGTCAACTATCAATAGTTGTTGCGCGCGTTGCCCCAGTAAAACGGAGGAAATTTTACTGAGTCTTCGATGGAGTTTAGGAGTGAACACAAAAAGTCATGATTTTCAATTTTATATAATTTGCCCACACTCGCACACCTTCATGAACACTTAATGGTTAATTATCCACCATAATTACACATTACACCTTCGGAGAAACACAATTTTTGGAAAACAATATAAAACCGACAACGTGCACTTTACATTTTCCCGCCTAAACTCCAAAATATAGCTTGATCAAAACCATAAAAAAATATTATTCTACTATTAAAATATTCTAAATTCAAACAACATTTCGCAATGACCGCGTTAATGCGGTTCACAGCTGACGCTCGGGTCGCTCGGCTGTCAGTGTTGCCGTGCTTAAAATATTATTTGGTATATTTTATTAAATAAAATTACAAATATCTCCTAAATTATCATATTGGTAAATAATTTATTGTAATGATCTTTAACAAAAGGTCGGATACAGTTTATAAAAATAAATTAAAGCTGTTAGGGAGGACTTCGAAGTGGAATCATTAATTTCATTAAGACCATTTACAGGCACTTTTGAGTTGTCAAAAGTTAGATGCCACGTTCCAAAGTGTAGATTCCTATGGAAAAGAACGGGCAAGAAACTTTATGGTACCTAACGAGTACGATATGGGCCGGCTTAAAGGGCTTAAAAGGTATTGGGTTCAAACTTGGCATATGCTATACAGCTACACGGTTAGCGCAATAGTTAATTGATAAGCTGATGACAATGCCGCGCGTCGCGGGTTTGATTCCCGCATGGAACAAATATTTGTATGATCTAGAGATAATTGTTGCGGGTCTTGATGTGTGTGTGTGTGAGATTATGTGTTTGTAAACGCACTCATGATACTTATCATAACCAGCCCATAACTGTCCCACTGCAGGGCAAAGGCCTCTTCTCATACAGAGAAGGCACGACTATTGATCACGACGCTAGCTCACGGCGGGTTGGCGATTTCAGACCATCAAGTCCAGGTGTCCCCTCTATTATTATTATTACCTACGAATTTAATATTAATTTCATCTTAATACTTCTAGGCGTTCCTGAGAAAAGGTGTCTTGGAGGATAGACAACGAAATGATAAATGCGTTGCTTTTTTACTTTTGAGGAAAGGAACCTAAACCTTGAACCTTGAATTAAAAATAAAAATATGTTAAAGTTACAATATTAAATGGAAAAAGAATACGGTCGCGAACAGGATCGTTCGAATCGTGTTCGCGACCGTATTCTTTTTCCATTTAATATTGTAACTTTAGTGTTCGCTAAGCATGCGTTAATGCTTTTCAAAGATTTATCTTGAAAAATATATTATATAAAAAAATATATATATATATCTAATATATAAAATATATAAAATATTCATTTATTTATTATATTATTTTTTATATATTATATATATATATATATTATTATATCGGTGAAAAAACAAAATTTTTGTTTCATAGTTTTTTGTGTACCATGGCCACTATATATATTTTTAAATCTTACTAACCCATGTCATCCGGGACAATTTAAGTATTCTAGCGGTACCCCATTCTTCTCAATCGGTTCAGGCGTTTAGAAGTTATGGCGGAATAAAGAAACTCACAAACATACATACATACATTCATACATACATGAACACTAAACACATAACACTCTTTTATTGGGCAGTCGTGTAAAAATAGTAAATATTGACACACCACCTATCACCTAAACTATAAATCAACCTAGACCTAATTGAGGACGGGGAGGCAATTAATCGTTAGGTAACTCCCTCGTCAGATTTATGGTGTAATGGCGTCTCGTTAGGGTACCTCCGTCCTTGAGCTGGTGTTTATGGTAGCGTATTGGGTTACTGGGGACTTAGGTCAAGGGGTCACCTTATTTCCGGAGGAAGGTATGAATTTAGACCTAGGTCAAAGGCTTTCGAGGTCAAAAGTTGTTGTTAAGCAGGTGATCTGGTTTTAGAGCTTGACCAAATAGGAGTAATAAGGCTACATTATTATAATAGCACCTAGTGGTGAAAGTGAGCCTATTGTCAAGTAGTGGGCCCAATTCCAAATACCGGTCTGATACTGACAATTTCCTAACACCAAAAAACAAATAAATAACACCGTCAGTCTAGTAGTCGTAGTGGGGCTGCTTAGCATGATGACCTGGGTTTGATTTCCGGGTCACGAAAAGCGTTATTGGGTTTTTTTCATAAAATCATTTTTAGTAGCAGTCCGGAGTTCGTGCCTAATAGATCTGAATAGACTTATCATCTATTATATAACATAACATAACATAGCATCACGCCAGTATTCCCCGAAGGGGTAGGCAGTGGTGTACACAATTGTACACACACATTTCACCAATGCTGTTATTAAGTCCCATGTAATAGGTGGTGAGCCCATTGCCATCAACCAGGCACAATTCCAAACACCGGGCTGCTACTGAGAATTTTCTAACAGAAAAACTCAATAACACTTTACCCGACCCGGGAATCAAACCCAAGACCTGCTCAGCAGTCGCGCTTGGGACCACTAGACCAACGAGGCAGTTCAGGTATCTATTATATGGGTCTTAATAACATCATCGCTGGAGTAAAGGCGTACAACTCTACCTTACCTTTATTGCAATACCAGCGTGGTGCTGTGTTATGTGTACAATAAAATAATTAATAACAACGGCTGATAATTCTACGCAAGCGTTCGTAATAATGTTTACGACGTACATGCCTCACGACTCGTAAAGCGGCGTCGAGCAGAGATATAACATAACGATCGAGTTCACGACACAATGGCGGTTGGCGACAGAGAATATGGCCTTAATTACTTATATTGAACTGGAGAAATGGCGGAAATAGGGGAGTTTTATTTTTAATTAAGTTTGTTTTATATCAAAATATAGCTCAGCTGAAATTAGAGAATTATTACCTTTTACGACTTAATGGTTATTTAAAGAGCAATAAAAGATAAACTAGAATGGAAATGTAATGAATTTGAAACTAAATGAAACTGTTTATTCTGTAAATAGGTTTGTTCAAACTCTTTTTTATATCAATATGATCTACGAATGTTATTTTAGTCATTTCAAACAATTTCATTTCATTACTCAGTAACAGTATAATGCTAGCACCGCCAATATCCATAGCATGCTAATGCTATGAATGCCATTCTTCGTAGCATACTAATGCTACGAACGCCATTCACCGTAGCATACTAATACTACGATCGCCATTATCCGTAGCATGCTAAAGTTACGAACGCCATTCTCCGTAGCATGCTAATGCTACGACCGCCATTCTCCGTAGCATGCTAATGCTACGAACGCCATTCTCGGTAGCACACTAATGCTACGAACAAAGTCACTGTAGCACCTATACGTAAACTAGGATTCTAGTAATAATCTAGATCTAGTTGAACATTTTATTTATGTATTTTATCAACTAAGCTATTCAATTTCCAGTGTAAAAATATGCAGCTTTGTATTTGTATTTTCCACGAGGTGACTTTTTAACCTTTACAACGTTTTTTGATATCAAAGTATTAGACTGGTTGTTGGTGTTTCAGTTTTTAACAACCCGATACGATGTTTATAGATATGTATAATTAACCAGATCAACGGTTAAACATCGATACCTCAATCAATAATTTATTTCTACAAACATGTTCGGTCAGAAGTTATGATTGTTCTTTGTGGAAGGAATTATAAGGTCGTGAACAGGATTTGCCGCCCAGAGCACCTGGAGTATTTATTCAGGAAGCGATTTATATCATAAAAGTTCGCAAGCGTTAATGCATTTATACCTCTCCAGAGGTCAGAATCCTGCACACGACCGTATTTTTCTTTCCAATTTTTTTTTATAACTTTTCGATTTGCTAGGCATGCGTGAATGCGATTGAATGATTTATCTGTATATTATAAATCAGACTTGATATGAAAAGTGTGCCAAATTATTATCCATTCACTATCAAACCTTAACAAGCGCAGCTTAACCGTACCTAAAAACAATTTCGTAAGTAAACACGTTCAGACATCCAAACGTCAAACACTTTTAAAGACAATAAATCCAACATAATCTTAGAACAAACACCGTTAATTAAATTCCTATAATCTAACATAAACTTCCACAAGAAACTCCATTCTAAATTAATTTAACATCTAAATACTTGAAGGAATTAGTTTAGTACTGGAGTAGTTTTAGCGGACGTACCCCTCTCGCCACTGGTATATGATACCCAATCAAACCTTTATACTTTTTACCTGTATGGTTACAATGATATTAAATGATTTTAATCGTGTGTGACACAATTTTTTGTTTGTGTTTAGTTTTGTAATGACGAGAGCTATTTTCGCTTTATTACAAGTTCTTTTGTGCTTGTGTGTTACCTCACCCCCCGCCAAAAGTGGCGAGCAAATTTGTTCGAAATTTAGTCAGAAGGCATCTCCCGTCTAGTCCTCTAAGTCTAAATATTAATAACAGCTACTAATTACCCTTACAACAAAGCGTCACAAGTAAGTAGCACTGTTACATTGTAACACTGGTTCACTGTACTGTGAAACGTCCTTTATTGTGAACAAAAGCCGAGTCATGCGGCATTGTAAATGCGTAATAGGGGGAAAATGCCATAACCGCCGTTCTCATTTATGGTTGGTACACGATCGATTTGTGGAGGGGCGACCATTAAAAGTATATACGTATATATCTTTTGAACGCCCTTTGTTATCAAATATGGATCTACGTTTGGCCATCAACTCGCCTGATGGTAAGCGATGGTGTGGCCGAGGATGGAGCGCGTAGATCCAGAATAAATCTATTCTCTCTTGAGTAGAGTGTATAGATTTGGGAAGAACGATAGTTGGGGAGTTGATGCAACTGTCCAGACACGTCTCTCACAACGGTTGCACCGGACTACATCCCGAAACACGACTAGGTCGCTTCACGGCATGGCTTCGTACGGCGGGTCGTACGAAGACATGACGTCGTAACCAGCCGCGGCCAAAGCCTCCCACCAGATTATAACTATAAGAGAAATTTATTAATAGTCATGAATATAGTTGAACTATTCGTATATATTTTTAGGGTTTCGTAACTCAAAAGTAAAAACGGAACCCTTATAGGATCACTTTATTGTCCGTCCGGCTGTGAAGACCCTTTATCTTGGTCACACTTCGAAGTATCGAGTTGAAATTAAAACCATATACTCAAGTCTACTCCCTTAAAGCTGTGAAAAAACAAATTACTAAGTTAACGTAAAAAAATACGGCCGTTTATGCCGCAAAAGTGTATATTGCGACACTCTCAAGGGAATCAAAATTTAAAGGGTACTTTCTGTTGACCTAGAACTATGAAATTTGGCAAGTAATATCGTCTTATTCTAAATCAACAGCGAATAATCTGAAAACTATACATTAGAAATTAAATCATAAAAAAAATATTCTTTATTTAATTTAGGTATTAACTCTAAAGTTACAATATTAAATGGAAAAAGAATACGGTCGCGAACAGGATTCGAACCTGCGCCTCCCGGATAGATACTCCAGGCGCTCTGACCACTAAGCCATCTCGACCTCTGCTCACCACCGCGAATTCTTCTTCCATATTTTAACACGTCTTATGGCGACGTCATTGCAATCAATTCAGTACCTATACAAGTGACCGAACCGACACGACTAACTTTGCAGTTAATACAATGTCGTAAAGAATGCAATTACCTTAATAATTCAAGATATGTCTTTGAAAAAGCATTAACGCATGCTTAGCGAACTCTAAAGTTACAATATTAAATGGAAAAAACCTGTTCGCGACCGTATTCTTTTTCCATTTAATATTGTAACTTTAGAGTTCGCTAAGCATGCGTTAATGCTTTTTCAAAGACATATCTTGACTTAGGTATTAACTGTTCGTATAACCACAATTTTACTTATAAAACACAATAATTTAAGTAACTAGATGACCCGGTGAACTTCGTATCACCTCGAACGTCAAATGTTTGACAGGAAAGTAGGTAGAACAGTTTATATGGGCAAATTAAATTGTTGTTTTTACTATCTTCCTCGCATTTTCTCACCGTTTATACCTTCCCTGGACTACGACAAACATTTCAAAATAAAATCAGTTAAATCGGCCCAGCCGTTCTCGAGTTTTAAAGAGACAAACGATCAGCAATTGATTTATATATATATATATATATAGATAGATAGAACTTGTTAACTGAATTTCAGGAAAAGCTCGAAAAAAAATGCGAGTCTCGATTCCTGAAATATTTATAATATATACCTACAAATAGTAATATCTTAGGTTTGGTTTCTTGTCTTTGCAGTCCTCCTGCGACCACGCACGCTGCAAAGTGTTCGAAACGTCGGGAAAAACAAAAAACCACCAATACACGCGATTAATCCGGTTAAAAGTCCACTCATTCCACCAGAACTGCGGAAAATTAAACAATCTTATTGGTAGATTGTTTCCTCTCTCACAGCTCCGCATACAGCTCTGGTGAGAAGAATCTTGCATATTTTTTATTTTTATTTTTTTCACGGCACCTATAATATAGGTTACAAAAAGAATGTGTTTTTATTCATACCCATTCGCAGTATAAATAAAATTGGTTTTCAAAATGGGCTTGAGGAAAATACATTATGGCTTCATCTCTGGCTCTGGACCTTGGTAAAGCCTGTGCTATCAGAACCAGAAATACTATAAATGCAATACAAATAAATGCTTTCGTAGAACAGTGATTGTACACAAAAGTTTTAGCATATGAAGCCGAACTAGGGAGAACCTGTACCTATTTCGGCTTTCAGCACAATACCCTCGAGGTACAATAAAAATTAGTCCTTAAACGCTAGCATTACAGATATAATTCTAGGCATATAGTTTAAAAAAGATTATTAATAAATTTTTTATATTAAATGGAAAACGAATACGGTCGCGAGCAGGATTCGAATCTGCACCTCCCCGATAAATACTCTAGGTGCTCTGACCACTAAGCCATCTCGATCTAGGAGGCGCAGGTTCGAATCCTGCTCGCGACCGTATTTTTTTCCATTTAATATTATAACGTTAGAGTTCGCTAAGCATGCGTTAATGTTTTTCAAAGATTTATCTTAAGGATTATTATTTTTGGTCATTTCCACATATTGTGTAATTGATTACTATTTAATTATTATATTACGCGACTTGTTGTGCGACTAAGGGCTCCGTTCGAGTTCGAAACTAGTCGGGCAATCCCGAAGAATACAAGTGAGTAATAACCATTGAACAATAATTAATATGATTACTATTTGATTATAAAAGCAAGATGATTTGATAGCCAGTTTATGGTATTTATTTGTTTATCTTTACATCATACACATATTGCAGTAACGTTTCAAAATGGTGTGACGCCGTCTCAGGTAGCCCTCGTGTTATAGCTTCAATGTATTTAAATATAATAATATTTCAGAACGCATTAGCGATGAATAATGGTGTTCCTTATCTTTACACAGCGTTAAACTTATGGATTTAACAGTTATGGTAACAGCTTTAAGCTTTGCTTTAATATTACAGCGTAAATCATCGTTTAATAAGAATTAGAAATGTGACAGCCGCTGTCACACTAACAATAAAAAAAAATAAAAAAAAAATTTACTCTGCCTGCCTCGGCTGCCTCGTCCTCGTTGGTCTAGTGGTCCTAAGCGCCACTGTTGAGCATGAGGTCTCAGGTTCGATTCCCGGGTCGGGCAGTGTTATTGAGTTTTCTGTTAGGTAAATCTCAGTAGCAGCTCGGAGTTTGGAATTGTGCCCGGTAGATGACAATAGACTCACCACCTGTTACGTTGGACTTAATAACAGCATTGGTGAAATGTGGGTGTACAATTATGTACACCTCTGCTTACCCCTTTGAGGAATACAGGCGTGATGCTATGTTATAGGTAATTTTGTTATCGTTATTGCTGATGAATAACCTAGTGTCAGAGTTTAAACCACCCGTAGGTCATAAAGGAGTGTGGATGGAGTCGGAACTAAGGGAGAGCTACAAACGACTGATTGGTGAAATACTGTCAAAGATCATGTGCGTTCTCCTGTATCAGGGACTAAGATTCATTGTGGCTACTGAGCCTACGCAGTCAGTAGGTCTTTAACATAACTTTGGGGGCTGAGTTGCCCGCGTCCGTAGGAGTGCAACCTCAAAATGGAATCCCTACACGTAGCCCTTGAGTGGCGCAGAACAGACAACACAACTCTGGTGGGAGGCTTCAGCCGCAGCTGGTTACCACCCACCGGACGAAGCCATGCCGTGAACCGATCTAGTCGTGTTTCGGAATGTAGTCTGGTGCAACCGTTGTGGGAGACGGGTCTTGGCCACACCGTCGCTTACCATCAGGCGAGTTGGTGCCCAAAAGTAGATCCATTTTTGATTTAAAAAAAAACACCATCGACATCATCTCGTTAATAAATCCCCTCAAACAACTACATTTTGACGTGTCATAAGTACCTGTATATGGTGTGACTTAAAATCTTTTGACTTTGATGTTTTCTTTCATCATATAAGCAATAATAAATAAAATAACCAGCCCATAACTGTCTCACTGCAGGGCAAGGGGGTCTTCTCATACAGAGAAGGTACGAGCTAAATCACCACGCTAGCTCACTGCGTGTTGGCGATTTCATACTACCAAGTCCAGGTATCCTCCAACGTATGTCAGTGACTGAAAAAATCACATTGGTATATACATATCAGGTTTGATCCCACATCCTGTGGTTCAGGAGGCGGGCCCGTAACCACTCGGCCACCACGGCACTCATAAGCATAATAAGTAATACATAATTAATTTAAAAATCAGTGAAAAATACGCACATTATTACAAAAAATCTGTATTGTCTTTGGGTATAAACTTATTTTCGGTTTGTCAGTATTATAGCATTTTTGACACGACTACCCAAAAATGGAGTGTTATGTTTTACAGCATCGTGGGAGGGTTTGTAGGCCATACAAATATGATTTGTGCGAAAAAACCTGCGACCTCTAGCACAAATGAAATCTATCAGTCACTTTGACACACAAGCCGTCAGAAGGCTTTTATATATTTTTTGTAGAGGTCATAAAACATCCCCTTCTCTTTCTTACCGTCTTCAAAATGGTACAGTCAGGGACAGAAGTCGATTAACAGGCATCGAAACTGCACCGACTGTAATGCTGGTTGTTGTGATAATGATGAAATTACTTCTTGCATTGTCTGTATTTCTTTGATGACATGCCAGAACATCAGAACCTGGCGCATGGATAACATTTGTTGTGACATACCTAGATAGAAGAAGACTGTATCGGTGGCGGTTACCACCAACAACAGCAATCCCAACGAAGGTTGCCGTCAGGCAGGCGGCCGGTCATAAAACATAGCCAAAACTTTAGCAGTATGCCAGATATAGGTATGCTGCGCCGACCCCAAATAAATTGGGATAAGGGCAGGGGGGTGATGATGATGATTTGATGACAAGATTGTTGTCTTTTGTACTCCAGATAAAAAGCAATCAATCTGCCTATATTTTTCCCAATTACACTGGGTTCGGCTTCCAGTCAAACCGGATGCAGCTTAATACCAGTATTTTACATGGAGCGACTATCTATTTGACTTCCACAACCTAGTAACTTGGTAACACGATATCTCGTGATATGACTGGTTGTCAGACTTTCAGGCCTCGGACTCCCAGTGACGGCTGTCGTAGATCTTAATTTGACAACCGAGACTGACGGCTTAACGTGCTCTCCGTGGCACGGAGAGGTTCTCGGTATGAAATGATGGTCACCCGTCCACAGACAGACCGCAGCAAGCGCAGCCTAAACTCTATCGATCGATCTGTGCGGCTGTTAGTTAGTCATGAGCCCCTCACTGAACCTACGGAGCCCCTTATATACTCCAGATAGATGAACAATTTCAGAGCTAAAGGGCTTTTATGAATTTGAATGTGTTCAGTGACCCTTGTCGCTGACCGTACTAGTGTTTGTCACAATGTCTATCCAGTAAATAGTTGTGGGTGTTAGGAGTTAGGTTACGGTTGGCACGGACAGTCTATAGATGGGTGACCGCTAGTAGTGTTATCAGCTGAGTGCAGTGTGTGAGGGTCTCAGACATTTATTTTATTTAAATACAAAATACAATATATCGCGAATAGTAAATAACAAGAGCAATTACAGACATTAAGCAATGTCTGTAATTTCATTTGGGTAATAGGTTCGATTCCCGTACGGTTTATTTTTATGATCTACAGATAATTGCTCCGGGTTTGTATGTGCAGAGATCTGTCTGCAAAAACACCCACGTAACAGGGTGTCGTGTCGTTGAGGATCACGGTGGGCCAAAAAAAATTAACAAGCTTAAGAATAAGAATGTTTATTTGCGAGAAACATGGTTATAAAGGTTTTACATAATTAGACATAGTGCTGCACGTTTCACCGTAACATCGGCATGCAAAAATAGCGTAGATATACATAGGTACTTAATTCAAATTACAAAATTTATCTCAATTACATCATGTTAAAGTTGTTGTATTTTATATTATTAAGATTAGCAAGCCAACTCATTATTATTCAATTTAAAATATGGCATACATTAATAATTATTTTCATACAATTACAAAATATTAATAACAAAATATAAATCACAATTGAAATAATTCCTGAATCATGTCATTTAATTTGTCAAAGTTAGGATTTCGAATTACTATGTCGACATTATATGCACTATGAACAAAAAATTATAATTTAGGACAATAACACACTTTTTACTTTTAATTCGGAACATTTTTTGTTTCATCTACTTATGGCTCATGTATTCCGCGACAGTATAAAAACACTTTACAATAAGCCATTTCTTAAGTTTTGTTCTAAACTGCGTCAGTTGTCTAAGAGGTTTAGGTAACTTATTAAAAATTTTGATTACCATTCAATTACTATTTCTTTTAAGTGGAAGTAAGTTATTTAAGTACTTCATATTATTTGGAGAATTCACCGTTTGCCCATTATCTAACTCGTTGATAACAGTGAGTTGGTCGGCCCTATAAAATTTACATAAATGGCGGCGAACTCAATTATTTATTATTTGTCACCGTGGGAGAGCCACGCTTCGGCACGAATGGGCTGGCTCGACCGGATTGATACCACGGCCTCACAGAAAACCGGCGTGAAACAACGCTTGCGTTGTGTTTCGCCGAGTGAGTGAGGGTACCGGAGGCCCAAACCCTTTAAAAGGCCGGCAACGCACTCGCGACTCCTCTGGGGTTGCGGGTGTCCATGGGTGGCGGTAATCGCTTACCATCAGGCGAGCCGTCTGCTCGGCTGCCCCCTATTCCATAAAAAAAAAAAAAAATTCATTCAACTGTATGGAAATTTATTCTGAAGGCTTTGAACAATATTTCATGGTTTTTATTATTTTAGGTTTGACATAGGTTAGCATCACGCCTGTATTCCCCGAACGGATAGGCAGAGGTGTACGCAATGGTACACCCACATTTCACCAATGCTATTATTAAGTCCTATGTAATAGATGGTGAGCAAATTGCTATCTACCAGGCTCAATTCCAAACTCCGCGATGCTACTGAGAAATTCCTAATAGAAAAACTCAATAACACATTGCCCGACCCGGGAATCGAACCCAGACCCCATGCGCAGCAGTCGCGCTTGGGACCACTAGACGAACGAGACAGTCGAGTCGAGTCGAGGAACAGTTTTAGGTTTGAGTAGGATTTATATTAACACTAGTTTTTGCCCGCGGCTTCGCACGCGTTAATTAGTAGGAAAAACTGGTCTATCGTCACTCTAGACTCACAAAATGGTACTATGGTATTAGATACTTAAATTTAAAATTCAATCATTATTCTAAAAACACGTGGCGCCATCTATTATCATAAGAACGTTATTGATCTTCCCGAGGTTGTTGCCCACTTGGAATTTCTTCCTGTATTTTGGGTTAATTTAAAAACTTATAATGTCAAATGCACACACACCCAGACCCGGAACAATTATCTGTAGATCACACAAATATTTGTTCCATTCAAGAATCGAACCTGCGACACACAATGCAGCAGCTATCGGCCACTGCGCCAACCACGTCGTCAAATATCCGTACTAATATTATGAATGCGCGAAAGTAACTCTGTTTGTTTGTTTGTTGCCTTTTCACGGCTAAACGGCTGAAAGGATCGTAATGAAATTTGGTAAGGAGATAGCTTGGACCTTGGAAAAGGACATAGGCTACCTTTTATCACGCAGACGAAGTCAAGGGCATCAGCTAGTTCGATATAAAATGTAGATTAAAACACATTATATATATTAAATCGTACTTACATTTATTTATTTCAAACAAATCAGATTCCACGTACTTTAACATAAACATCATTCGATATTTATTATGTTTATGAAAACGATTTTCTATTCAAAGAATTTCTTTAATATGAATAAGTACTAACGTAGGTACTTATTTACGTCAGAAATAATTATATAAATGGTACGGACCAATTGGCTCACAAAAATTATTAATGTTTTAGGTACAAACGTAGAAATAAGATTCGCGTTTTAGAATAATGCCTTTTCACTCCTTTTATGGTAATTCGTACTACCTTATTAGGAATTTGTATATTGAACATCAAATTATAATCTATATAATGAATATTTGAAGTCTATTTCATGCTCGGAGGAGTGTGAGGTTTGACATAGTTATAGTTTAAATGGGGAGGGAGTGAAGGAAGCTAACATTTCATTAAAATTTATACTTAGCATCGTGCCTGTATTCCCCCAAGGGGTAGGCAGAGGTGTGAACGATGGTACACCCACATTTCACCAATACTGTTATTGAGTCCAATGTAAAAGGCGCCATCGGTTCATGGTTGATATACCAAAACCCGAACGAAGCGCTTTGATTCCACGTCCATTATAAGATCCGCGAAACAGTGGAATGCGCTCCCGGAGTGGGTCTTATAATCTGGGTGTCTTCAAGACGCAAGTGAATCGGTTTCTTCTAGGCAAGCGTGCGCCATCGTAGATCGCATTATCACTTAACATCAGGCGAGATGGCGGTCAAACGCAAGCCTATACCTAATAAAAATAAAGCCTATTGCCATCTACTTGAAAAACCTAATAACACTTTACCCGACCTGGAAATCGAATCCAAGACCTCATGCTTAACCGTCACGCTTTGGACCACTAGACCAACGAGGCAGTCTTTTCTTAAATTTTCTAATAAACTAGTCATAAATTAACACCATGTCGTGTATTAACACAAATTCATAATTAACGAATGTTCGACGTGATTCTTTAAATTGGCATAACTTTTTTATTTTTGATCTGATTGACATGAAAAGTACGAAATGTTAAGTGAAGCTTACTACAATATATTAGTGAAAACCACATCTAAATCGAATAAGCTGTTTCTGAAATTAGCGTGCACAAACGCACAGACAAACAGACAAAAATTCTAACAATCATTGTTTTGGGTTGATAAAGGTCCCAATAATATTTTTTCTTATATATCTTCCATTTACAGACTGCGATCCGTTACATTTTTATTATATGTATAGATAAATAATAAATTACGATCACAGGTTTTTTTTGTCTTTTTTAAATTTTCATGCATCTGTCTGTCTAATCAGTCTAGGGTTGAGCTGCTGAGTGTGAGGTCTCGGGTTCGATTTGCACATTCAATATAATAGTCTAATTATAAACTACGAGTACAAGACGAAATAGATTATGTGATACTGGCAGGTTGTAATGTGGAATAATAGAGTAAGGTTTTTTATTCCTGATATATCTATATGTACTACTATAGTATATTCTGTGCTTACTATCTCTGTATAATTTTCGCAAAAAATTCTTGCCTCGGACATTGTTTAAAATTATAAAATAAAAAAAAACAAGTAACTTTTCCAGTAACAATGCTATAAAAATATACAATAGACAAACTGTTTGTCATTGAGTCCCGAAACTCCCCGACACGTAACAATAGTAGGTACCGCACTTCATACATGTTCAACGAAGCGCTTATAACTCCGTGTTCATCCGCAGTGCATATTCACGCCGAGCGACCGCGAATGAAATAAAACGCGAGACAAGTACAACAAATTGATGTCACAATGCACGATAGATCAGAAGTTGTACGCAACACAACACTGGTTAAGGTATTAGTAACTCCCTTAAGGATGTGCCTAAGCAGGCGTTGCACAAGGGAGTTCCGGAGCTGGTCTCCTTAGAAGTCCCGGAGCTCCCCTCCACGTGCTGGTTGCAGCACCGGGGTGGTTATATAGAGGTAAAAATCCCACACTCCCTGGTTTTACTCCCAAAGGCCTGCCTTTCGAAGATTACACCCGAAAACAAAATTAAAGGCATTGAATTTGTATTAACTAGTACTGAGGATCTTAATTCACCAAGCCGACGTCTCCAGGGCTTATAGATCGGTCGGTTTGCGTGGCACGCGTGGCATACTGGAGGCGCGGGAGCCACTGCATCCGACGCGCCTCAAACCGCCTGCCTTCGGCCGCACGTCAAGACTGTCGCATCATTTACCGTATCTTTGTATAATAACTTTCGTGAGGCATATTCATATTAGTTATTGTTCACCGGTTACTACTTACGTCCATTCTTCGGGTTTGCCCGACTAGTCTGACTCGCGACATAGCCGCGGACTCAGCTCATGACTAAGGGCTCCGTACGAGTTCGAAACTAGTCGGGCAAACCCGTAGAATGTACTAATCACGTGCATTTTTCGGGATTGCCCGACTAGTTTCGAACTCGAATGGAGCCCTTAGTCATGAGCTGAGCCTGCGAAAATGTCGCGAGTCAAACTGTTGGGCAATCCCGAAAAATGCACGTGAGTAGTAACCGGTGAACATTAATTGATATGAATAGGTTCGTATCTAATTCTTTAAATTTGAAACTGGACTAGAAAATAATATTAGTAATACGAACATAGGATTACCCCTTCGATCACTAATTAAAAACAAGTGATCGAAGGATTACCCCTGTATTTACTGCACGACTAGTTTCGAACTCGTCATGAGCTGAGTCCGCAAACAAATTTACTTTGTACCTACGTCTTAGTACGAGGAAATGCTACTCGATCAAAACTGTCATTACATGTCACTTAATAACAGCATCTATGGAATCTACGAGTACAGCAGTAACCCTCTCCTCAATAGTCCTCTATCCCCTATCTAACCCCTTGGAAATACAGGCGTGATGTATTGCTTATGTAATTATGTAGTGCACCTTCTGTCTTACATTTATTGTGGTTCATGCTTTCATTCAGGGTTGTAATTACGGAATTAATTGGCTTAGATGCATGTTATGGGTCGGTATGGACTTGTACGGGTATTGTGACGTCATTCGTTGAATATGATGTATTGTGATGCATTAGTAAGCGAAATGACAATTAAGGCAATTAACATGTGGGGCGTTGATCATACATACATACATAGTATCACGCTTGTATTTACCGAGAGGGTAGGCACAGGTGTACCTACACAGTTGTACATACACCCATATTTCACCAGTGCCGTTATTAAATCCCATGTTGTGAGCCTATTGCCATCAACCAGGCACAATTTCAAACTCAGGGTAGCTACTCAAAATTTCCCGAACCAGATGAAAAATCTGACTGAGAGCAATGTCACGGCAAAACAAGGGTCGCCGTTTCGAATCCCGTTTTTGTCTGATATTTTTCGATGTCACTTACAATATCAGGGAATTAGTAAAGGTATTACCAGACCTTAACCCCAAAATGAATATTATAAATAATGTACATGTGAGTACTACGTAACCATTTACAATGATTTCATCCGTTTATTTTATATCGTTGTCTGGCAGATAGAGTATGTCATGCTCACTAAAATGTCCCGCCGATGGTGGCGTGTGTGTTGGGTCATTCGATTCCCTACAACATGGTTGAGTTGGGTGACGCTGACGCATGTGTCATGTTCGTGAACGGGCGCTGTCAGTTGGGACTGGTCATGTCTAAACTGTCATAAAAAAATGTTGAATTGTTAAACTAAAATCTTTCAAATATTATTCTGCAACCAAAACAGTGTAACGAATACATACTATTGTAGAAGCCTATATGATGAAAAGAGTAACCGTGGAGTTTCTTGCCCGTTCTTCTCCATAGGAATCTACACTTTGGAACGTGGCAACTAACTTCTGACAATACAAAAGTGCCAGTAAAGGTTTATTTCAATAAATTATTTTGATTTTAATAACATGGATAGAAAAGCGGTAATAAATCGTCTCATTTTGTCAATACTGTTTCCGCCCGTAATTGGCATATACAACGTTTAACATAAGACCATGGTCCTACTCAAGGGGGTCAATGTTATCATGTATTACTAGCGAAACTTCAATAGTTTTTTTAGTACCACAACAAAAACCAAAAGTGTTCACACAAGCCATAAAATAGTATTCAAGTTAAATAAATTCTTTCGACCTGATAAACACATCTATTCCTATTTTATGGCTAAGGTACTAAACAAGAGCACTAACATTACTAAACTAATCTCTAAGGATTGTTACTTTACTGTAACGGCTAACCTTAACTGAAGTTTAGTGTTTGAACAATAAAAACAAAACGATAAAATATTTACTTTAAGTTAGTTGAGTTTCATTTTAGACGCGTTTATAGTTCGATGGAAATTGTGGTCGGTAATCGATTGTTGGAAGGTCAGTGTAGGGAAAGGACGTCCTCAAAAAAGGACAGGTCAAGAGCAATCTTACCAGCAGCTTAAATAGCGCACCTCTCGACCGTATTTCGGTCATGGCGGACTGTCACCACGGAGATTATCCAAGTACGTAGGAGATATTATAGTGCACAAGTGTATGTGCAAGCACAGGTGGACTCCCTCTTCCGTCACTCTCGACCGGAGTGAGATCAGGCGCAGGACCGAATAAATTAGTAGTTGCACAGGGTAGTTCCGGAGCTGGTCTCCTTAGAGAACCTAGAAATCCCCTCCACGTGCTGATGGTGACCACCGAGGTAGTCCCAACCGTTCGGTAAATACAGGGGTAATCCTATGTTCGTATTACAAATATTATTTTCTAGTCCAGTTTCAACTTTAACGAATTAGATACGTACCTAACATAACATAACATAACAAAGCATCACACCTGCATTTCCCGAAGGGGTAGGCAAAGGTGTACACAATTGTACACCGACATTTCACCAATGCTGTTATTAAGCCCCACGTAGTAGGTGGTGAGCCTATTGCCATCTACCGCGCACAGTTCCAAACTCCGGGCTGCTACTGAGAATTTCCTAACAGAAAAACCCAATAACACTTTGCCCGACCTGGGAATCGAACCCAAGACCTCATGCTCAGAAGTCGCGCTTGGGACCACTAGACCAACGAGGTAGTTACTACGTACCTATTGCTACATAAACACAACCTTACACTACTAACGTGCTCTCTGAAGAGTACTAGACGTGCAATTTATTTGTCAGACCGTCTGCTCTGGACTTTATGGCTTTAAAGGATGGTATCTGCATTTAATACCCATATACTGGTCTTAATTCTATGTTAACGGCAGTAACCTGTAGGTATTTGTATAATAAACTGGAATCTATACAAATACAATAAACCTGAGGAGATTTTTGTCTGTTTATACGCGCTCATTTCAGGAACTACGATCTATTTGATTAAAAAACTTTTTGTAAATGATAGCCAGATTCATGAGGAATAGTTTAAGCTATATAACATTACGCTACGAAATTTAGGAGCCGAATCAAAAGAAAAAAACCAGGCGAAACCGCGGAGCACGTAACATAACCACCCCATAACTGTCCCACTGCAGGGCGCGGGCCTCTTCTCATATAGAGAAGGCATCATACGATTCTGTCTGTGATAAGAGAATACTTTCCATAATGAGAAATCTGACAAACGACCAAATCTATATTCATAACTTGAGTCAAATGCTTAGCAACCGGCGACTAACACCCACTTTATTTCCACCTAAACACGATCAGAAATAGCTGGCGCACTTCGAATAACGGCTCACCTCAGAGTTGCGTCTTCGCTCCCCTATTATTTGATACTTTATACTACGATCGAAATAATACTTTGAGGCCCAACCCATCCAGAAATGTTTTTTACATTAAAACCAGGCTGCTAGAATCCTGAATTTAATATGGCATTGATCACCACGCTAGCTCACTGCCGTTTGGCGATTTCAAACAATTAAGTCCAGGTTTCCCCACAATATATTCCTTCTATGTTTCATAAGTCTAGGTTTCATGAATAAATGGATTAGAAGTTATAAATGTATGTAGGTATCAATATAAATTTACTTTCAAACTCGCGTAGCAGATAATGTTATTTGAAACACAAATAACATAATATTTTGGTTACGAGTACTTGCGCTCCAGATATCATCTAAAATTGGTTTTGTTTACTAATGCGTATTGTTGTTATAGTATAGCACTTGAATCGAACAATCTCCATACATAATATACATGCTGTATACAATATCTAACTACTTCCATAATATTGGGGGTAGTCATGCATTACCCGTGCATGCCCGCCCGCAAATATATGCACATGCGCAAGCGGTGAAAATTCCGACTACCACCAACTACTCTACACGTGTTTCGCCCCTCCACGGGGCATCCTCAGGATGTAAGACCGTGCAGTGTCCGCCACCGAAACTCGACGCAGTTGTGTATGTGCATATATTTGCGGGCGGGTGGGCGGTGCACATACCCAGGTCGAGAAAGTGTTATTGGGTTTTTCTGTTAGGAAATTCTCAGTAGCAGCCCGGAGTCACAAAGTGGTGTGACATCCCCGTGCTTCGGAGAGCACATAAATCCGTCTGCACTATCATGTAGCATGTGTGCATATCTCCTGCGTACTTAGATTACTTTACAGTACTTAGATACGGAGATTAGCTCCGTGGAGATAGGCCGCCATGACCAAAATACGGTCGGGAGGAGTATTATTATTATTATTATGATCGCTACAGTGACCCGTCATTTGAACTGAATCCTTAATTATGGATTAAATAAAGTTCACAAACGAACGAAACTAATCTAAATATTTTAAACCTATTCAAAATTATGCATAACTTTAATACTTTTATATATAAACAATTGAAATCTAGTACCTATGCAAATAAAGATATCTAAATGAAAAGCATCAAATTTTTAAACAATTCTACAATTTTAATTGAATTTGAATAAAATCAATTAATGTTGGCATTCGTCTCGCGCCAGCAGCCCGTGCTTCAATCAATTGAAACAATACATATAATTGAAGTGTTTTCCCAAGTAAGTTTCAATTATTTTGTTTGTTGACTTGCTTGAAAATACTTCTTAAAGCATAGGGTGATGAACAACCTAGTGGCCTCTGAGATGGCTTTACACACTAGAGAAAACCTCTCATGGTTACAATGATGTGCTGGTTTCCTGACAATGTGTTCATTGACCGTTTTATGCAAGTGATAAATTATAATATACTCCCGATCGAATTTTCGATCACGGCGGCTTATCAGCAGACGGATCGCCTGATGGTAAGCGATTACCATCGCCCATGGCCACCTGCAACCCCTGAGGAGTCGCAAGTGCGTTGCAGGCCATTTAGAGGGTTTGGGCCTCCAGTACAATGCAATATCTTTATTGTGGATCATAGGTACGTACCCTCACTCACTCAGCGAAACACAACACAAGCGTTGTTTCACGCCGGTTTTCTGTGAGGCCGTGGTATCACTCCGGTTGAGCCGGCCCATTCGTGCCGAAGCATGGTTAAAATATATCTTCACAGAGGTTAGCCAAGTACACAGGAGATATTATAGTGCACAAGTGTATGCGCAAACACAGGTGCACTCCCTCTTCCTTCACTCTCATAGTCCGATGGAACCGTGCTCTGACACGATTGGAGAAAGATCAGGCGCAGGATCGACTTTGCACTCCAAAGCACTCCGGGCTGCTACTGAGAATTTCATAACAGAAAAAACCCAGTTACGTTTTGCACGACCCGGGAATCGAACCCGACGTTTCGACGAATCGACTTCACGCTCTACAGCCGCGCTCGCGGTCACTAGACCAGCGAGGCAGTTGTGATAATTTATAATACATACAGAGATTTACGAACAGTGGATGCGTTGTCCTGGGTTCGAAACTACAAGCTTTGAGTTGCCAGTCCAACGGTATGACCATAAAAGTAAACGTAGACTTTATTGTTTCTGATTGAGTGAGTACAGCTGTTATACATATATGATAGTAATTCTATTTTTCAAAGAAACATTGAAAAAATAATAGACAAGAACGGGGCTTGAACCCGCGACCTTTGACGTTCCGTGTCATCACTCTTAGATTAATATAGGCATTACATGGCCTCAACATGTATTAAAAAATATAATTATATATGATATATGATAGTGTTAGATACATCAATCAGCCCATTTTGGGCATGATTGCCTCGTTGGTCTAGTGGTCGCAAGTGCGACTGCTAAGCATGAGGTCTCGGGTTCGATTCCCGGGTCGGGCAAATTGTTATTGAGTTTTTCTGTTAGAAAATTCTCAATAGCAGCCCGGAGTTTGGAAATGTGCCCGGTAGATGGCAATAGGCTCACCACCTATTACATGCATGCAACAGCATTGGTGAAATGTGGGTGTACAACTGTGTACATCTCTGCCTACCCCTTCGGGGAATACAGGCGTGATGCTATGTTATGTTATTTTGGGCATACAATAATTTTAGGATAAAATCTAGGAAAAAGAAGGAAGACCAAATGTAGGAAGTTTGTTACAATCAAATTTAGTTGCTTTTAGATTCTAAAAATTCCTTAATTGTATAGAAACATTTTTCTGCTAACCATTTTTTTAACTGTGCATGAAATAATCTTAAGGGTAATTCTCTTATAGTCTGAGGTATTTTATTACAAACTTTAACACACATAAACATACTATTTCTATGGTAAAGGGTGGTTCTACATTTTGGCACAACTATCTTTGTAGGATCCCTTTGGCTGAACAAACTATTCTCACCAATTTTATCAAACAATTGCGGGTGTTTCCTGACAAATAGTCCAATTTCAAGAATATAGAGAGAGCTTAAAGTTAATATTTTAGTTCTTCTAAAAAGTGATCTACAGGAATCTAGAGGCTCGGTATTGCATATTGCTCTCAAACATTTCTTTTGAGATATAAAAACTTCGTTTATTAAAGTTGAGTTGCCCCACAACAATGCTTCATTGTTTATATAGGTAGATACATGAATTGACGCCATTTTCCCATGGGGGTAGGCAGAAAATACAGAACGCGACCTGCTACGATCCTTACATATGCCTTTTGCTTCATCCACGTTCATACATCTGGTCATACATGCGCGCCGGTTGTGAGTACTACGCACCTGTCATTTTTAGAGTAGGTACATCACCAATAATTGATAAATGATTTTATTTCTGTAAATAGATCTGTTGAAGACACTTTTACAAGTCATTTTTATAAACTAGATGGCGCCGGCGTTTCTTATCTGACTGTCTCTGAGAAGAAACGCCGAAACAAACTCAGAGGTCAACGTCTCTTTTAAAGTCCAGTACATAATAGTATGTACATATCTATGTGAGTGTAACGATGCAGGGATCGTCTGGAATGGCCTTTTGAGGAAAGAGCCATAGCAGCTTCGAGGTGACCTGTCCTTTTGTTTTGTTATTTTTTTTTTTTTCAAGTGTGGAAAATCCATCATGGACGTTGTGTCGGACTCCTACCGACTAAAAACCACACCGGTCCTACTCCAACCTATACCGGGGTCACGGGATCGCGACTCTATTCACCGCAACCCCGGCAGGTTATGGCTCGTCACCCCATCGCCTGTATAGGTCGGCCACAGTTGGCCTGCTAATCACTCCACGGAGTAAGGTGACCTGTCCTGTCTGACGGCACGTATGCATCAGTCATCGTATAGCTTAACCATAATTAAGGTAATAAATTACTGAAGAATATAAGGTTGGTATATATCTTTAGGGCGTCCCCTTCCAGTATTTCCACTTACACCTGCTTTGTACCTAGGTATCTATCTACCTTCTCAACACGATTAAAACATCTAAGCGTACTCTTTTCAATTTCCGTTACTACGTCTTCTTTAAAACTGCATTATTGTCTTATCACATCATACTAAATCTATCATTCATAGTTACACCACACATACTTCATTTCTAAAGATACCAATTTCTGCTTCATAATGATATACAATTAATAATACTGAAACGCCAGATGCGGCAGATATTACCATAAGTATTTTCCAATAGAATATCGAAACAGACTACAAAATAAATGTTTTATTAAACAATTTGTTTTGGTAAGAGAGACTGAATAAAGGTGCGTCCATAATGCGGAAATTTTAAGGCGGGAATTCGCTAGCAAGCATTTGAAAGCTAACATTAACGCGTTTGTGAACATAGCATCATCACGCCTATATTCCCTGAAAGGCTAGACAGATGTATACGCAGTTGTACGCCCACATTTCACCAATGCTGTTATTAAGTTCCATGTAATAGGTGGTGAACCCATTGTCGTTTATCGGGCACAATTCCAAACTTCGGGCTGCTACTGAGAATTTCTTAACAGAAAAACCCAATAAGACTGTCCGACCGGGGAATCAAACCCAAGACCTGGCCCTAGACCAACGAGGCAGTTGAGATGAAAATACTCGCATCACCCATCTGAAAACTGAGCACGCCAAGTGTTGCTTGCCCAAAAACATCGACCACCAACGACAGTTTGCAACGAGTTGTTAGTGCCAGCCCTACACAAATGGCGTCAGTTCTAATCTAAAAACTAAACTAAATTTAAAGCATTTCTGTCTTTTACTAACCGTTTCTATAAGAGCGAGACGGGATGACGTCAAAATCAAATTGAACCATGTCAACCTAAAATTTCCATACAATTTTCGTTTGACGTCAAATTTTCGTGGCTACCTAAAACTGTGCCTACTTGTTAAAAATGTTCGGAGATTTTAATTTGTCGTGCCTAAATTCGAATCCCATCTTGCTCAAATAGTAAATTGGTAAAAGACACTAATGTTCTCAATTTAGTTTCCTACATTAGAATTGACGCCATTAGCCCCAAACATCATCATCCCCCTGCCCGTCCCAATTTATTCGGGGTCGGCGCAGCATACCTGTATCTGGCATGCTGCTAAAGTTTTGGCTATGTTTTATGACCGGCCGCCTGCCTCACGTTAACCGCCTTTAGGAATGCTTGCGTTGGTGGTAACTGCTACCGGTACGGTCTCCTTCTATCTAGCTATGTCACACCAAATGTTATCCATGTGCCAGGTTCTGATGTTATCCTAATATCACACTCCACTAACCGGGCTATTAGCCCCATACATACTCCTCAATATATTGATAAGTACCTATCTACACGACCTTGCATGAATGGAGCGAATGGTATCCACCTACCCTTTACTGCGCACTGACCCGTATTCAGATTGATTTCATTCAATACACGCCCAGTTATTTGCTACGATATGCAGTATTGAGAAGGCTATCAAATTATAATGGTAGGTAATTAATGATAATATAATACTCCTCCAGACCGTATTTCAGTCATGGCGGCCTATCTCCACGGAGATCAGCCAAGTACGCACGGAGATATTATAGTGTACAAGTGTATGCGCAAACACAGATGCACTCCCTGTTCCTTCACTCTCATAGTCCGATGGGACGGCAATCCGACACGACCGGAGAGAGATCAGGCGCAGGACCGAAGGCTTTACGTGCTCTCCAAAGCACGGAGGTGTCACACCACCACTTCCTAATATTTTGTTGGGAAATTCTCAGTAGGTGCCCGGTTTGAAATTGTGCCCAGTAGATGGCAATAGGCTCACCGCCTATTACATGGGACTTAATAACAGCATTGGTAGGATGTGGATGTACAACTGTTTAAACTTCTGCCTACCCCATTGGGTTATACAGACGTGATGCTATGATAGGAAATTCAGTAGCAGCCCGGAGTTTGAAATTGTGCACAGTATATGACATAGAAAGTCTTATAATGCTTTTTTATTTTAAAAAGATATAGAATTAAAAAATAGGGCACTACTAGACGGTGGGAGGGGGGATGGAGCTCCCATTAATAGGCTTTCCAGCCAGCTGGGCACGACACAGGTGAGCGCACGCGACCCAGCCAATTTATACTTACTGGATATTCATTTGGTAAAGTTATTGAATGTAGTGAATGGTAACATAACGTAGTATCAAGCCTGTATTCTCCGAAAGGGCAGGCAGAGTGGTACACAGTTGTAAGCCCACAATTTACCGGGTCAGTTATTAAGATCCATGTCCGGGCACAATTCCAAACTATGGACTATAATTGAAAAATTCCTAACAACCCAGTAACAATAGTGAACGGAAAAAAAATACGGTCGCGAGCAGGATTCGAACCTGCGCCTCCCGGATATATACTCCAGGCGCTCTGACAACTAAGCCATCGCGATATGGAGTATTTATCCGGGAGGCGCAGGTTCAAATCCTGTGTTCCATTGGGTAAGCATGCGTTAAAGCTTTTCAAAGATTTATCTTTAACCCAGTAACACTGCCCGATCCGGGAAACGAACCTAGAACCTCGCGCTCTGCAGCCAAGGTGGCGTCCAGCATTACTATTTTTTTGGTGCAGCCGTGAGTACCACCGTGTCCCGCATATTTCATATTAGTTTCTTTTGATTTATATTCATATATTTTTACGATTGTTGTGGTGTCTGGATGCGACAATATTTTTTTTTCTTTCATTTCATCAATTGGAAAAAATAACGTATTAAAATAGTACTGTTTGAAGACCAACAATTATTTTTCTTCGTGTTGTTGATGAACCACCTAGTGTCAGAGTTTAGACCATCCGTAGGTCCCTGACATGGCTTTACACTTTTTTTTTATGTTATTATAAAATTAAAACATTCAAATAATGAGATCAAATATTTACACATGTGAATTATGAATGCTAACCTAAAAATAGAAAAATCGACAATTAAAGGTTTTTACTTCCAATATTTTAGTAGGTCGACAATGTATTACTTTACTTAGTTAAACTAGCAATTTTATGAAATACTTCTTTTCCTTATTACAATACAATGAGAGATAACCACTTTACGAACAAACTTAAATTCTCTATGTCGAGTGTGTCGTCTGTCACTCTCATTCTCCGTGTGCCACGTCATACTCGTTAGGCGGCGTACACATACTCGTATATTGGGCCACGTACACAACATACAGTATACAAAGCTTACATACATATGCGTTGAATTGAGAATCACCTCCTTATTTTTCGTAGGTTAAAAAAGCGGGGCACTTCTAGTATTCCAAATAATGTACATGGCTTCATATTGTGTGACACAACATCTGGCATTATCGATCATTCTTGCATTTATTATTAGTTGCTTATTGTTCTGCGAATAAAACGACTATCAAATTATGTGTTATGCAGCTGTTCCCTCCGCACGACACTACCTTGAAGATAGTTCAACTAGGTACACATACATCAACTTAACTTGGCGCGCGGCGATATGTATGTATGTGTTAAACTTGCACAGATACAGTGACTGTGTGTGCGTGACAGGAGGTACAGTCAAGTACGTATGTTTTTAAACAACTTTTAACCAGATTAATCGCGTGTATTATTGGTTTTTGTTTTTCTGACGTTTCAAACACTTTGCAGCGTTCATGGTCGCAGGAGGACTAAGGTGTAAGGCGTCTTAACAGTTGTAACAGAATTCGCGGTGGTGAGCAGAGGTCGAGATGGCTTAGTGGTCAGAGCGCCTGGAGTATTTATCCAGGAGGCGCAGGTTCGAATTCTGTTCGTAACTTTAGAGTTCGCTAAGCATGCGTTAATGCTTTTCAAAGATTTATCTTGAATTTCATTACATATTCAGTACATAATGTTCAAATGTATGTGAGTTTCTTTATTCCACCGTAACTTCTAAACGCCTGATCCGATTTAGATGTAAGGGTTATGAGTTGCTCTTTTTTGAGATTCCCCCGGCAGTGTTGTTGAGTTTTTCTGGTAGGAAATTCATCCATATCCAACGGACCATAATCCGTTGACGAACACTATATCAAGTTGATTGTAAAAAATAATAATTAATAATTGCTCATAAAACTACCGAATGCGTGACTAATCTATATTACAGGTATTGGTCTCTCTGGGTGATATAAAAGTAAATGTGGAAATGGTACCTTGTCAATACCCGCCTACACGGGGACAGCGGGGACTTTAATTACCCCTGTCTAATGAGACCAATTAGTGTGCTACATAGGTTAGGTACAATCAGCGACATAAATAGCTGAACACGTCGATATTTATGAAAAATCTGCACTTCAAAACTCTCTGTCTACCTAAAGTTATAACGTTTTGTGGCAATAAAAATACGGTCGTGAGTAGGATTCGAACCTGCGCCTCCTGGATAAATATTCTGACGGCTAAACCATCTCGACCTTTTCTCACTACCCCGAATTCTTATTTCACATTTTAATACATCTTTTAGTGACTTCATTGCCATCTATTCAGTCCCTTTACAGGACATGAATATTTTTCTTGCAACAAAAATGTATAACTTTAGAGTTCGCTATGCATGCGTTAATCATAATAAATTATAGACTTCTACAAACTAAAAACCACAAGTACCTCCTCTAATCTTTAACAGAATAGTATGTAGGATATATAAAAAAATAAAAAACTATATTTTCTAACTAAACTTAAACTTCTCAACTAACTGAGGTAAGCCTAATCTCACAATAACTTAACATAGCATCACGCCTGTATTCCTCGAAGGGGCAGGCAGAGGTGTACACAGTTGTACACCCACATATTCACCAATGCTGTTATTAACTCCCATGTAATAGATGGTGAGCTTATTGCCATCCACCGGGCACAATTCCAAACTCCGGGCTGATACTGAGAAGTTTTCTAACAGAAAATCCCAATACCACTTTGCCCGACCCGGAAATGGTACCCGAGACCTCATGCTCAGCAGTCGCGCTTGGGCCCACTAGACCAACGAGGCAGTTAATCTTAATCTCACAGAGCAGCTTAATAACAGTATTTTAAATGAAAACCTGACCTCCACAACCCAGTTAGTAATTAATTACTACATATCTAACATAATGCTGTACTTTAAAATTTATATTAAAATTAATTTAATTTTGTGTAAAAGAAATCCTACAAAATTATAACCAATCTAATACTTGCATTGACTTTTATTGGATATTTCCCCACCGGCTGATTAAAGGCTCCAATCTCTACGCATATTAGTTACTAGGTAATATCATTATTTCTTTACTGGTGACTCCAGGCGCCCGAGACACTTAAACTTTATTCATTTTATATTTTGTTTTAGGAGTGCACACTATTTCTTGTTAAAAATTAAACACTAACACACGATTCTATAATATTTTATTACAATAATTGGCGTAGAACGCAGACTACAATATCACGTGGTCATTCTGATTGTCACACTTTCAAGCATCTGCTACGTAACGGCTGACAGAGATCTTAGTTACATATGCGCAAACTGTTTCTTCTAATGTGGAAAATCCAAAATTGACGCTGTGCCGGTCTCCTCTACTGACTAATATCCACACTCTAATATTTACTGAGGGTTCCAGATCCCAGTTCTATTCACAGAACAAGTGGAGCTTAACCTTTATCAGTTTATCTGCGCGGCTAATAATTAGCTGCGAGCCCTTTCTTTATATCACTACATATTATAAAACAAAGTCCTCCGCCGCGTCTGTCTGTCTGTTCGAAAACTCAAAAAATACTGCACTGATTTTCATGTTGTTTTTACCAATGGATAGAGTGGTTCTCGAGGATGGTTTTAGTATATCATTTGTCAAGTTTATGTATACATTGGCTAAAATGTAATGATTTTTGTTGGAGGTTCTGGAAAAAAATAAGCCATCTGGGAGCTTTGAACGAAAACGCTGCCTAAACCCTTTGAGATATAACAAAACGATGTATGGTGGAATTGTGTATCTTATATAGGTCTACAGAAAAGTTTGCGATGGCATATGTCTATCTCTTAAGGATAACATACTATATCCATTTTAATACTTAAAAAAATGGGCAATTATAAAGCGGTAATTGGAAAGCGGGAACGGAATCAGAATTTCATGATTACTTTTGGTAGAAATAACCGATATTCACGCGGGCGAAGCCGCGGGCATCAGCTAGTATTATATAATGACCAAAAGGCATTATTAGTCTAGTGATGGCAAACGCGGCTGCTGAACGTGGGCTCCTGGGTGCGATTCCCAGGTCGGGCAGTGTTATTGAATTTTTTTCTGTTAGGAAAATCTCAGTAGCATGAGAGTGAAGGAAAAAGAGGTGCACCTGTCCAAGATAAATCTTTGAAAAGCATTAACGCATGCTTAGCGAACTCTAAAGTTATTATATTAAATGGAAAAAGAAAACGGTCGCGAACAGGATTCGAACCTGCGCCTCCCGGATGAATACTCTGACCACTAAGCCATCTCGATTCGGTCACCCGTATAGGGACTGAATTGATAGCAATAACGTCGCCATAAGACGTGTTAAAATATGGAAGAAGAATTCGCGGTGGTGAGCAGTGGTCAAGATGGCTTAGTGGTCAGAGCGCCTGGAGTATTCATCCGGGAGGCGCAGGTTCGAATCCTGATCGCGACCGTATTCTTTTTTCCATTTAATATAATAACTTTAGAGGTGCACCTGTGTTTGCGCATACACTTGTACACTATAATATCTCCTGCGTAATTGGCTGATCTCCTCGGAGATAAGAGGCCGTGACCAAAATACGGTCTGTGTGTGTGTTTAATAAGTTTTGGTAGTGTTTAGGATTGGTGCGTGTTAATTAATATATGTCGCTGACTGTAGATGTCTAATTTTGCAAACACGGAGCCGCCCTTTGTGTCAACGATGAACGACTAAGTGTACACTTTTAAACTAATGTGTTCCACTAATAAATATGACACTATAGTGGGCTTACTCTTGAAAGTAATTCCGATCGATTGACATTGGAAATATGTCAGTTCGTACTTTTAAATGGCAAAATGTCTAAAGAATAATAATAGATTCGGGATAGTATGAAGACAACATGCTTTAAAATTGAGGCAACTGTAATGTAGGTGAATTTATTTTAAAATTACGTGTTGTTTTAAGGCGTCTATTTAATATTGGAATTGGTATTAGTTTCAAGAGAAAGCCAATTTAGTTTTGGTTTTTCTTTTTTTTTTATTATTACTAAATTACTAGTGTAGAAGAATCCGCGGTGGTGAGCAGAGGTCGAGATGGCTTAGCGGTCAGAACGCCTGGAATAGGCATTTTTCCGGGGGCGCAGGTTCGAATCCTGCTCACGGCCGTATTTTTCTTTCTACAACAATTTATAACTAAATTACTTTTTTCGGTTAAATACAATTTGTACACGACGATTTCATTTTATTAAAAAAAAAATTTAACGGGAGCTTTTATTTTATTGATATTTTAATTCTTTCCTTTCCAATTTTAAGCATAATAATATAAAGTTTTTAAGAAACTTATTATATAAAATCATATTAATCAGCAAAGAAATTCAGAAAATAGTAATATCTTAGGTTTGCGCGATCACTACACATTATAATAAAACAACTTTTAACCGGATTAATCGCGTGTATTATTGGTTTTTTGTTTTTCCTGACGTTTCAAAAACCAATAATACACGCGATTAATCCGGTTAAAAGTTGTTTTATTATAAATTCAGAAAATGTTTTTTTTTTAGAAATTAAGCTATTATGTAAGTTAAACGAAATTAATTACAAAATAGGTATCGTAGTAAGCATTAGTGGTTCTCCAAATATAACTACTAACAGAGGAATAATCTATAATTTTCGATATTGATAGAATCAAGGAGAATAACAAGAGACTTATGGGTTTACGAAAGACTGGGTAGAAGGTAGTGAAGTCAGATCAATGTCAGACTTCACATATGGTTGAGACTTTACAAAAAGATCGTACTATAATAAATATGGAGGCTGAGTTGCCCGCGTCCGTAGGAGTGCACCCTTCAAATGGAATCCCTACACGTGGCCCCTGGGTGGTGCAAAATAGGCAACAGAACTCTGGTGGGAGGCTTTGGCCGCGGCTGGTTTCCACCCACCGGGCGAAGCCATCCCGGAAGCGACCTCGTCATGTTACGGGATGTAGTCCGGTGCAACCGTTGTGGGAGACGGATCTGGGCAGTTCCATCAACTGCCCAACTATGGTTCTCCCCAAATCTATCCACTCTACTTAACGAGTGAATAGATTTATTCTGGATCTACGTGCACCATCCTCGGCCACACCGTCGCTTACCATCAGGCGAGTTGGTGGCCAAACGTAGAACCATTTATGATAAACAAAAAATATCAATATACTTTTGGTCATAAGTTTACCTCACCCATACTTATCAATCAACAAAATCTGCAAATGTTATTACTTACAATTTTCTTATCCATTTTGCATCCATTATTATGAAAACCTTCACAGTATCACAACACTCATAACACAGATTGTTTCACCCCCAATTATTATAAAACCACTTAAAATTCATTATAAACTTTCAACATAAACAACTTTTATTTAATTTCAATCGCCTCACGAACACCGCCGAACTTTGCCGAAGTTGAGGTTCTGTTTTCGGATTTGGCTCTCTAATTGGTCAGTCTTTAACAGTTTAACAGATTACGTCTTTGTCTCTTTGTTTAATTTGTAGTTTTTTTTTTTTGCTAACTTTAGAGTGGTTAGGTAGGTACGCGAACTGTTCTAAAGTATAATCAGTAGCAATTAACAAAATGTCATTCACTGACTTTGTTATAGTTAAAAATTAAAATATTATTAGTCAATTAAACCCACAGTACAAAAAAAACAATAATACTTTCAAACATTAAAGCCAAAGCAAAACATTTCTGTTAAAAAAAAGAAGATAATTTCAAAAACTTTCGAAATAACAGTTCGTATGAAATCGTCCGTGATTGAACTAATGACATTAGATCGACGTGGACAGTGGCGGTGCGACCGGCGCGCGGCGGTCGGTCCGAGTGGCTAAGCGGTGGCTACTTTCCACCCTTGCGTTTTGGGGCGCCGCGTATGGTCCAAGCGATGTGATGGAGCGGGTTAATAAGTCGCTGTTTTGGTGTAGGTGTAACTTAAATGACTGTAAGTGGTTATTTGTTTGTTAAAATAACAATACGGTCGTGAGCAGAATTTGAACATGTTGACCCTCCCCGAACCCCCAGATGACTAAACCTAATAGTGACGTCGTCGTTATTATTCTATTCAGTCTCTATAAAGCGACTGAATCGACACGACCAACATTTCAGTTATTTTAATCTAAAATACAGATTATTAGGTAAGTAGCAATTAAGTATTTTTACCTAGATTTAATATCTATTTTTAACCGACTTCCAAAAAGGAGGAGGTTATCAATTCGGTTGTATTTTTTTTTGTAATTTATTATTATCTGTATCCCCGTTGCTTAAATGGTGTAGGTATCTAGTAGGTAGTAATGGGTTCTATCGACTCGTCTATCATTGACAATAATTAACATTTATTCATTCATTCTTTCACTTCGAGCGACAGCAAACGCGAACACGGGCATTCCAGTGTAGAGCTTGGTCGAGTAAAGACTTTTAAGTGTAATAAAATAGTTATCGTGAAGAAACTGCATTCTCATTTTCTGACCTCTTCAAAAGACTATTTAAAATGTCTTAACATTTGCGTAGCGAACTCTAAAGTTATCCATTATTGTGGAAAGATTGCTGAGAATGCTTTTGCATTATTAAATGACTTTTCAGGTATCATGGACCTTAAAAAAATACGGATGGAGCGTTGCGTACGACATGTGAGAAGCATGCCTAGTCATCCAATTTCGCTTGTCATACACGAGCTAAACGCATACAAATACTTAAAACTCATCCACTCGGCGCCAGTATGTTGCGTGTGTGTGTGTGCGTAATCTATGCTTCGCTTATGACAAGGCAAGGTTACATCCGTATTTTTTTCAGATCTGTGTCGGGTACATTAATTATTATTTACTCTATAAATTAACTAGTTGATGCCCGTGACTTCGTCTGCGCTACAAAAGGTAGCATATGTCCTTCACCAAAGTTCAAGTTATAAAAAATCATCAAAATTAGTTCAGTAGTTTAGGCGTAAAAACAAAATAAACAAACAGACTTTTTCATTTAAATATTAGTTTCGATTATTCATGAATATTCCTCCTTTATTAAATTAATACAGTGTCATGTCCGAGGATCAACATTATGTCAAGTACGAATCTCATTTCCGGGTATTTGTATTTTATGACTTAACACATCAACATAACATAACATCGCCTGTATTCCCAAAGGGGTAGGTAGAGGTGTAGCTGTCCGTAGTAGTACTATCTAGTCTCGCGCCACTATCAACTATCTATGTTACTATCAAGTCTCTGCCACCGTTCGAAAAAGTAAAGTAGTAGATCCGGGGATGACAAATCCCGAAGTGTCTTGACAAACTTCAACGGACCGTAACCTGCCGGGGTCGCGGTGATGGCTGCAACGAACCCGGGACCTTTGTAAAGGTTAGAGTAGGACCGTGTCGTTCTTAGTCGGTAGGAGTTCGGCACAGCGTCCATGATAGCATCACGCCTATATTCCCCGAAGGGGTATGCAGAGGTGTACACAGTTGTACACCCACATTTCACCAACGCTGTTATTAAGTTCCATGTAATCGGTGGTGACCCTATTGCTATCTACCAGGCACAATTCCAATCCCCGGGCTGCTACAGAAAATTTCCTAACAGAAAAACTCAATAACACATTTCCCGACCCGGGAATCGAACCCGAAAGCTCATGCTTAGCAGTCACGCGTGGGACCACTAGACATACAACGCAGTTCATCACAATTTTACATAATGTATTTATCTGGGAGGCGCAGGTGCGAATCCTGCTCACGACCATATATTTCTTCCACATTTTTTTTTAACTTTATTTACTTTTCTCCTATCACTTGTCCACGTGCGTCACCAAGCATACTGTATGACGTGTGTCTGTTTGTACTCAGAACAATGCCGCTGATTGGAGGGTCAACGTCTGGTGACGTCACCGGCTGTGCAAGCTAGTGGTCATGTGGGATGATTGGGATATTGGTTTAATGTGATAAGCATATTAGTTTCTTCGTAATAAGTGTGATTGTTATAATAGAATAAAGTGAAATTACAACATATTTTTCTTACTTTTTAGGTAAAGCAGTTGTTATTGTGATTAAATGAAGTTTTATTGTGTTTAAATGAAGTTTTATTGTGATTTAATGAAGTTTTATTGTGATTAAATGAAGTTTATTCTAAATTCCTATCTATACTAATTTTAATAAAGCTGAAGAGGTTTTTTGTTTGTTTGAACGCGTTAATCTCTGCAACCACCACTCGGATTTGAAAAAGTGTTGTTGTATAGTCAGATTCATGAGTATTAGTATAGGATATTTAACATATAACTGCCTCGTTGGTCTAGGTCCCAAACGCGACGGCTGAGCAGGAGGTCTCGGGTTCGATTCCTGGGTCGAGCAAAGTGTTATTGGGTTTTTTTGTTAGGAAATTCTCAGTAGTAGCCCGGAATTTGGAACTGTCCTCCGTGAAGGCAATACGCTCACCACCTTATTACATGGGACTTAATAACAGTATTCGTGAAATGTGCGTGTACAAGTGTGTACACCTCTGCCTACCCCTTTGGGGAATACAGGCGTGATGCTATGTATGTTATTTAACATTACGAAACGAGCCTTAGGAGCAGAACAAAAAGAAAAAAAGCGGATAATACCGCGGGGCATAGCTAGTATAATATTCCAGGCATAACTGTCCCACTGCAGGTCAAGACCCTCTTCTCATACAGAGAAGGCACGAGCATTGATCAGCACGCTAGCTCACTGCAGGTTTAAGGTTTGGTATCATATTTTGGGGCAATTGTTGTGAACGAGAAAGTATCTTTAAAGCCCAAAAACGCTGTCTAAGAGCAATGTTTAAATTAAAAGTTACAGACAGCTGTAAAACTTTTTCATTGGTAATAAAATACTTACTTTTCCCTGTCTCTACATATTAGAACTTTCTATTTTTGTTAAAAGTAATAGTCACTTATTCCCTACTTTAAAAGACACAACAAACCGAAGTACAACAATCAGGTCTCAGTATAAATATAAGTTATGTACCGGTGCTCACAAAACATCTTTATTAAAAAAAAGTGTTTTAGGCATGGCGCCTGTAATTTATAATAAGATTCCAAACAGCATCAAGGAGCAACCTTTGAGAATTTTAAAAAAACAGCTTTCATCTTTATTGACGCAAAAATGTTATTATTCTGTATCAGATTTCCTAACAGATAAAATATAGCTGTATTAATATGTTACCATAATTTGATTAATTATTTTATTTTATTTTTTGTTACAAGATATGTTGTTGAATTATTGTGAAAGTTAAAGCTGTATAATTGATTATAATTATAAATGTTTGCATGCCAAATGGTAGAATGTACCAGGAACAAATAATTACTATTGTAACAACTCATATATGTACCTACATTCAATGCAAATAAATTATTTCTATTCTATTTCTATTCTATTCTATTCTATTCTGCGGGTTAATAATTTCAGTCCCTTAAGTCCAGGTTTCCTCACGATATTTTCCTTTACCTCTTACCTCATGTCTATGGTGACTTAGCCCAAGATAATTAACATTATTGTTGTCTCTGTCACACATATGTCTAACTACAAGTGCAAGATAGTGACGAGAATATAGGTAAGCTAAAGTACATGCTAAGTAATGTTTATTAATCTTGGCCATAGATTACTTAAACAAGGTGAAATTAAAGATAAATCTTTGAAAAGCATTAACGCATGCTTAGCGAACTCTAAAGTTACAATATTAAGTGGAAAAAGAATCGCGAAAAAGAATACGGTCGTTTCGAATCCTGTTCGCGACCGTATTCTTTTTCCATTTAATATTCTCTAAGCATGCGTTAATGCTTTTCAAAGATTTATCTTGAATTATTAAGATAATTGCATTCTTTACGACATTGTATTAACTGCAAAGTTAGTCGTGTCGGTTCGGTCACCTGTATAGGTACTGAATTGATAGCAATGACGTCGCCAAAAAGACGTTAAAATATGGAAGAAGAATTCGCGGTGGTGAGAGGAGGTCGACATGGCTTTTTAGAGCGCTTGGAGTATCACACATCATGACAGATTAATACTTATAAAATAGTAGTTTTTTTAATCTACGGTTCAGTTCAATTTTTGCAGTAGATTTAAATTTATGATTCCTATATATTCGAAATACAAGTAAATAAATCAAAGAGTAATATAGCACCGTAAAATAGCATCACGCCTGTATTCCGCGAATAGGTAGACAGAGATGTACACACTTTTATCCCTACATTTCACCAATACTGTTATTCAGTTATCTACCGGGCACAATTCCAAGCTCCGAGCTGCTACTGAGGATTTCCTTACCGAAAATCTCAATAACACTTTCCCTGACTCGGCGATTGAACCCGAGACCACATGCTCAGCAGTCTCCCTTAGGACCACTACCCCAACAGAGCAAAGAGTAATGGTAAAAAAATATAGATACCTATATACGCCATTCTAATGGCGAAAGGCGACCCTCAGTAAACATCGACACATAGGCAAATTTTATAAAAGTAGGGCATCGATTTCACCTAGGTATAATCCATATCTAGTTATTAGAATATAACATGCAAAGGTCAAATGAGTATTATCATTGTACTGAAATTGACTTGAATTTCTTTCAGCAATTTAATTTCGTAATGGTTCCTAAATTAGCGGGTAGACAGTCAATTTGTTAACGTACTGTATATTTACTAAAACTATTGTAATTTTGTCAATATGGCTAAAATAACACTATTTATTTATCTATTTATACTTCTATGTATGGTACATAAGGCAGACTTAATGCCATATGGCATTCTCTGTCAGTCAACCTTTAGGTTAAAAAACATTTATTAATTATATTAAATTGAAAAAGAATACGGTCGCGAACAGGATTCGAACCTGAGCCTCCCGGATGAATACTCCAGGCGCTCTGACCACTAAGCCATCTCGACCTCTGCTCACCACCGCGAATTCTTCTTTCATATTTTGACACGTCTTATGGCGACGTTATTGCTATCAATTCAGTCCCTATACGGGTGACCGAACCGACACGACTAACTTTCCAGTTAATACAATGTCGTAAAGAATGCAATGACCTTAACAATACAAGATAAATCTTTGAAAAGCATTAACGCATTCTTTTTCCATTTAATATAATAACCTTAGAGTTCGCTTAGCATGCGTTAATGCTTTTTAAAGATTTATCTTGATTTATCAATGAGTTTGATAATATTTTTATACTATTAGACTCTATTTGCAATGTGAATGTGAGTACGATGTGGCCAGAAATTCATTCATACATGAACCTCATAGAATGTCTGGCGGTTTTGAGACGTTTTATGTGACCTACGCAAATGTCCTCCTGATCTGGTATCGTCTTGTAACGGGTCGTTGAGCTCCCTTAGTTATGGTTAAGCTACACGATGACTGATGCATACGTGCCGTCAGAAGGGACACCTCGAGGTCACCTCGAAGCTGCTATGGTTCATTCCTCAAAAGGCCATTTCAGATGATCCCTGCATCGTTACACTCACATATATATGTACAAACTATTATGTCTGGACTTTAAAAGAGACTCTGCCTCGTTGGTTTAGTGGTCCGTAGCGCGACTGCTGAGCAGGAGGTCTCGGGTTCGATTCCCGGGTCGGGCAAAGTGTTATTGAGTTTTTCTGTTAGGAAATTCTCAGTAGCAGCCCGGAGTTTGGAACTGTGCCCGGTGATGGCAATAGGCTCACCACCTATTACATGGGACTTAATAACAGCATTGGTGAAATGTGGGTGTACAATTGTGTACATCTCTGCCTACCCCTTCGGGGAATACAGGCGTGATGCTATGTTTAAAAGAGACGTTGACCTCTGAGTTTGTTCCGGCGTTTCTCCTCAGAGACAGTCAGATAGGAAACGCGGGCGCCATCTAGTTTATAAAAATGACTTGTAAAAGTGTCTTCAACAGATCTATTTACAGAAATAAAATCATTTATCAATTAGAATTTAGGTACAAAAATGTATAATGATTTACAACATCTATAGTACGCTAAGCAGCATACAACAAAACATAGATATTGTAACTATAATGAAGTCAATTCCGACGTAGCAGGACTAAACTAAAATTAGAGCATTGCTGTATTTTACTAATATATAGTAAATGAGAAGGAATAAATTAAAAAAAAAAAAACAAGAATCTAGTCCCAAAAAGTCAACAAAATAATCAAGTCCCAAACCAAGTCAAGTTACAAGAAAAATCAAGATACTGTGAGCGATTACTGCGTGCATCGGAACACCTTTTAGTTAATAATTCGATAAAATTGTAAAATTGTATGTCTTAATTAATTTAAAACGACTGTGACTTCTGAGTTTGTTTCGGTATTTCTTCTCAGGGATAGTCTTGGGAAATACCGTCGCGATTTAATTTTAAATATGTAAGTATCAGAGACAAAAATAATTTTATGAATTTATCAATTAAATGTACGGTAGACTGAAATAATTTTAAATAAACTGTTGAGACGCCTGACACCTTAGTCCTCCTGCGACCACGAACGCTGCACAGTGTTCGAAACGTCAGGAAAAACAAAAACCAATAATACACGCGATTAATCCGGTTAAAAGTTGTTTTATTATAATGTGTAGTGATCGCGAAAACCTAAGATATTATTAAATTATAAGACATTAGACTCTTTAGTCATTTCATCCTAAAATTTCTGTACAGTTTTAGTTTAACGTTTTGAATTTTAGTGACCATTTGAAAGTATGCCGACCAAAATTACAAAGTGTAACAGCTCCTGCTGATGCCCCGTACAATGCGTAGAGTACTTGGCGATTTTTCATCACTTGTGTGTGTGTGGATATATTTGCGGGCGGGCGGGCGGTGCTCAGGTTTATTGCATTAACACCCTCAATAGTAAGTCTTAAAATATCGTATTTATTTGAATGAATATTGCAATCAACTTGTATATGTAGCCTGTCTCGTTGGTCTAGTGGTCCCAAGCGCGACTGCTGAACATGAGGTCTCGGGTTCGATTCCCGGGTCGGGCAAAGTGTTATTGAATTTTCTGTTAGAAAATTCTCAGTAGCAGCCCAGAGTTTGGATTGGTAGATGGTAATGGGCACACCACCTTTTACATGGGACTCAATAACAGCATTGGTGAAATGTAGGTAGGTGTACAGCTGTGTACATCTCTGCCTATCCCTTCGGGGAACTCCAAATTTATACACCTAACTCTATTATTTAATATCCAGTCGTTCACATAAGCGGTATGAATGGGCACAAGGTATTACTGAAGTATTTAGGTACATCGCATCAGGGGACCTTTAAGAATATGTTCCAAAGAGCTGTCCCAAGACTGCGATGTGAATTCTTCAGTACCTGCTTTTTTTATGGGATAGTTGGCAACCGAGCATACGGATCGCCTGATGGTTAGCGATTACCGCCACCCATGGACACCCGCAACCCCAGAGGAGTCGCAAGTGCGTTGCCGGCCTTTTAAAGGGTTTGGGCCTCCGGTACCGTCACTCACTCAGCGAAACACAACGCATGCGTTGTTTCACGCTGGTTTTCTGTGTGGCCGTGGTATCAATCCGGTCGAGCCCGCCCATTCGTGCCGAAGCATGGCTCTCCCACGGTTTGTTTTGTTTGTTTGTTTCTAACTTGTTTTTAACTTTAAGACATGCAAGTGAGGTTTAATTTTTTGTCTTGCTCTTAAAAGTAGCTTTTATTGCAAAGCTTTTAGCTTGATTTTCACTTTATATTACTGCACAAGTGCGGTATGCTTTCAAAAAACTTCAAAGCGCTTTGACAATTATTTTTAATTTCAGAAAAGTTTTGAGTTTTATACTCTTTGCTAAGAATTTACGTTTTTGTAATGAAATACGCTATGATAGATTAAATATAATATATGAACATTTCAACAATATTTTATAAAATTATTTAGGAAAATTATATAGAAAAATAAAAATATTTATGTCATCGTATTTTTATATTAGGCTGATTGGCGATTGGTGACGCTCCTTCTATCTGCGCCCGCATAGGCTCAAAGCACGAAAAAATAAATACGCTCGTAATATAAACAAAATCTGTTGAAAAACGTCATATGAGACCTTCGATCACTAAAGTGATCGAAGTATGAGACGCATGGGCTGTTTAACTCGGCACCATCGCTACCCCCGCTTAGCTACCCTCGTCAACCTCGACTATAATCATCAACTTAGACCTCTTTTTGTATTGCATTTTCCCAATTTCCTAATCGGATGCAGCTTAATACCAGTGTTTTTTATGGATCGACTGTCATTGTCACCACCACAATCCAGTTGCCTAGCAACCGGGCTGTGGTAACACAATTTTCATTTCTTATTTTTTATCCTAATTTGATCTACGTTTGGCCTCCAACTCGCCTGATGTTAAGCGTCGGTGTGGCCGAGGATGGAGCACGTAGATCTAGAATAAATCTATTCACTCTAAGTAGAGTAAATAGATTTGGGGAGAACGACAGTTAGGGAGTTGATGCAACTGCCCAGACTCATCTGCCACAACGGTTGCACCGGACTACAGCCAGAAACACGACTAGGCCGTTTCACGGCATGGTTTCGTCCGGTGAGTGGTAACCAGCCGCGGCAGAAGACCCCGACCAGAGTTGTGTTGCCTGTTTTACATCACCCAGGGGCTACGTGTAGGGCTTCCATACTAAGGGTGCACTCCTACGGACGCGGGAAAGTCAACCCTCGTAGTGAAACAGGTTATCAGACGGACGTGTTGCTGGGAAGTTTGTTGCGCCGCTTCTTCTTTCCAGCTAAAACACTAGGAAGCGGTGAAGGGTGGGCTTTTTTGATCAGATGATCAGAATTTCAGCCACCTAACTAACAGTAACGGCTCATCAGCAACATTATTTGTCAACCAGCATCTAGGATTATCGTGCTTTCTGAAGCATGGAGGGGTCTCGATATGAAGTGATGACGCTGCTGCCCATCTAGGTAACCCATCCCTTTAGTCCTGGCAGTAATATCAGCATATGAGGTAGAAAAAAAGGAAGGGTCAGAAACATGATGATAATGTGTGGAGTAGGAGGTAGATTATTCTCTTCCGGAGTCATAACATTTTATCATTACCCTTGTATTCCCCGAAGGGTTAGATAGAGGTGTACCTGCTATTGTAAACCCACGTTTCATTGGTGCCATGATTAAATCCCATGTGGTGAGCCTATTCCCATCTATCGGGCTCAATTTGTGACTGTTACTGGGTATTTACTGACAGAAAATCCGAATAACACTGTCGGCTAGGGAAGCGAAAATAATCGAAATCTCCGACAATATAAGGACAAACAAATTAATCACATACCAAATAATCCGGACTAATTAATTCATAGAATAAATATTTCATTATTTTGCGGCCTCCATAACTACGAGAGAGACAACGCTAAGCACTGTGCATCGCTCCATCTCTCTCTCGCACACTGACATGTCTGACGCAGGGGTGTTAAATCTTTTTACATTCACCGAGCTATTGTTTTTAATGCATATTATTCTCATGTCGTGTATTCACATAATCCCTCTCATTATGAATCTAGGTTTTTCTTGAGACTAAGTCTAATCTCAAGTGTAGATGGGAACATAACTAAGGCAAAGACCTAAGTATCTTGACCTCTGCTCACCACCGCGAATTCTTCTTCCATATTTCAATACGTCTTTTGGCGACGTCATTGCTATCTATTCAGTACCTATACAGGTGACCGAACCGACACGACTAACTTTGCAGTTAATACAATGTCGTAAAGAATGCAATTACCTTAATAATTCAAGATAAATCTTTGAAAAGCATTAACGCATGCTTAGCGAACTCTAAAGTTATTATATTAAATGGAAAAAGAATACGGTCGCGAACGGGATTCGAACCTGCGCCTCCCGGATAAATAGTCCAGGTGTTCTGACCACTAAGCCATCTCGACTGGAGCGGACCGGGAGGCGCAGGTTCGAATCCTATTCGCGACCATATTCTTTTCCATTTAATGTAATAACTTTAGAGTTCGCTAAGCATGCGTTAATGCTTTTGAAAGATTTACCTTTTACCTAAGTCTTCTTTACTTTTATTTTTACTCTGGTCGTAACAAAGTTCACAATTCAACGAATGAAAGATACTATATATCACTAAAGTCAGATTTCGTATTATAATGTTTATCTCGGTCAGAGTAAAGTAGAAAAATGGAATCAAAAGAAAAACTGTGGACAATAGATAGACTTTCATTGTAATAACGGGAAATTGTACCTATATTTTAGGTAAAACGGGGAGTAAAACGTAATTTCAAATTATTTATTTTTCTTTCTCCACATTATACTATATATATACTCCTTCCGACCGTATTTCGGCCACGGCGGCCTATCTCCACGGAGATTAGCCAAGTACGCAGGGGATATTATAGTGCGCAAGTGTACGCGCAAACACAGGTGCACTCCCTATTCCTTCACTCTCATATTCCGATGGGACGGCAATCCGCACCAGACCGGAGAGGGATCAGGCGCAGCACCGTCGGCTTTACGTGCTCTTCGAAGCATGGGCGTGTCACACCACCAACTTCCTGACTCCGAGCTGCAACTGAGAATTTCCTAACAGAAAAACTCAATAACACTTTGCCCTTAGTGAGAATCCAACCCAGGACCTCACGCTTAGCAGCCACGCTTGCGACCACTAGATCAACGAGGCCGTTCTTCACATGATACGGTTATGCACAATGATCCCCAACATAAGCATTTGTGTTTGTTAGGTATCTTCGGGTTTAAAAGATTCCAAGAACGATTAAAAAACTATAAATACATAATGCAATATATTTTGGCTATCATTTTCGTTTAAATTGATCAAACAAGCCTTAATCCCTAAATCTAAGGTAGTGAGACAGAAGCTCATGTAAAATAAATTAAAAAGTAAATACCGTGTCTACACTAGCATCATCTCCACAGGTTGGCGACCCCTGGCGAGGTGTTATTAGTTGGACTGGGAGACAGTCTGCTGTGACCTGTGTGTAATATTAAATCAGGAATAATTGCACCTAGAGAGACTACATTTATTTGTCGAACATGTAGCTGTGCCTTCCACCTCTCAAAGAAATTTATTTAGGCATGAACAAAAATACCTATCTGACCTCTAAATGACATCACCAAAAAAATTTTTCATAGATGTTTTAAGGCCAATAATAAATAAAAACCCAATAAAATTTTCTGTATTTTAGACCGTGATTACGTCGCGCGATTAAGTCCTGTTTGAATTAATTAAGTGTTCGAATCGCGAAAGTTTAAAAAGTACGAATATCTACAATATTTGTCTGAGATACAGCAATTTGTAGTAAATCCTGTATCTGCAATACTGCACTTGCAAAAGGTTGGCAGCCGCGGTAACGTGTTAGAAGACAGTCCGCTATGAGCTGTGTGCGATATTAAAACGAGAATACCTGAGAACGAGAGATTTCTCACAACGTGTGTTATGAAGGGAGACGATGTGGCGAGATGAACTTATGTACTTAGTAATATCTTAGTATTTCGCGATCAGAAAGAAAGAAATCAGTTTTATTAAACACTATAATGAAATAACTTTTAACTAGGAGGGGCTTGTGGCTAAGTAACAGCCGCACAGATCGATCGATCGAGGTTAAGCTGCGCTTGCCGTCGTCGGTCTGTGGATGGGTGACCATCGTTTCATACCGAGACCCCTCCGTGCCTCGGAGAGCACGTTAAGCCGTCGGTCCCGTTTGTCAAATTAAGATCTATGACAGCCGTTACGTATAATCAAATCCTACTTAATGTTATAAATGCGATATAAATTTGTTAGGATGGACGGACGGATGTTTGTTACTATTTCACGCAATACTACTGAAGGAAATTGGATCAAATTTGGTACACAGATAGTTTATAACTCATCTGGATTAACACATAAGATAGTTTTATCCCGTCTCGACTCAATTCGAAGTCCTAGTACACATAAATCACATCGAAATTTATAAATCGTTGAAGCTCTAAAATTATTCATCTTACTGACTGCAGTAGACAATATTTTAATCGTGACATCATTATACTGCGTTGGTCTGGTGGTCCCAAGCGCGGCTGCTGAGCATGAGGTCCTGGGTTCGATTCCCAGGTCGGGCAAAGTGTTCACAGTGACATTAACTTATTTAACATTAAATAAATTTATTAAAAAAAGTGTTGCTGGCTCTTCTCTATAAGATTAACGCCTTGGAACCGGGCACCTAGCTTTGACATTTCATAAAAAATTGTAATATGTGGAGTTACTCATGAAACTAATACCAATATTAAATAGACTCCTTAAAACAACGCGTAATTTTGAAATAAATTCACCTACATTACAGTTGCCTCAATTTTAAAGCATGTTGTCTTCATATTATCCCGAATATAAAATTATATTTACGATATTTTGTCATTTAAAAGTACGAACTGACATATTTCCAATGTCAATCGATCGGAATTACTTTCAAGAGTAAGCCCACCGTATTGTCATATTTATTAGTAGAACACATTAGTTTAAAAGTGTACACTTAGTCGTTCATCGTTGACACAAAGGGCGGCTCCGTGTTTGCAAAATTAGACATGTACAGTCAGCGACATACATCAATTAACACGCACCAATCCTAAACACTACCAAAACTGATAAACTGAATTATTTTCAGGAGTAAGCCGGTCTATTCAAAATAAAAATATTTAGATTTGCTGTTGATTTTTCATGCCCAATTCTCAGTAGCAGCCCGGAGTTTGGAAGTGTGCCCGGTTTCTGGCAATAGGCTCACCACCTATATAATTAGATGGGACTAGATGTAGGTACACCTGCATTTTACCAATACAGTTTTGGTAAATTGTGAGTGTACCTACACCTCTGCCTATCCCTTTGTTGAATCACAGAAACATGCGTGATGCTATGTAATGTTTATATTAAATAGGTACTAGTTGTGCTCGCGGTTTCGCCCGCGTCAATTATCACACTGATATCTTATTATAACTGTAATAAAATATGTTAGCCTATGTTACTCAGTGAAAATGCAGCTTTATACTGGTGAAATTATTTTTGGTTTTGAGTAAATCCTTACAAAGAACCAAACAAAAAACAAATCTTTCCTCCTTATAATAATAATTTATTATTATTAATAGTATAGACAAAAACGCAAAAAGTAATTTCATAACATAACATAACATAGCATCACGCCTGTATTCCCCGAAGGGGTAGGCAGAGGTGTACACAATTGTACACCCACATTTCACCAATGCTGTTATTAAGTCCCATGTAATAGGTGGTGAGCCTATTGCCATCAACCAGGCACAGTTCCAAACTCTGTTACTGAGAATTTCTTAATAGAAAAACCCAATAACACTTTGCCCGACCTAGGAATCGAACCCAAGACCTTATGTTCAGCAATCGTGCTTGGGACCACTAGCTAATGAGGCAGAAGTAATTTCATCATTATATATATACTCCTCCTAACCGTGTTTCGGTCACGGCGGCCTATCTCCACGGAGATCAGCCAAGTACGCAGGAGATATTATAATGCACAAGTGTATGTGCAAACACAAGTACACTCCCTCTTCCTTCACTCTCATAGTCCGATGGGACGGCAATCTGACACGACTGGAGAGAGATCAGGCGCAGGACCGACAGCTTTTCGTGCTCTCCGAAGCGCGGGGATGTCACACCACCAACATCCAAACTTCGTCTACTACTGAGAATTTCCTAATACGAAAACCCAATAACATTTTTTGCCTGACCAGAGATTCGAACCCAGGACCTCACGCTCAGCAGCCGCGCTCGCGACCATTGCCATCGAGGCAGTCGATCGTATCGTTTCATCATTATCACAATACAGTCGGTGCAGTTTTAGTACGTGTTAATAGACTTCTGTCGCTGACTGTACCTACGAGTATATTTTGAACCGTACGATAATTATCGTACTTAAACGATAATTTCATGTCTACAGACGATGTACGATATAATTATTATCGTACGCAGATGGTACTAGAATTTTTATTATGCTATATATTAATTAGTTATAGTGATTATTTTCAAAAGTACGTGAATTTTGCTCCATGCAATTAATTTTAGCATACGCAAAAATATTGATATCACATTTAATACGATTTATTTTGCTCCCTGTACGATAATTCTACGGTACTGGTACGATAATTGTCTTGCGTTTAGTTGGGAACTAAGGACTGTTTTGAACTCAACTTTTTTCAATTTCCATTATCTATTTTTGAAATAGGTTTTTGTTATTTTCTCTTGAACGACTTTAATAAAACGTCGTTTGCTAACCGAATGGAGAGATCAAACGGTTTTTATAAATATATATTGACTTGAACGTGCTCTTATAAAGATTTTCGTTAAGATTACTTTGATTTTTATAAGATTTATTTTTAGTTACTTCTCAAACGTTTGTACCTACAGATTTGGGATCGAATCTAAGATTTGAGCAACGTGATTGCTAAATAAAATCCTAATGTGAATTTGACATAAAGGCAAAGATAAGTATATAATAAAGATAAATCTTTGAAAAGCATTAACGCATGCTTAGCGAACTCTAAAGTTACAATATTAAATGGAAAAAAATACGGTCGTGAGCAGGATTCGAACCTGCGCCTCCCGGATAAATACTCCAGGCGCTCTGACCACTAAGCCATCTCGACCTCTGCTCACCACCGCGAATTCTTCTTCCATATTTTAACACGTCTTATGGCGACGTCATTGCAATCAATTCAGTACCTATACAGGTGACCGAACCGACACGACCAACTTTGCAGTTAATACAATGTCGTAAAGAATGCAATTACCTTAACAGTTCAAGATAAATCTTTGAAAAGCATTAACGCATGCTTAGCGCTTAGTCACCAAAAAGACGTGTTAAAATATGGATGAAGAATTTGCGGTGGTGAGCAGAGGTCGAGATGGCTTAGTGGTCAAAGCGCCTGGCGTATTTATCCGGGAGGCGCAGGTTCGAATCCTGTTCACGACCGTATTCTTTTTCCATTTAATATTATAAAAAAAGAAACAAATATGCATTCAATGATTTTCCAAAACTTGCTTGCTGGTCACGGTAAAATCCCGCTAAAGTTCAAAAAACAAAACCACCTATATTTTTATGGCATCCTAAATTTCTATAAACAGGGTGACGCTTGAAAGTGGCCGCAGGGGAAAGTCCAAAAAATGTATGCGAATGACACGTATGCATATGTTTCAAATACTTCTTACGTAGTAGTGTTTTTTATATATTTTGTTCTTAGCATACCTCGTTAGATGATTTACCTGTAACAAAAGACATAATAAACTGTTAGTATTTAATACAGAAATTATAAGATAGTATGATTATCACCCCATTTTGATGACTTAGGTACTACAGTCGGTAAAGAGATCATGAAAATAATGTTTTGGTAACTATTGCTTTTGCTTGTACTGGCAACACTAAATTACTGTTAAATTACTGTTAAAAGAAAAGCAACGATTCCATCGTCTTGAAATAACAAACATACATAGCATCACGCCTGTATTCCCCGAAGGGGTAGGCAGAGGTGTACACCCGCATCGCACCAATGCTGCTATTAAATCCCATGTAATAGGTGGTGAACCTGTTGCCACAATTCAAAATCCAGGCTGCTACTATGACTTTCTTACCAGAAAAACTTGAAACCCGACCTGGGAATCGAACCCCAGACAGCTCAGCAGGACCATTAGACCTACGAGGCAGTCTTGAAATAACCGTAATTATTACATACATATAATTATACATACTTACAAAAATAAGTCAAAATCATTTATTCCAATTAGACCATATAAAGGTACTTTTGAAAGTCAAGAAATGCCACGTTCCAAAATGTAGATTCCTATGGAGAAGAACGGGCAAGAAACTCCATAATTATTTTTTTATTCAGGACCGAAGTCAAGTTACGTTCTATCCTTTTTTATATCTGTCAAATGTGGCTTCTTAGATCTCGTCGACTATAACTGTATGTGTGATACGCCGTAAGGTTTGAAAAGTATTAAATTACTATTCAAGATGAATCTTTCAAAGCATTAACGCATGCTTAGCGAACTGTAAAGTATACGTTATATTAAATGGAAAAAGAATACGCGAGAAGGATTCGAACCTGCGCCTCCCGCATAAATACTCCAGGCGCTCTGAACACTAAGCCATCTCGACCTCTGCTCACTATCGCGAATTCTTCGTCCACATTTTAATACGTCTTTTGGTGACGTCATTGCTATCAATTCGGTCCCTATACAGGTGACCGAACCGACACGACCAACTTTGCAGCTAATACAATGTCGTAAAAAATGCAATTACCTTAATAATTCAAGATAAATCTTTGAAAAGCATTAACCCATGCTTAGCGAACTCTAAAGTTACAATATTAAATTGAAAAAGAATACGGTCGCGAGCAGGATTCGAACCTGCGCCTCCAGGATAATCGTTTATGTTTGTTACCGATTTGAACGCTTCACTTCCACAGTTGAACCAAATGATAGGTGTCAAGTGTGGCTTTTTAAATCTCGTCGACTATAACGTAAAGTAATGTAATATGTCATAGATCTTAATAGGAACCAACATCGACACGGTAGCTCAGTTGGTAGAGCCATGATACGGTATGTCAAGGGCCGCGGGTTCCAATCTTTCTCGTGTTTAATCATTTTCAATATTTGGCTTGATGACAAACACTCAAACTATTTTTTTTTTAGTTCAACTGTAGCATGCTACGGATCTTCGAAAAGCATTAAAGCATGCATACCGAAGCCTAAAGTTATACATTTTTGTGGAAAAAGAATATAGTCGTGAGCAGGATTCGAACCTGCTGTTTATCTGTTTGTCTGTGCGTTTGTGCTCGGTAATCTCAGAAATGAGTTATCCGATTTAGATGTGGTCTTCACTAATATATGGTGGTAAGCTTCACTTAACTTTTAATGTTTGTTTCATGTCAATTGGTTCATAAATAAAAAAGTTATGCCAATTCAAAGAATCACGTCGAACATTTGTTATTTACGACATCCACGCGGACGGTGTCGCAGGCACAGCTAGTATATAATAAATATCAACAAATATATATAAAAAAGTATAGCCTTAATATACGAGTGTGGAGTTCCTAAGCCATTGTTTTCCCGCCAATATTCCTGAAATACCGCTAGCCGTTTCCTACAATACCGTTGCTCATAATACCGTCCCTTACAATACCGCGTTGTCTTTCATACCGCTGTTGAGTTTAATATCGGCATTTACTTCAATGGCAGTGTCTGAGTTTTTTTTTAATGCCGTACAATTAATAAAATTCTTGGAAGTTGTGAGAAAAATCATGTGTTTCCAAACCGACTAATACGATCGTATCGTTAGATAGAAACCCTCAAAAACACGTTATCTGACCCGGGAATTGATCCAAGGATCTCACATTCAGCCGCCGCGGTTGCATTACCGGGTATCGAACCCAGGACTTCCCGTTCAAGTTACGCTTGAGACTACTAGACCAGGGTTTCAAACTTATGGCTCCACGAACCCATGTTAAAAATTTAAATAAAGATTTCTATGTACTCTCGCCTCTATACACGCTTGCTAACTTACCAGCCGCCACTACGTTAATCTTGTCGTGAACCCCCTACCATCACATGGCGAACTCCTAAGGGATCGCGTACCCCACTTTGAGAAACCATGTACTCGACCATCGAACCAGTAATTTAATAAATATCATAACAAATTCACACACGACATTGGCCTCATAACATTATCCTACTTTAGGACTTGAGTTTAGATTATATAATGGCCTGTATATGGTCAGATCTTGTCATTAGACCTTGGCCATGGTTTCCACCCCATTAGGTCAACGGGCACATTGCCAACTCTTCCAAAAGCGATGATGCGTCTATCATACCATGTTAGACTAAAGGAAAATTTGTATTATGTATGCTACAAAATTTTAACATATAAGATCACATCAGTGTGCCCTGAGGCGGTAATCAATCAATCAATCAATTTTATTTGCTCAAATATAGTACAACGCTAATATTTCCGTATATTCTGCCATTTTCAAAGGCGTACAAATACATACACATCATGAATTATTAATTACATTTCTTATTTTATAAAATTATTATTGAAATATTAAATGGAAAAAGAATACGGTCGCGAGAAGGATTCGAACCTGCGCATCCCGGATAAATACTCCAGGCGCTCTGACCACTAAGCCACCTCGACCTCTGCTCACCACCACGAATTCTTCATCCATATTTTTAAAACGTCTTTGCTATCTATTCAGTACCTATATAGGTGACCGAACCGACTCGACTAACTTTGCAGTTAATACAATGTCGTAAAGAATGCAATTACCTTAATAATTCAAGATAAATCTTTGAAAAGCATTAACGCATGCTTAGCAAACTCTAAAGCAACAATATTAAATGGAAAAAGAATACTGTCGCAAACACTTAGTGGTCAGAGCGCCTGGAGTATTTATCCGGGAGGCGCAGGTTCGAATCCTGTTCGCGACCGTATTTTTTTTCCATTTAATATAATAACTTTTTTATTATTATAGTCCCCATGCCCTTATCCCAATTTATTTGGTGTCGGTGTAGCATGAATTCCTCTTCCACTTTCTAATTGTTTTTGAAATTGCATGCTGCCTCTGTAACAACATTAAGAGGAAACAGCATTGTTATAGTTTTTTTTTTAAATAATTGTAAAATTGAGTCCCTAACAAACTTGAAAAAAATATTATTATAAATTAGGACATTGTATGTAACTGAATTCATTTAAAACACTTAAACAGATTTATATCGCCCGTCACCATAATCATCATAACATTAGGAAAAAAAAAACTAAATAAATATAATACCCACACGCGATTAATCCGATTATAAGTTGTTTCATAGTAATACGCTGATATCAATTTGGAACTTGCATGGTTTAGTTAAATTTAATAATCACTTCAAGCGCGAGCGGAGGCATGTCCGTAAGCTAGTTTTGTCATAATCAACACTTACGTTATGTACTAATTACGTATAAGAGGACATAGTGGTCATCCCTTTAATGACCCTTTAGTCGAGTTTTACGACTCTCACGGGCAAGATTTGTTTGCTGGGAAGCACGTATCATTTACACTTGTCGTGCTATAACTATGCATGTCTGAAGGTACATTTTCCAAATGGCCTCGCAGGTATAGTCGTATAGAAAATTGTTAACGTGTAAAACATAAGTACCACCCGTGGATAGTCCGACAATTCGTAAGCAACGGTTTGGCTCCAAGTTCAGTTCATGATACGTACTGCCATGAATGGAACAACTTCTTGTGTTCTTGTCCTGAGAAATACAATCTAGACTAGAGTGAATAGATTTCTTATGGATCTACGTGCTCCATCCTCGACCATACCGTCGCTTATCATCAGGCGAGTTGGTAGCCAAACCTAGATCTACTTTCGATACAAAATAAAAACTGAGCATAAACACGACTGCGAAATATGGATGGCCATACACTCAATTAATTCGGTTAATAATTATTTAATTGTAATGTGTATCTACTGATCGCGAAGGATGCTCGGGGCTACATACAACATCATAGTGCTTTTTTTTTTGACGTTGTCTCTTGTAGTTAACCCATAGGGGTTTGATCTGCGTAACCGGACAATAGCTAAGGCGAGGCATTTTGATGCCTCCAGCCAGAGCATATTTTTATTAACTACAAACTAAGCAACACAGCACTAAGGGCGTCCCCTGCGGAACCTCGGCTTAGGGCGTTGCTAGGGGACAACTAGGGACTAGCTGGATCATATCGGTTACCTTATTATTAAGGGACGAGTTTAAAGCTACTGGCTCAGCGCGGGCCGGCTCGAGCAAGGGTCGGGGCGGACATGATGAGATATTTCGCGACGGACGCGGACCTCGCTGGCGAGGTCTATAGCGAGGCGGTCGAGCGCGTTGTAGTGTGCTTGTGTGTCTGTTAGACTCTTGAGCTACAGTGATCCTATCATCGGGACGGAGGAGAGCGTGACGTGGTCGGCGGATTTTGTTAATCTGGGACGGCCTGTAGTCGGCGAAAGAGACAACTAAGGGATTCGGATGGTTAGGGGTGGACTCGAAGTATCTCTTCGATGCCCTTTTCATGAATTGCCTAATAGTGGGCACTCTGAGGTCGATGTGGAGTTGAAGATTCCTAACGAACCAAGGGGCACCAGTCGCTTTGCGAAGGAATCGGTTAACAACATAGTGTGTGGGTGACAATTATTTCATATAGAAGCCTCTCCGTGCCTCGGAGACCACGTTAAATCGTCGGTCCCGGTTTATCAAATGAAGATCTATGACAGCCGTTAGATGCATGAAATTCTGAAAACTGTTGACATGCATTTTTAAGTCTACAAGTATGTCTGTAGATTTTTGTTCTAACTCCTATTACGTAGTATCGGCGTCAGTGCTAGCTGGTCAGTTTTGAACTAGCTATGCCTCCCAATATTGCCTTTGTTTAAGTCCCTTTTTTTGAAACATTGTTTTGTTTTTTATAACATAACATAGCATCACGCCTGTATTCCCCGAAGAGATAGGCAGACGTATACACAGCCGTACACCTATATTTCACCAATGCTGTTATAAAGTCCCATGTGAGCCTATTGCCATCTACCGGGTACAATTCCAATCTCCGGGCTCCACTGAGACTTACAAACAGAAAAACTCAATAACACTTTGCCTTACCCGGGAATCGAAATATATATTATATATAAATAATTATAGATTCGGGATAATAAGAAGACAACGTGCTTTAAAATTGAGGCAACTGTAATGTAGGTAAATTTATTTTAATATCACGCATTGTTTTAAGGCGTCTATTTAATATTGGAATTGGATTGGAATTGGTATTAGTTTCAAGAGTAACCCCACTGGTCACTTCATTTAAGTCAACCTGGCGTTGATAGTACCTAGTAATTAATGACTTCAGACATAATTGTCGGTTTCCGCTATTTTCCGTCTCCATGACAAAGTTATTAAAGGGTTTTCTTTTGTTTGTGTTTAATTGCTGGTGTTACAAGATTATCATTGTTTTGTGTCTATTAATAGCTTGCTGATTTGTTTTATTTATGCAAGAGCACGTGCTCATTAAGAAGTTACTTAGATTTATATCTAAGTAACGTAAGTCGATTTTGTATTATAATATTAAATGGAAAAAGAATACGGTCGTGAGTAGGATTCGATCCTGCACTTCCCGGATAAATACTCCAGGCGCTCTGACCACTAATTCGAAATAGGCGAATTCGCGGTGGTAAGCAGAGGTCGAGATGGTTTATTTTCCATATTTTTAATTATCGAATTTATCATACTTCTAACGAATAAAAATATCTTTATAATTTTTTTTTTATAAATCTCTTTCCTCCATTCATCCGTAACGCAATATTATGCTGTGACGTTTTACAAAAAATATCGCGTGTCGCGTAAGTTAATTGTCAGCCATTTTAATTAAGACATTGAATGCTCGAGTTACTTTCAGGTTTCAGTGAAGGCTAGCGAATATAACATTGTAGTTTATAGTAGTTATTCAAATAACAAAGTGTGTTTAAAAGAACTTTAGGCACCATAAGTTAAAATGATTCATTGGAGAAAATGCTTCATTTGTCTGTGAAGCGCGTGGAGTGACTGCCGCTATGACGGCGGATAGAGATGTATGGAAGAAGAATACATGCTGCGCCGCCCCCAAATAAATTGGGATAAGGGTAGGGGGATGATGATGATGTTGATGAGGGTAAGGTCCAGGGTTCAAAAATCCAAATATATAAAATGCCAAAGCATCAAACTAACGAAACATAACAATGTCGCCATCAAATAAATACAGAAAATGCAAGAAGTCATATAATCATATCTCAATAACCAACACTACAGTCAGTGCAGTTTCGATGCCTGTTAATTGATTTGTGGCGCTGACTGTACAGTGTTAATGGATTTAACTGTTAGGAAATTCTCAAATTTGTCAAATTAAGATCTATGACAGCCGCTACGGGTAGTCAGAGGCCTGAAAGTCTGACAACCAGTCATATCACGAGATATCGTGTTATCCAGTTACTGGGTTGTGAAGGTCAGATAGGCAGTCACTCCATGTAAAATACTGATATTAAGCTGCATCCGGTTTGACTGGAAGCCGACCCCAATGTAATTGGGAAAAGGCTAGCCAGATTGATTATTAGGAAATTCTCAGAAGCCCGAAGTTTGGAATCATGTCCGGTGTACCATTGTTTAATGAGACGTAATAAAAACATCGGTGAAATGGGTGTACTTAGCATAGCATCACGCCTTTTATTCCCGATGTGGTAAGCAAAGGTGTACACAATTGTACACTCACATTTTATGTCCCAAGTAATGGTGGTGAGCCTATTGCCATCTCCCACAATTCCAAACTCCGGGCTGTTATTGAGAACTTACTAACAGAAAAACTCAAATAACACTTTGCCTGAGCTGGGAATCGAATCCGAGACGTCATGCTCGCGCTTGGGACCACTAGACTATCGAGGCAGGTAAATATGCGTGTACACCTCTACCTAACCCTTTGGGGAACGCAAGCGTGAAGCCGCGTGTAATAAGTAATTATTATTTTTCGTATGATATATATATATCTCTACTCCCGGAGGGGTACAGTATACAACATATAACCTCTTTACGAGTCCAAAATAAATATTTTATTTCTTACATTATGAAGTTTTTTTTTTTTTAATAAATCGTTGCCCCACTCTAGGACTTTCTTCCTGTATCGTGGGTGCGTTTACCGACATACAATCTCACAAGCACACACACACCCAGACCCGGAGCAATTATCTATAGATCGTACAAATATTTGCTCCGTGCAGGAATCGAACCTGCGACACGCGTCAACCGCGCTGTCTAATATTGCCTTATTTGTCAGTCATATGGTAGACAGGACGCTCGAACGACAATAAAATGGCCACCAGCAACCTTGAGATAGGTTAGATGAACATAGATTAGTAGCTGTGCCTCGTAAATGTAGTTCTGCCATATAAATTTGCTGGATAGGGCCACCCTTATCACCTAGGGGTATAAAAAATAACCTACGACCTATTCTCAGACCTAACAAATCTACACAAAAAATTTCATTAAAATCGATCATGCCGTTTCGGAGGAGTCCGCTAACAAACACTGTGACACAAGATCTTTATAAATTAGACGAAGATTATTATTTTTCTTTCTTAATGTATAGTTAATGAATAACCTAGTGTCAGAGTTTAAGCCATCCATAGGCCTCTGACATGGCTTTAGCTCGCTAAAGGTTGCGACGGCATTCCCAGCGCTCTTGCTGTGAGAGATCATCCGGCCCCAACTGCCCCGATGAGGTCGTGGTGGCCCGGGCTGGGCATACGAACAGCCTGTGCTGCGCCGTATCCTCGGGGCAGTCACTGGCAGTGATCCACATAAACAGAAAATTAGGCTGATTCTGCTTCTTGTACGATATTTATCCTTTTCAAGAATTCTTATTTGTTACTGTGTGTTTTGTTGCCTGTGTAAGATATTATACAAAATATTTTTATGTGAGTACGGTTACAAACGGCACCGGACACTGAGAAGTTGTGTAGAAATCGTTTAGCATGGTATGCGGAGGGATGAGGGTCATGTGACGAGGAGAGTTTTGAGTATGAATGTAGATTTTAGGCTTTAAGAGTAGAGGAAGATCGAGGAAGCGATGGATTGATTGTGTTAAAAATGATATGGCTAGAAAATGAGTGACTGACGATATGACAGCTGATAGAGATGTGTGGAATAAGAATACATGCTGCACCGATCACAAATAAATTGGGATAAGGGCAGGGGGATTATGATTATGATGTGAGTATAGGCTAATATCGTAAATGCGAAAGTTTTTAAGAATGGATATTTGTTATTCTTTCACGCAAGGCACACATATAGTTTATCCTGCCCGGACCCAATTTTGAAGTCCACACAGACTAAGTCACGGGCAGAAGCTAGTCGTTAATATGTTTACAAAAATATTTTTTAAATGTTGACCGTAGGTAACCTTGACAATTCGAGTTTTCGACGCAAACACACCGGTCACTGAACTTGACCGTGTCCACATGTAATAAACAAAATATATAAACATATACTGGACTTAACTGTACATTGACAAGTTTTTTAATGTATTAGGATAAATATAGATTCATAAATACATAGCATCACGCCTGTATTCCCCGAAGGGGTAAGCAGAGGTGTACACAGTTGTACACCCACATTTCACTAATGATCACCCTCTACTGGCTGCTACTGAGAATTTTCTAACAGAAAAACTTAAATACAGATACAGCTTTGAAAAGCATTAACGCATGCTTAGCGAACTATAAAGTAAAAAAAAAATTGTGGTCAGAGCATCTGAAGAAATTATCCGGGAGGTGCAGGTTCGAATCCTGCTCACGACCGTATTATTTTTCCTTAAAAAAACTTTTTTTGAAGAACTCCCCGATTCGATCCCCGGACCTCAAGCAGTCGTCCTTGCGACCATTATACCAATGAGGCAGTACAACTTGGTAGTACTTTAAATTCGAGCAGCAGCCGGGCAGCACCGCAAGAAACCGGTATTATTTCGACAATTTAATGTTTATTTAATGCGGATATTTATCTGATAAAGAATGAGGAACTAATATATTTAAATATTATTTAATTAATTATAAGGTCCTATAGGCTTACTCTTGAAAATAATTCCGCTCGATTGACATTAGAAATACGTCAGTTCGTACTTTTAAAAGCCAAAATGTCTAAAAAATAATTGTAGATTGAGGATAATATGAAGACAACATGCTTAAAAATTGCGGCAACAGCTAATTCGATAAATTTATTTTAAAATTACGCGTTGTTTTAAGGCGTCTATTTAATATTGGAAATTGAATTGGAATTGGTATTAGTTTCAAGAGTAACCCCACTACGCTATAAGTTAATGTTTAAGGCGTTAAAACTAAAAATTAAATTGAAACAGCAAGTAATTTAGCAATAGGCTCACCACCTATGACATGGGACTTAATAACAGCATTGGTGAAATGTGGGTGTACATAAAATACATATTGGTATATATACCAATGCTGTTATTAAGTCCCATGATGTCCCAGGTGGTGAGCCTATATAAGAGAGGCTTCATGTAACTGTACCTATACCTATTACTAACATCGTTTTTAAGTATCTTTACTAACAGCAATGTATTAAACATGAATGTTATTAAGATATTATCATAAATAAAATATTTTGATTTGATTTGATATTGCTATCTACTGGGCACAATTCTAAAGTCCGGGCAGCTACTGAGAAATTTCTAATGGAAAACTCAATAACACTTTGCCCGACCAAAGAAAAAGTGCTCAGCACTCGCGCTTGGACCAGTAGATCAACGAGGCAGTTATTCGTCTAATATACAATATAAGGTAAAAAAACTCGTAAGTAAGTAGCTTCTACGATTTTATGATGTAATTACCTGCGTCAGTATTTTTTCCTTGTAATGTGATAATTATTGTAATTGAAGTTACCTTGTAAATACGCAGGCATAATAAATAAATTTTCCAAATGACGATTTGTAAAATAAGTTGAGATAAAATATTATACAAAACTGATAGATGTTATACAAAACTGATAGATGTTATACAAAACTGATAGATGTTTTACAAAACTTCGTTGCGAGCATGTTTTTTTGTCGATACATTGTCGATTTTAAACGTCATATTCAACATAAGTTATTGATAAAACAATAAATGCCATACATTTAAAAACTATTATCTATTTGACAAGTTTGCTAAAAAAGATTCGTGCAGCCTGATCCGTTATGTAAAACAAAACTACTACTGCTGCGCTACGTTTAACAAAATCCACGTGTAAACTTAATGCAGGATGCATGTATATTAAATGGGCAGTCACCACTGAATTATAAGAAAAGATACTGTACTCTGAATTTTCTTTCCGCGGTTGGGTCGACGCAGCTCTTACTGAAACGGGAAATTCCAAGTTTTCCGAGGTTTAGATAAACACAATTGAAATAAATAGCCACAGTGAAGCGTAGCTAATATTAACATAAAGCCCAAAATGTGTATGTTTCTTTGGTAAACTACTGAATTGATTTCAACAAAATTTTGCACAAAGTTTAAACTCAACCCTCGCCTATATGCAGATATAATATCTAGAGTTCCACAATATTTAGGGGTTGTGTAATTACCTGTGCACCGCTCAGGATAATCACGAACATCGCTATGATTGGCTAATTAGTGTGACGTTTCATTCGCATTGGTGACATGCATCACGCATTGCGTAGAATACAGTCGCGCTCACAAAACATTATATTTAATTATTTAATTTGTTTTTCTTTTATGTTACAGGCAAGAGATAAGATGTTTTTCTGATCTAGTACTGTGTGAGTGATTCGAAGTATTATCAATATTAAATAATAAACATTTTTTGCATACAAAGAATTAGAACTTATTAAATTATCTACCAACATACTTTTTTTTTATGCATAAGTATTTTAGTTCTCACACTAATCTTTTAAATTACGTATAGAAGTATAAACACAGTTTAATAGAGGAAAATAATATTATGTCCAGCAAAAACAATTTCGTAATTATTAATTAATTAGTCTTCCCAGCTCGGCTGGCTGTGCTGGCGCCGCTGCTGCTGCTGCAGAGACTCTCAAACGGCGCAAATATAGCACCCTTATCGGCTGCTACGACTTTGAGCCGTTTGGAGTCGAAATGCTCGGGTCATGGGGTCCCAGTGCCCGCCAACTTTTCAAAGGAATTTCTGGCAGACTGGTCGACACTTCGCGTGACCAGATGGCTGGCCTGTTTCTTGGTCAGAGAATTAGCATTGCCATTCAACGTGGCAATGCTGCCAGTCTTCTGGGCACATTACCGGATGATAGCGATGCGGAGGAGTACTTCGACGCCTAAATTACGTTTTTTCCTTTTTTTTTTCTCTCTCTTTCTTTTAGTGGTAGTGTAGTTAATATAATTTAGGTTTTATTTTTGTAAATATTTTTATTTATTATTAACAGATTTGTACATAGGTATAATTGTAGTTATAATAAAGAATTATATTTAGTAATTGTTTGCTTGGGTGTATACCTGCGCGACTATCCCTTCCCATTTTGCCTAGCGCTCAAGATCCGTGCCGCGACCTATAATTGCAAGATTACCCTCAATATTGTGGAAGTAGCTATATTTGCATCCATTTTAATGTACTTCCGCAAGGTAAGGCCCGAATCTATTCAATGTATTTTGATGTCTTTGGTCTTCACGAAACGGCAGCCCTATAACTAACAGTAACTGGGTTACGAAAGCATCCTATTTCATCAAACAGCATAGGAAATAATGTCACAACAAGGAAAAACAAAATAGCAATAAAAAAATAATTGTTCTTACTTTGTTAGTTTGTATGTATGAAACAATTGAAGGAAACCAATAATTGCGGCGTTTTGTGTGGTTATTGGAAGGATGGAAACTATACATGTTTACACAAACAGACCTTCGGGCTTTTGTTTATAAATATAATTTATAAACAAAATAAATAACGAAAAAAAAAAACATAAGGGTATTATAAATTTTAGGAAAAAAAGGTCGTGAACAGGATCCGTACCTCCATTATAAACCTGAGTCGGTTCAGTAACCTGTATCGGGACTGAATAGTAGCGATGACGTCACCATAAGATGTATTTTAAAGAAAAATTTGGAGTAGTTAGCAGAGGTCGAGGTGGTTGAGCACGACCGTAGGAAATACCATACCATAGGAATATATATATATACATCACATCACATAGCATCACGCCTGTATTCCGCGACGGGGTAGGTAGAGGTGTACATAGTTGTACTCCCACATTTCACTAATGCTGTTATTAAGTCCCATGTAATAGGTGGTGAGCCTATTGCCATCAAACGGGCAAAATTCCAAACTCCGAGCTGCTACCGAGAATTTCCTTACAGACAAACTCAATAACACTTTGCCCGACCCTATAATCGAACCCGAGACCTCATGCTCGACAGTCGCCATTCACATATACATGGGACTTGATAACAGCATTAGTGAAAAGTGGGTCTACAAGTGTGTACACCTCTGCCTACCCCTTCGGAGAATACAGGCGTGATGCAATGTTATTTTTAAAATCATTCACAAATATGCTTGTCATCAAAACAATATAATTAACACAAACCTTGATCTTAACCCTCGTACAATAATGTACACGCTTTGTACAAATTGCAGAATGCGCCCTTGACCATGACCGTTCAACACACAGTTGGTTATAAACCTTATCTAAAACATTATAGAGTTTATATTAGAATGTACCTACCAGTTTTCATTATTGTTGGTCATTCTGCAATGTTTAGGAGTTCACGTGGATATAGTGACGTAGGTTGTATTAACAAAAAGATTTTTGTTGTGTGTGTGTGTGATTAGGTTAACGCAAAAGCATGCCGTTTGAGTGTCCGTATTTGTAAATAAAATTTTATTCTAAAGCAGGTTTTTTTTGTATTTTTATATTAAACATAACATCACTCCTTCTGTTGCAGAAGGGTTGGGCAGAGATGTAATGTAATTGTACACTTATGCATCCATGCATTTGTAATAGACAGTGAACCCATTTGCATCAATTGAGCACAGTGCGGCATGCATTATTAATAGATGGTTGCAACACTTTGCGTGACCTGGGAGTCGAACCCAGAATACCTCACAGTGAACAAACGCGCTAGCGTACAGTAGATCATTGAGGCAGTTGTTTTCTTGTCTATTTATAATATTTTCGAAATCATATTTGGATTGACCTTATTCAACGTGATTGCAGCGATCACACGGCGGCCTATCTCCACGGAGATTAGCCAAGTACACAGGAGATATTATAGTGCACAAGTGTATGTGGAAACACAGGTGCACTCCCTCTTCCTTCACTCACATACTGCGATGGGACGGCAATCCGACACGGCCGGAGAGAGATCAGGCGTAGGACCGACGGCTTTACCTGCTCTCCGAAGCACGGGGGTGTCACACCACCAACTTCCTAACTCTGAGCTACTACCGATAATTTTCTAACAGAAAAACCCAATAAGAAATTTTTTTACCTGGGAATCGAACCCAGTAGTGGTCAGCAGCCGCGCCTGCGACCACTAGACCAACGAGGCAGTCAAAACATATAATATATAATCCCGTATATAATTATAATATTACCATGCCTACTATTGATAATAGAGTAGATAGTATTGTAGGTAACCTCGCTCTTGACCTCAACCTACTGGCCAGACATCGTATGTGTTACATCAACGATATATCGATTTATAGCCACATGAGTCGATAAATATTACATCAGTTTTTTTATTTAGTTTTAATTGAAAATGGATCTACTTTTGGCCACCAACTCGCCTGATTGTAAGCGACGGTGTGGCCGAGGATGAAGCACGCAGATCCAGGTAAAATCTTTTCACTCTAAATAGAGTAAATAGATTTGGGGAAACGATAGTTGAGGAGTTGATGTAACTGCCCAGTCTCCCACGACGGTTGCACCGGATTACACCCCGAAACACGGCTAGGTCGCTTCACGGCATGGCTTCGTCCGGTCGGTGGTAACCAGCCGCGGCCGAAGCCTCCCGCCAGTGCCGTGTTGCCTGTTTTGCATCACCCAGGGGTCACGTGTAGGGTTTCCATTTTAAGAGTGCACTCCTACGGACGCGGGCAACTCAGCCTCCAAAAAAGTTTTAAAGGAACATAGCATCACGCTTGTATTCTCCTAGAAGGTATGCAGAGGTATACACAACAGTAGTTATATACCTACACTTCTCCAATGCTCTTATTTTGTCCCGTGTAATAAGAAGTTAGTCTATTGCCCTCTGCTGGCCTCAATCCCAGACTCAGGGCTGTTATTGACAATTTTCTAATTGTAAATCCGAATAAGACTTTGCTAGACCCGGGAATCGAACCCAGGCGCTCACATTCCGCAGCTTCGACTGTGACTACGAGAGCAATGAGGCATTTAAATAATTATTAGCCATTAACCATATTTTGCAAAGAAATTAATAATTGAATTTAATTGAGTCAAAATCGCATATAGCCGGTTTGTGAGACTGGCTATTTTTAAATAAGTTTTTTTTTATGCGTCGAATCGAAATGACGAATACATTATAATTAATAAATGGATTATGTATTTCGGTGTTTAGCTACCTGCCTATTCAGTTCCGCGTATTTATATTATTATTTCTTTTTATCGAGTCTAACCGACAATATATATTTTTTTAATGTATTTTACTAACTCGAGGTCTACAAGTTTTGAGAATATTTTTTGAACCAAAGATAATGGGTTGGTTTTGAGAATACTTATTTTGTATGAGCATGCTGGTTGATTATTAATAACTAATTAGTAATAATGTTCTATATTTTAACTAGTAGGTATGTTTGTAGTGATTTTTATAACTTCTTAATTAATTCATCATGATTATTGACAATAATTTTCAATACATTAAAGTGTCACAAACGCTGACCGCCTCTGGCACTTTCATCTTGTAAGCGAAAATGGACCTTAACATTTCACGATGTGCAAACAAAATTCAGCTTTAAGGTAGTAAAACAATACATGGATAAATCGTTATAGATTTCAAGGCAACAAAGATTAGTTTACAAATCTTTGTCTAGTGTCAAAGTCCTATCGTTATCTTTCAAGGATTAAGTAAATAAACTATTAATAATATCTAATTAACTTTGAAAACAAAGCTATAATTGTATACAATAAATTACTTATTAGCATTGTAAATTAGAGTACCTATGCATACTACTCATTTCAAATGTAGACACGTTTGAATTTAGTTAGACTTAGTTTAATTTTTATTCCATTTCGCAGACTTGTTTTACAAGAAAGCAAAATCTTGAAGATATGTCTTTGAAAAAGCATTAACGCATGCTTAGCGAACTCTTTTTCCATTTAATATTGTAACCTCAAAATCTTGAAGGTCAAAACCGTTATACCTGTATAAGGAAAAAGGTACCTTATTATTTATCATACTGTTGATCTATATTTTTTACACGACTGCCCAAAAAAAGGAGTGTGTAATGTTTTTAGGGTTCATGTATGTTTGTGAGTTACTTTATCTCACCATAACTTCTAAACGCCTGTACTGATTGAGATGTATGGGGTATCGTTAGAATACTTACATTGTCGTGGGTAACATTAAAAAAAACTGATAAAGTCGCTTTTACAAAAAAAGGTGTGAATAAAAAAAAAATGATGCTATTAATTTTTTTTTTTTCTTATTCTTTGTTAAGATAGATATATAATTTGGTTTTTAATCACAGTAAATTATTCTTTGAACAACACACACATATAATGATTATTTTATGTACTAGTAATACTGGTCCAATCAATCAAACGTTTGTGAAAAGTCAAATTAGATTTTTAGACCAAAAAGGAATACTCCATATACCCAAAAGGCCATTTAAAACCAAGGTTGTAACATTAATAACGAAACCAGGTTAATACTTAGTCACGGTATTAATCAAATATCGATTTTTAATTGCCCAGGAACAGTACCGATTAAAATTTAAATCACAACTACGCACGCGTGTATTTTAATAAATATTCATTTATCTTAGGGAAAATTGTATCTCCAGTGTACTGACTATACGTCACATCCAAATGATTCCACAGAGGGTCCTCCACTTTCACTGATTCTATCACATTCGGGAGTTGAGTTAACAACCACTCCACATCCTTAGTATCCACTAAACCATCGTTCGTTCCATAAATACACACCACAGGCATAGTCACGGCACTTAAGTTGTATTTAGGGGGCTCTTCACTTCCGTATAAAACTAGGTTTTGCTCTTTACCATAATTAAACTTCTCGAATTTATTACTCTTCATGCTTTGCCCGTACCGAGCCATGTTGTGCAAGGAGGTTCCTGCAGGAAAATGTCCAAAGAGGACTCGTGTAGTATCGTTTTTGATCGACCCCAAATGTGAGAACTCCACATGGTCGAAAATATCCATGATCTTCTCACACAGTCTCTCAGTCATTCCTGAAAGTTGGCAAAAGAATTGGACGAACTCCTGACTAAAAGCGCCCTTCGAAAACACTTCTTCAACACCGTATAACCTTAATGCACTTTCCATATTCTCAAATGTCTGTGTTATCATTCTGAATATCTTCGATTTCGTGTTAACTTGTCTCGCTGCTGGTGCCAAGCTGATCATTAACTGAACTTTTTCACTGTACCCTGGTCTTTCAGAACACATCACATAAAAAGTCCCAGTTCCTTGGGAGAACCCGACATAGTTCAACTTCTCGAACTCCGTATAATCCAGAACGTAGTCAATCATTGCTGGAATGTCGTAGGTGCCAATCTCGTTGATATAAAACTTCCAATATGCTGGATCTTTGTCGGGATTTAGGTGGACGTGATCTCGGGAGTAGTAATTCCCTCTGACATTGCCAAGCCAGAGATCGTAGCACGCATCAGAAATGAGGTAAGCTAATCCAGAATTTGGGCCGGAATCTATCCAGGAGTCAGAGCTCTGTAGTAGTCCATGCATCAGCAACACTGGTGGAGATCTCTTCTTGTGATGACAATTCCTTGCCTTGACTATCCTGAACATTGTCAAGATGTATCCATCTTCAGTAACCACTTTATGCTCTTCGGACACGTACCCATATTCCGCGGTTAACTCCGTGAAATTTAATAAAGATTCTTTGGGGTACCCCAGGGTGGTTTTGATTTCTTTTCTTATGGGGAACCATGGGGTTCTGATGACATATCCCACGGCGACCACTGATAATGATATGAGTGTGACATTAAATGTGTTAAACCGCTTCGAAGCCATGTTATCAACTGACTGTCGGAGCCCCCGCGCGAATATACTAATCTATATATCATACGAACCGGTACGCGTCGTGTGTCTGTGCGTTGAATAAAGCATTATGTAGTGTTGAATTTTGGTAAATCTATCATATAAAAATCTCGTGTCAGTGTTTGTTATCGAACTCCTCCAAAACGGTTGGACCGATTTTTATGAAATTTTTTGTGTATATTTGGTAGGGCTGAGAATAGGTCGTAGGCAATTTTTTATACTCCAAGGTGATAAGGGTGGCTCTATCCAGAAAATTTATATGGCAAAACAACGTTTGCGGGGCACAGCTAATAATATATATTAAGTAATTATTTTTGTTAGATTATAAGTAGCTATTTTCATGCACATTAATTAACTTTGGTTATTGACTTTTAATTAATGTATTTGAAGCTCAATGACGTAAAACTTTGTATTTAGGCTCACAGATTTACTAACTACAAAGCTTTTATCTTAACTTATTAATATTTATTATTTCTCTATTCCTTTGTGTCCAACATCTGTCGTGATTTGATACTTTAATACTTTAAACAAATAACTTTATACTGCTCTCAATTTGTCAATATCCTATGCTATATTATTAAATTAAATATTTAATTACTAAGGTTTTAGTAATATCTTAGGTTTTCGCGATCACTAACACATTATAATAAAACAACTTTTAACCGGATTAATCGCGTGTATAATAGGTGTTTGTTTTTTCTGAGGTTTCGAACATTTTGCAGCGTTCGTGGTCGCAGGAAGACTCCACTATGCGACCACCAACGCTGCAAAGTGTCACACACACATTTAAACCACACGCGATTAATCCGGTTAAAAGTTGTTCATTATAATACTAAGGTTTTCTTATTGAATATCAAAAAGTGCCCAGGTTCATGAACTTTTACTCGCAGACCTGCTTTTTAAGTACAGGAATGCATATTCGAAACCACAGGGTCGAGTTTTTATTAAGCATACGTGGTCATCAAGTGATTTTGTATTATAAAAAAGGTCGATGCACCGCAGTAGGAAGATTTGAATAATACATACAATTAGGTTTTAACCTGCATTCATATATTTCCATATTAATTTACATTTTTCGGCTGAATAGACGACGGCGACGTCACCTTGGCACGTGCCTATTAAAAAGTGTAGACCATTGACATATATATTACTAGCGTAAGGACCCGGCCGACCGCGAAACTAAATGGCACCAACGCGTTGGCCCTAAAATGAAATTTTAGGGCCAACGCAACTCAGTCGACAGTGGACCGCTCGCAGGAGAGAACGAGTATTTGTTTGTCATAAATATGCCTAGTTGCGTGGTAAAAGGCTGCAAAAATTACGATACAAAGATTAAAAAGGAACATGGGATATCGTATCATCGATAAATAACCCTAGATTACTTCTGTTCCTATTACATTATTAAATTATCACATTTTAAAGGTATAATTATTTTACTACCGAAGTCCGTAATGGCGGCCATTGTGTGGCCGGCCGCGCGCGAAGTAACGTTGAAAGAACGTCATTTTTTATTTTTTTTATTTTTGTCTTAAGAACTTAGTGTTAGTCATTTTAGTAAGTACCTAATATGTTAATACTTAATTATTATAACAATATTGTTTACAATTTCAAATAGAGCTGATTGATATTAATTTGTTTTACATACGTTTTTTTGTGACATGTATTATTATCGCAATAAATTATAGTTTAAGAAACTAATATAATCTAGCGACACCTCAAGCTAACATTCATCAACCCGTTTATGCAAAAGAGCGTGCCAAAGAAATATACATACATACACCCGAAAAAATTATAACCCTCCTTATAGCGCAGTCGGGTAAAAACTCAGTTCAGTTTATGACTGATGTGTGTATAAAAATATTGACCATTATTAAATTGTGATAAAAAATTCATGTACGCACGTACAAGGTTTACTCATCGACCTATGAAACCTACGGCTCACGTAGTTTGCATGAGTTATGACAGATGGCGCTACTTTTGCTTGTATGAAGAAGTTTTCTGTAAAATGTAAAGATGGGCGTATCCTTTCTTTTGAAATCATTGGTGTAGACAAAATTTGGCTTAACGAGCAGAGGTCACGATAGTTAGTGGAGCACTTGGAGTATTTATTCAGAAGGGAAGGTTCAAATCCCGCTAGAGGTCGTATTTAATCCACAAAAAGTTTTAACAATATTTTTTATTGCCCAGCAGAATAATGAGCCCCACCGGCATTGTGGAGAAGTCCAGCTATACACAGATAAATCTTTGAAAAGTATTAAAGCATGCTTAGAGAACTCTAAAAGAATACGGTCGTGAGCAGGATTCGAACCTGCGCGTCCCGGATAAATACTCCAGGTGCTCTGACTACTAAGCCATCTCGACCTTTGCTCACTACCGTGAATTCTTCTTCCATATTTTAACACGTCTTTTAGTGACATTCGGTCACCTGTATAGGGACTGAAGCAATGAGCTTCAGTCCCTATACAGGTGACCGAATCGACACGACTAACTTTGCAGTAGATACAATGTCGTAAAGATGCAATTACCTTAATAAATACAAATAAATCTTTGAAAATGCCTAGCGAACTCTAAAGTTATAATTTTATTCAGAGCGCCTGGAGTATTTATCCGGGAGGCACAGGTTCGAATCCTGCTCACGACCGTATTCTTTTTCCATTTAAAATTATATCTTACAATTTATAGATTTTTGCAGTCTTTTTCCGAGTAGCATGTCTGTCTATTTTCTTTTTCAGAATACATTTCAGTGATTGTGCGGTGATTGTGTTTAGTTTACAGTACAAGCAGAACGACGCCACACTACCATCTGTTTCTCGTAGAAATTCCGAGGGTTCATACGCGGTGGATTGGTTCCGCATTCATGATACGTAATCCTCATGAATGGAACTCCCACCCGTCTTCCAAGTTTCCTGAGAAAGACAATCAAGGCGTATTCAAGGATAGAGTGAATAGATTTCTTCTGGATCTACGTGCTCCATCCTCGGCCACACCGTCACATTACAACACGCGAGTTGGTGGCCAAAAGATCAAAGATCCATTTCCGATAAAAAAAAAAAACATTTTTATATATTATAACTAGATGAGCCGGTGTACTTCGTATTTTTACTATCTTCAGCAATTTTTCTAAATTTTCTCACCGTTTAAACCTTTCCTGGACTACGACAAACATTTCAAAACCAAAATCAGCTAAATCGGCCCAGCCGTTCTCGAGTTTTAGCGAGACAAACGAACAGCAATTGATTTATATATTTAAATAGATAGAATATAGTTACATTAGTATTTGATAAAACAAAAAACCATAAGTTACAACTGCCTATGAGCATACCGGAACTTTGTTATTATGAATCGATACATTTTTTCCTTAAAGCACGAGTAATGCCGCAGGTCGAACTTGTTTTACAAGTAGCAATATCTACGTCACGTCGTAATGTTTACTAGTAATTAATGGTACTGACTTTATGTTGTTCTACGGCTTTGCTTATTTTTTTTATTTTTATTTTATATCTCTATTGTCCTAATGAGAATTCTAAAAATCAGTTACCATGACTTTTAGTTAATTAAAATGCTGATTGTATTGTATTATCTTGTTTTTTTTTTTTTTGTGTAATTATATTATTCTGCTGTACAATGAAGTCATAATCACTACATATTATAAAACAAAGTCCTCAGCCGCAGCTGTCTTTCTGTTTGCGCGATAAAATCAAAAACTACTGCACCGATTTTCATGATGCTTTCATCAATGGATAGAGTGGTTCTCGAGAAAGGTTTTAGTATATAATTTGTCAAGTTTTTGTAACATTAGACCGTCCTGTTGGTCTAGTGGTTAGTAGCCCTGACTGCTAGGCCGGAGGTCGTGGGTTCGATTCCCACCCAGGACAAATGTTTGTGTGATGAGCACGATCATTTGTTCTGTGTCTGGGTGTAATTTATCTATAATATGTATGCATTTAGAAATATTTAAGTATGTTTATCAGTTTTCTAGTACTCATAACACAAGCTCTGCTTAGCTTGAGACTAGACGGCGTTGTGTGATAGTTGTGGAATATTTATTATTATTATTTATTTATTTTTATTATTTATATATTGGCTAAAATATAACGATGATAAATGAAATAAAAATGAAACCTAGCTAGATTTATTTATCGCCCCCGAAACCCCCTGCATACAAAATAACATAAAAATCGTTGGAGCCGCATCCGAGATTCAGATTAAATATATATATACAAGAATTGCCCATTTAAAGGTATTACATGGGACTTAATAAAAGCATCGTTGAAACGTGAGTGAACAATTGTGTACACCTTTGCCTACCCCTTCGGGGAATACAGGTGTGATAGGTACTACGTAGTCTGAAGCCAATTAATACAATTAAGTCCTTTTCTTTTACTTCTAGCGAACTTTTTAGAATTGTCCAGAAAAATTCCGCAAAAAGACTGCAGTAAACGTTTTTTCCGACGTCAGAGGTGACCGGTGCACAAATAAAAGATTTCATTGCAACTACCTGCGTTATCACATGGAATACCGCAGGACAACTTAATTTCCAAGAAGTTCACCTACTTACTTGGTATTTACACAATGCGATTTGTCAATTAACTTTCAAAATGGACCTACGTTTGTCCTCCAACTCGCCTGATGGTAAGTGGTGGTGTGGCCGAGGATGGAGCACGTTACAGGCAGCATAATATCCAGAATAAATAATAATAAATAAATAATAAATAATCATTTATTTCATCAACAGTTGTACATAGAAAGACAAAAAAAAAAAAAACTATATAAATATCACCAAGATAAAGAGCAGCTCTGGTACCCATGATAAGATTTAACTTGTGTTATGGGTACCAGGTCTCTCACACAATGCTTAGGAAAATTAACATAGACCATACCCATTCAAGCATGTACTACATGAGTATACACTAATGTGAACTTTTTTTTTCTGTTTATTATGCAAAGCAAAGTATATAAGTCCCTAAACAGTTATTATAAAAATAATTGTGGGTGTTCTGAATAATATTTTTAAAGTTATAAAATTGATAATGTGAGTAGATGTTCAGTCTCATTATAGGATTTAGATAAAAGCCATTTCCGAATTGTCTTTTTACATAAATATTTGCAAAGTGGGTAGATATTACACTGTTTGTTTATTATATTGTAGAGGTGGCCCCCAATAACTTGATAGTGCCGACCTGCAAGGGTTGTTTTGAATGACTGTATTAGACACACTTGATAGGCACGTCGCTTTTTTGATTTGCTGTTATCGAAGGGTAATGAAACATGTCTTCTCAAAACTATATGCAGCACAAAAAGCTGCCGTACTGAGAGAATTTGGCATTCATCATAAAGCATAGTAGTAGGGTACCTGAAGGGTTTACAGGTCATTACCTTTAGTACAGCTCTCTGTGCCCGTTCTAGTTTTAAGAAGTCAGTTTTAGCAGCACCACCCCATCCTGAGATACAGTAGCTTAATATTGACTGGCACAGGGAAAAGTAAACTATATTTAGTACACTAGCATCCGCGGATTTTCTCAGTTTTTTTAATATATAAATAAGTTTACGTACTCGTGAGGTAAGGTTTTCCAGCTGATATTTCCAATTTAACTGATTGTCAATAGAAATTCCAAGATATTTGATGTTATTCGATCTGGTGAGAGTAGGACAATTACATGAGATGGGAGTGGAGTAAGTAGTGCAAGAGTGAGCCTTTAGGGGAAAGTTGTCTAGAGAAGGTTGATTGGAAGTTGTTTTTGAGAAATTTTGGGTTAATATATTGTTCGATAGCCATTTTATCACTTTACCAAGAGCCTGTTCCGCCGATGCAAATGTAGAAGACCAGTTATGGCCATGAACAATCAAGGCGGTATCGTCGGCATACATGAAAATAGAACATTTGGAAAGGGAAAGATTGCAGAGGGAATTTATATAGGTCAGAAAGAGAGTAGGGCCCAATATGGAGCCTTGGGGTACGCCGTAAGTAAGTGAAATTTCATCACTGGCGATTGTGTCGATTTTAATACTCTGGGTTCTATTAGAAAGGTAGTCCTCAAAGATCTGGAGAGCATGGCCACGTACTCCCAACATATTTAGGTTATTAAAAAGGTGAGGAAGGGAGATGGTATCAAAGGCCTTCATGAGGTCCAAAAATACGCCTAGGCATTTGAACTTGTTATCTAATTTGTCCACCACGTGATCAACAAGGGCTGACACTGCATCCTCCGTGGACCTCTTATTCCTAAAACCAAACTGATTTGGGGCTAATATATTGTTGGTTTCAAAGAAATTAATTAGTCTAGAGTTTAGAATTCTTTCGAGTACCTTAGAAAGTGTTGTTAAAATTGAAATTGGTCTATAGTTAGTCACTTCGTCTCTATTCCCACCCTTGAAAATAGGATGTACGACAACTCTCTTAAATACTTTGGGGAATCTACCATTCATGATAGAAATATTACAAATATGGGTAATAATAGGAACCAGTGTACCACCACAACTTTGCAACAACGTTGCTGTAATACCATCCCATCCTACAGCAGCATCCTTTCGTAGACTAGAGATAATTTTTGCTACTTCGATTTCATCCGTAGGTAGGAGCGTAAGTGAGTTTATAGGACTGTTTGTTGGACTTGGTGGCAGAGACAATGATAACGCTCTGTGTTTTTTGGCTAAATCACTACCTATGTTAGCGAAAAACTGATTAACCCTATTAATCGAAGAAATATTGTCTTGTTTCAACCTTAATAATTCCAAAGGGGGGTTCCCTGTGCAATCCGTGTTTATAATACTTTTAATGACTTTCCACGTAGCTTTAGGGTTATTTTGAGCCTTATAAAATTCTTGTTGTTGTGTGCTTGCTTAAGGTTTTTAAGCAATTTGTTACAGAAATTGCGGTATCTTAAATAAGTTATTTTCAACGTATAATTGCTAGGCTCGGTTTTAAATTTATAATTCATTGCGTTTCTATTCCGAATACACTTAAGCAGTCCGAGTGACATCCAAGGCTTTAATAACCTATTTTTGGACGGAATATGCTTTATTATCGAGTTTTGCTTAAATATTTGTCCAATGGTCATTACCAACATCTCCGCGGCTAGGTCGGCATCTATACAGTTTAGTACTTTGCTAAAATCTGTGCCTAATATGGTTTTGACAACAGTGGCATTATCTACTTGAACACGGGTTAGTACGCGATTGGTCTTAATTGATTTCCCCTCAAGTCTAAGTAGGATCGGAGCATGATCGGTTATAGAAGTTTCAAAGATAATTGTTGTACTTTTGAAGTCAGACTTAACGAAAACATGATCGAGGCAGTTGTCTTCGCGAGTGGGGAGATCATGTGTAGGCAATAAGCCATGTAGTGCATTTAGGGTCAAATATTCGTGAACTGACTGGTTATGGTTCGTTGTAAAAATATTTATATTTATGTCACCCATTAACATAACATTACTTATGCTGGCAACACTTCTGAGAATGTTATCCAAACTATCCAAAAAGTTTGTAGTGTTTCGGAAGCTAGGTGACCGGTATAATGCGATAATTACCATATTATGGTGTTGCAATTTACACATTAGACAATTTGCTTCTGAAATCATAGGTTCGGTAACTGAGTGTGATAGGTTTGTTTTGATGTAAACGATAATTCCATCATTTTGGTTCCTATTATTTTTAGTTTGATATGCTACATATCCTTCCAGTGTTGGAGCTGTTGGTGTTTTGCTAAGCCAACACTCCGATAAGATTATTACTTCTGGGGATATTTTGGTTGTAAACAAAAATATCCTAAATTCGTCAATGTTACGATTTACACTTCGTATATTCAAATGTATAACTTTTATTGCACTACATGATGTGCCAAGTATACTAACTAACATTGCTCTGGTTTACAGACCACTGATCGATTTTTTATACCCATCAATGTATCTAGTTCCTCAGATATGGAATTTATTTCCAGCATTTGTACAAAATAATAACTCCATAGAACAATGACTCAGGGGTATAGAAGCCGGTTATCAATAACTTGGCATAAAAAGAAAGGTATTGTAAGACATTGCGATAGAACTTAATTTCGACTGAAGCAATATTAAGGTAGCAGTATATACTGTACAAAATTGAGGTAGTGGTTGCAGTTTTTATACAATAATCAGAATAATTTAGATGCCATGGTGTAATGTGTATGATAGGGTTATATGTTATGAAATACGGTAATATACTTGATTCTGTCACCAGGAAAGATAATATGTAATAATAGGTACTTTTGGAACCGATTTTATGATAATACTGTGGAATGGAAGATATGTTGTGTGTAAAGTGTGTATTAGATTCAATAAATGTATGTGTATGTAAATAATAATAGTAGATTTTTGTAAATTGAGATAACAATATGAGGTGCAGTTTGTACCTCTTGACCCGTGCAGAGGTTTTATTTGTAATACGTTGTGTATTGTTTATGCTTATTTCACACGTGATACCTTGATTGGATATGTTTTCAACATTACAGCAAAAGTAAATAATAAATTCCATATGAGTGAGTACATGTTTTTTTTAATATGTAGGCTTTAAGACAATTTCTTTGCATTTTATTATAAATATTATAGTTTTATTATCTTGACCAAGTAGAAAGAAGGACACGAGAAGACATTTTGACCAAAATATTACAAAAGAAGGGTATAGGTACGTTAGTTTATTTACATTGGTTATAATAAATTCACATGCTGAAATATCATGCAACAAGTTTATGAGAAAAGAGATAAAACTATTGATTTTTATATAACTTTCTAAGACACGATACAGAGGTAATGCTAGTGGAATCCAGGCCTTCGCGTTCTCTAATAAAAATTTTACCATTTTGATACCAACAAAACTTATATTTATTAGTTTTACAAAAATTGCGTGCTTCGTAATATAACTGTCGCAGGCTGCCGGGCAAATATTCCGCCACATAGATAGGGCTAAGTGGACTGCTAACACCGATGTGCCCCGTATTTAGTTTTTCGAACGTGGGGAGACCCTTATTGAACGAGCGAGTAGCATTTAAGATTTGCGTTTTGGTTGATACACTAAGAAATTCAGCCACAATCGGCCTAATGGAGCCTTTTTTACCAGGCACACGGTAAACGTCGCGTAGTTCACTTGATTTCACGGAAGCCTGTACAGCGCTGCAGGGCTGAACCACAAGGGATGTTAAATCGCCGGCGGTTTCCTTCTCATTTTGCGGCACCTTTCTAATTTCAATGGTGGAAGAGCGAGAACAACGTTGTAGATCACTAACCTTTTTTTCTAATTCAAGAATATAACTACGCTGCTCTAATCTCTCCTCTTCCAGTTTGAGGACCGTTTTTCTCATACTTTCGTAGCCAATGTTCATCAAGGTAATTGATTTTTCTACTTCAGTATTGCTTGCTTGAATATCTCGATTTTGCTGCTTCACCTCGGCAATATCAGATGTTAATTTATTAAGTAGGGAAACTTGATCGGATTTCCAGGACGCAAACATACCTGTAATTTTGTCCTCAAAAGACTTCCATTCATTTTCGGGGGAAAAGTCTGGTCGGAAGCGCTTGTTCCTGGCGGTTACATTGGTTGATTCGGTCTCCGTATGGCTGTATATATTATTATTATCCGGTGTTTGCATTAATATATTTTGATTCTCAGCGCTAGGACAAGATATGTTCTGATAGTTTCCGACATCATAAAATAGTGGCAATGTTGTTTTGCGTACACTCGTAAATAATCTTTAAAGCGAGCTTCGCAAACGGGTTACTAGTGTCGTTGGCTGCGAGCTTGATACGTCACTGCCGAGCAACCGCCGTACGCCGTTTTCGCACTTACGCTGTACGCAAAACCGTGATGTTCCTGTGCACTAGCCGCACCGACCGTTGAGTCACAGTAGTCACAATGATTTGCACTATTTACGTAAAGATTTATAATTCACGTTACAATATTGAGATTTACTTTATAAAAACTGTTCAGAGGTATTAGTTAAGATTTAATATTAATTAGTTTTTAGCTTTGGAGCACTTTATCTAGGATTTATTTATTTTACAAACTGGAACAAGTACAGAGGTTATGTTGTCAGTGTATAGCGCGTTTACGAGTGAAAGTGATAGTAAATAGAGTCACTCTCAAGTAGATATATATATATATCTGCCTAACCTTTTCCCAATTACATTGGGGTCGGCTTCCAGTCAAACCGGGTGCAGCTTAATACCAGTATTTTACATGGAGCGACTGCCTATCTGACCTTCAAAACCTAATCCGGCCCCCTCCGTGCTTCGGAGAGCACGTTAAGCCGTCGGTCCCAGTTTGTCAAATTAAGATCTATGACAGCCGTTACGGGTAGTCAGAGGCCTAAAAGTCTGACAACCAGTCATACCACGAGATATAGTGTTACCCAGTAATTGGGATGTGGAGGTGAGATAGGCAGTCGCTCGATGTAAAATACTGATATTAAGCTGCATCCGGTTTGACTGGAAGCCGACCCCAATGTAATTGGGAAAAGGCTAGGCAGATATACACGCTGGAGATATTATAGGTGAGTTTTTAAAACTTGGTGTTTATATAAGGTCCTAATTTATTAGATAATTTCCCCTTGAGGGGTCAATGTGTAAGTGATAAGGATTCATTTAAGCCATAATTCAAACTTTTATGGCAAGGTTTTTTTTTCTAAAAACTCCGTTCAAGGAGCAGTTTTCGTCTTGCTAGTACTATGTTAATTACAAATAATTTGTTATATCCATTTAATTCTTAGAGTAAGTAAATGTATTTGACTTATATATTAACCCTTTCAAATTAGGACCTTACTAAATTAGGACCTTATTAAATTAGGACCTTATATATTGATGATTTTTTATAAGAATTTACATATGACATTGAAAAGTTACATTGATACTTGCCAGGTACGGACTCTAGAGGCAGCATCGGACCGTAACCTCAAAATAATAATTATTATCGGAATCGATGCAAATTCATACCTATTTAAGAGTATTTATAATCGAATAAAACCAATAAGGCGTTGGTCTCAAGCAAGGCTGCTGGTCATGGTCGTGGCAAAGTGTCATTGGGTTTTTCTATGAGAATATTTTTAGTAGAAGCCCGGAGTTTGGAATTACGCCCGCTGATGGCCGGTATAAGGCTCACCACCTATTACGTGGGACGTACCAGATATTTAGGGAAATGTGAATATACAACTGTGTATGCCTATTTAATATTACATGACTAACTGTGCCCCGCGGTTTCACCCGCACCGTAAAAATGTTTCCGTACGATTTGAAAAAAATATATTTAAAAACCTTACCCTAACAATGACGAACACAACAAAAAAAAATCCAATTTGGTGCAGTCGTTCTCGAGTTATGGCGTGACCAACGGAAATACGGATTCATTTTTATATTATACTAGCTAACCCAGCTAACTTCGTACAGCAATTTTTTTCTATAATTTTGTTTTATACAATCCTTGTCCTGACAATAACGAACACAAAAAAAGAATTATCCAATTTGCTGCGGTCGTTCGGAAGTTATGCGCGTACAAACATTTCGGCGATTCATTTTTATTTAAATAGATGGATTAATAAATTAACTACAGATCCACCGACTCTGTGCCTCGGAGAGCACGTTAAACTAATGATAATCTAACACTGCCGATACACTTACTATGTAAGATGCTTGCAAGATGTTAAATTTTTAGCCACTCAGATATTTAATGACTCTGAAATTGGGTTGTGGAGGTCAGATAGGCAGTCGCTCCATGTAATATACTGGTATTGAGCTAAATCCGGATAGAATGGAAGGCGACCTTAGCATTGTTGGGAAAAGGCTAGGCAGATTGATTTGAGGTTACCAACAACTTATTTTTCTATAACAACTTTCATCAGACACACTTATCATCATTTTTGGTTCAACGGTTATTATATATATATATATATATAAATTCATTATTCAGGTAACAAAACCCATAAAGTGTTAGTAAGTAGGAACTATTATTATATTAGTAAACCAGCATAACAGATTTTACAATTTCTAGAATCTAAGCTTAGTCTGACTTCTTTCAACGTGAACCGCTAAGCAGTGGTTCATGTATAGAGAATCTAGACGGCCCGCTATCATAGCCATGACGCAATTGGGGCTGGCCCGCACTCTGTAGAGCAAGGACGCGCATCGTTTGCGCATGATAGTGTAAAAGCAATCCACTCTAGCTTGCGCGAACATTCCTGATGCACTGCAGAATAACCCGTAAAGCGTTATACGACTTTTGAGTATATCTTACCCACAGTGCGCTTGAATAAAACGATGTGCAATAAGCACGGAACAAGGTGACTTTCGCCTCCTGTGAACAACGTGCAAACCTGCGGGCAAGCATGTTCGCTCGCACGGACAACGCCCTACGCTCGCGTTCGATGTCTATATCATCTTTGAGATCGGTAGCAAGCACATGGCCTAAGTACTTGAATTGTTCAACTCTCTTGAGAGGAACCCCGGCTAAAATTATTGGTGATACAGAATCTGGCCTTTTACCACCGGCCTCAAAGACCATATATTCGCTCTTTTTACTGTTATTTTTTATTACTCACGTGCATTGTTCGGGATTTAATCTCAGGTCATGAAGAAACGAGTCGGGCAATCCCGAAGAATGCCCGTGAGTAGTAACCGGTGGATAATAAATAATAAATGCTAATAATTGTAGACAATAATATGTTGTAACTTAGCCTTCACGTAACTATGTAGTTTACAATAAATTTATGTAAGTTAATATATTGACCATAAGAACATGTCTTATAGTCAAATAAACTATTATACACTGGCCTGCAAAACTAAGTATCACACTTTTAAAATTGGAATAACTTTTTAAGTACACAAGATATACTTTCGAAATAAAAGGTTTTTTTTTTCTTATTGCTGGCTGAAAATAGCTTTAAAAACAAAAATAAAAACTTTTTTATTTCTATTTTTGTTTTCAATTTTTTTCATCTATGAATACATAAGCTAAGTTAGACAACAGCACATACATTTTATTTATCATGCCTCTTTCCCTTGAAGAATGTGCTAGGATCATGAGTTTTCTGGAACTAGGCATCAGTATGCGTCGTACTGCAAGAATGGTGGTGGTGACGTTACGAACGGTCCAGAAGGTGAAGCGAAGGTACGAAGTGACTGGAAACCATCTGAGAAGACCTTTTAATGGCAGACCCAGATGTACTAGTGCCCGAGAAGACCGTTATATTGTTTCCACTGTGTTGAGAGATCGCCACCTTAATGCAGTTGAAGTCCAGCAACAGCTTCTTCAGACCCGAAGGGACTACATTAGTGACAGTACAGTGAGAAGAAGAAGTAAAAACGTTGCCCCACACTAGGAATTTCCTCCTGTATCGTGGGTGCTTTTACAGACATTTATTCTCACAATCACAAACACACCCAGACCCGGAGCAATTATCTATAGATCGTACAAATTTTGCTCCGTGCAGGAATAGAACCTGCGACACGCAGCGCAGCAGTCGGTCTCTCGACCACTGTACCAACCGCGCTGTCAAAAATAAATCGCACGGTACGTCCGCCGATGACCGATTCTGTAGTGGGAGCGCGGCCGACGGCTCGATCAGCTGTGTGACCCCTCCACCCGCGCATCCCCCGCCGCTGCTGGTACACGCGTACGATGCGTGAACAGCTATTTTTATAGTTTTATCATTTTTTAAATTAAAAATGTTATTAAAGTACTAGCTGTGCCCGCGACTCCGTCCGCGTGGATGTCGTAAATTAACACCATGTCGTGTATGAACACAAATTCATAACAAATGTTCGACGTGATTCTTTAAATTGGCATAACTTTTTTATTTATAAACCGATTGACATAAAACAAACACTAAATGTTAAGTGAAGCTTACCACAATACATTAGTGAAAACCAAATCTAAATCAACGTGCACAAACGCACAGACAAAAATTCTAAAAATCGTTGTTTTTGATTTGGGTGCTAGTGGTGTTGGTAATATTTTTATCCTAATAATATTTTTTCTCAAATATCTTCCATGTACAGACAGCGATCCGTTACATTTTTATTATATGTATTGATGATTGATGATGATAGTTTACATGTTTCAAAGAAAGCTGATAAAATTTTCTATAAAACGTAATTTATTTCAAATCTCTAACTTCTATAGTTTAGAAAACATTGAAATTTCGAAAGTACTTAGTTTTGCAGGCCATGATATTATACTAGCTGTGCCCCGCAAATATTATTCTGCCATATAAATTTTCTGTATAGGGCCACCCTTATCACCTAGGGGCATAAATAATAACCTACGACCTATTCTCAGACCTACCAAATACACACAAAAAAAAAAACATAAAAATCGGTCAAGCCGTTTTGGAGGAATTCGATAACAAACACTGACACGAGATTTTTATATATTAGACTAAATACCAACTACGTATTTACAGCGTTGAAAATATTGTCCTTTTTTTACTAATGTAGGATATTCATCTTATAAAACTCCCAGTCTCCCCCTAATATTAACCTTAGTCCCAGGATCTTAATTTCATTAATCATTGTTCACCGGTTACTACTCACGTGCATTCTTCGGGTTTGCCCGACTAGTTTCTAACTCGAAAAGAGCCCTTAGTCACAAGCCGAGTCCGCGGCAATATCGTGAGTCAAACTGTTAAATATGTTCAATATATAATATTATATAATCAAAGTTACTCCACACATACTTCTCAATGCTCTCATCTTTACTGCATTGATTATGTTAATCAACAACCCATCTATTACTGCCATACATACATGGTACCAACACGCCGCGATGACTTTTTTTTATTGGATAGGGGCAACCGAGCTGACGGATCGCCTGATGGTAAGAAATTACCGCCGCCCATGGACACACATAACCCCAGAGGAGTTGCAAGTGCGTTGCCACCCTTTTAAAGGATTTGTGCCTCCGGTACCCTAACTCGCTCGGCGAAACACAACGCAAGCGTTGTTCCACGCCGGTTTTCTGTGAGGCCGTGGTATCACTCCGGTCGAGCCGGCCCATTCGTGCCGAAGCATGACTCTCCCACGGTAAGCCACAGTGAATAGCCTTCCACGCCTTTTTTGACACATTCAGGCTATTTAATTAATTGCGTAGCGCTCCATTCACGGCGCTACAAAAAAAAAAAACAGCTACCAATTATAGACAAACAAAATATTAAATTAACAAACAAACAAACAGAATACCTCGCCTCATAACGTTGCACAGAAATAATCTATCTAAATCTAACCTAATCCAAGATTGCTAGCGGCCATTTTATTGCTGAACGAGCGTCTTGTCTACCATGTGACCGGCCAGTAAGGCAATAATCTCCATTAAGAATGAAATAAAATATTTAATTTGATCTCATCTCAACAGGTTATGCTATACAAATTATAAACTCTAAAATTAAGAATATTAAGAACCTGTACGAAACGTTTTCGGATAGGACCTAATATTATTAATGGAATAATAAATGCCACCACGTCGCACGCAAACAGGTCTAGCCTTTTCCAAATTACATTGGGGTCGGCTTCCAGTTAAACCGGATGCAACTTAATACCAGTACTTAACAGGGGGATGAGTTGCCCGCGTCCGTAGGAGTGCACTCTTTAAATGGAATCCCTACACGTGGCCCCTGGGTGGTGTCAAACAGGTAACACAACCCTGGTGGGAGGCTTTGGCCGCGGCTGGTTACCACCCACTGGACGAAGCCATGCCATGAAGCGACCTCGTCGTGTTTCGGGATGTAGTCCGGTGCAACCGTTGTGGGAGACGGGTCTGGGCAGTTACATCAACTCCCCAACTATCGTTCTCCCAAAATCTATCCACTCTACTTAAGAATGAATAGATTTATTCTGAATATACGTGCTCCATCCTCGGCCACACCGTCGCTTACCATCAGGCGAGATGGTGGCCAAAATAGATCCATTTTTTGTTAAACAAAAAAAAAAGTGGATAGACTGCCTATCTGATCCCCACAACCCAGTTACTTGGTAACACGATATCTCGTGGCGTACGCAAACATGCAATAGACTAAAAGTGGTGTTAAATACATATAATTAATTTTAATTTAATTACCATTCGCTCAATACTTGAGATGTTGGAGTAAAATTATGCGCGTACCTATGTCTGATGTTCTGTGAGAAACATTACGCGAGGGTGTCCACTACACTACACTAGATCTTCTTGACAACCGTGACTGACGGTTTAACGTGCTCTCCGAGACACAGAGGGATTTCGACCCGTCCATAGACTAATTGGTTTGATGGCATTAGGTACTGATTCGCAGAAGAAGCCTGTACGGCCTTGCATATGACACATCATAAAATCGACAAAAGTTTTAAACTTGACATTTGGCTCATAATTATCATGTTCTAGATTTGAATACAAGTTTGTTTTTAATTCCAGCTAGACTACAATTTTAGTTTTGTGCGAACGAATTTGTCTACTAGCATTTTTAGGCTTACTCTTGAAAATATTTCCGCTCGATTGACATTGGGAATACGTCAGAACGTACTTTTAAAATCCAAAATGCCTAAAATCTTATTATAGAATCGGGATACTAATTAGGGAACATGTTTTTGGCAACTGTAATGTAGTTAAATTTATTTTCATATTACGCATTGTTTTAAGGCGTCTATTTAATATTGGAATTGGATTGGAATTGGTATTAATTTCAAGAGTAACCGGTTTACTTAAATTATGTATAGATACAATAAGCTTTATTATACACCATCATAATATAATTTATTTTCAATTAGTAATTGTAATTAAGGGTACAGTTGCTTGCGCAAATAGCGATATTTAATAGACAACCTTTGAATGGACAATAAAGACGTGAGCAAATGGAGGCAGTCCGTGGTGTACTACACTATACACTTTGACTGCCTCATTGGTCTAGTTATCGCAACCGCGGCTGCTGAGCATGAGGTTCTGGGTTCGATTCCCAGGGTGGGCAAAGGGTTATTAGGTTTTTCTGTTACGGAATTCTCTGTAGCAGCCCGGAGTCAGGAAGTTGGTGGTTTGACACATGTAAAGCCGTGGGTCCTGAGCCTAATCTCTCTCCGGTCGTGTCGGATTGCCGTCCCATCGGAATATGAGAGTGAAGGAAGAGGGAGTGCACCTGTGTTTGCGCATACACTTGTGCAGTATAATATCTCCTGTGTACTTGGCTAATCTCCGTGGACATAGGCCGCTGTGACCGAAATAAGGTCAGGAGGAGTATTACACTATACACTACCGATTATAATAATGATCATAATTTAAAAAATCAAATATCTTGACTTGGCACACGAGGTTGTCGATACGTGGAAAGTTGACTCAGCGCTCATGCCAGTGTCAATAGTCGTGTCAGCCAATGGGTTACCCAAGAGCCTCGACAAACACCTTAGGAAGCTCTTGTTAGGCAGCTGGGTTCAAGGGCTTCATGCAGAAAGCAGTACTCGTCGACACGGCGCGAATTGTCAGGTTTCTCTCGCTGGAGCCCTAACCACTGGTGGCTTGGACACTGTTCCCAACGCCGCCACCGCTGGCCTAGATTTTACATAGTAATGGTGGCTTTGACACTGTTCCCGACGCCGCCACCGCTGGCCTACATTTTATATAGTAATTTTTTATAGAAGGATGACTTTTTTGCTAATCAGAAAGATGCAGCACAAAACCGGGACAGATGGAAGAAATAGAGGCTGACCTTTACCCAAATAGGCACATAACTTAATTAGTAATCATAATAAATGTATTTTAAATATAATTTAAATCTTTATTTTAAACAATGGATTATGATCATAATTATAATACAGCTACTTGTTAAACTCGGCCACGCTTCGCTGCGACTCAGTTAAGTTTTTATCTAAACCTCGCAAAACGCTTGGAATTTCCCGTTTTCATAAGAACTTTGGAATAAAAAGTATATGTAGTTGATAGCAATAGGCTCACCACCTATTACATGGGACTTAATAACAGCATTGGTGAAATGTGGGTGTACAATTGTGCAATTGAACACCTCTGCCTACCCCTTCGGGGAATACAGGCGTGATGCTATGTTATGTAGTATTCGAAATGACAGCGCGGCGCAGTGGTCGATAGACAGACTGCTGCGCTGCGTGTCGCAGGTTCGATTCCTGCACGGAGCAAATATTTGTATGATCTATAGATAATTGCTCCGGGTCTGGGTGTGTGTGTGCTTGTGAGATTATATGTCTATAAACGCACCCATGATACAGGAAGAAATTCCTAGTTTCAACGTTTAAAAAAAAAACACACATCTTTATTTATTAAAAAGCGTTTATTATCCAGAGCAGATCGTGACACTTTTTACAAGGTAAGAATGAAAGAGAGATATGAGTGCGAGCGAGCAAGGTGCATGTTCTAGTTGCGTTCCAACCTCACACTATATGAAAATACTCTCCTATTAAATAGCAACTTTGTGTAAAAATTACAAGTCAATCCATTGATTAATTAGATTTCGAGTTTTTACAAACATACAGAAGCTGAACTTAACTGCCTCGTTGGTCTAGGGGCCCCACGCATGACTGTTGAGTAGGAGGTCTTGGGTTCGATTCCCGAGTCGGGCAAAGTGTTATAAAAATTTTCTGTTTGCAAATTCTCATTAGCATCCCCGAGTTTGGAATTGTGCCAGGAGATGAGATAATAGCAGCATTGGTGAAATGTGGGTGTACAACTATGTAGGTACACCACTGCTTACCCCTTCAGAAAATACAGACTTAATATGTTTGGGTTGCGAACAGGAATCGAACCTGCGCCTCCCGGATAAATACTCCAGGCGCTTTGACCACTAAGCCATCGCGACCTCTGCTCACCACCGCCAATTCTTCTTCCATATTTTAACAATTAATTTAATTTAATATAATAACTTTAGAGTAGCTGAATGTTAGGTAGCCTATACTATTCCTCACGAACTTGACTATCATATACAAAAAGATTTTTTCAAATCCTACTGGTAGTTCCAGAGATTAGCGCGTTTAAACAAACAAACAAACAAAAAACTCTTTCCGCTTTATAATATTAGTATAGATCTGCAAATAGTTCTCAGTTTAATTAAAGACCTAAAACTAGACAGTATCAACAAGTAATATCACGAAGTAAACCTATATATATATATAAATATGTGTCACAATACAAGAAAGGACCGAAGGACCAAAAAGTTATATGTCCCAAGAAAAATGTGAACGTAACAATATTTCTGCAACACAGCAAGATTTCTGTGGTTAAGTTTTTTCAATTTTCTTGTTTTACAGTATTTTTTAGAAGTTACAATATTAAATGGTAAAAGAATACGGTCGCGAACAGGATTCGATCCTGCGCCTCCCGGATAAATGCTCCAGGCGCTCTGAACACTAAGCCATCTCGACCTCTGCTCACCACCGCGAATTCTTCTTCCATATTTTAACATGTCTTATGGCGACGTCATTGCAATCAATTTAGTACCTATACAGATGACCGAACCGAAGGTGACCGAAGTATTTTTTTGATTAAAAATCGAAATCTTGTAGTGTTTGTGCACGTGTCGGACTTAAGTTTCCGGCCCTAAAGTCTTTTTAATTTTTTTATTTATCTTTGCCTTGCTTGAGGCCATAATAACATTTAATAACTAATCAAGTGGCTCGCTTTTACAGTTCAAAGATTTGGGCTTGTGCCAGATAGACACATGGCGTAGACACATTATGTTTTTAACAAATGAGCTCGGGAGTTTCGTGTATCCCGACACGGACAGGTTAGGTGTTTAGGTTAGTTGTATATAGTAAGTGTACGGAAAGTCAAATTAGAATACAGTATCTGTTTTTTACTTGAGTGGTGACTATCCATTTAATATACATATACAATAAACAAACCTGTCTCACTGTAGATATGTCATTATGCATTACGTCTAAAGGTGGGTAGCTGTTTTGTTAAACGTATCGCAATGGCAATCCAGCTGAACGTCGTTCAGCTGTTTTATAAAACAGTACTGTTTTGTAAATCAGCTAGCAGTTTTGTAAAACAGCGGATTCTACAATCCATCTGCGACATATATACACCTAAAAACCGGATGCAGCTTAATACCAGCATTTTACATGGAGCGACTGCCTATCTGACCTCCACAAACCAGTAACTGGGTAACACGATATCTCGTGGTATGACTGGTTGTCAGACTTTCAGGCCTCTGTATACCCGTAACGGCTGTCATACATCTTAATTTGACAACTGGGACCGACGGCTTAACGTGCTCTCCGAGGCACTCGCAGCTTAACCTCGATCGATCGATCTGTGCGGCTGTTACTTAGCCACGAGCAAGATACTGAACTAAAAATCTACCGTATTGATTGCACTAAAAAAAAGGGTTCTAATAGATGTTCATACAGCTCCACCACATTATAATTTTAAAATTAACCTAGATTCAATGAAAAAAAAATTTGGTATTTTTTTTTGCTATCCAGATACTGCATACTTCATAACAATAAAAATCTATCGTGTCTGCTAATTAGCGAGCCAACAGCTTAATTATATTATTCACTATAATCTAGAATCTAGATGAAGTACAAATCTGTATATATTTTTTTACTCTCTAAATAATTTTCACGCGTTGTTAGGACTGGTATTTCTGTATAAACTTCTTCATGACATTATGGAAGAGCTCCGCTCAGCCGAGTGACCCGGTTAGCGCGATCGATGCGGGGTCAACGACCTCCTCTGATTGATGAACGATTTCGGAAATGCTGGAATGTTGCCAGAGATAGCAGTTGTTAATTGCTGAAATTTTTCCGAAAATATAGCTGTAATTTAAAATGGGTTATTACTCAAACTTACTATATGAAGGAGTAAACATAATTATTTGACTCAGTGGTGGCTGCAAGCGATCCTGTTTTTCTGTTAGGAAATTCTAAGTGACAACCCGCAATTAGGAAGTTGGCAGTGTGACACCCCTGTGCTTCGAAGAGCATGGTGCAGCCTATAGTCCTGCGCCTGATATCTCTCCGGTCGTGTCAGATTGCGGTCCCATCGGACCATGAGAGTGAAGGAAGAGGGAGTGCACCTGTGTTTGCGCATACACTTGTGCACTATAATATCTCCTACGTACTTGGCTAATCTCCGTGGAGATAGGCTGCCGTGACTGTAAATTCAGTCGGGGGTATGTAATAAACATAGCACAACGCCTGATTCCCGGGGGGGTAGGCAGAGATGTACACAATTGTTTACCCACGTTTGACCAATGCTATTATGAAGTCCCATGTGGTGGTGAGCATATTGCCAGTCTCCGGACTATTATTGATACAAGCGTGTATATTTAATAGTTATTAACATAATTTGGAAATGCTTTGTAAGGAAACAAGTTTGGTGTGTCACATGATGGTTGGTTACCAGCCTAGTGGTATAACTGTTGGACTGATAAGTCAAAGGTCGCAAGTTCGAATTCAAGGCATGACTGATTTTTCGAGTCATGTGCGTATTAGAAATTAATGATCACTTGCTTAAAACGGTGAAGGAAAACATCGTGAGGAAACCAGCACACCTGAGAATTCTCCATGATGTGTATAGCCATGTCAAGAGATCTACGGGTGCCTTTTTCCATTTAATATAATAACTTTAAATCTACGGGTGATTTAAACTCTGACACTAAGTTGCTCATCAACCACACGATGAGAAAAAGATGCGGGTTGGCGATTTCAGACCTCAGTCTAGGTTTCCTCACAATGTTTTCCTTCACCGTATATCTGGGATCTTAGATTTACTAAAAAAAGTACATATGAGATTGAAAAAGTCACATTTGTACATGCCATGGATTGAATCCTTAACCTGCGACTGAAGAATCAGGGTCGTAACCACTCGGCCATTATGACAGTTAGCACAAAACGCTATTAAGAAATATTTTTCCATAGATTATGCGTATATCATAATCACATTAAAGTATTAACACACTTGCAATACCAGTGATAGCAGGTATGACCGTTGGGCTGACAAGTCTAAAGTCGCAAGTTCAATTTCAAGTCACGCACCACTATCTTATCGAAGTCATGTGCGTATTATAAATTAATTATCACTTGCTTAAAACGGTGAAGGAAAACATCGTGAGGAAACCAGCACACCTGAGAGTTATTCTTCACGCGCACACACACCCACACACAGTCACACACACACACTCGAACACACACACACTCTTCTATGTAAATTACAATATTTTCTTAAATTATGTAGGAAAAAAATATACTATTGCCCGCATTATGAAATATTCCACACAGATTCCACTGAAATTGACTGCAGTCCTAACCGATATATTGTATAATCTCGTTAAGACGGGGGACCTGGTGTCCTAAGATACAGGCTGCGGCTTAGTTTCAAATTATTTTGTCATAATGTATCACTTTATAATTTGTGGAAGAAAATAAATGCTTTTTTATTATTATTCTCGATGGTGAGTAAAGCCATATCAGAGACTTACGGGTGGTTTAAATTCTGACACTAGGCTGTTCATCAACCACACGATAAGAAGAACCACCCGTGAGGGTTCCGAACTTCTAAATGATATTGATCACCAGCGCTCAGCTGAGGACCAGACGTAGACAGCCACTTGACCTACTTACGGAGTGACCTCCCGTGACCTCTGACAAGGATTCGAGGGTACACGTGGCACCGGACTTTAGGCGTTGCGAGTGCCATAGTTCAATAGCTTAAAACAACTAAGTTGTTTAGACCTTTGTAAGTTAAAAGTAGTTGAGGATAAGCAACGCTGTGCGCGGTCAATATATAGATGGTGAGTAATAATTTGTTATTTGAAAGAATTATCTGTATTTGTTATGGTGATCGCATCTATACGACATTGAATTAACTGCAAAGTTAGTCGTGTCGGTTCAGTCACCTGTATAGGGACTGAATAGATAGCAATGACGTTACCAAAAGACGTATTAAAATGTGGACGAAGAAATCGCGGTGATGAGCAGAGGTCGAGATGGCTTAGTGGTTAGAGCGCCTGGAGAATTTATCTAAGAGGCGCAGGTTCGAATCCTGCTCGCGACCGTATACTTATTACACAAAAATTTATAATTTAAAAACCTATTAAACTATTTTTCTTTGCGCATTCTTTTTTTATTATTGTTTTAATGATTCCTTATCACTTAAACTCTTAAAAGAAAACCTAATAGATTAGAACCTTGTAGACTTGTCGAGAAAAACAGAGGTCTCTATAGTGTCATAAATACACATAAAATAGTATACCTAGATAGAAAAGAGTGGCCAACTTCGCCTTTGTACATCAATTTTCAGTACTATTATTTTGTAAGCTGTTTTGTGTGAACAATATAGAATAATAGAATAATAATAGAACCATAACAGAATCAAGGCAATTGCTTTGGATTGTGACCTCGATAAAAAGACATCAAACTTTTATGAAAACATTTTCATCGCAGCTGACATTTGCTGAAAATAATCTTTATAACATCTAAAGGCTATAAAAACCAGATCACGAACGTGAGAACGGCACCAAATAAAATAAAACATAAATATCATTAAAACATCTATTAAAAGGTAATAATACTGTAACATCATTATCGTATAATCGCCCGCAATTTTTATGGCATTCTACTACCATTGGGGGGAATGGTCCTTTTACCCATTCTGCTACCTTCCACCCCACAGTGCCTTATCTAAATGTTTATTGGATCCAAGAAATCTTACTTTGAAATATAAAATACTTATATAATTGAGAAATAAATTAATAGTAATATCTTAGGTTTTTGCGATCACTACACATTATAATAAAAAAACTTTTAACCGGATTAATAAACATAACATCAACATAACATAGCATCACGCCTGTATTCCCCGAAGGGGTAGGCAGAGGTGCACACAATTGTACACCCACATTTCACCAATGTTGTTATTAAGTCCCATGTAATAGGTGGTGAGCCTATTGCCATCAACCGGGCACATTTCCAAACTCCGGGCTGCTACTGAGAATTTCCTAACAGAAAAACTCAATAACACTTTGCCCGACCCGGGAATCGAACCCGAGACCTCCTGCTCAGCAGTCGCGCTACGGACCACTAAACCAACGAGGCAGTTACCGGATTAATCGCGTGTATTATTGGTTTTTGTTTTTCCTGACGTTTCGAATGCTGCAAAGTGTAATTAATTAATGGTTATTATATATTATTGTACTTAACTACCCAAATAAATTTGATAAAATAAATATTAATTAGTCTTTTGCTACTCTACATTATTTCTTCTGCTGGCCAAAGTTCTCGCCTTTTCCCTTCTAGACTGTTACTTATTTTTTATCACATATGGATCTACGTTTGGCTACACACCCAACATTCACTTCCATACATAAGCGTAGGTACCAGCACACAAAGGGTTCCGCCTTGTCGTGGTGGGGGGGGGGGGCTCTAGTAGCCATGGCTTGGTCACCCACGGTGAAGCTAGAGGACCCTGAGGAGGGCCGCTCCTCTTGGCTTTGCCTCCAAGCCCATGTTGGAGCGGCGTAGGTTGCGGGCCATATGGGGGGTGCCGCAACTGAGGTGGTCTGCGGTGTCGTATGGACGGCACCGCGGCTGAGAGATGGGGGCCGCGGCGGGAGAGGAGTGCCGGTATGTTGATACACCGCTCTCCCTACCTTCCGCGGCCTTGACGTTCGCCACCGCTAGATGGCTGACGCTGACGCGGTGGAGCCGCAGGGGAGGAGGAGTGCCGGTATAGTGAGGCGCCGCTCTGCCCTCCTCTGCGGCCGTAGTGGCATAGACCTGACCCGTCGCAGGGGACCTTGGGCGTCCGGACACGGGGTCGTCTGGCGCCCACTGCACATGGTTTCCGAGGTGGTTGCGGCATGCCATGCGTCTGGTGTGTCGTGGAGGGGGGGTGCAATACCCAACCCCGTCAGAGAGAGTCCGGCAACGGATGGCTGCCAGCAGGTTCGCGGTCATGTGCGAGAGCGTTCCCGCGTCTCGCCTGCAAGTAGCTGAGGAGGTACACTGTGGAGTTTTAGTGGGTTCGAGTCCCACATAACCGCACTGTCCCCACGTGTCAGAGCGATATGCGAGGGCATTTCCCCACATAACAAAAAAAAGCCTTTTTGGACATCGATTGATTGGCCACCACCGCATGTATAGCACCATTCACTTTATTTCCCTCCATCACTCTCTTTTCCACATCTGCATCAGGTTTTCCATCGCTTGTGAACACGCGGACTATATATATACCAGTACATATATGTGTGTGTGTTTGATACATTATAGTAGGGGTAAAATGCATTGTATACAGGTTTCCAGACGTCAATCAAGTTGAGTAATTGAACGCGATGCAGCCTGCCGCTGACCGACAGGTGACAACAACGGGAGAACAATGGACAATTCCAACACAAACGTGCTAGACAAATACGGACTTACGTATTAGACAGGCCAGTAATGGGTCCCGGTATTAGACAGGCCAATAATTGGTGTTACGTATTAGACAGACCAATAACTGGTCTCAATCTATAATCTCAACTTAAATTTTCGTCTTTGCTCCATTTCCATATCTTGTAGTGTCCAGAAGCTATGAATATATATGAAGTATATCTGCCTAGCCTTTTCCCAATTACATTGGGGTCGGCTTCCAGTCAAACCGGATGCAGCTTAATACCAGTATTTTACATGGAGCGACTGCCTATCTGACCTCCACAACCCAGTTACTGGGTAACACGATATCTCGTGGTATGACTGGTTGTCAGACTTTCAGGCTTTTGACTACCCGTAACGGTTGTCATAGATCTTAATTTGACAACCGGGACCGACGGCCTAACGTGCTCTCCGAGGCACGGAGGAGTCTCGGTATGAAATAATGGTCACCCATCCACAGACCGACCGTGGCAAGCGCAGCTAAACCTCGATCGATCGATCTGTGCGGCTGTTACTTAGCCACGAGCCCCTCATGAATATATATGAATTGCTATTTGTAAATCCGTGCAAATGAAGTCGCAGGCACAGCTTGTGTTCCACATTTAAATGTGTGTGTGTCAAACTTTTCTTAACCCTTGAACTGCTACCCCATTCCAGTCAAATGAGGTTAGTCGATTAGTCTAAGCGGGGTGCGTAACAACACACATTATTCCTACTCCGGTCTCTGTTTCATTCATATTTGTCACAGTCCTTAATATATAAGTATACCACTTTGATGTCACTTTCAAATTACTGTAGCAATTGTTGGATTAAAAACCAATAGAGACATTAATTTATTATCTGTATTCCCCGAAGGGGTAGGCAGAGGTATACACAATATACACACACATTTTAACAATGCTTTTTTTAAGTCACATTTAATAGCTGGTGAGCCTAGTACTATCTATGTGCCTTGTAGAGTTCTAAACTCCGGGCTGCTACTGAGAATTTCCTAACAGAAAACCCGATAACACTTTGCATGACCTGGGAATTGAACCCAAAACCATCCAAGATCATGCTCAGCAGTCACGCTTACGACCACTAGACCAACGAGGCAGTCAATATGAATTTGTCTAAATTAAATAAGTACACCTTTGGCGCAGCGGTCGAGATGTCGGCTGCTGCATCACGTTTCACGATTTCCATTCCAACACACAAAAACATATCTGTATGGCCAACAGACTGCTTCAATAGTCTAGTGGTCGCAAGCGCGGCTGCTAAGCGCGAGGTAAGTTCGGCTCCAGGGTTGGGAAAAGTGTTATTAGAATTTACTGCCAGGAAACTCTCAGTAGAAGCCCGGAATTTGGAATTATGCCTGAAAGATGGTAACAGGCTTTTTTAAAACAATTTTGTATTTGTGTTTCTTTTTATGGGATAGGGGCAACCGAGCTGACGGATCGCCTGATGGTTAGAAATTACCGCCGCCCATGAACACCCACAACCCCCGAGGAGTCGCAAGTGCGGTGCGGCTTTTTAAAGGGTTTGGGCCTCCGGTACCCTCACTCACTCGGCGAAACACAACGCAAGCGTTGTTTCACGCCGATTTTCTGTGAGGCCGTGGTATCACTCCGGTTGAGCCGGCCCATTGGTACCGTGCCACGGTGTTTTACAAAATAATTGGTTGACTGATTCTCACCACCTACTAGGGACTTAACAAAAAACAAAATGACAGTGTAATTACACATCTGCCTGCCTCTTTGGGGATTATAGGCGTGATGCTATGGCAACACTAAACATTGATACATATTCTCCTTGCTAATCAGAGCGTGACAAGGTTTCAAGAGACAGGTCACTTGACCCACTTATGTTAATGCCGTCAGTTTTGACCTACGATGACCTCTAGTTATGTCATAGATTAAATAAGAGACAGAGGTGTTCAGTGGAAGAAGTTAGGGGAGTATATCAAATATTTTGAAGTATTTTCTTTTATTCCAGAGTTAACGTGAACCATTCTGAAAGAGAATTAGGGCCCTTTGTTCTGCTTCTTTTTCGTTCGTCATATGGTAGGTTGGTATGGTAACACATTGCCCGAGCCGGGAATCGAACCCAAAACTGCACGCTTAGCAGCCGTGCTTGCGACCATTAGACAAACGAGGCAGTGAATTACTATCCTAAAAATTTTTATCCAGTCTAGATTACCTATATAACAAAATTACATCTTTTTGAGTCGTTTTATGTGACCTACGCAAATGTCCTCCTGATCTGGTATCGTCTTGTGACGGGTCGTTGAGCTCCCTTAGTTGTGGTTGAGCTACACGATGACTGATGCATACGTGCCGTCAGACAGGACAGGTCACCTCGAAGCTGCTATGGCTCTTTCCTCAAAAGGCCATTCCAGATGATCCCTGCATGGTTACACTCATATAGATATGTACTATTATTTTTGTATAATAACTTCCGTGAGACACATTCATATTATTCATTGTTTAACGGTTATTACACACGCTCATTCTTTGGGAGAGCACGACTAGTTTCGAATTCGAACGGAGCCCTTATTCATGAGCTGAGCCCGCGGCGAATTCGCAAGTCAGTTTGACTCCCAAAGAATGCGCGTGAGTAATAACCGTTAAACAATAATTAATATGTACTATTATGTCTGGAGTAGAGCAGTGATAGCGTAGTGGTATGACTGTTGGACTGACGAATCAAAGGTAAACAGTTCGAATTCAAGGCGCGCACCACTGTCTTTCGTGTGTATTATCAACTAATTATCACTTGCTTAAAACGGTGAAGGAAAACATAGCGAGGAAACCAGCACACCTGAGAGATGTTCTCGATGGTGTGTTACGCCATGTCAGAGACCTACGGGTAGTTTAAACTTTGACACATGTTGTTCATCAACCACACGATAAGAAGAAGAAAAAGTAAATTATGTCTGAACTTTAAGAGACGTTGATTTCTGAATTTGTATCCTCGTTTCTCCTCGGGGATAGACAGAGAAGACAAAAGAAACGCGTAAAAGTTAAAAAGATCTATTTACAGAAATAACATTATTTATCATTTACAAAATAATAGTAGAAAACATTATATGCAATCAGACTATATCTTAATATATATAAATCTCGTGTCACAATGTTTGTCCTCAATGGACTCCTAAACCACTTAACCGATTATAATAAAATTCGCACACCATGTGCAGTTCGATCCAACTTGAGAGATAGGATAGTTTAAATCTCAAATTATAGTCGCGTGCGAAGCCGGGACGGACCGCTAGTATAGCTATACGTAGTGAAACACATCTTCATCTTCGTGAACAATTCAACCGTGCCTCTTAACAGGCCGTTGCCTAGTAACCAATTCAAACACTTCAGTGATCAGCTCTCAATTGTCAAAGCAGGTACAATTGGAGCGAGATCTTCCACTATATGGTAGAGAAGACACGAATTATTTTAACAACATACCAAATTCTTTTATTTGCGCTTTAGTTAAGAATCGTTTTGATTCGTCAATGTTTCTACTACCCGATTTTGTAAAGGTGCTGTTTAAACTGGAACATCAGAACCTGGCGCATGGATAACATTTGGTGTGACATTGCTAGATAGAAGGAGACCGTATCGGTGGTGGTTACCACCAACCACAGCATTCCCAATGAGGGTTGACTTTAGGCAGGCGGCCGGTCATAAAACATAGCCAAAACTTTAGCAGAATTCCAGTACAAGGAGAAAGTATGTGGAAGAAGAATACATGCTGCGCCGACCCCAAATAAATTGGTATAAGGGCAGGGAGATGATGATGGTGCTGTATAAGCAGACTGATTTTAAATAACGTGAGAGAGAGCGAACCCCTCTCACCACTGCCGCAGAAGGAGCGTCTGATGCCAGAAGACCTTCAGTGGTCACCGGTGACCGTGAGCCGTCGTCTACGGACTTGGGTAGGTTGTCGCCCGACCAGCAACAAGCCCGAGACGAATGCGTGCCTTGCTTGGGAGCGCACACCTTCCCTACCATCCTCGTGGGTATTCGTGTAGACCAACTGTGACCGGCCTGCACTGATGACGGGGTCTATTGATGCTTTCGATAGGTGATAGCCTTCTGGGCTATAAATAACCACAAGGTTATCAACTGTCTGTTTCCAGTGGATACTTAAATATGACAGCCTAGAGAAGCTAATGGTGGTTGGTCAGGTCAACGGAAAAAGAGCACGAGGTCGTCCACCTACCCGGTGGTCAGACCTAGTAAAGATGCTCACTGGCATGCCAATAACCAAAGCTATTAAGACCCCCGAGGACAGAAACTCGTGGAAGAACGTAGTATATCGAGTGGTGAACACTTCATACTAGACACGGCCCTCAGCAATGAAGATACCGACTGAGAAGAAGAAGAAGCCTGCTGGGGTTGCGGTGAATGCAGTTGCAATCCCGAAATCCCGGAAAAATGAAGAAATATGTTGAGGCCACGTAATGCCCATATTTATTACTATTTTTACGTTCGTGTCTATTATTTTTCATATGTGTATTAACTAAAAACAAATTTTACATAAACTACTTAAATTAATTATAATAAACTACCTAAACAATATACTTAGAACAAAAAATTATAATTATATATATATATTTATATACTATAGAGCGTCGAAAAATTCATCCGCATCGCTATCAACTGGTAACGTGCCCAAAAGGCTGGCAGCATTGCCACGTTGAATGGCAATGCTGATTCTCTGTGCGAAGAATAGACCAGCCTTCAGGTCACGTGAACTGTCGACCAATCGCCTTGCAATCTCTTTAAAAAGAAGTCGTGCGCTCGGACCCCACGACCCGAGTGTTTCAACCAATATAATTACTGGTAAGACTGTCATATTTTCGCCGTTTGAGGGTCTCTGCAGCTGAAGCAGCAGCACCAGCACAGGACGCTGAACTAGAAATATGAGATGGCGCAAGGGTATCGACGCAGGTTGCGTCCCACACCAGAGGCCTACCAAATTTCCATGGCAGTAATGTCATGCCGTCAGGTCTTTCACCATTCGTCATCGTTCATATGTGTATAACAATTTTCAATAAATTGCCAAAGGACTGCAGAGAGCTCCCTTTTAAACATTTCAAATTTAAGCTACTGAAATGGCTAATAAGTAATTGATTTTATACAGTAGGCGAATTTATGTGACATAGAGAAATGTGATTAATGATATAATAATACAAAAATAATGTAATGATAATTGTAATGTAATTGTAACTGAGTGGTAATGTAGTTGTAATGGTATTTCATGTTCAAATTTGCGTGCCTATACCAGGCTGAACGGTTATTGTACATAAACCACCAACTGTTGCCTTGTAACACCTGTATTCTATGCAAATAAACGTTTCTTTCTTTCAATGTTTCATTAGAATAATTGGTGTTGCAATCCCGAAATCCCGGAAAAGTGGAGAACTGTGTAGTTTTAGTCTGTAGGAGACGTTATGATGGACTTTCCACTAATAAACAAAATGAATTAAATAAAAAAGCACGCCTGCCATATGTGAATTTTTTATTTCACTCCATTTCGTATGCCATAGCAATGATATAATATTTCAGTATTACTAGCCTATGTTACCCAAGATAATGTAAGGATTCTAACGAAACCTCATACATCTAAATCGGTTCAGGCGTTTAGAAATTAGGAAGGATTAAAAATACTCACAAACATACATACATAGCTACATATCTACATACATGAACCTTCAAAACATAACACACTTTTTTGCGCAGTCGTGTAATAATAATAAAATAAAAATACATTTATTTTTGTCTGCATTGTTTAATAGTTTTTCTTCTAAAGCAAGTGGTTTTTAGGGGTACGTGGAGTTATAAGTTAGATAACACCTGCACTAGACCAACGAAACAGTTATGACATAACATAGCATCACGCCTTTATTCCCCGAAGGGCTAGGCAGAGGTGTACACAGTTGTACACCCACATTTCACCAATGCTGTTATTAGGTCCCATGTAATAGGTGGTGAGCCTATTGCCATCTACCGGGCACAATTCCAAACTCCGGGCTGCTACAGAATTTCTTAACAGAAAAATTCAATAACACTGCCCGACCCGGGAATCGAACCTTAGACCTCCTGCTCAGCAGTCGCGCTTGGGACCACTAGACCAACGAGGCAGTTATGACAATATATGATAATTAATATATTTAGGTAGGTCATAACGACAGCCCAATAACCAACAACCCTATATATAACGAAGGACTATGGCAGCATTCACCATCTTTTATCACAAGTTTAGTAACACGAACTCGTAAGCTAACAAAATAAAAGGTAAAAATATTTTTTGCACCCACTACGTCACGTCCGGAGCGCGTGGGCGTAGGGTCCCTTATCACAATGTTGGGGAAAACGTTACGAAGGAAAGTATCGTCCGGTCGTGGAGCAGTAAACGAATGGAGTGCGTTGTTATTCATATTTAACGGACCAAAAAAAAATATATTTAAAATTAAGATTCCGAATAAAATTTTGTGTGGTAAAGAAATAAAACACCACTCTTACCTTAGGTGTAAAACATTCAAACTTTAAGGCACAAACATAGACACGAATATAAATTGGAAAACCCATATAGAAGAAGTTAAAGCCAAACTCTCAAAATTTACTTATGCTCTATTTCAATTAAAACATAGCATGGACACAAAAACAGCAATATCAGCCTACTACGCCTATGCAGGCATTCATGGTTAGATATGGTGTAATATTATGGGGAAACAGTGTGAACATATCGCAACTATTTGTGATGCAAAAAAATGCATTAAAATCTTGGCTCAAATTAATAACAGACAGAGTTGCAAACCCTACTTTCTAAAATATAAATTACTTACACTCCCTTCTATATACAGGCTGTGGTTTTGAACAGTGGCCATATTTTAGGAACATATACAGCAACAACTTATATTTTGTATAAAAATAATTAAAACAATAATAGCCAAGAGGCCAACGTCCTATTCGTCTCATAACAGCTGACTCTTCTCTGTAAAATTTTCGTATACTACGCACAACGCAGCAACGAGCGCCGCCCGACAAGTAGGGAGGTTGCATACAAGTCAACGATAAAGACCTAACGAACATAATAAGACTACAATGTTGTTTTAGGATTTTGGCTTTAGCTCATTATTGGTTTCTTAACTCCCCTTCACAAATGATAGTTTTTTTAGGTTACGTGAGTACGTTATTATTCCCGCGAGATACAGTCATTGTCATCTTTTTTTCTGTCTAGAGATTAGATCGGCAAGCTAATTACGTAACATAATCACATTGATTAGACAGTGTTATCAATATAATATAACGTGTAGTTGCCGATATGAAAGATTGTTGAAACATTGGGCGCATTGAAGGCACAGTTGGCGCAGTGGTCGAGATCTTCTACGCCGCAGTTTGCGGGTACGGTCATGTTCAAGGTCTAGGTGTAGGTATGTGCATGAGGTTTGTTTCTGTAAATGCTTTGAACTCTAAACAATGCAATGCATCGCAAGTGAGTAACAGATTTCGGTAGTGGGTTATTATATTATTGGTGTTAAGGTCAACAGATCAGTCGACCGTGCCTACGTGCGAATAATAAAATTTACTTACGTATTGCATGTCCACTACTGAAATTATGTTACTCGTAACAATATTGTTCAAAATGTGCACCATAACGAGCGATGCATAACTGGGACGTCGCCTGCTGATCTCTTTTAAAAACCTCTCTTTTAAATAATCTTTTAAAAACTAACACCATCACACTCCCACTTATGCGCGCAATTGCACTACACTTGTTATTTCATCGGTGTACAATAACTCTTTTACATCACCCCACAAATAAAAGTCTAGCGGCGTAAGGTCCGGGGACCGAGGAGACCAAGGCACTGGGCTACCACGTCGAACCCACTGTGCCCCAAACGCGTCGTTGGTAGTTGCGCACTACATGTTCATAATGTGATTGTGCACCATTATGCTGGTAGTGCAGGTATTTCAGACTGCCTGTAATGCACCCATTGTGTAGCAGCCAGCATCGTAGCATGCCATGGCGTCTGCCGGACTGGCCGCCTCTCCACACACTGCACCACTCAACCTATCACCAGCGAGGGCATAGGTACACGCGCACCATATCGACGTACTCACAATTTGAAAAATGCAGCATTGTTACGTAGCGCGAGTGCGAGTGCCGCGCCATGGGCCGCGTCGTCCTACTTTGGCGATACCTACGCTGGGCCTTTGTCGGCGCACGATGCCCTCTGTACCTACTGCGCGCGACGCGGCGATGGCTATGACACGACGTATACGCAAAAAACAGTATAACTGTGAAATTAATTCGAGTTTTTAAGGTATACTTTTTTTAATTGTTTTATAATCAGTTACACCTATAGATGCCGCTAAGTTTTAAGTTGCCAATATATAAATAAGACCTATTATGTAAACTTGGCTTGTGAATACACTGGCTTGTGTTACAGCCCTTTGTAAATGATCATTGAGGTTAAGTATAGCTTGGCGCAGTCAGTTTCGAAACGGGTGACCGCTAGGCGTATGTTTATCCGAAGCACATGTTAGTCCTCCTATTTGCTAAGCTTAAACAGCTGTAACATTAGACTGGCTCTTAACCACTAGAAAGAAAATGACCCCGAGTCATGAAAGGCCTTATAGAAGGTAAAACCAATATTTTCTAATATCAACACAAGTAGCACGATATTGTAATACACACAAAATAGGGTAAGTAATCATATTTTCTGATCAGATTTTTTTTACCACATAATGTTATAACTTAAATGTTAGCTTTGCGTACGTTATTGCACAGTAAAATATAATAAAAATTTTGTTAAACCAGATGGATAATTTTTATTTTCTTCAGTGAACAGATACCCTATATATAATTAATGGGATACATTAGAAATTGTATTATGTATATGTACAATTTATTTTGGTTGATATTCATACAATTTCTGAAGTATGCGGTTGTGAAGAAATACACAACACACTATATTTTTGAGACGCGCTACTGTCGCAGATATTCGCGCTCCAATTAACACTCCATTATCATTCCTACTCCGTGGCCCGGCTCGGGTTGCGGGTTCCACACAGTAGCGGTTAAGGGTTAACTGACGGCTTATCTGTCGGTATAACAATCGTACTTTGCGGATATGTTGGGCTGTTTGTATTTCTTGAATTTACCCTTTTTTGCAAAAAAATTTAGGTACGAGTAAGTAAGCGTTATAAAAAAATAAAACATTCACAGTCTGTCGTTAGGGGACATAATATTTGTAGAACCGACATATTTTTTACATACTCCACGATTTTTCCCATGAGGATAAGCAGAAATTATAGAACGCCACCTGCTACGATCCTTAAATACTCCTTTTACTTTTTCCGTGTTGACACACATGGCCAAAAATGCGCGCCTATAGCGCGCTACACACCCGACCTTGTTAGAGGACACCACTAATAAACTCAGTGTATCTGCTTCTACATTTTTTTAAAGCGTGGAAATCCTTCAAGGTCTTTGTACCAAACATTATAATAAAACAACTTTTAACCGAATTAATCGTGTATATTATTGGTTTATGTTTTTCCTGACTTTTTGAACACTTTACAGCGTTCGTGGACCGGTTATTAGTTAATAGTAAATTAATCCGGTTAAAAGTTGTTTTATTATAACGTGTAATGATCGAGTTAACTTAAGATATTTCTTTGACCAAAATTATTCCGTCTAAAACCGTAATCTATATGGAATATTTTTCTCTATGCTTGTGGAATATCAAACTCAATTATTCGCTCTCAGCCTGCCTTTGAACGTAGTCATTGTACTAGATATTTAACTTTCTTGCTATTAGTTTACTTGATTGAAATTCTATTGAAGATCGTTACATTAAAGAAGTACTCTCATATAACAGCCTATGACCGGGTATTATGAGTTTGTCATGCTCACTAAAATGTCTTGCTGATGGTGGCGTTGTGTATTGGGTCGTTGAGTTCCCTTCAAAATGGTTGAGTTTAGCGATGCTGATGCGCTCGTCATACTCGTGAACGGGTGCTGTCTGTTGGGACTGGTCAGCTCGTAATAGCTCTGGTTATAATTTTGGCTTTTTATATGATTAAAATTCTGCCTTTTCTTCAACATTAACCTGCATTATTCTCACATTAATAAATTTAAATTGTAAAGAACACATAATTTTAAAAGAGTGTCTATGGAGTTTCTTGCCGGCTCTTCTCCATAAGACCAACTTCTTGGAACCGTGCACCTAGCTTTGACTTTTCTTAAGTGCCTGTAATAGGGCCTATTTGAAATAAAAAATTTGAGTTTGAGTTTGAGTTTGAAGAAACATTGAAGAAGAGATTCATGCAGACCGAGAATTCATGTACTCGCGACTTGTCAACGATATATAATTATCTGAACTTAAAATTGGATGGTTTCAAGCAGTAGTACGGTAGCTCATTGGGACCTTTATCAACGCAAATAGCACCCAAAACAATGATTATTAGAATTTTTGTCTGTATGTCTTTGTGTTTGTGCACGCTAATCTCAGAAAAGGCTAAACCGATTTAGATGTGATTTTCACTAATATATTTTGATAAGCTTCACTTAACATTTAATGTTTGTTTCATGTCAATCGGTTCATAAATAAAAAAGTTATGCCAATTTAAAGAATCACGTCGAACATTTGTTATTTACGACATCCACGCGGACGGAGTCGCGGGCACAGCTAGTATTTAAATAAAAGTATTCTAATGAGTGATTCATAAATCACTGGAATGAATATTGAATTAGTGTATTTTATGTGAGATCTCTTTATCTATGTTCTTATCTTACTTCAAAAGAAATAAATTAAATACACACTTAATATTACGTATATTTTATGAGTTCAAAAGGATTGGAGTATCCTTACTACAAAGAGATTTGAAGTACTTAAAGTAGGCATTGGGAGGATTTTCGTAGTAAATGTTTTTGCACCAAGCATCGGTAACGCCATCTACCTGGGTTACTTCACGTCTGACAGTTATCTGAGCGACTTGTTACCAATTTGTGATAACTTTCGACTACGATTTTGTGCCTATTTTTTGTTTTTTTATTATTATTTCTTATCAAAAATGGATCTACGTTTGGCCACCAACTCGCCTGATATTAAGCGACGGTGTGGCCGAGAATGGAGCACGTAGATCCAGAATAAACCTATTCACTTGTTTAGTTGAGTGTATTATTGGTTTTTTGTTTTTCCTGACGTTTCGAACACTATGCAGCGTTCGTGGTCGCAGGAGGACTAAGGTGCCAGGTGTCTCAACAGTTTATTTCAAATTATTTCAGTCTACCGTACATATAATTGATAAAATTCATAAAATTATTTTTGTCTCTGATACATATTTAAACTAAATCGCGACGGTATTTCCTAAGACTATCCCTGAGAAGAAATACCGAAACAAACTCAGAGGTCACAGTAAATTTAGAGATACAATTTTACAATTTTATCGAGTTATAAACTAAAAGGTGCTCCGCGCAGTAATCGCTCACAGTATCTTGATTTTTCTTGTGACTTGACTGTGTTTGGGACTTGATTATTTTCAGTACAGGGTTCCAAACAGGTGGTAACTGCCAAACATCTTCTCTATAGAAATTTGGGTGTTTTTTAATTTCAATAGCCTTGCGGAGCATTCTCGGTATATATCGGTTTTCTTTCACCGAAACAAAAAACCAATAATACACGCGATTAATCCGGTTAAAAGTTGTTTTATTATAATGTGTATTGATCGCGCAAACCTAAGATATTACTAAGTGATAATTAATTTATAATACGCACATGACTTCGAAAATACAGTGGTGCGTGCCTTGGATTTGTCAGTCCAACAGTCATACTACTAGGCTATCACTGCCACTATTGCTATTTGCCACAATATATATTTGGTTTGTAACAAAGACATCGATAAAGAAATATATTCTGATGCATGCGTAGTGTAACTCTAAAGCTTAATTTTAGTGGAAATGCTCCTAAAATGTATAACTTTAAAAACTTTAGCCTACCCCTTCGAGGAATACAGGCATGCTGCTATGCTATGTAGGGAAAAATATATAAGAGAGTGCCAACTGCTCAAATCAGGTTAATTGTTCATTATGTAGCCAGAATCTTAATAAAAGGGAGATATTTCTTTAAAAGGATTGGTTTAAACGTGTGTTTGTTTGTCACCCATCCACAAGCTGATCAACTCAAGCGGTGCTTTACCTCAGTTTGCCAGTGATCGAGATCTTCCGAAACATCTTTCACAATTTTCCTGATATAATTTATCTACGCCAAAAACAGAAAACAGGTAAAAAAAATATGCTTCCATATTTAAATATCTACATTTGGTTTTCGCCAACCTTTCCCACAAGAGTGTTCCACTCCACAAAAGGGTACTTTCTCATATAATTGAGGTCTGCCTTATCTGTTGCGGTCGAACCGCGAATCGCGGCGAAGCATTTGAATTTCGAATACTGAGCACGGTTTTAAATTTCGAATACTGAGCACAATTTTGAATTTCGAATACTGCGCGCTATTTGAATTTGGAATTTTATAGTTGATATTGAATATGGCCATTGGTGAATTGTATTGTCTAGTCATTCGGTTTTCAATAGAATTTTCTTGCCGTCGTTCTTTTTTTGAATTATTGGAGTAAGCGGTTTTGAATGTTTGGTTCGATAGTTTAGCTAAGATGTGTATTCTAATATACTTTAACAATAATTTAACAATAATATGAATTAAAAGAATGCCTCGTTGGTTTAATGGTCGCGTGCGCAACTTCTGAACGTGGAGTCCGGGGCTGATTCCCGGATCGGTTATAGTAGTCCGGCCCAGATTTTAGAATTGTGCCCGGTAAAGGTCACGGCATCGTATTAATCTGGTTGTATACAACGGAACACTGTAGAAGCCTTCGTTGTATACCTATATGCGTGATATAATTTATTACTATAATATAATGTATTCTCTTTATATTTTATCTTTCTCTCAAACAAATGGCGCTGCCGTTTTCCATGTTTCCTAAGAAACACAGTCTAGGTAAATTCAAGGCGATAGTGAATAAGAACGGGGTTTGAACCCGCGACCTTTGACGTTCCTGGTCATCACTCTACCAACTGAGCTACCTTGTCTCGTCAATATCAAATGTTTTTTTTTCTTGTCCATTGTTTTTTAAGTGTTTCTTTGAAAAATAGTAATTAATATAGGCATTACATGGCCTCAATATTCAATTCAATGCAATTCAATCCAATTCAATTCAATATCTTTATCTAACATGTATTAAAAAATATAATTATATACGATAGTGAATAGATTTCTTATTTGCTCCATTCTCGGCCGAACCGTCGCTTACCATCAGGCTACTTGGAGGCCAAAGGAAGAACTATTTCTGATTTATAACAAAACCTTATTTTAACACTTTTATTCTTTTCTCGTAAAAAACTTAAGGATCTTTTTCAGCAGGCTACACACTATTATGAACCTCACGGAATGCAAATAAACTTTTTCAACCACGATCTAACTTAACAAAAACCAATAATAATAGCTTCATTGTGTGCATTAAAGTATACAATCAAAGTCAAAGTCAAAGTCAAAATCATTTATTCCAATTAGACCATATAAAGGTACTTTTGAAAGTCAAGAAATGCCACGTTCCAAAATGTAGATTCCTATGGAGAAGAACGGGCAAGAAACTCCATGGTTACTCTTTGAAAATGTTGTGTTACAATAATTTTGGTACACTTATGATAAAAAGACATTATATGATAACGATGTAGATATATTATAATAAAACAACTTTTAACCGGATTAATCGCGTGTATTATTGGTTTTTTGTTTTTCCTGAAGTTTCGAACACTTTGCATTTGATTTAGATATAGTTGTACACGAAGGTAAATAATAATACAATAATATTCCTTAAGCATTTAGAGATTTGACATTAAATAAATTTTAATTACAACTGACGCGGTGGCTTACTGATAAATGTTTTTATAGTATTCAGGAATTTCTCCAACATAAGTTATGACATCATTTTATTTTATTGTATACTTAGTTAATTAATTTGATAGAAAAATGTTGATACAGATTGACATAATATTTTAATATGTATTTTTTTGGATTAATTTGTTTTTACTGAATTTGTATATTTTGCATGCCATGAGATATGACCAAACATGTTGGACATTTAGCGCTATTTAAGAACCTCTGTACAGTGTTTTATGAGCAAAATAAAAATATTCTATTCTACAAACATACAGAATAAAAAACGTTGTAATTAATCATTACAATTCATTAATGAAAACTCGTGAATCATGTGAAACAGGTTTTGTTGAAGCACGCTCATTAAATTCGAGAAATAAACATAATTAATATAAACCGGTAATCATTTTCCGGGTTCTGTCATGTGAGCCTTATATTATATAATTACTTATTTATTCCGTCAGTTACGTCAGTCTTTAATTTATAATTACGACAAAATTTGTAACAAAATCTTACTAAATACCTAAAGTTATTTAATCATGAACATATTTTTTTTTTGTGGATTGAAAAATACTGTCGTGAGCAGGATTTAAACCTGCGCCTCAAGGATAAATACTCCAAACGCTCTACCAAATAAGCCAATCGAACCTGTGCTCGCAGGAATTAAAACAGGAATTTGAACATACATTTTCGTATATCTTCTATTACAATATGTCGCAAGATTTAGAAGATACGACTATAAATGTAAAGCGCTATTGGTACAGAACCACTAGTAATAAATAATGGATGCAAATAAATACAATATCTACTTCCACAATATTGTGGATAGTCATGCAATTGCCTGTGCACCGCCCGCCACTGATGGTGGACACTGCACGGTCTAACAGCTCCTGATAATGCCCCGTCGGATGGCGAAACACGTGTAGAGTAGTTGCTGGTGGTTGCAATTTTTCTCCGCTTGCGTATGTGCATATATTTGCGAGCGGGCGGGCGGCGTGCCGGTCCACAGGTAATGCATGACTACCAATCTAGTGATGCGTCCCTCACTCATGAGCTTCCTCATTTGAGGTCCAAGTAATCCCAAATTGAAAGAGTTACTCTACTACTACTAACATTGAACCACCTCGTTCGCGAATGTACTCAAATTGCTCCTCACAATAATATCAACAATAAAAACAAAATATCAACTCATTTTTCAATTTTACACCACCGAGTCGCGAGTTGTGAACTGAATACCTACGCCGTTGAATTCCTCACCTCAAATGAGGGGCACCTCATGGAGGACCTCGCGAGGGAAAATGAGGTACTCCCTCATTCTCACATAAAATTGATGAGTTACACATCACTTTACCAATCTCTCCATATTGTGGAAGTAGCTAGATATTGTATTTATTTGCATCCATTGTAATGGACTTCCGCAAAATAACGCCTGAATCTATTCAATGCTAGTAATAAATAAAACACTACAAAACTATGCTAGTCCCGACAGATCCCGCGGATATGGCAGCGAACGGTCCCCGGAAATGACGTGAGATCATTAGTGACGTCACGGATGGCGTCACCGGATATTATGTGGGAAACAGAGGATTGAGGGACAAAGAGTGTTGAGTTGCGGTGTGGGTGAGCGATTGGGTGAGTTGTACAGATAGCAAAATAGGAAGATATATAATCAAAAATAATGTTTTTTTTTAGACTCACTGGCATAGTGATCTGGCGCGATTGCTGAACATGAGGTCCGAGGTTCGATTCCCGGGTCGAGCAATGTGGTATTGAGTTTTTCGATTGGAAAATTCTCAATAACAGCCTAGAGATTGGATTTGTACCCAGATAATGACAATTAGCTCTCCACCTATTACACGGGACTTAATAACAGCATCGGTGAAATGTGGAAGTACAACTGTAAGTATACATCTCTGCCTATCCTTTAGGTAATGCAGGCGTAATATTATATTAATTATGATCATTTAATGCCTATATTAATTATTATTTTTATTAGTAATCTGTAAATAATTTCTAATACATATTGCCAGCTGTCTAAAACCAAAAAGAAGGGAAATTGAATTTTAATAGATGGCAACAAGCGATACGATAGCTCAGTTGGTAGAGCGGTGACACGGACTCACAAAAGTCACGAATTTGAATCACGTTCCTGTCTATGATTTGGAAAAATAACAATTAAGGTAGATAATATTATTCCCGAGGATTTGCTCTGAGAGCCGAAATAAGGCTTAGGCCAAGATCGGCTTCAGTTGCTAAAGCTTTTATGGACAATAACAATTTAATCTTAACCACAGTTTTGTATTTAACCACCGAAGTACTAAAATTGTAGTTAAAAAAATATTTTAAATATCAATTAAACAATTTTTGTATAATAACTTTCGTGAGACATATTTATATCAATTAATGTTCACCGGTTACTACTCACGTGCATTTTTCGGGATTGCCCGACTACGACTGGATCGTTTGACTCGCGACATTGCTGCAGGCTCAGCTCATGACTAAGGGCTCCGTTCGAGTTCGAAACTAGTCGAACAATCATTATGAGAATTCAATAAATAGAAATATTTATCTTCTTGTGTCGCTGACTGTACCTTAACGTCTACCTATATATTTGTCTTTTCCTGTGAAAAGGGACCACATTGTGTAGTGATTTGTATATTTTGATGGCGGATTTTGTGTATATTTTTGTCACACAAAATGTATTGTTGTACAGACAACAGTACGTCAGTGGTAATGGTGACATTTGAACTACGAAAACCATCCTTATTGCTACGACATAAAGGTGATGATAACATGACAAATTGTTACCGCGTGTGCTGTACCTACAGTGTAAAAAGGTTAGAACCACTCAGTTAAGTATGTGGGTAGAGGTCATATAGGGTTAATGATGATGGAACTGTTTGTTTTGGGTAAAAACTTTAATAAAGTGAATCGTGTTCAATTTCCTGTATAGGGACTGATGTCACCAAAAGACGTATTAAAAAATTATATGGTAGAACTCGGAGTTGTGAGCAAGGGTCGAGATGGCTTAGCGGTCAGAGCGCCTGGAGTATTTATCCAGGAGGCGCAGTTTCGATCCCGCTCACGACTGTATTTTAATTTCCACAAAAATGTATAACTTTATTAAAGACTTGATTAAAATTATATCATGAAAAAATATAGATTTTGTGGGAAAGACTGCTTTAAAAAATAAATACTGAGTTAAACTAGTCGGGCAATCCCGAAAAATGCACGTGAGTAGTAACCGGTGAACAATAATTGATAATACTGAGTTAAGCTCGCCCTTGTGCATGACGTCACAAATTAAATTTTTTAATGTAGAATATAAAGATATATTATGAATATATAAGAAAATGTTCCACAGTACTCTTAATGCAATTAGTATTTATTTAATTTTTTTTTTTTTTTTAATAATAATAATAATTTTTATTTCGATAGGTTGTTAACAAAGGTTACAGGTACAGTAATATGATACAATATAATGACCATAAAGTATTATCTCCTGGCTCCCAAACTAGGTTTATAGCCTGTGACTTGGGGACCAGTGATTCCATAACGGTAAGTAAATCAAAAACTGATTACACCAGCAACATGGCTAACATAACAATATTATGAATATGAGTTGTACAAAAAGAAGATAGAATATAGTAATTAAAATTTTTGTGAGAGTGAGTGTGAAGGTGTAGTGTATGGTGTATGTGTGAGTGTGAATGTTTGTGAGTTTATGTGTGTGATATAGTGGAATGATGGAAGAACTGTCTTAGGCATGTGGAAATAGCAGCTTTTCGGTTTCATGATACGATTTCTCAATCAGCCATTTTTTTACTGTAATTTTGCATTGGTGATAATTTAGACTGTGGATATGGAGAAACTTATTGATTTTATTATATAAGGTATAACTGAGGTAGGTGAATTGGTGTTGTGCGGAGGTGGTTTTATGTTTAACTGGTGGAAAGACAATATCAGCGCGACGTTTAGTACTTACAGTGAAGGGCAGGCGATGTTTTCTTAATACACATTGTAACACATATAACCCTCTCACTGACAGGACCCTGCATTCCCTAAAAAGTTCTAATGTAGAGTATCTATAGGGCTTGCAGAACATAACTTTGAGAACTGCTCTCTGAGCTCTCTCTAATTTCAGAAAGTATGTTTTACAAGCACCACCCCAAGCTGGCAAACAATACAGGAGGAGAGACTGACAGAGTGAGTAATAAGACCATCATAAGTGTTTCCGAGTCAGCCGAAACACGAAGTTTCTTAAAGATGGAAATGAGTTTGCGCGTCCTGGTGATTAGATTATCTAGGTGACTATACCAGTTTAGATGTTTGTCAATCTGCACGCCCAAGTATCTTATACAAGATGTAGGTGTCAAAGAAGGACAAGTACAGCAGGAAATTCGAGAACAGGTATGAGCTTTAATAGTAGGCGTTGTGTTTGGCTGAGTCTTATTACTCAGAGAGAATGAAACAACCTTAGTTTTTTCAGCATTTAGGGTCAACAAATTCCTGTTACACCAATTCATGACAATGTCCAGCGCCATCTGAGCATATTTTTCTGTTTCAGTCCAATCATTGCCATGAAAAAGTAGGGCTGTATCATCAGCGCAGGTAAATATGGAGCAGTTTGTTAAAGGAAGTGAACACAGATCGTTGATGTAGATGAGGAACAATGTTGGGCCCAGAATGCTTCCTTGTGGGACGCCGTATTCTATTCTAGCTTTATCGCTTATTACCTCATCCAATTGAACATGTTGGAAACGGTTCTCCAGATAGCTAGAAAAAATTTCGAGTACAGGACCACGAATTCCCATGCGTTCCAGTTTTGATAGAAGTATGGGCGCAGAGACAGTGTCAAAAGCTTTCGAAATATCCAGAAATATACCAAGACAACGCTGCTTCTTATCTATGAATTGAGTCACTTTTTCAGAGAAAGCAATAACCGCATCCTCTGTTGCAATTCCAGCTCTAAAACCATATTGGTTTTCGGAGAGAAGGTTATAAGCATTAAGGTATATAAGCAAACGGTTGTTCAATATCTTCTCTAGAATCTTCGAGATGGTTGGTAAAACAGATATGGGTCTATAATTTTTGAGACTGCCTCTGTCCCCTCCCTTATGAATAGGGTGGACAAGAGCTGTTTTGAAAGTGTCTGGGAAAACACCGGTGGATATCGCAAGATTACAGATATGGGTGATATAGGGAGTTAGAATTTTGCGCGTTAACTTCAATATGTGTCCAGAGACACCGTCAACTCCAGCTACAGAACTTGATTTCAAATTAATTATAAGTCTCTCTACTTCTGAATTGTCAGTTTCAAGGACACCCATAGAGTTACAAGTTGGTTCTAAACTCGGAGATTGAGTTGGCGCGATCTGAAATTGTCGTATTTTTTTAGCTAAATCTTTGCCCAAATTAACAAAATAATTGTTGACTCTGTTTGCTGATGCACGTACGTCAGGTTCGAGGTGAAGCAGTTCTTTTAGTGGTGTGGATGTATATTTTAAATGGGTTATGGATTTAATGAGATTCCACGTTGCTCTAGAATTGTTTTTTCGTTTCATAAATTCTGTCTTCTCGTAATTTATTTTCAGTTTCCGTAGTAAGGAATTACAGAAGTTGCGATAGCGAGAGTATGTTACTTTGAGGATAGGATTATCTGCTTGCAGTTTCAAAGTTAGATGCATTTTATCCCTATTTCTAATACAGCGAAGTAAGCCAGGAGTGATCCAGGGCTTGATGTTACGGTTCTTTCGTGAAACTTTGGAGAAGCGAGTGTGTTTGTCAATAATTTGGGTCAATAAAGTTGTTAGGATGTCAGCTGCTTCATTAGTATCATTAGAAAAAAGGATAGGGGAGAAATCGGCACTCTCAATATCTTTCCGGATGTTTGAAAAGTCAACAACTTTAGCAATGCAGGTGGGATTGGGCTTAGGAGCATCCAGTTTGACACTCAATAATACAGGTAAATGATCGGTAATAGGTGAGTCTATCACTATGGATGTTCCTGGTTGATTGGTTTTTAGGAGAGTATGATCCAAACAGTTATTTACTCTTGTAGGACATAAGTGTGCTGGTAGTAAACCATGGGAGGCAGTAAAGGTAAGGTATTCATGCGAATGTCTGTCATTGTTGTTTGGTTTGATATCAATGTTGATATCACCGACTAAGGCAACATGTTGAAATTTTGATAGGGGTTTTAAAATGGAATCCAGACTGTTTAAGAAATTATCAATATGGATGTACGAAGGTGATCTATATAGGGCTAAGATGCCAACATTATTGTCAACTATGCAAAGAAGACAGTTTGCATCAATTATGTCAGGTTCCGAAACGATGCAGTGCAATGAAGATTTAGTATAGATAACTACACCATCATTCTGATTTTTTGTATTTTTAGTGAAATGTACATCATAACCATTCATGGTGGGAATTACAGCAGATCTTAGCCAGCACTCTGTCAATATGATGATATCACAATCAGTTTTAAGGAGTTGTAAGAACGCTATAAAATTGTCAAAATTTTTGTTTAAACTGCGAATGTTGAGTTGTAGTATGGATAGGTGCCTTAGTGTCTTTGGTATTTTATTTATACATTCGTCTAACGGTAATTTATAAGATTTTGATACTTGGTAGGCATCCAATTCTAATTCAAGGGCATTAATTACGTTAGCCATTGAAAGTAAATAAGAAGTTCCAAAGCAAAGGAGAGCACATATTTAACCATATATGGGAAGATGAGGCAACTATAACTGTAACAAGTACCGTTCCCATATAAAGACGTTCAGTTTCGACGAAAGTATAAATGTCAGTTATACGAATTATGATGTAGGAGTGGATATAAGATGTTTGGTATGGTGTTGTCGGCGAGGATATGTGAGTGAACGACGAGAGTGTTAGTTTACAGTAGTTTATGGATGGAGATTGAGTGTAGTGAGTGTGGCTATGTGTATGTGAATGATGATTGTAGTGGTAAATAGTTATTAATACATAAGCAAAACAAATTTTGTTATAAATTTTAGACATGCAGTGAATACAACTTATAATAAGGTAAGAGTAAATTAATATGATATCTATATAAAAAAACAGAAATAAATGGCAGTTTAGTAGTCATAGGTTAGTTTGTGCAAGATCCCGTAGCGTCTGCTCGGATTTGACCAGTATGGGTTTAGCTCCCTCTTCTTTCCGCAACAGTATATTACCATTGGCCGTCCAACAAAATTTATACTCCTTAAGCTTTGCAAAAGCTCGTGCAGCAAAAAATAGTTTTCTTGAGCTGGCTGAGAGATACTCACTGACATAAATCGGTCGGTGGTCGCCGAGAACACCTATGTTTTTAGTACCGAGACGAGACTCTTTCGGTTGCTTGCTGTTGAAGCTGCGCACCGAGCTTAGCAACAGGTTCTTACTCTCCACCGTGTTAAATTCAGCAACAACCGGCCGGACGGTTCCTGGTTTGCCAGGAAGTCGGTAAACGTCACGGATATCGTTGTTTTTTAGAGGCACGTTGACGGCAGCACTCACCCGGGCAACAACCGCAGATAAATCCTTAGCAGACTCATTTTCTTTGACTGGTACATTGCGAATTTCAACGCAAGAAGAACGTGATAATTGTTGCACGTCTTCGATTTTCATCTCAAAATTTTGTATACAGTCTCTGTATATTTGTTTGTCTTTTTGTAATAAATCAATTTGTTTTAACAAGTCGTCATATTGTTTATTGATGAAAATTACCGTCTTCTCCATCTCAATGTTAGCTTTTTGAATGGCTAAGTTCTGCGATTTAAGCTCGGCCACCTCCGAGACTAATTTAGCGAGGGATGAGCTTTGTTCTTGTGAAAACTTTAGGAAATTGGCTTGTTCTTCCGTCTTCCATGTATTGAGCATTTCTAAAATTTCCTGCTTGAAGTCCTGCAGTTCGCTACCAGGCGAAAAAGCTTGCCGTGGACGTTTGTAACGTGAGGTGATATTGACACTTTCGTAAGGACTGTTTGTAGTTGCTTGAGGAATGTCGGAATCAGACATTGACTGAACCATGCTACCGATAGACGCGGGAGTAGCCGGAGGAGTTCGCTTCAAGCGAGACATTACGACGTGCCAACCGAAATCCAACCTTAGTCCAGACGAAATAAGTAGCTAGAGGCAACTACAGAGACTCCCGTAGCGGCGCAACGCGTAGTCGATACGCAGACTCGTAGGCACGTAGCAGTCACGCGGCACGTTGTAGCACACACGATGACGTAAGCGCGTAGCACCGCTTACACACGGAGACCGCAATTTCGCCGCTCGATGACTAGTTCAGATGGTTCGGGACAAGAGCGCGCGACTGCCAATGCCACCGACGCCGGTTCAAACCCACTGCGACCGCGAGCAAATCAGGGCGACACAACTTTAGATGATACGAAAACAATATATTTGTTTTACTCTATGACCGCCCATTAGGCGGAGTCCATCCATAAGAACACTTAAGGTGTGAAAGGGAATTTAAAATTGCAAACAACAGCCAATCAGACGAGGACGCACAAAGTCAATGAGTTACTGGGGAGCACAGTCACTGTACACGACCGCACTGCGTTGCGACTCGCGATGGAATCAAAAGACGTACTTACTGTATTTATTTGCTATTTCATACCTTTTGTGTTCCTTAGCTACTAAATTACTTTTTATAATCTTTATATGCTACCTATGCTACCCGAGAAAGTGTAAGGATTCTAACGATACTTTAAACATCTAAATCGGGTCAGAAATTTAATAGTTATGCTGGATTAAACAAACTCACAAGCATACATACATACTTACATACATGAAACCTAAAAACATAACACTCCTTATTTGGGCAGTTGTGTAAAAAGGAAAAGACAAGCGAAATTCCAATCCCACGAAAGACAGACTGTCCATCTAAGCGGCTTCTGAAATCTTAATGATGTTCAAGACATCTGCATAATTTATGCTGCGAAGATGTCAGAACGTCCCAATACGGACGGGCTAATTTGAGAAGCGCTAAACTCTGCCAATTTGGGAAGCGCACAACTTGTACCAACTTGCTTCAGACGAGGGTCGACATGAGTCGTGAAGTTTTGTAGACTTCTCCTGCAAATCTGAAGACTATTTTTGGTACATTCATTATCAAAAATATAGCGGTATTGAAATGGATTTTCCTTTCGGCTCAGCCACGTACAGAATTATACGTTATAACAATAAAAATCTATTGTGTCTGCTAATGAGCGAGGCAACAGCTTAAATACAATTTATATGTTCAGTATTATATGGTCAATTTTTAATTATGTCTGATATCTTAATATATATAAATCTCGTGTCACAATGTTTGTCCTCAATGGACTCCTAAACCACTTAACCGATTATAATAAAATTCGCACACCATATTGTGCAGTTCGATCCAACTTGAGAGATAGGATAGTTTAAATCTCAAATTATAGTCGCGTGCGAAGCCGGGACGGACCGCTAGTAAATTAATATAATAATAATAAACGGTACAATAATAAAAGCTCTAATTTCTACCATATACCTATATAAAAAAAGATAAAAAGTATGCTTAGATAGATGTTCGGGCACGACAGTACCCCCCTCCTAACGGCAGGGCTTATACATACAAACAATCACGCCTGTTTCCCATTGAGGTAGGCAGAGACTATCGATTTCCATTTGCTACGATCCTGACACACCTCATTCGCTTCATCTATGTTCATTAACCTCTTCATATATGCTCGCCGATTTAGGTGGCTCCTGACCGGTCTTTTTTGAGAACGTCCGCAATTTTATTTCGGTACGTTCGTCGAGGGACACAGGGATTCAGCATATAATAAACAATTTCGTTTGGATAACTATTGGATGGAAAGAAAAATTAAAGAATTTATAAAGTTTAATAATGTAAAACTACTTTATAAATTATAGGGTAATTTATAAGCTAAATTATCACTGCGGAACATTTACGATTATTTCAGAATGACCTGACCAAATTGTCAACGGCGAATTGGTGTGGTTGTACACGAGTTGGTTTTTGAAGCACGCAGCACAAGGGCGCTGTTTACAAAAAATAAATGAATATTATTTTTTTCATTTGATTTTCTCATCAGGCAGCGCGGTTGGCGCAGTGGTCGAGAGACCGACTGCTGCGCTGCGTGTCGCAGGTTCGATTCCTGCACGAGTCAAATATTTGTACGATCTACGGATAATTGCTCCAGGTCTGGGTGTGTGTGCTTGTGAGATTATATGTCTGTAAACGCACCCACGACACAGGAAGAAATTCCTAGTGTGGGGCAACGTTTTAAAAAAAAAATGATTCGTATCCGGTATCAGCAGAATAGTCACCTCGCAGCTCAACAGTATGTATTATCAAATCAAAATCATTTATTTCAAGTAAACCATTTACAGGCACTTTTGAATTGTCAGAACTTAGTTGCCACGTTCCAAAGTGTAGATTCCTGTGGAGAAGAACAGGCAAGAAACTCCACGGGCTTAACAATAGTAGGTACCTATTAATTATTAATAATCTAGCTCACTGCGAAGTAATAATTTCAGATAATTAAGTTCCCTCACGATATGTTCCTTCATTGTGTGTCTGTGATGTCTTAGATTAATTAAGAAAGTGCAAATTATATTGAAAAACTAACATTAGTACATGGCATGTTTGAACCCAACAAACCTACAGCAATCAAATTGCGGACGTTCTCAAAAAAGGACAGGTTAGGATTAATTTTAACCGAAGAGCATTCATGAAGAGGTTAATGAATATAGATGAAGCGAAAGTGTGTCAGAATCGTAAGTGGAAATCGATAACCTCTGCCTACCCCAATGTGAAACAGGCGCGAAGTATGTTTAAACGCACTACGCAACTAAATTATATTTGAGATATTGCTTGAGTAAAATTAAATGAGGTAAATAGTAGTTAATTTATTTTTTTTGTATTTTGATGGGAGTGTCAGCTGAAATGTATTTTTTTTGTTGTATAATTTGTAACTTGACAGACAGAGACGTGTAGCTGGGGAGATTGTTGCGCCGCTTCTTCTCTCCAGTGAAGCACTAGGAAGCGGTGAAGGGTGGGCGTTTTTGGAGACTGTCTTATTATAATGTATGTCGTTCAAAAAGTAGGTATTATTTCAGATAGTCTAATTAAAATAAAGATATTTTCATTTTGATTTTTCAACCCGTTGCACAAGAAGCAGCATAATAATTGAACCACCACAACCTTTAAACGCATGCGAAGCGAACTTTATAATTAGAATTTTTATGAAAGAAAAATAGTGTACCCTGGGTATATTGGGGTTGTGAGCAGATGTCGATATGGCTTAATGGTCACAGCGATTGTAGTATTTATCCGGGAGGCGCAGCAGGTGCGAATCCTGCTCATGACCGTATTCTTCTATCCACAAAAGTTTAAAACTTGTAGGTATGGTACAGTCAGCAACGGGTCTGGTTCATAATATCGACAGTCACTACATCGACGGTCGCTGTATCGAAAACGTTCCAACGACGGGTTAATGAATCGACAGTACCTACCCCAAATCGATTAATTAACTATTTAGAGGTTTTTTTTAAATTAACACTTTCAATGTTATAATTATTTTGAAAGTTATTGTAATAATAATTAAGGGTACTGAATACGAATTTATGATTTTTCAACCATTTTATGTGGGGTACATCAAAAACAAGCATTATACAAAATTTTACAAATTGTGCTATTGTTTCTTATTTAAATTTGGCTCGGGCCGGGCAGTCGATGCAGCCTCCCATCGATATGGTGTACAGTCAATACAACGTACCATCGATTTGAGGTACTGTCGATTCATTAACCCGTCGATGGAACGTTTTCGATACAGCGACCGTCGATGTAGTGACTGTCGATATTATGAACCAGACCCGTCAGCAACAGAGGTTGATTAACACGTGGCAAAACTACACCGAATGTAGTGCAGTAATTGTATATTAGTACGCAATGACTTTATGCATTTTCTGAATTTAGGTACAAGATGACAATATTGTAATGTTTTGTGCTTCGGATAGTTTTTGTGTTCAGACATCACTATCACAACATATTATAAAACAAAGTCCTCCGCCACGTCTGTCTGTCTGTTCGCGATAAACTCAAAAACTACTGCACTGATTTTCATGCTGTTTTCGCCAATTGATAGAATGGTTCTCGAGGAAGGTTTTACTATGTAATTTGTCAAGTTTTTGTATACATTGGCTAAAATATAATGATGTTTGTTGGAGGTGTCGGAAAAAAATAAGCCGTCGGGGAGCTTTCAACGAAAACGCTGCCCTTTGAGATATAACAAAATTATGTATCGTCGAATTGTGTATCTTATATAGGTCTACAGAAAAGTCCGCAATGGCATATGTCTAATGCGTTAATAAATGGGCAATTATAAAGCGGTAATTAGAAAGCGGGAACGGGATCAAAATTTCATGATTACTTTTGGTGGCGATAACCGACATCCACGCGGGCAGAAGCATCAGCTAGTTTTATACAAATTTGAATGTGTTCAGAGGTTTTTTCGCTGACCGTACTCAAGCAAAACTAAATTACTTACTTCAAAGTAGAGGAGTGTGTTAGTAACACATAAACCACACTGGGTGTGGGTTTTATGCACAGTTGACGTAAAATTTTACGAGAAACCATTTTTTGTGTGAACAAAGAAAATGTCTATGTGTCATATCTAGACATTTTCGACGTAACAATATAGCTATATTAATTATTGTTCAACGGTTACTACTCACGTGATTTTTTCGGGTTTGCCCGACCAGTTTCGAGCTCGAACAACTTCGACGTCGCCAAAAGACGTGTTAAAATATGGATGAAAAATTCACGGTGGTAAACAGAGGTCGAGATGATAAAACACAATTAAGAGATACAATTTAAAACGACTGTGACCTCTGAGTTTTTTTCGGAATTTATAGTCTTAGGAAATACCGTCGCGATTTAATGCAAAAATAATTTTATCAATTATATGTACGGTAGACTGAAATAATATTAAATAAACTGTTGAGACACCTGACACCTTAGTCCTCCTGCGACCACGAACGCTGCAAAGTGCTCGATATGTCAGAAAAAACAAAAAACCAATAATACACGCGATTAATCCGGTTAAAAGTTGTTTTATTATAATGTGTAGTGATCACGAAAACCTAAGATATAACTAGAGGTCGAGATAGCTTAGTGGTCAGAGCGCCTGGAGTATTTATCCGGGAGGCACAGGTTCAAATCCTGCTCACGACCGTATTCTTTTTCCATTTAATATAATAACTTCACTCTAAAGTTACAATACCTTACATACCTTAATGTATTAACTGCAAAGTTAGTCGTGTCGGTTCGGTCACTTGTATAGGGACTGAATTGATGGCAATGACGTCGCCATAAGACGTGTTAAAATATGGAAGAAGAATTCGCGGTGGCGAGCAGAGGTCGAGATGGCTTAGTGGTCAGAGCGCCTGGAGTATTCATCCGGGAGGCGCAGGTTCGAATCCTGTTCGCGACCGTATTCTTTTTCCATTTAATATAATAACTTCTCTATGTCAAAATTGACGTTTATAAGCGACAATCTTCGACAAAAACAACCATGCTTGCACCGCTGCCATGAATGCATACATGTCTATCTCTTCTGCCGTGTGTGCATGCACTCTCCCTGTATCGTAGCTTCATCTATCATAGTTTATGTGAACAGCTACCTTGTGAGGTGCGCCGCATCATTCAGATCCAGGTCACTGCCGTGTCATCCATCAGGGGTGACCTCCATATTCAAAGGGAAGATAAACTGCGCCATTTTCTTTCTATTTTAAGGGCCTTTTAGTCTCGAATATCTTTATATATTAATTCGGTTTAAGGAAGACTTTATTTCTCATAAAGAATTGCATACATAATTCACTTACTGAGAAACAATGTTTAACACTAAAACTAATATTTAGAGCGCACAAAATACGTACGTAAATAAAAAACAAAATAAAATAACAAAAATGTGGGTAAACAAATAATATAAACGTTACGAAATTTGATCGTACGCTAACCAAGCCGAACATGGATGCACGAAATCATTTTACTAGATGTGGCATTGATGGCATAGTCTGTTATCAACAACTTTTTTATAATGTTATGATTTTATTATTATAAGAATATTTAAATTTTCGTATATACGTGGTTTATAAAACATTTTATGTATTTAATTTATTTGTTGTCGTTTAATTTAAGTAAATACAAAATGTATATTTAAGTTTGTTAATTACTTAATCTATAATATATATTGTGTGTATTTTATTTATATGTTACTGTATAAATATATATTGCAGTTTTTATTTATTTATTTATTTGTATGTTTTAATCGTGTGATTTTTGAGTAGCTTTTTGAACCGGGCATAACTTTTTTCTTCTTTTATTACTGATGGTAACTTATTGTAAATTTTAACACCCTCAAATTCCAAATTTCTTTTTCCATAGTTAGTTCTAGGGGGACGGGTCACTAAGAAACTAGCACGTCTTTTTTTCGTTAATTACAATGTTAATTAAAATTTTTTGTTCGTTAGTTACAATGTTAATGGTAGTTGTTTGATCATAACTGCCTCGTTGGTCTAGTGGTCCCAAGCGCGACTGCTGAGCATGAAGTCTCAGATCGATTCTAGGGTCGGGCAGTGTTATTGAGGTTTTCTGTTAGGAAATTCTCAGTTGCAGCCCGGAGTTTGGAATTGTGTCCGGTATGGCAACAGCATTGGTGAAATCTCGGTGTGCAACTGTGTATGTACACCTCTGCCTACCCCTTCTGGGAATACAGGCGTGATGCCATGTAATATTGTAGAGATTTGCCAGAGGTTTCCGAATTGTAGCAGGTGGAAATCGATAGACTCTGTTTACCTTATTGGGAAACAGGATGATGGTAGGTACGAGTATCGCACCGCAGCCGATTTTGCCGTCCAAACCACGACATCAAAGACATAGCTTTTAAATATTCTGAAAAAAAAACCGTATCGCAAGTAAAATTTTTGTATGGGGCGTAATTTTTTTATTTAATTTGAATTCAACTAGCCGTAGTTTCTAAGTAAAAAAAACTGTTTCATTATAACCCACCTTTAAAGTTCATCCACTTCATTTGATAACATATCTGAATATATCTATCATGCCCGTATACCCGCAGGGTACGCCAGAGGTCTACCATTCTAAATCTACATATTAACAATACAATTAAATTGAATTCCATTCTAGATTATGAGGAGTGGGGTTACTCTTGAAGTTAATACCAATTTCAATATTAAATCAGTGCCATAAAACAATGTTTAATGTTAAAATAAATTAACCTACATCATAGTTATTTTTATTTTAAAGCACATCGGTTTATTAGTATCACGATTCTTTAATTATTTTTAAGACATTTTTGCATTTAAAAGTATGAATGACATATTTCCAATGTCAAGCGAGCGGTTTTATTTTCAAGAGTAGCCTACTTATTTGACATCAACTGGACATAATTACAAACACCAGGTTACTGAGAATTTCCTATAGAAAACAAACGTTTTTCCGACTCAGGAATCAAACCCTTCAACCTTACCCTCAGCAGCTACGCTTATAACCACTGGCCAACGAGGTAATTTGGTTCCACAAGTACCTAATTTAACAAATTAAACCGGGTTATTAAATATACTTGCATGTCTTTATTTAATTACATATACAAAACTCAACGATGTGTTAATCTGTGTGTACATCTTTTTTCATAATTCTGTTTACCAACAGGAATAAATTAATCCCATGAATTAACACAACATCATTATGCTAAGGGCTGTTTTATTAACATTTCACGAATTTACATAAATAAAAAATAATAATGCGATCTTGTCACAAATTGCAGACGTACGTCACTCAGCTGCCAAATTAAAATTGAACTGTGAAAATGAACTGTCACATCTGCCGCATGCCGGGTGGGCTATGGGCAATAACTACCACGCTGTGGCTCCCGAGCAGTAAGCCGGCTACCGGCTTCTCGGTAGGCTCATAGGGAAATGGCGAGCTAAACTGGATTCCCACCCCAGGGACTAGCCCTAAACCGCCATAGACCGGGAAAAGTGGAAGAAGGGAAGGGAGGCCTTTGCCTAACAGGATACTACGAACTTTTTCCCCGGGGAGAGCCATGCTTCGGCACGAATGGGACGGCTCAACCAGAGTGATACCACGGCCTCTCAGAAAACCGGCGTGAAACAACGCTTGCGTTGTGTCTCGCCGAGTAACTGAGGGTACCGGAGGCCCAAACCCTTTAAAAGGCCGGCAACGCACTTGCGACTCCTCTGGGGTTGCGGGTGTCCATGGACGGCGGTAGTCGCTTACCATCAGGCGATACGTCAGCTCGTTCGACCTTAAAAATTTACTCATAAAAAAAAAACTGTTCTCCTGCTCGCGACCTTTTTCCATTTATTATAATAACTCTAGGCCAGTGGTTCCTAACCCTTTCTATCTTATCACCCCTATTAATTAGTTAGGAAAACTGATTCTACCCCCAATTCTACTATGTCTGACACATCTTGATCCTTAACAGATGTTATTAATAGTAGAAAATTATTATAATATCCAAGAGTTGGACTATTGTTTTTTACCGAATATAAATACAGAATCACGTTTGAAAATCCGTGATTCGGTCACGGATTTTCAAACGTGATTCTGTCAGCTTTCTCATATTCCAGTTGCTCACAAAGTTATGTAAACATCGACACATGCAAGCCCATAGAGATTCGGTTTTATTGGTCTAATTTTTGTTTACTATTATCCCCGCAGAATTGCAGTTTTATCCTTACAGGGGTAATTACCCCCAGGTTAGGAACCATGGCTCTAGGCGCTCCGTCAACTGAGTTATTCCGATCTCTGCTTATTATACCGATTTTTTTCCACTTTAACACGTCTAGTGGTCGCAGCGCAGCTACTAAATGTGAGATCCTGGGTTGGATTCCCGGGTCAGGTAAAGCACAATTGTATTTTTTTTCAGTTACCAGACTCTCAGTAGCTGCCCGGAAATTGGAAATGCACTCAATTGATGGCAATAGGCTCACCACCTATTACACGGGACTTAATAACAGAATTTGTGAAATGTGGATGTACTGCCTACACCTCTGCCTACTCCGTCGAGGAATACAGAATGCATGATAGTGTGTTTAAAATTGTACACGTTTCAATTTATAACTAGGTCAAAAATAAAATACGACCAACTTTTATTTCAAACTTTATAACCATGTAGGTACATAATAGTAACTTTAGAACACATTTTATCTTCAATTTCATACATTTCATTCCTTTGTGTCCGTTCATTCATTCATTCGTTCGCATAACGTGCAGTCTGAGTTTAGTTCACAGGTCAAACACATGTTTACCTGGGAGTTTGTTTACTAAAACAACTGAAAAGCGGTTGTTTTTCTTGACTTTTAATTTGTATGGTAATCTAAAAATATCATAAAGGATGAAGGAAAACATGGTGAGGAAACCATCACACCTGAAAGATGTTTTCAATTGTGTGTTAAGCCTAACTGCCTCGTTCGTCTAGTGGTACCAAGCGCGACTGCTGAGCAGGTCTCGGGTTCGATTCCTGGGTCGGGCAAAGTGTTATTGAGTTTTTCTGTTAGGAAATTCTCAGTAGCAGCCCGGAGTTTGGAATTGTGCCCGGTTGATGGCAATAGGGTCACCACCTATTACATGGAACTTAATAACAGCATTGGTGAAATGTGGGTGTACAATTGTGTACATCTCTGCCTACCCCTGCTATGTGTTAAGCCATGTAAGAGACCTACGGGTGGTTAAAACTCAGACCCAAGGTTGTTCATCAACCACACGATAACAAGAAGCAAGTGATAATTAATTTACAATACGTACAATCAATCTGCCTAGCCTTTTCCCAATTACATTGGGGTCGACTTCCAGTCAAACTGGATGCAGCTTAATAACAGTATTTACATGTCTATCTGACCTCCACAACCCAGTTACTGCGTTACACGATATCTCGTGATATGACTGGTTGTCAGACTGTCATGCCTCTGACTACCCGTAACGGCTGTCATGGATCTTAATTTGACAACCAGGACCGACGGCTAAACGTGCGCTCCGAGCCACGAAGGGGTCTCTATATGATATGATGGTCACCCATCCACAGACCGACCGCAGTAAGCGCTGCTTAACCTCGATCGACGGATCTGTGCGGCTGTTACTTAGCCACGAGCTCTCTCTTCTCGTTAATTTGTAATACCTACGTACATGATTATAAAAAGTATTGTATTGCTTTGTATTCGAACCTGCGACGTTTGACTAACCAGTCCAACTTTAGTACCACTAAGCTCTACACCAACACACTTACAAAATCCCAATCCTTTGAAAACAAAACCAATTGTAAGTAAATTCCCAGCGCTGGGACGATTCCCAATCGCTCACACGTGCGTTACCGATTGAGAATTAATTGGCAACCGATAGTTACCGATATGTATGGTACATATCGATCATGATCGATCACTCGGCTGTGCGTAATTAAATCGAATGGGTTACTATTGTTTTGAGACTCACTTGAAATTTTTGATGAAATGAAAAAGCTGATAAAGTAAGTAAGTCAATACTTACTACCTCGTTGTTTGCATGGCTGGTGAGTAAGAGGAAGGTACTGGGTTTGATTCTCGGGTTCTTAGATTTCTCAGTCACAGCCAAGAGCTTGAAAATGTGCCCGGTTGATGGCAATATGCTCACCACATCACCACATGGGACTTAATAGCATTAATGGTGAAATATGGGGCAGTACCCCTCTGCCTACCCCTTTGGAGATACAATCAAGATGCTATGTTACCTTCAATATTCAGTAAAAAAGAACTGTCATTATGATCAAACCATATTGCCAGTTCATGCGAAAAAAATAAATGGAGCGGACTTCAAGCAAATAGGTTAGTTATAGAAATCAGAGAGCGCTCTGGGTACTCGTTAACCTCGAGGACACGTGTTCTTAAGAATGTTCGATACATACAAAATAAAAATAAACTTGGTCAAAAACGTAAAGGTGCTACGCTACTCTTACTCACACACTAGTGCGGTAATGTAAATTAAGAAGTACAAGTGTAGGTATATAATGATTTTATACATGTAAAGGAAACATTGAAATATAAAGTTTTTATATTAAATGGAAAAAGAATACGGTCGCGAACAAGATTCGAACCTGATAAACCCGGATAAATACTCCAGGCGCTTTGACCACTAAGCCATATAGGGACTGAATTGATAGCAATGACGTCGCCATAAGACGTGTTAAAATATGGAAGAAGAATTCGCGGTGGTGAGCAGAGGTCGAGATGGCTTAGTGGTCAGAGCGCCTGGAGTATTTATCCGGGACGCGCAGGATCGAATCTTGTTCGCGACCGTATTCTTTTTCCATTTAATATAATAACTTTAGAGTTCGCTAAGCATGCGTTAATGCTTTTCAAAGATTTATCTTGCATTGAAATATGATTGACCAAAACGGGATTTCAACACGACGCGACCCTTTTTAAGTCCGTGACATCGTTCTACCAACTGAGCTATCGTGTTATAAGTAGTAAGTAAATAATTAGGCAAAAGTGTGTAATAAGTTGCATTATGAACCTAAAAGTAGTGCATTAAGAGCCACTTGTTTCTTACTCCTTCACGCAATAACTACTGAACGGATCTGGATGAAATTTGGTAAACAGATAGTTTATATAGTAATATCTTAGGTTTGCGCGATCACTACACATTATAATAAAACAACTTTTAACCGGATTAATCGCCTGTATTATTGGTTTTTTGTTTTTCCTGACGTTTCGAACACTTTGCAACGTTCGTGGTCGCAGGAGGACACGAACGCTGCAAAGTGTTCGAAACGACAGAAAAAACAAAAAACCAATAATACACGCGATTAATCCGGTTAAAAGATAGTTTATAACCTGTATTAACACATAGAATACGTTTTATCTCGGCTGAACCCAATTCTTCTCTTCTTACCGCGAGAGAGCCACGGTTTGGCACGAATGGGCCGGCTCGACCGGTATGATACCAAGGCCTCACAGAAAACCGGCGTGAAACAACGCTTGTGTTGAGTTTCGCCAAGTGAGTGAGGTTACCGGAGGCCCAAACCCTTTAAAAGGCCAGCAACGTACTTGCGACTCCTCTGGCATTGCGGTTGTCCATGGGTGGCGGTAATCGCTTACCATCAGGCGATCCGTCTTCTCGTTTACCCACTATCCCAGAAAAAAAAGCTGAAGACGAAGTTGTGGGCAGAAGCTAGTAGTAAACAAGGACCGAAGACGAGTTACAATCGAGTAAGTCAATTTTAGTAGCGCCGTCCCATCAATCATATAAGTTCATAGTCACTCCCTGTGTTGAGTTACATCGATGAACATAGGTCACGCACACTATTTGATATTGTTAATAAACAATTTGTTAGTCGTAAGCGCTGCAAAAAAACACCATATACTATTCCTTTATTTTCCTTCGATTTTATATAAAATGCTACATTTTTTGTCTACCCAACATTTATATTATTATTCACAATAAGTTCAATCAACTGTGAAATTATTACAAAGGATAAAAAATAACGTCTTTAACTTACGAAGCCTTTTGTGCCTAAAGCCTTCGTAAACTATCGGTGCTTATAAATGGGACAAAGTTTTGTCACATCTGTTTATGTAATACTAGCGACTTGCTCTGGCTTCGCTCGGGTAGCACTCCTTTATATTACTTAAATGAAATATAGCGTAGTATGTTACTTCTGCATGAAGTAGTCTTTCTTTTAAATCGGTCCAGTAGTTTTAAGTTGATTCATTACAAACAAAAATACAAATATTTTTCTTTATAAATATTAGTGTAGACTAGCTCATACCCGCGGCGTCACTCGTATTGATATAGAGAATTACCAAGAAATTGAGACATGGCCACGTTTTTTTTTATTGATGCGTGATTAAGCCCGGCAAAATATATTTAAATTTTAAACATCAGAGGTGTGTCAGAATCGTAGCAGTTGAAAATCAATAGTCTCTGCCTACTCTTATGCGAAACAAGCGTGACAGTGAGAATAAACAAAAGAAAACGGAAAGAATATCCTCCAAATTACGCTATCCTGTGCAGTTATTGCGAATCTTCAACAGTCTTACAATAGTTTTCAATTTGTCATACATTACGCTGCATGCTTTAGAGCTTACATAATATTAACAACTAGCTTCTGCCCGCGACTTCGTACGCGGATCCTGTTGCTTATGCCAGCGACAACGGGGTCGTCAACATCGAAGATCTGAAACGTCTGATGTCGAATACTAAGAGCCCGGGGACGGGAAAACAACGGGATGCGCAATACGATTCGAGACGTTCCAGATCTTAAATTTTTGTAAGTCAACAGGGAATGCCCATCGAACTAAACAACTTTTGCTAAGACGTCATTCCTATATATGTTATAGTGTAGCTGGGCTCTTGGAGTTCCACATCAGGTGTTCCAGATCTTCAAATTTATTCTCTCAGCAGAAAATTCTCATCACGTGGAACAATTTTTGTTACGGTACCATTTTTGTATCTCTTATAGTTTAGCTGGTCTGTTGCGGTTCTGCATCAGGTGTTCAAGTTTCCAAATAAATTATAGCCCATATATGTTGCCCAGACTTAATACCTATACAACAAAAAAAAATAATTTTGATCCGTCCAGTAGTTCCGAAGATTAGCGTGTAGAAACAAACAGACAAACAGACACACAGACAAACAGACAGTTTTTTTTGGATTCGTGTTCTATTATTGTTTCTAAATCTCTTTTTTTATATATATTCTATGTACAGACACTTTTTTTACTGTTTGATTATATGTATAGATACTGTAGTACCGCCTCATCTTCTAAAATCCACGCAATTTACAGAATAACTTTCGTGAGACAAATTCATATTTATTATTGTTCAACGACAGTTTCGTTTTATTCGCGACATTGCCGCGGACTCAGCTCATGACTAAGGGCTCCGTTTGAGTTCGAAACTAGTCGGGCAATACCGAAGAATCGTCATCATCCCCCCTACCCTTATCCCAATTTATTTGGGGTCGGTGCTGTATTCTTCTTCCATACATACTCTCTACTTATATCTGGCATGCTGCTAAAGTTTTGCCTATGTTTTATGACCGACCGCCTGCCTGACGTCGATCGCACGCAATCCCGAAGCATGCACGTGAGTAATAGCCGTTGACAATAATTGTATAGAATACTCAAAGTGCTCCACCAACAATTGATGAACTAATCCGTCCATTCGCATGCCTTAATGCGCTTGAAAAATGTATTGAAAACGCATCCAATTTTCCCATCCTTCCTCATTTTCCGCCCCATCTGCAACGATCACGTTGCGGACTCGTTGCTACATTTTGACGTGACAAAACGACAAACGAACCCACTAGCGCATTTCATAACAATAAATACAGATTTTCTCAAGTTACGGCCACATTTCAAAAAAGAAAGAAAGTTAGGGTCTTTGACAAATCGCAGGTATTGGATTTTTGTTGACAAATTCATATTTCTTTGTTGACCTTAAGTCGAATTTATTCCCAAGAAAGTATTGTGGCTCCGAAAAAGGATATAACAATGGAGACGACATCTTTTATACATTTTCCTTGGGTTTCCCTCAGATAACAAATAAATAAACTCTGAAGGGTATCGGAACTAAAATAATCAATTTTTATCAGTAATAGCCTAGTTGAATCACCGTTAGATTGGTAGGTCAAACATCATAACCGGAGAAGTAAAAAATTGTGAGGAAACTATGGTCTGTAACTCATGTCAGAAAGTTATTATATTAAATGGAAAAAGAAAAAATAACTTTAGAGTTCGCTAAGCATGCGTTAATGCTTTTCAAAGATTTATCTTGAATTATTAAGGTAATTGCATTCTTTACGGCATTGTATTAACTGCAAAGTTAGTCGTGTCGGTTCGGTCACCAGTATAGGTACTGAATTGATTGCAATGACGTCGCCATAAGACGTGTTAAAATATGGAAGAAGAATTCGCGGTGGTGAGCAGAGGTCGAGATGGCTTAGTGGTCAGAGCGTCTGGAGTATTCATCCGGGAGGCGCCGGTTCGAATCCTGTTCGCGACCGTATTCTTTTTCCATTTAATATAATAACTTTAGAGTTCGCTAAGCATGCGTTAATGCTTTTCAAAGATTTATCTTGAATCATGTCAGAAACCTACGAGGAAGGTACATAAGTAATAATAAATAAACTTATTATATGTATAACTAACAGGAATTAACGCGCAATAAATACCTTTGAATCGCTTGACGTTTCGACCAGGTTGCACTGATCGTGGTCACAAGCAGACTGATGCAGCGAGTTCGTGGGTGCGGTAGATTTTTCTTCATCTACCTCCATGTTTTCACAATTGTTATAAAGGCCGCGACACACTACACTCACTGTGTCCGTATTTTTAACCGACTTAAAATAGCGAGGTTTTGATACTTTAATCACTGGATTCCACGCTGCTGATAATTTATAACTGTCCTCCCGATTGAAAGTCTTGTGTTTTTGGACTTAATTATACATATAATATATATATATATATATTATCATACAACGCGATAGTTTAAAAGTTAATAAATAAACTGTTAATAGTAAATACCCAACCAAAGCTAAGATACTTAATATATCTTAATATATTTAAGTAAACAAACAAGATGTTATAAGCAGAACTTTAAGTTTATAAATAACTTGAACTAAAGGTGATGTCGCTGCGATCTTACGTACCGACGATTTGCTCGAACGTACGCTTGAGTGCATAGCGACACCTATTACCGGTGCCGGTAATAGAGTTGTGCCTATATCCGGACACAGGTGAAAGCACATCCTCTCCTCGACAGGCTTTCACTTCCTTTAGGAAACTTTGTAGAGATGTGGCGTTTTTAATACATAGAGGAAATAATTTCGGAGTTTATATATGAAGACAGCGAGGTTGGCGCAGTGGTCGAGAGACCGACTGCTGCGCTGCGTGTCGCAGGTTCGATTCCTGCACGGAGCAAATATTTGTACGATCTACGGATAATTGCTCCGGGTCTGGGTGTTAGTGTGCTTGTGAGATTATATGTCTGTAAACGCACCCACGACACAGGAAGAAATTCCTAGTGAGGGGCAACGATTTAAAAAAAAAAAAAAAAAATCATAATAATTGTACTGGATAAGTATATTGTTTGTTAAATATATTAGGGTTAGGCACTTTATAAAAACGACCTAATTTTAAAGTTATTAGATAGTATTGCTAATCAACGTGGCAATGCTGCCTTTTTGGTACGATCCCAGTTGCCAGCGACGCGGATAAATTTTTCGATGCTGTGCTTATAATATAGACAATTATTTAGACAATAGTTTTTTTTCTTATTGTGAAAATTGTTTTAATTTTTAGTTGAAATAGTGTAAAACATAGAATAATAATACAAATTAAAAAAATAAGAGAAAATGAAGAAGTTATAGTATCCAATATGAATAACCAACGACCAGTATCCAAAGTTATTATAAGTTCCTATTAAACCATATCTGTAAATGTAAACGTTTTCTCATTAAAATAATGTTAAATTATTATTTATTATTGTTATAGTCGTCATGGCTGGCTTACTTTTGTCTCACCTTCTTTTTGCACAATAAAGCCTTACTTGCTACAAAATGTAAAAGCGTACGTATTGGAATTTGTCGACCCTATTACCGGTAAAATTCTTAAAAAAAAAAGATTATTATTAAAAAATAATGTTTGATTATAATGAAATAAAGTCTATGGAACTTCTCTTCATCTCGCGGACACATTGTATGTCGTAATATAATTAAATGTATAACTATGTATATACAAACATATATATATATTTAAATATATATACATATAATAGAGGCTCTCGTTGCACGGCTGGGTCAAGGACCTGATACAGAAAGAGTTAGTCAAAGTCAAAGTCAAAGTCAAAATCATTTATTCCAATTAGACCATATAAAGGTACTTTTGAAAGTCAAGAAATGCCACGTTCCAAAATGTAGATTCCTATGGAGAAGAACGAGCAAGAAACTCCATGGTTACTCTTTTAAAATGTTGTGTTACAATAATTTAGGTACATTTATTAATAAAAAGACATTATGTGATAACGATGCAGATATAGTTGTACACCAGTTACACCTCGACACGGCACGCATTGTGAGGAGGTTCCTCTCTCTGGGGCCCTAACTACCGGTAGCTTGGACCCTGTTCCGGATGCCGGTGGCCTGATAACTTTATATGTTTTAATGTATATTGGTTTTTATGATATATAGTTAAGAATATAATTTATATGTATTGTATAGTTGAGTAATAAACGAAATAATAATAATACATAATAACTTTTTTGTAAATTTAGATTGTGTCCTTACTGACTCTGTCAAAAATTACAAAATTACAAAATTACGTTTTCTTTCTATCATTCTAATACCCTCATAAATAGTAAGAGACGGTATTTTTTATATCCGGTGCGTACACACACATTTGCCGCGTAAAATTCTTAAAATTCACTCCATAAAGACATAAAATTAGTACCTACGCATGCAAAACCCTGTTCAAACGGAAAGCTCCCATCGAATCCCCCACACAGCTCCGCTATCTACGCACGTACCTTAGGTGGTGTGCTGTTGGAGTTGTGATGCCTGGCAGCGGCAGAGTGCGCGCGCCTCGTCGCTTTATAGTGCAAGCGACGCAGCGCGCCGCCCAACCGCTCGGGGGAACTGTCGCCGTGAGCCACTGTCATGCTGCCGTCTGCACCTAGGACAAATGGGTAGCCTATAATCACGTTTCTCACAATAACTCAAGTACAGATATGGTCCGGATCTTGCAACTAAAACATGACTTGAATAGTGTAAAATGGTGTGGGTCTTGGTGGCGCCTAGGTGGGACTGAATTTGCATTCCATTTTATGTTAAACATAGATAAACTTAAGTAAAGATCAGCAGTTTGCATCTAGGATAGATGAATGGCGTATAATTACAGGGCAGGAAAAACGTTTGACGAGTGTTAAGACTTTGTAAGATAGCGTGGGCCTTGTTGGCGCCGAGGTGGGATTGATTGATTGTTCCGTTATAAATTAGACATAGACGTATTAATTCACTTGGAGAAACGTCACGGTGAGTTTCTATCATGCTTCTGTCTATACCTAAGATAGACAGCAAGATAATTCATTTACTATTTTTACATCAAACAGGATCTAACAACCCTCTAGGATTAAATAGAAATTTAGATAAAATCCCATTCCATCCTTATTTTACATTTAAAGATTTAATTGGATTTATTATTTTAATATTTTTATTAACTTTATTAACTTTAACAAATCCTTATTTATTAGGGGACCCAGATAATTTTATATAAAACGAAAGTTAGTGTTATTTGTATTGGCACCAAAATCACTGATAGTGTTTTAGTTTAATTTTAAACCATATGAATGGTTTTAAAGTCGTGATGATATTATCAGTAGCAATCAGGTTAATTGTAAGCATTGCCATATTTTTGTTCAATCATTACTGTGCTAATGCTTGTGAATATTGGTTTCTAATTACAAATTTCAAATAGATTTGTGGTATCAGTTGAAACATTTGAATAGCAAAATAATATTTGTGGTTGACAGACCACAATTGAATTTCGGATCAAAGCAATTGATTTTGGTGAGATGTGATCCGATCAATTAATGTTGTGCACATAATATTCATATTCAAACTATAAAATGTTTCAATGATAAAATATAACGATAAAATATTTTCAACATAAATTGAGTCATTTTCGATGTATTTACATAATCTTAAACTTAAATAATAAAATTAAACCGAATTATTTACAAACAACTATATCTACATGTATACAATAACTTAAAAACGATTCTAAAATAATAATCAAGAAGAACTCATGCGTCGAAGTATTCCTCCGCATCGCTGTCCACCGGGAAGGTGCCCAGGAGACTGACAGCATTGCCACGTTGGATTATAATGCTGATTCGTTGACCAAGAAACAAGCCAGCCTTCTGGTCACGCGAAGAGTCGACTAGTCTCCGAGAAATCTCTTTAAACAGGAGTTTCGCACTCGGACCCGTTTGGACCCCAAACGGCTCAAAGTCGTAGCAACTGAGCAAGTTGCTATATTTGCGCCGTTTGTGAGTCTCCGCTGTCGTAGCAGCGGCGCCAGCACAACCCGCTGAGCTAGGAAGGTGGGATGGTGCAAGGGTGTCGACATATGTTGCGTCCCACACCAAAGGTCGACCCAACTTCCATGGCAATAACGTCATACCATCTGGTCTCTTTCCATCGTCACGAACCAAGCTATTAGGTTCTAAAACAGCTGGTACGCCGGCGGTGACAAGAGCCCGGCGGATAATGTCGTTAATGCTAGCATGCCGTGCTATGCGCCCCGCACTCCTGCTACATGACAGGCCATGATGTCCGAGGCTGTCGACAGCTTCGCCACAATGGCACTGATGCGGGGAAACACAAGGAATGCCCAAACGTAAACAAATAGCGAGCCGGAAAGTATCATCATCCAACATGGTGCCTATGTTGGGTGACGTAAGTGCTTGAAGCCAAAGGCCCGACTCCCATTCTCCCACGGCAAGGAGACGAGCACGCTCGGCAGTATTGATTGTCACACTGCTGAGCGGCTCGTCCCACTGCCTTTGTGATGATGGGTGGACGGGCACAACCGTATTGGGACAGGCCATTTTCCAAGCGTTCACTGCATCGGACAAGCACGGTACGTCAAAATCAACCAGTGATGGTACTAAAATTTTCCTGGTTAATTTTTCGGTACTGTGGACCGAAGACAGGAACGCTGGTAAGCTAATACTTGAAATTTTGCGGACGCCGAGGCCACCAAAACGAATAGGAAGTGTGGCTTGTAGCCCCGCTCGGTCGTCCAAGGCCACGTTTAAAATCGAAGTTGTTTAAACATATTTGTCGTATAGCAAAGAGCCGTTATATAAGTGCAAAAATTAAGAATAGTAATAATAAAATTAAAATGACTTGGGATATTATTAATAACGAAACTGGAAGAGTTAGGAACCGTAATAGTGAGTATTGCCTTAATATTAGTAATGAAGAAATTAAATCAGATCTGGAAGTTGCTAAAGCTTTTGAAAACTTTTTTTCGGATATTCCAATCTCAACCACTGAATCCCTTAAGTCATGTCCCATTGTTGCCGAGTCTTTATTAAGGGAAAATGTTAATATATGCATTAATGCATTTAAATTCCATTATATTAATGACAAAGATATTATTAAAATGTTTAATACCCTAAATGTTAAAAAAACCGCTGATCTTTGGGGGCATTCCGTTGAATTTACAAAATCAATAATCAACATAGTAGCGCCTGAATTGGCCATAATATATAATAATTGTATTGATTGTGGTGTGTTTCCTGATTTAATGAAAAACAGTAAAATCACACCTTTATTTAAATCGGGCAGCACAAATGACCCCACTAATTTCAGACCGATCTCTGTGCTACCCACCTTCAGTAAAATATTTGAAAAGTTAATCCTTGATGAGCTGCAAAGTCATTTTAATAAAAACAACCTGTTACACAAGAAACAATTTGGTTTCACAAGGGGTCGCTCAACAACCGATGCCGGTGTTGTGCTTTTAGATAATATTTATAATGCCTGGGAGGATTCACATGATGCTTTAGGTATTTTTTGTGACTTATCTAAGGCGTTTGATTGCGTATTTCATGAAACATTGATCAGGAAATTACAACATTATGGAATAAAGGATACTGCTCTGGATCTTCTTATTTCGTATTTGAGTAATAGGATCCAGAGAGTGGATGTCAATGGAAAGCGTTCCCAAGGGTCAGTGGTTACTATGGGAGTTCCGCAGGGCTCAATTTTGGGCCCATTCCTATTTCTCGTTTACATAAATGATTTACCTTTTATTGTAAAAAACGATCAAGATATAGTGTTATTTGCTGATGATACATCACTTTTATTTAAACTTAAACGGCAACAGCCAGTTACTGACGATGTAAATAACACTCTTTCTAGAATAGTGCACTGGTTCAGTATTAATAATTTACTTTTAAACGAGAAGAAGACTAAATGTATTAGATTTTTATTACCCAATGTAAAGCAAATAAAAACCAGTGTAGTAATAAATGATGAACATTTGGATCTTGTGGACACCACAATGTTTTTGGGTATAACTTTAGATTCAAAGCTGCAGTGGGGCCCACATATTACTAAGTTGTCAAATAGACTCAGTTCAGCAGCATACGCGGTCTATAAGATACGTCAATTAACTGATATAGAGACAGCCAGATTAGTATACTTTAGTTATTTTCATAGTGTAATGTCATACGGCATTTTGTTGTGGGGAAATGCTGCCGACATTCAAACTATATTTGTGTTGCAGAAGAGGGCTATTCGAGCAATTTATAACCTTAGTTTTAGGCATTCACTGAGGGATAAATTCAAAGAAATTGGGATAATGACGGTCGCATCTCAATATGTTTATGACAATTTGATCTATGTTAAGAAACATATTAATCAGTTCTGCAAAAACAGTGACATTCATAATCTTAATACGAGGAACAAAAATAAACTCATACTACCATCGACTAGGCTCCAAAAAATCAGTAATTCATTTAGATGTCAAAGTGTACGCTTCTACAACAAAATCCCAATCAATATTCAAGAATTAAGTCTCAATAAATTTAAGTCATATGTTAAGCAGGCTCTTTGTAAAAAGGGTTACTATAATGTCAAAGATTACATAGAAGATAAAAATGCTTGGGATTGTGCCGCTCGCTCTAATGTATATAACTGATGAGTAATTATTATTTATTTTATCATTCTGACATTCAAATGTATATAATTTGACATTTACATTTTAAATATGACTATGATTATTCTTTCTGACATTATTCTCTGATATTTATCGATCCTTTGAAATGTGAATGTGAGTACTATGTGGGCCAGCAATTTAAGAACCTCATTAACTGTCTGGAGGTTTTTGAGTATTTTTTATGTGACCTACGCAAATGTCCTCCTGATCTGGTATCGTCTTGTGACGGGTCGTTGAGCTCCCTTAGTTATGGTTGAGCTACACGATGACTGATGCATACTTGCCGTCAGATAGGACAGGTGACCTCAAAGCTGCTATGGCTCTTTCCTCAAAAGGCCATTTCAGACGATCCCTGCATGGTTACACTCACATAGATATGTACTATTATGTTTAAAAGAGACGTTGACCTCCGAGTTTGTTTCGGCGTTTCTTCTCAGAGATAGTCAGATATCAGCGCCAACAAGTTCAACAAACAAAGGAAAACTCTGTCTACAGATATAAATATCATTAGGATTATTTTTAATTTCAAACTTGCTTTTGTAAATGCTTTAAAATCAATATTATAAATAATGTACTATGTAACCATTTACAATGATTTAACCCGTTTATTTTTTATTGTTTTCTGGCAGATAGAGTATGTCATGCTCACTAAAATGTCTCGCCGATGGTGGCGTGTGTATTGGGTCATTCGATCCCTACAATATGGTTGAGTTGGGTGATGCTGACACATGTGTCATGTTCGTGAACGGGCGCTGTCGGTTGGGACTGGTCATCTCTAAACTGTCATAGCAAAATGTTGAATTGTTAAACTAAACTCTTTTAGTATTGGTAGTATTTTTGTAACTCTTACATTGTTCTCACATACTATTTTGCAACAAAAACAGTGTAACCAATACTATTGTAAAAACCTATATGATGAAAAAGAGTAACCGTGGAGTTTCTTGCCCGTTCTTCTCCATAGGAATCTACACTTTGGAACGTGGCAACTAACTTCTGACAATTCAAAAGTGCCTGTAAATGGTTTATTTGAAAAAAAAAAATATTTTTGAAGTTAAGGTCTTACGTATAATTTTGTCTAATTTACGTAAAAAAATAAATAAAATGTTTTGGATACAAAATGTTATATGATCTTTGGCTCATCACTTTTGTATCATTTCCTCCACCTCATTACTTCCTAAATTCTTCTTCTTCTTGACTACTTCATTGAATTAGTGGACGTAAGCGCGACTGCTGACGGTGAGGTTCTGTATTCAATATATACAACCCTATTTTTCTTTCCGAAGAAATTCATAAATTTTCTATATTAAGGAAATTATGATAACGATGCATATAAAAACATAGATTGTCTGAGTGAGACTGCCAAATACAGGTATTAATTTCAGCTCAAAATATAGAGCTAAGTGCACACGAGCATGCAATAACCATAGCTGTCAGCCGTCAGTCACACCCAGCGGTGAATGTTTGCCGTCGTGTACTCGGCACATATCGCCTAGGAGCCAGCTCTGCGTTTAATTAACTCAAGTTTCATGAAGTTTGTAGCAAATAGCAGCAGTAAGAACAGCAGAACTTGGAATAAACATATTAAGCATCACCTTGTTAACAAATACAGAAGTTATAGAAAAATTCGACCACCCAAATCCCAATCCAAAAGTACTTATCCAGGAGGTGCAAATACCCTTTTTCTTCCATCAATAAAAAGTGCTTGTGAATTAATTTCGAATGGTGCCCATTAAGAAGGCTCCCACTTATTACATAGTATCGGTAAAATATTTGTGTATTGCTATATTAAATAAAAAAATATATAACTATACAGTATGTCCTCCTGCGACCATGAACGCTGAAAAGTGTTCGAAACGTCAGGAAAAAAACAAATACCAATAATACACGCGACTAATCCGGTTAAAAGTTGTTTTATTATAAGGTGTAGTGATCGCGAAAACCTAAGATATTACTATATACAGTATGTTTCATCAATCTACGTTAATAGCATTCTATAAAAAAATGTCACAACTCCGTAATGTCAAAAGTTCCGAAGCCTTACCAACTCAATTATTTTAAACAACCAAGTTTTAATAAACTAGTTGGAAATGTGTTACGCTCTACGATTTCTCACGTGGCCATGTCAATTGTACCACGTGGTAAAGTCGCGTGTGAAACCAGAGAGCTGAACCACGTGGCCACACAAAGCTTTGATTAACAATTGTGTTCAAAAGTAGTGAAGGGGTTGACGCTGTGATCGCAAGACCGACTGTTGCGCCTCGTGTCGCGGGTCGATTCTCTCACGGAGCATATAGATAGAGTTTTTTTTATTGTACACCATAAACAAAATATCATAATACAATCGTTAACAATGCTGGTACGATATGCGGTCTTTTCGCTAATATCAATTTCTTCAGCTTGACTGTGTGATCAGCAAATTATTTAAATATTTTCGACTAACCTACATGCAAGCAGTAAATTACAATAACTAAATAATTTACATTTTTGTCATTATGTACCCATAAATATTATGTGTAATGTTTATGTTATTGCTAGTGTAAACTATCTCTTATAAGCTTTGAAAGGCGAATTGCTAGCCTAATAAAGTGTCTTAATTTGTGTGTGTTAATGTAGCTTTGGATAAGTGCATTTTGTTATTGTTTTTATGGATAATAAAGATATTTGAAAATGAAAAAATGAAAATTTCTTCAGCGACACGTACGTACAAGAAATGAAAACGGGCAATTTGCGGTGTAAATTAAATAGGAAACAAGCCTATTAAAATAGAGAATCTATAGAGATAAATAAAAATTCTGGAAAATACATTTTTGTATAGTGTGTTATCTGCAGACTATAGTTCTGGGTCTGGGATATGTGTCTGTGAACGCACTCACGATACAGGGAAAATTCTAAGTGTGACACAACATTAAGTAAACACAGGAACTCGTACAACTCATATGAAATATACTCATGTAAAGTGAAATGAAATTATGAACCTAATTGCTGTGCAATAAGATCCACTTTACGAGCAAGCGAGTTGATTTTTTTCTCTCCTGCTTTATCAGAATTTTAAGCGAATTAAAGAAATTACCTGCGGCGATTTCAGGGGAGGGTCGAGACGACTGGATTTTGGTTGCTTGGTGACGCCCATCCGCCTGAAACAAAATGAATAGCTTTTAAACTATATTACATACATGTCGGTGAGTGAGACTTTATGCTGTTGCCTCAGTTATTAGCAGACACAATAGATTTTTATTGTTACAACGTACAGATCTGTACGTTACTGAGCCGAAGGATAAATATCATCCACGCTTCCTCCTCTCTCCTAATAAAATCTGTGCTGTGCCCTAACAGGGCCCATAATACGGTTTAAGACATTTATTCCTCAAAAAGAATACAATTCACTTAATATGAGAAATACAGGTTATTCTTAAATACTAAATACGTTGACTTAAGAAATGTAGGTACTCAAGTAAATAAGTAGGTAGTAGATGCACAATACTGTTAAAATGTTGTGGGTAACAAGAAAAAAAAAGTACATACTTGTTGTGTTAGTGCACTAATTACGTATCGTTTCTTGAAGGCAAGTCGATAGGGATTACACATTGTTCATTATAGCACACTTTTTATTTATGATTTGTTAATTTGGTTTTATTTATTTAACTAATTCAGTATATATTTATTAAGTATAACTATTATATATTTTTTTTTTTGATATATTTTAAAACCGAGAAAAATCTTTCAAGATGTGGTGTTTTAAGGTATTTTTTTAATAACGTGTATGATTGCATCTCTTTTATGTCATTAGGCAATTTGTTATATAACTCTGCTCCCTCATATAGTATGCTTTTTTTTCCGTAGTTAGTTTTGAAGATGATCCTATAACTCAGTGTCTGGGGCAGAGTAGATGAAAACTCGAAGTCAGGAAACTCAACTCAATTTATTCTTCGAATATTCTTACAGCATTCCCTTTTTATTTCAATCCGCTCAGCTCGGGCGCCCGTTATAGAATGTGTCATCGGCCAAGAGCAAACCGTCGAAATCGTCCCAAATGTTCTACCACCGACATTACTCACTTTTTAAAGTTGCCAACGTAAAAATATTCAACAATGAATAAGTCATTTAGTTAATTTCAAATCGATTACCGTTTATATCGTAGTCAATATTTGCAAACCCTAACAATCGACCATCCTGACAACGTGTGCGTCCCCGCACACGGCCCCAGGTGGAACCCTAACAATTGTATTCTTGGTCGATAACACACACTTTACAATAATTATAATGATTACAATGCTGTCATTCATAATTCACAATTCGAAGTTTACATAACACAAATTAACAAATAATTAATAACTACTAAATAGTTTCTTTTTTTTTTCAAAAACATTCAAAATAATTGCTTGCTTAAATTTACAACATTATCTATAATTATACATCACTTATGCGCATTCTAGAACAACGTAATAATATTGCATATTATTAGAAGATGAAACAATAAAATTATACAATTATGTAATAATGATTTCTTGTTTTAATTATCAATCTATGGTTTTCCAGCAACCAATAATTTCATCAACAATATACGAAACAGTAATTCTTAATCAATTTCTAGTTAATCCAATAATTGACAACCAAAAACAGACTAAAATCAATATCTGGTCCAAACGATCGATTATTTTGGTACCAATCATGGAACTGACTAACGTGCACAAGACGATCGATTACTTGTGACGAAGCAGCAAAACACTCATGGCATTTGGCGTATCAGGACACGGACCAATCGATTCAGTTTCGTGCCTCATCGCCAAACTACCACTTACGACTATCATCCGTGCGCACAGGACGATCGATTACCTGTGACAGCACGTTTGAGGCTTGTTCTAGCTTACAAGGTATGGACTGATCGATTCAGTATACGCTCGTCAGTAGAACTACTAATTATACGCACACAGGACGATCGATTACCCGTGTAGGCGCTATCAACTTGGTCTGACGCAGAATAATCAAAGCACGAACCAATCGATTCTCGTGTTTGATCTGAAACAATACAGAAAACTAATCTGTAGTTAACTGCCTCTTATAACGACACCCTGAGGCAGCTGAATTCCGGGGCCGCTAAATAAAAACATATTAAATCGTTACCATTAATCTATTTACATCGAGTCGAGAATTCTGTTATTAACATATTTTGATCAATACCCATAAAAGGAAAACTAATCACTTTCATCAGCAGCGCTAGAGTCCGAAACATTTTCGTTAACTTCTAACGCCGCTATATGGATCCAAGGCCTCATACGATCAGCTGCGACAACCGTTGGGCGTTTGTTTTCCGTACAACCTAGACCTGGGATTGGGGCTACTTTATAACGGTCGTTTCCTATTACTTTATCGACACGATAGGGCCCTACATATGTCGGCATAAGTTTTTTACTTTGCCCGTCGTTATTAAAACACGTTTTAGTAATTTTTATTAGATCACCGCTTTTATATGTTCGTGCTGGCTTCCGACTTTCGTCATATTTCTGTTTTTGCTTATCCTGTTCTCTATCTATCCGATCTTTAACTTCATCACGGATATCAGAAAGTCGGCTATTCTCCCTAGAATCTACCGTGACCTCATTCATAATGGGATTAATTTCAGCATTCATGGAAGTACCGAATAATACCTCCGAAGGAGTCCTACCTGTGGTCTTTTGGACAGTGTTGTTGAGACCCCACTGGACCTTACCTAATTGCATGTCCCAGTCCTTCTCGCAATGTTTCATATTTGATGCCTTAAGGGAATCAAGAATGGTACGGTTGTACCGTTCTACTTGACCATTTGACCGGGGACTAGCTACTGCATTTAATATATGTTTGAATCCTTTATCAAGAACAAACCTTTTAAATGCATGAGATGTAAAGCAACTCCCACGATCGCTTACAAGACGATCAGGGGTCCTAAAGGTGTAAAAAATATCATCTAAGACCTTGAGGACATTTTGCGTTTTAGTGTTTCTGACAGGTTTCACGAAGCAAAACTTTGTGAATGCGTCCACGACTACAACAAGATGGGTTTGGCCTCTATTTGATTTTACGAAGGGTCCAAGGTGGTCAACGTGGAGGGTGTGGAAAGGAATTTCTGTCTTTGGAATAGGATGGAGGTGGCCCTCCCGTGTATGTACGTTATTTTTCGTGTAAGCACATTCAAGGCAAGCGTCAACGTATTTCTTAACAAACTTGGACATCTTGGCGAACCAATAGCTTTTCTTAATTCTATCTAAAGTTTTTTCGGTGCCAAAATGTCCAATGTCATCGTGGTTCATACGACACAGCTGCCACCTTGCACCCTTTGGTACTACCCATCGAATGTTATTCTTGTCACCACCTAGACAACGAAATAATTTATTATTCTTTAGAACGTAATTTTCCTTTATATAATTAAGACCCCTTTGGTCAAGATCACTACTTAAAATGTTTCTAATCCTACACAGCTCAGAGTCTCCTAGTTGAAGTGTTTGTAGCCAGTCCTCATTATTTATTGTCATAACAGTTGGAAGTTGATCTACAATGGTTTCTACACTATCAGCAACGGGATTTCGAGACAATGCATCGACGTGACTCATCTTCGTACCCGCCCTATATTCAATGGAACAATCGAATTCCTGTAAAGTTAACCACCAACGAGCAATTCTCGGTATCAAGTCCCTTTTCAGAAATGTGGAGCGAAGTGCACTGCAGTCGGTTATAATTTTGAACTCTTTGCCTAGCAAATAAACCCTGAATTTTCGCAGAGAAAATACAACTGCTAAAGTTTCCAACTCGTATGAGTGGAAGTTCTTTTCCTCTGGTGATGTTTGCCGGCTATAAAAAGCGACCGGTCGAAAAGGTTCACTAGCTACCGTGCGCTGAAGGAGAATTCCACCAATGCCTACCCTACTAGCATCAGTGTGCAACTCGGTCTCTGCTGTTGGGTCATAAATCGCGAGAATTGGCCTGTCTATCAATCTAGATTTAAGTTCTTCAAACGCCTGCTGCTGATCATCCTTCCACTCCCAGGCTGCACCCTTTTTTAATAGCCGACTGAGTGGGGAAGCTAAGTGTGCAAAGTTCTTAATAAATTTGCGGAAATAACTAGCCAAACCTAAGAATTGTCGGACATTGTGCACATTTTCAGGCCGTGGAAAGTTTTGTACGCATATAATCTTGCCTTCACCAGGCCTGACACCAGCAGCACTAATCTCGTACCCAAGATAACAGATCTTGTCACTGAGAAAATTGCACTTTGTTAAATTCAAGGTAAGGTTTGCATTGTCTAGCAACCGCAAAACTTCTTCAAGACGCTCTAAACATTCTGCAGGATGTTTGCCAAAGATAAGAATGTCATCGATGTATGCAGTAGCGAAACGAGAAGATCCTAAAAGCGAATTCATCATTCGCTGAAATACAGCAGGTGCGTTCGCCAGGCCAAACGGCATACGATTGAATTCGTACTGGCCGTCCGGCGTGACGAACGAGGTAAGCCGTTTGCTCTGTTCGGAAATCGGCACTTGGTAATAGCCTGAAGATAGATCGAGTGTTATGAAGCAAGTTTGACCCGTAAGACGGGCAATCTCATCTTCTATGATAGGCATAGGGTACCTTTCCTTCACGGTTACTGAATTAAGCATCCTGTAATCAATGCACATTCTCAGTGAGCCATCCTTCTTACGAACGAGTAAAATGGGACTTGCGTACTCAGAAACTGACCCTTTAACTATTCCGGCATCCAACATGTCGGCTACCATCGTGCGTACCTTTTCACGCTCGTGATGAGACAACCTATAAGGCCGGTATACTATAGGGCGCTTGCTATTCAGCTCTATGTGCATTTCTGCCATATTGGTGCACCCCAAATCCTTAAGGGAATTTGCAAAACAATGCTTAAACTTTTTTAATAAATCAAAGAGACGCTGTTTATCACAATCAGAGACATGAGAACCGACCCGAACTTGACCTTCATCGAACTCACCTCTACACGCCGTAAATTGCTGCAGTGATGGTGCCTCAAAGATCCTATTAACAAAATCGACTTTATCTGCACGACAAAGGACCGTCGATTTCGCGATTTGACAAGAACTCGAGCATGGTACCACTGATATATAAATACGACCTCTCGCTACATAATAGAGACCACCAAACACAAAGTATTGTCTATTTGGTTCTCCCGCGATACTGTTCTTTACTAAAACACTACCAGTAATAGGAGAGTCAATATGAGCTTTGATAGTTGCAGCACCATAGATTTCTAGAGCAATCATAGTTTTTACTTTAAATGAACGTTCGATTTCGTTATCCAGATCAAACTGCGGCAGCTCATTGCCAATATCCAGAAATTGCAACTTGTTAAAATTTTTAAATGCGATAATGTGAGGCTGCTCCGTGTATGATTGCCCTATCAACACTGGTTTAAACAACAAGTCGTCTTTCACAACCTTGCATGCAACTTTTGCACTGACGTCATCGACACTTACATCAAGTGACAGTTCTCCTAATGAGTAAACTAGCCCATTGCCGAAACCTTTCATTCCTGATGGGACGTTATTATGAGCCAATCCTAAGCGATGAGCAACCGAGGCCTTTATTAACGTAACGTCACTACCAAAATCGACAAAGGCTGTGAGGGGTATACCGTTCACTATAACTTCTTTGATAAACTTTGAATTCGGGTTAACGATATTGGGCTCAATTACAGAATCAATACACATTGTTTTTTGTACGTCAGCTACTTTGACTATTTTGGCATCTGGCTTTAAACGGCAATTTTCAGACGTGTGTCCGACCCTGCTACACTTTGAGCATTTAATTAAGGGTTTAGGACAGTATAAAAAACTGTGCCCTAACTCTTTACAATTGAAACAGCCAATTGTAGAATTGGGTTTGGTATCAGACTTAATTTTCGAACTGTGAGTGGATGTTTCAGTAACTCTTGTTTTAAATGAACTTCTCTCTACTAAGGATTGATTTGAGTCTTTATTACTAATCAAGTATTGCAATAATTGATCGGGCTGAGAGCAACGTAACGCGAGAGCACCGGATCTTAAAGTTCTATCGCTTAAACCGTGAATTATGCAGTCTACCGCGCGTTTACCTTCAATATCACATCGGTTGAGAAGTGTTACTTTCTCGTAATAATAAACCTCTATTGGTTCTTGGAATTTACTTTTCCTCTTTAGCATTTCCTCCAAGGTCTGACCATAGTTTTGTTCGAAGGGGAATGCGTTAACTAATTTCTGCTGCCATTCCTCCCAAGAGAAAAGAATTGAATTAAGGCCCTCGTACCAAGTCCTGGCCAGGCCTTGGAGCTTTTGCATAGCAAAATGGGTAGTGGTTCTATCGTCCCATCCATACACCGAAGCACATTCGTTCACCTTTTTTATCCAGACATCTACTCGTTGAGTCTTAGTCGATGGATCAAAATTGGGTAAAATATTTTTATAATCGATTTTTTGTGACTGTGAACCTCGGGTTGGAGATTGGGACGTCAGACCATCTCTCATACATTTAATAATATCTACTATATCTTTCTTAGAAAATGAAGGGCTACGTGACCTGTTGGACTGTCCTGCGACGACACGTGGATCTGGGAGGACGTCTTGGTGTTGCTTGGAAAGACGTGCATCCTCCTGTCGATGTGACGAGTGGCGTTGGGTGCGACTCCTTTCACGCAGCTCGTTGACTGGACCTGATGTTGTATAGCGGCGACTTTCCGCCTCGAAGAGTCGTTCTCGTTCTCGCTGTAGTTCCCGTTCCAGCATCTCCACCCGCTCGCGATTGCCGGAGTTACTTGGAGTGCGACTCCGGTTACGAGTGCGACTCCGGACACGGCTCCGACTGCGAGACACAGTTCGAAGAACAGGTGTTTCTCGCCTTCTGCTTGACTTGTCTAAGCCCCGACTTCGGTGACCTGTCTCGTCCATCGTCTGAAAGGCTTGCGTCGCATAGCATACGCAAAAACAAATACCACGTTAAGAAATGTTGTATCGAATTTTCACTAAGATTGTGGGGTAAAATAATATTGTAAATATCTCTGGAACGGTACGTCCTAGACAAAATCTGACCAAATTTTCACAACCCTTTATAAAACCCTTCAGGATATAACATACGATCAGAATCACTGTAATTATCAATATTCCAAGCTACCCACACCTTTTTTTTTTTTTTGCAATATTAACCGTTAATTTCACGTTTTCAACGTGCGTATCATAATGATCAGTATACGAGTAGTCACTAAAGTTTAGGTTCTAAAAATAGCTTGTACACATACACCAGAAATTCGAAATAAAAACGTTAGAATTAGATCACCCACATGATAAAATTTACCACGGCATCACTAAACTTAATCATATAATAAGAATGTCATATTACCATAAAACTACTAATTTGAATTTAAATAAAGTCTTCTCGCAATAATTTTATCAGTCAAAGATTGGGTGTGTACTTACGTTTGAAGTTTAGTTGCGAGATCCCACTTCTGAGATTTTGAAGATGATCCTATAACTCAGTGTCTGGGGCAGAGTAGATGAAAACTCGAAGTCAGGAAACTCAACTCAATTTATTCTTCGAATATTCTTACAGCATTCCCTTTTTATTTCAATCCGCTCAGCTCGGGCGCCCGTTATAGAATGTGTCATCGGCCAAGAGCAAACCGTCGAAATCGTCCCAAATGTTCTACCACCGACATTACTCACTTTTTAAAGTTGCCAACGTAAAAATATTCAACAATGAATAAGTCATTTAGTTAATTTCAAATCGATTACCGTTTATATCGTAGTCAATATTTGCAAACCCTAACATTAGTACGTGGTCGTCTTAGACAGATGTTGTTTTTTCGTGTAGTAATGTGCTTTTGTGTTTGTCCTTTAATTGTAAACGTTATTTTACAGTATATATCTTTGTTCAATAGCTTACGTATTAATATGCATGTGTTATATTTATTTAGGTGCGATAGCGTCATCGGTTTAGTTTAGTAGTGGTAATGGAATAGTAATAATTGTTACTTTGTTTTAACTATGTCAACCTATTTATAAACATTATGGAACGCAATAAAGATATCGAGTATTGAGTATTGATAGAATACGAGAGAGTAGTTATCACTTAAAGACCTGATAATTTCAATGAAAATTACTTTCAGTCTATCAGTCAAGATCAGGTGGTGTTACCGTAATATTTTTCATGAACGACACAATTAACCTCATAAAAGTATGTATCGCAGTAAGATGGTTATACCCGTGATGTAGTCTATTAAGATAGTTATATTACTAAATATCTGCCTTGTTGGTCTAGTGGTCCTAAGCGCGACTGCTGAGCATGAGGTCTCGGGTTCGATTCCCGGGTCGGGCAAAGCGCTAACGAATTTTTCTGTTATAAAATTCTCAGTAAACTCTGAGATAGAGTTTGGAATTGTGCCCGGTAGATGGCAATAGACTCACCACCTATTACATGGGACTTAATAACAGCATTGGTGAAATGTGGGTGTACAACTGTGTACACCTCTGCCTACCCCTTCGGGGAATACAGGCGTGATGCTATGTTATGTTATTACTAAATCGTGCTCGTATTATTGTTATATTCCTAGTGAGGCAGACTGTTATGAACCGCTTTCATATAACTATATTACGGTATAACGGTTCAACCATCTTATTGCGACGCATACATTAGATTCTTCCATATCAATAAGCTTTTCCTTAGAGCTATCGATTTTTATTAGCAAAACTTTTAACATTACATAATGTGCGCCCCTCCAAATCATGACCCACGTTCCATCTTCAATCATCTAATCCCCTATCACCAAACATCAACACACCGCAGGGCTGCCGCGATCTTATCGGCGCTCCCAACATATACATTACAATGATCGACCGCAGGGCCAGCCCTAACGCAACGAGCCTTTCAAAAGATAACCTGATTATCGCTCAGTGGGACCGGACAATGTACAGGGCAGGCAGAAAAACTTCCAAGACCGGAATGTAAGTGAACAAAACCGAAAACGACGAGGCAAACGATATACGTTGCCGAATACTATGTGTCACTCGGTGGTAGACACTCCACGATCTAACAGCTCCTGATGAAGCCCCTGTGCTAATGTGAAATACGTGTAGAGTAGTTGGTGATAGTTGCAATTTTTCACCGCTTGCATATATGCATATATTTGCGAGCGGACGGGCAGTGCACAGGTAATTGTATGACTATCCTCAATATTGTAGAAGTAGCTAGATATTGTATTTATTTGCATCCATTTTATTAGACTTCCGCAAGGTGACGCCTGAATCTGATCAATACTTTTGTGGATAAGTCAATAGAGCTACTTTAAAAACGCGTAACAATTGCTAAGTCAGGACAGGGGCTTAAGGGATGGGTAGCCACAACGGTAACACCTGGTTGCCTTGTAACCATACACAAAAACAAGATACATATTTCATAGTCTTCTTCTTTTCGTGACAAAGACTCAATATTTAACTACCTTAAAACGTTTGGACCAGTAAATGGCGGCACGTCAGGTACCCTTGACTGAAGCTAGCATTAGATCCTGAAGAGCAGACAGTGGGGCACAGTGGGTAGGACAACAGGTGAGATATAGTTTGCATCAGAGATCCGTAATGTCCGTAGGCTGTTAATGGACTTCCAAATTTGCTACCGCAGTCCGCCAACGGGAGGTAATTGTTTCATAATGAACCTCGACTTCATAATTCGTCAGCCGACACTAGCGGTTTAGCATTCTGCTGAACTAGACCTTTTTGGCGCATCCGTGTGGCATGCAATGACCGCTAACTACCTAATCGTTGTGTAAATTTGTTTCTTTTGATTATGTCTGCCTTACTAACTATGTCAAATAAACGTTCCCTTTCTTTCATTCGTTCTTTCTTTCATAAGTTTCTTAAAGCAAGAACCAAAATTTTTGTAATAAAACAGATAACCGGAATAACAAGCTATTACAAAGCCATTGTATTAAGGAGGTAGGCAGCATCTACCTGAGAGCTCATAACATTACATGGTACTCATTAACCCCCTTTGAAAGAGGGTGCTTTCGGCAATTCCCCTCTTAATGAACTGTTGCAATTTACGGGTAATACTCTTAACTCCCCTTAATCTTTGACGAAGGTAGACAGCAAATTGAAAATGTTATCTTGATATAAAAATATAAGTGATGCAAATGAGTGAAAATAAATTTAAAAAAAGATAGATTCCGCCTGAATCTTGTGTGAGTCTTAAAGTAAGTAAATACTTCTAACCATGTGGTTGATGAACAACCTAATCAGAGTTGGAACTTTACACAACAAAATCTAGAACATCTCTCAGGTGTGCTGATCTGGTTTCCTCACGAGGTTTTCCTATTTAGCAAGTGAAAATTTGATGGTTTAAAAGAGGTTGAAGTCAACAGAGCCTCACTAGATGGTATCAATTAAGTACGATACTAATGGCGTTTATTGGATCTGTTTATATAATTAAAAAAAAAACATAGATATTATATTTGAACATCTAGATCGTCCCCATTACATGTTAAAATTTGATCTACATCGAAAGCCTCGTTGGTATAGAAGTGGCTAGGGTGACTGCGGAACGTGATGGCTTAGGTGCGGTCCTCGAGCCAGACAAAGTTGTATTGGGATTTTCTGTTAAAAAAATCTCATTAATAGCCTTAGTTTTGAATTGTGACCGGTAAATAGAACCATACCACCTATTAGATATGCCTATCGGTAAAATTTATGTATACCATGTGAACAATACTGGTTATTCAAGATAAATCTTTGAAAAGCATTAACACATGCTTAGCGAACTCTAAAGTTATTATATTAAATGGTTCGGTCACTTGTATAGGGACTGAATTGATAGCAATGACGTCGCCATAAGACGTGTTAAAATATGGAAGAAGAATTTGCGGTGGTGAGCAGAGGTCGAGATGGCTTAGTGATCAGAGCACCTGGAGTATTTATCCGGGAGGCGCAGGTTCGAATCCTGTTCGCGACCGTATTCTTTTTCTATTTAATACTGTTTATGCCTGCATAACCCTTCGAGAATAGGCGTGATCTTAAGTCATGTTTTAAATAACAACCTTTTACCTTCTGTCTTGCTTGTATAGTGTAAATCTGTCGTCTGTAAGGTCAGTATTACAGCGATTGACCCAAATAGGGTGAAGTCTGAGTGGGGCATTACAGCGGGCCGGTATCACACGCTCTACTGACAACCTGTAGTCCCCGAGACTTATATAATCTGTGCTATAAGTGTATTGCACACTTGATATGGTCATGTGGCCCAACTCTATTAATTTATCTGTCTTTTATTACATAACTAGGTAATATCTGTCCTACTGCAGGACAAGGGCTTTTCATCACCACTTTAGCTCACTGTGGGTTACGATTTCAGACGAGTCCAGATAAATCTTTGAAAAGCATTAACGCATGCTTAACGAATACGGTCGCGAGCAGATTTCAAACCTCGGATAAATACTCCAAGCGCTCTGACCAGTAGCCATCTCGACCTCTGCTCACCACCTTGAATTTTTCTTCCACATTTAACACGTCTTTTGGTGACGTCATTGCCATCTATTTAGACTGAATGAAATTTATGCGGGAAGAGCAGGTTTGAATCTTGCTCACTCTCTTCTATTTAAACAAAAAATTGAAAAACACACATTGAAAAAGTCATATCGGTACTTACTAGATTTTAACTCACATACTGTGGCTCAATACGCAGACCTGTAACCACCTATACATTACGACGAAATTTTTGGGTGTCTGTTTGCTCCTGCTAATCTTCGAAACGGCTGGACCGATTCTGATAAGATTTTATTGGCAGGTAGCTAACTATATAAGGAATAACCAACGCTTATTATAATATAATAATGTGCGGGTAAAACCGCATGACACAGCTAGTTGGTAATATTAAGGTTCACGTTTATTAAGGTCATGGTAAGATGCTTTCTCAAAGAAAGCTAAGGAATATTGTAAAGCGGATACGAGGGGCTCGTGGCTACTTAAAAGCCGCACAGATCGATTGATCAAGGTTGCGATCCATGGAAGAATCTACCTAACCTGCCACCCACTCTGCCTAGCCTGGGAAAGCAATCAATCTTACCATGGCCTCAATACACGTAAAGTTCAATATTACCAATTACGTTAAGGTGGTGGGGTGTACGCCAATACTGATGCATCACCATAATCTTTATCTTTAATACTGCATGACGTGGTGATAACGTTAGAAAATAAACCCATTTATATGACAATTTTAACGCGAAGGAAAGCGTAAGGGTTTGTACACATCTACGTATCTAAGAACTACGTATGTATTTAAGGGGAAATAATGTGTGATTAAATCGGCAGTTCAAGATAAATCTTTGAAAGGCATTAACGCATGCTTAGCGAACTCTAAAGTTATTATATTAAGTGGAAAAAGAATACGGTCGCGTACAGGATTCGAACCTGCGCCTCCCGGATGAATACTCCAGACGCTCTGACCACTAAGCTACTTAGTGGTCAGAGCGCCTGGAGTATCCTCAATTTATCATAATTATATACATTTTTATACAGTCCACTCCTTTCCTTTGACTTATTGCTCCACGCAAGATCTATCGATATCACACGAACAATGTGTGTTCACCCTAAAGTATAGGAAATCATAAGACGAGTCGTATAACTGCAGTGCTCCTCGTAAAGCTACGGTTCTGTCTCATAAACGATTATATTATAGCGACGCGATTTATGATAACGTTTATGTATTTCAGCTATTGATGTTATAAATCTTTGGTTTCGGTCCTTAACTGACAATCTGCCTAGCCTTTTCTCAATTGCGTTATGGTTGGCTTCCAGTCCAGTCAGCTTAATGCTACTGGTATTAAAGCCCAAAGTTTGGAAGTGCGCCTGGTAGATCGCAATAGGCTGCACACCTATTACATGGGACATAACAGCATTGATGAAATGTGGGTGTACATTTCTGCCTACCACTTCCTGAAATACAGGCGTGATGCTATGTTATGTTATGTCCGAACCAACCTAGCATTTTCCCGACTACATGAATCGTCTTCCAGTCTAACCGGATGCAGCTTAATACCAGTATTTTACATGGAGTGACTGCCTATCTGAACTCCACAACGCAGTTACTGGGTAATACGATATCTCGTGGTAAGCTGGTTGGAAGCGACGTGTGAGACCGACGACCGCGAATGAGGCACCTATGGTTTAACGTACTCTCCGAGGCACGGAGGGGTCTCGATATGAAGAGATGGTCACCCATCCACAGACCGACCGCGGCAAGCGCAGCTTAACCTCGACCAATCGATCTGTGCAGCTGTTAGTAAGCCACGAGCCCCTCCAACTGCAAGTTAGTAACTGTCACTCCATCCCGTTCCCTAATCACGCTGTTTCTCACTCTATCTTTCAACGTTACTCCACACATACTTCTCAAAGCAGCTTCTTAACCAGAATATACGAATATTTACACACACATACAAGAATGCCATAGTTCAATGACCTCTGAGAACGATATGAATGTGCGTGACGCAACATATGTTATTTATGTGTTCTGTAATTACTATTGCGGTTAGGGGAGCGGGGGGGGGGGCAGCCATTAATCATAGGTGCTCATCAATATATAAACAACGCGTAGCTTACAATTAGGTTTGTGATAGGGTGTATTTAGGAATGGAATAAAAATTATATTCGAAAAGTGATTTCAGTTTTTTTTATTTATCAAGTGGAGCAATTAATTGAAGAAAAAAAATTATAAGGTTCTATGCGAATTCAGTGAAAACCATGAAGTGTCCGGAGTGTCTCATCTACTACGGCGTAGCGCCGTAGCTCTTTCGTAGCAACGACGTAACAGCAGCGTAGCAGCGGCTAAAACTGATTTACAGATTTTATTACGTAACTGATTCTATCACACAATAAGCCTTAAGTCAAAGTAGTTTTAATACCTCCCTCCTGAAATTGTCCACAGCCGGGTAAAAAAGGATCGATTTCTCATATTTTTCGACATAAAAGCATTAATGGGTAACGCCGTAAGCGATTTAAAAACTCAAATATATTGTATGAGAGTTGTATGGTGTGAAAAATTATGGGAAACGCGACCGCCGGCGCCAACCACACACTCATACATGTGTTTAAACACACATAATGTATTTTAAAAGATAGTTCATTCTGTAAATAGATTTTTACAAAACTAATTTTTATATCTAGAAGTCACATTCGGCATTTTTTAACTATTTCTAAGAAGAAATGCCGAAACAAACTCAGAAGTTAATCTTAAACACCCAGATCCAGAAACGATTACCTGTAGTACTATCTCGACAACTGCATTCATCGAACCCGCGACTCGTTTCACCAAAACCACTCGGCCAGTCACTGACCTAATTGAGCTATGAACTATAGTACTCAAACTACAATATTAAATGGAAAAAGAATACGGTCGCGAACAGGATTCGAACCTGCGCCTCCCGGATAGATACTCCAGGCGCTCTGACCACTAAGCCATCTCGACCCCTCATCAGAGGTCGAGATGGCTTAGTGGTCAGAGTTCTTTTTCCATTTAATATTGTAGCTTTAGAGTTCGCTAAGCATGCGTTAATGCTTTTTCAAAGACATATCTTGAATTATAGTACTCAATTTCACCATAATACTATTAGCTGAATTAGTTTTAAGTATTAAGTAGGTCACCCTTTACCTACCTCGATATTTTTAATGGTGTCACTAAAGGTTGACGCACACATATCACTCTGGAAACGGCAGGTTAATGGCGCAACTCAATTTCAATGACAGCAACTTTGATTTTGTCAGTTCAACAGAATACATTGCATCGTATCGTGCATCTTAGTAGACGAAGAGGTGGATATGAAGTTTACTTTGTGGAGCATACTGCGCAATGTAAGTTGTTCAAAGTTTCAGACCGTTTGTGACCACGATCAGTGCAACCTGGTCGAAACGTCAAGCGATTCAAAGGTATTTATTGCGCGTCAATTCCTGTTAGTATATAGTAATATCATTAGTTTAAAGGTTATTAATCTTCTAATCTAAAAAATCTCGGGTCACAGTGTTTGTTTTCGAACTCTTCTGAAACGGCTTGACCGATTTTTTATGTTTATTTTTTTGTATATATTTAGGTAGGTCTGAAAATAGATTTTTAATTTTTTATTCCCCTAGGTGATTAGGGTGTCCCTAGGCATAAAAATTATATTGCAGAACACGTTTGCGGGCACAGCTGGTACCTAATGATATATTGTAACCTTTTAAGCAAAAGTGTAAGTGGTATTAAGTGCCGTTCTTCCTGTGAAATAAAAAAATAAATAAAAAATAAATAAATAAAAAAATTCAAATTGACTGACTGCCTCGTTGGTTTAGTGGCCAATAGTGATATGAGATTTGCATAAACATCATAATATCATAATACATAGTAATACATAGATAGATAAAGTTACAATATTAAATGGAAAAAGAATATGCAATTTACATTTTCAAATGTGCCTGGTAGCTGGCAATAGGCTCACCACCATGGGACTAAACAACAGCATTGGTGAAATGTGGTTGAACAATTGTGTACACCGTTATCTACCCCTTCGGGGAATACAAGCGTGGTGCTATATGATTTTATATTTTTTAAATGCATTAGCAATGCGTAGGAATACGTCCGTTAAATATTTTTGTGCATTATTGGCAGGATTCGAACCTGCGTGTGTCGGATAAATGTCGGTGCAGTCACCTGTATGACTAAATAGACAGCAATGACGTCACCAATAGACGTACTAAAATGTGGAAGAAGAATTCGGAGTAGTGAGCAGAGGTCGAAATGGCTTAGTAGTCAGAGCGCATGGAGTATTTATCTGCGAGGCGCAAATTCGAATACCGCTCACTACAGTACTTCTCTTTGCACAAAAAAATATAATTTCGGAGACATTCAGTTAAAATGTTCCTATCAGACACTAATGTACAGACAGACCACAACGATCCATTACCAACTACAGTTTAAAAGTGCTATAAGCGTCCCAAAAAAACCCAAAGTTAAAGCAATGCTGATCCGTTACCATGGCGATACGTATGTGACAACCTTTAGTCACTTTTAAACGCTACCAGACACTTATCCCACAAAGATAATCCCTGAGTCGGAAAGCGATCTCCTAATACTCTAAGAAAAAGGTTAGAGTGGAGTAGACGACTAGCTTTATTCAAAAAGGTCAAAATATTAGGCGAATATACACGATATTGAATTAGAGATCCGCTCTGGCAACATCCAATCATTTTGTGAGAGCTGCCCGGAGTAACGAGGTTTGGATGGTATCATGTATGTATTTACGATTTTATTCATATAATTTTTAGAGTTCCCTATGAAAAGAGATTTTTTTTCGGGTTGTGAGTTTGTCAGTTATAAATGCCACAACAATTTTACAAAACACCTTTTTGATTAGTGAATGGAATAATATCATTGATTTAGAAGCAGATTTCTTTTAATTTTTATTTGTTGTAAATGTATAATTTGCATTATCAAAAAAGCGCGTTTACAGACACATATCTCGCATGCACACACACACCGACTCGGAACAAACAGCCGGTCCCTCGGCCACTGCACCAATCGCGCCGACAATTCCGCCCTTATCTAAAATTATAGGAACACCCAAAGCTAAAAATCTGGAATAATTAAACATAATAGAAGTTTATAAACAAAAATATAAGAAAAGTAAAACAATTAAGTACTCTAACCAGAAATATTTGCGTAAAAAATCTTACAAACATACTTATACAGTACCAATTCCGAAGTTAAAGGCGAACTGACAATACGGCACCTTTCTTTCGAAGATACAGAACCTTCAATGCGCGAATGCGACTCTTACTTGGCCGGTTTTTATTGATTGGTACTTCCTTACAGAATTATTTGACTTAGTAAGTGCATATTTTACAAATGGTCTATAAATGACTGCCTCGTTAGTCCAGTGGTCCCAAGCGCTACTGCTGAGCATGAGGTCCTTGTTTTGATTCCCGGGTCGGGCAAAGTGCCACCTATTACATGGGACTTAATAACAGCATTGGTGAAATGTGGGTGTACAACTATGTACACCTCTGCCTACCCCTTCGGAGAATACAGGCGTGATGCTGTGATGCTATGTCTATAAATTCTTCTTCTTCTTATCGTGTTGTTGATGATCAGCCTAGTGTTAGACTAAGATAAACCTATGTTCCCGTCTCTCTCGCGCACATGTAATTTGATGACTGATGTGTGACAGTGACAGGAATAGGTTTGAGTTTTTTGAATGCCTCGTTGGTCTAGTGGTCGGAAGCGCGACTGCTGAGCGTGAGGTTCTAGGATCGATTGCCGGGTCGGGCAAAGCGTTATTGTTTTTTTTTTTCGGTAAAGTAATTTCTCAGGTGTTAGGGAGTTGGTGGTGGGACAACCCCGTGCTTCGGAGAGCACGTAAAGCCGTGGGTTCTGCGCCTGATCTCTCTCCGGTCGTGTCAGATTACCGTCCCATCGGACTATGAGAGTGATGGAAGAAGGAGTGCATCTGTGTTTGCGCATACACTTGTGCACTATAATATCTCCTGCGTACTTGGCAGATCTACCTGGAGATAGGCCGCCGTGACCGAAATACGGTCTGGAGGAGTTTTATCAATTTAATTTAATATTTATAATTTATTACACCAAGCACATGTTTACACAATAATTAGTTTAATATCTAGTTATAAGTAAGCTTAAAAATAATGTACAATTGTGTCTGTTTTTTAGCATCAGCTGCCACACTACGAGTAGGTTTAAAGCCTGTGTTTCAGCATGCGGCGCCTCCAACCTTCGGATGAAATCAATGCTAAGTTATGTGCACGTGCCGAGTAATTTGGATTTATCTTGATATTAGAGCTTAAAGGGGTTTGGGCCTCCGGTACCCTCACTCACTCGGCGAAACACAACACAAGCATTGTTTCACTCCGGTTTTCTGTGAGGCCGTGGTATCACTCCGGTCGAGCCGGCCCATTCGTGCCGAAGCATGGCTCTCCCACGGTGAAAGGTGTGCCACTTTCTTCACGATGTTTCCTTTACCGTTTTAATTATACACACATAACTTCGAAAAGTCAACGGCGCGTGCCTTGGATTCGAACTTGCGACTTGCCAGTCTAATGGTTTTACCTCTAGGTTATCACTGGGGCAATACATAAATGAAAAGCGGCTAGTTGTGAATATATATTTAAAAAATAAATATTTTTTATGACTTATCATCGTTACGCTCTGATTCAATTTCAACCTTTTCCAGTTCAGCGTTTGAAACCAATTTTCTTTGCATGTCTGACATATATATGCTTAATATATTTGCAGGCGAAGTTTCTTAACAAATTAGGACCTTACCATTATAGAACCTTACTCTATGCATCGGTTTTCGTAGTCTATTGGCTCCGGACATTAAATTATTCTTTAAAATTCCATTTCCGACAAGTGATAGCAAAAAATCGTACCAAAGGTCGACACAAAAAAAGAGTATTAATTAATTTATAAAGTAATTACCACAATTACTTCGCAAAACCAAAAAAGTATATCTTTTTTAAATGGCCTAAGAAACGGTAATTACATTACCCCGTACAATGGGAGGGAAGGAATCCTCTTTGTCGTTGTAAAAAGGTCCGTAAACGAAGTATAAAGGTACTTGAGAGCTGCACTCGCTCAATTAGCGAAGCTTTGAGTGGACAGCAACTTTTATTACTCACTCAAGTTCATTTGATTATGTTTGAAAAGTGAGGAGGTCGGACACTTACGCCATTTTTCTGTCTCCGGATACACAGAGTGAATTGTTCAAGTGGGCGTGGTTGGCCGAATCCGGAACTATACGGAATAGTGAAAATTGCTCAAAGGAAATTCGGGCCCGATTTTGATGAAAACATACATAGCATCACGCCTGTGTTCCCCGAAAGGGTAGACAGAGGTGTACACAGTTGTACACCCACATTTCACCAATGCTGTTATTAAGTTCCATGTAGGTGGTGAGCCTATTGCGTTATCGGGCAATGTGATATTGAATTTTCTAATAGAAAAACTCAATGCCACTTGGCCCGACCCGAGAATCGAACCCGAGACCTCATGCTCAGTAGTCACGCGTGGGAGCACTAGACCAAAGACGCAGTTAGACAAGAATCGAACCCGTTGATTTTGGAAAAAAAATACATACTGTGTTAATATAGTCCATCTGTTAATATTGCTAATTTGTTAAATTTAATAAATTCTGAGAAGTACTGACATACGACAAACTAACCTAACAAACCAACCATTTTGATGGTCGAGAGACTGTCTTCAACTACTTTAATGCTTAATCAAGTTTATTTGTTATAATAAAACAACTTTTAACCGGATTAATCGCGTGTATTATTGGTTTTTGTTTTGCAGCATTCGTGGTCGCATGAGGACTAAGGTGTCAGGCGCCATAACAGTTTATTTGAAATTATTTCAATCACAGTTAGAAACGTCAGGAAAAACAAAAACCAATAACACAAACGATTAATCCGGTTAAAAGTTGTTTTATTAAAATGTCTAGTGATCGCGAAAACCTAAGATATTACAAGTTTATTTGATTAGATTAGAAAAAATACGGTCCCGGGTTTGGTTCCCGAGTTGGGCAAACGTGTTATTGGGTTTTCGTATTAGGAAATTCTCGATAGCAGCCCGGAGTTTTAAACAACATGGGACTTAATTACGGCATTGGTGAAAAGCGGATGTAGGTACAACTGTCTACACCTCTGCCTAGCCCTTCGGGGAATACAGGCGAGATGCTATAACAAAGTTCTACGCAACCAAAGACGAATTAAAAGCTACTGCGTACGTAATATTTATGACGTCACAACTCTCGCCTAAGAGGCCGAAGGGTCGCTTAACGTCGAGTAATAATTATGAGTCTCTTATTTGTGGAGGAAATAATTATATGATCACACCTATAGCTCTCTGGAGCCTTACAAGTGGCACTTAGTATTACTTAGGGAGAGCTGACTCAAATATTAAGTGGGTAGTACAGTCGGCGACAGAAGTTTATTAATACGCACGAAACTGCACCGACTCTCTAGTGCAGATTATTGTGATGTAAATGACTTCTAATAAATATATATAGACGCGAAGTGCTTTGATTCCACGTTTATTATAAGAACCGCGAAACAGTGGCGCAGGTTCGAATCCTGTTCGCGACCGTATTCTTTTTCCATTTAATATTGTAACTTTAGAGTTCGCTAAGCATGCGTTAATGCTTTTTCAAAGACATATCTTGAATTATTAAGGTAATTGCATTCTTTACGACATTGTATTAACTGCAAAGTTAGTCGTGTCGGTTCGGTCACTTGTAAGTACTGAATTGATTGCAATGACGTCGCCATAAGATGTGTTAAAATATGGAAGAAGAATTCGCGGTGGTGAGCAGAGGTCGAGATGGCTTAGTTGGTCAGAGCGCCTGGAGTATCTATCCGGGAGGCGCAGGTTCGAATCCTGTTCGCGACCGTATTCTTTTTCCATTTAATATTGTAACTTTAGAGTTCGCTAAGCATGCGTTAATGCTTTTTCAAAGACATATCTTGAATTATTAAGGTAATTGCATTCTTTACGACATTGTATTAACTGCAAAGTTAGTCGTGTCGGTTCGGTCACTTGTAAGTACTGAATTGATTGCAATGACGTCGCCATAAGACGTGTTAAAATATGGAAGAAGAATTCGCGGTGGTGAGCAGAGGTCGAGATGGCTTAGTTGGTCAGAGCGCCTGGAGTATCTATCCGGGAGGCGCAGGTTCGAATCCTGTTCGCGACCGTATTCTTTTTCCATTTAATATTGTAACTTTAGAGTTCGCTAAGCATGCGTTAATGCTTTTTCAAAGACATATCTTGAGTGGAATGCGCTGCCGGAGTGGGTCTTCCCCTATAGTTACAATCTGGGTGTCTTCAACACGCGAGTGAATCGGTTTCTTCTAGGCAAGCGTGCTCCATCGTAGACCGCATTATCGCATAACATCAGGCGACATAGCGGTCAAACGCAAGCCTATAAGCTAATATAAGAACATATAGACATCCGGAGTCCAAAAAATTACAATGTTAAATATTGTAAATTTCGTACTCCGGGAAGTTAGATAGATAGTTTCAGAGGTCAGACATTCTGTGGATTTGGTTGTTCATTTGCTCTTGTCGCTGACTTTACAGAAAGACCAAGAACTGTATGTTAAAGTTACAATATTAAATGGAAAAAGAATACGGTCGCGAACAGGATTCGAACCTGCGCCTCCCGGATAGATACTCCAGGCGCTCTGACCACTAAGCCATCTCGACCTCTGCTCACCACCGCGAATTCTTCTTCCATATTTAACACGTCTTATGGCGACGTCATTGCAATCAATTCAGTACCTATACAAGTGACCGAATTCTTTTTTCCATTTAATATTGTAACTTTAGAGTTCGCTAAGCATACGTTAATGCTTTTTCAAAGACATATCTTGAACTGTATGTTAACATAAAAAAATCAATTTTTTTTTTTTCGGTTCACGACTTTAAACAACTATGAGATCATAAAAACCTTATTTTCGTGTAGAAATAGAACATCGGTGCATAAAGATATCCATCGCCTATTTCTACTAAGACCCAAGTTCAATAGAACAACAACAATATAACAGATGTTTTAGACAAAATTACCAGTTTGACATGAACTTTGTGTTTGTGTACCTTTAAACACTTAAGGTGCTTTTCCACCAGCGACGCGAGATGAGACGAGAAAATGCGTGGCGAAAACAGACAATATATTACATCCGTTACCAGTAGAATACGGTCGTGATAAATACTCCAGGCACTCGGACCGCTAACCCATCTCGACCTTGCTCACTACTGCGAATTCGAATCCTGCTCACAAACGTATTTTTCTTTACACAAAAAAATTATAACTTTAGTGTTCGCCTCGCATGCACGTTTGATAGATTTGTCTGTTACGGGATAGTCAGAAGCCTGAAAGTCCGACAACCAGTCTTACCAAGAGATATGGTGTTACCCGGTAACTGGGTTGTTGAGGTCAGATAGGAATTCGCTCCATATAAAATACTAGCTGCATTCGGTTAGACTGGAAGCCGACCTAGGCTACGCTAGGCATATAGATTGATGATTTTGTATGAGTTAAAAAAAAATAGCATTCACGAGGCATTGCGACGACCATGTTTCTGTTGTAAAGTTACAAAATACCCCATGTGCGCAGTAACACAGTTTAATATTGTTTTAACAAATGTTTAATAAAAGTTTTTGTGGGGAGAAAAACACATTCGCCAACAGGTTTTGAACCTGCACCAGTTTAACTCTCAAAATCTCTTTTCAATCCTCGCCAGTCCAATAAAGCTACGCTAGAGGATAATAAATATTTTGCCATACAATTGCTCGCGTCGCCTAGCCGGTGGAAAAGCACCTCTTGTTCCTTAAAACATTGAAACTAACTCCATTCCAAGCTTGTTAGTACCTGTACGTAAACTTGGCTACAATATTGATATTAAGTACACGTTGCTTGAACAGTCCCCTAAGTTTTGACGAGGGCCGATAGGGCAGGGTCGCGACCACCTTGCCGTTTAAATTGTTTACCTTAGTACAGTCTGCAACATAGATCGGTTAATACCTCGCAATTCTAAAATTAATTTATAAAAAAGATTACTAAAATCAACAATACATAATGATGTTTTTTAAGATTGAGTATTGGGTAGATTCAGGCGTTACCTTGCGGTCCATTACAATGCATGCAAATAAATACAATATCTAGCTACTTCTATAATATTGAGGGTAGTCATGCAATTACTAGATATTTTATTTATTTACATCCACTCCGTGCTAGCGTGGTGATATAATACAATACTTGTGTCTTCTCTGTATGAAAAGAGGCCCTTGTCCTGCAGACGGACAGTAATGAGCTGGTTAGATATTTGTGTTCCTGACTGTACCTTGTTACAATGGGGCACAGGAGATTGAATCAAAGTTGTAGTGTGTACGTTTATGATCATAAATTATAATTGGTTTTAATTACCTATATATATATGTAGGAGAAAGGTTTGAATAATAGGATCGGGGGTCTCTATGTCTGTAGGATTTCAAAGGTAATCGTCAATAAAACCAATATTAAGGCTCTCCGCCACTGAGAGCACGTTTACTTTGGGTTAGTGATTAGTAGTGAGTCACTTCATATTACATTGTACAATGTAGGTATTCAAATATAAAATCAGAGGTAGGCTAGATAAGTCAGAGTGAAGAGGTCCGTCCGCCACGGCGGCTCGCAAGAGACTAGCGTCCTCCTTCCGCTCGCTGTAGTCGCCGACTACCCGTAGCGCTCGGTGTTGCCATCTCCGACATATACTATTATAGATAGTAACAAATATCCCAGTATTATTATATTAATCAAACTAAGTTAATACGCCGAATATTTTCCTGTATAGGTTGTGTAAGGGTGGAAGATAAAAAGTCGATTTTTAAAGATTTATTCTAATTTTGCTTTGTGTAAATTTATCGAAATGAATATTATAAATAATGTACATGAGAGTACTATGTAACCATTTACAATGATTTTATCCGTTTATTTTTTATTGTTGTCCGGCAGATAGAGTATGTCATGCTCACTAAAATGTCCCGCCGATGGTGGCGTGTGTGTTGGGTCATTCGATTCCCTACAACATGGTTGAGTTGGGTGATGCTGACGCATGCGTCATGTTCGTGAACGGGCGCTGTCGGTTGGGACTGGTCATCTCTAAACTGTCATAGCAAAATGTTGAATTGTTAAACTAAACTCTTTTAGTATTGGCGTCATATTACATTGTTCTCACATACTATTTTGCAACAAAAACAGTGTAACCCATACTATTGTAAAAACCTATATGATGAAAAAGAGTAATCGTGGAGTTTCTTCCCCGTTCTTCTCCATAGGAATCTACACTTTGGAACGTGGCAACTAACTTCTGACAATTCAAAAGTGTCTGTAAATGGTTTATTTGCAATAAATGATTTTGATTTTGACGGGTTATATATATGCATCTAAGTACGATGTATTTTTAATTTTTATTGGGCTTGCGTTTGAGCGCTACCTCACCTGATGTTAAGCGATCGTGTGTTCGACGACGGAACACGCTTAAATAACTTCTCAAATACAAAATAAAACATACAAAAATACCAAAAAAACATCACGCGTTTACAGTTAACTGTCAATAAGGTATTATAACCTATTTAATAATACGTGAAGCAAAAACGTTGTAACCCTTTTTACTCAAATTACGAGGCCGGAGGAGTATGAAATTTGGCACAGATAAAGTTTATATGGAGAAGGAGTGCAGAAAGCTAATATTTTTATATAATAATATGCATAAGTAATACATAAAATTAATAAAAAAAAAAAACATTACACACACTACCATGCGTTTGACACACAATATAAATCTATGACAAAAGAACATTTAAAATGTATATGAGTTGTGGTCGAATTTCGGCCAATAAGCGACCACTAGTTATTATTATTACCCAAGAATAACTTGATCACTCGAGCCTTAAACAACACCAGATACCTATCCGAAAACAGACCATGCCGGTGATGCGCACAATAAAATTGTTAGTGAAACGCATCATGCGTAAATGTGTCGGAATTCGAAATAACTAGAAGCTCTATAAAATAGCTTCGAAGTAGTTATTTTACTTTGTCGGTATTATGATGTAAACTACCTCGTTGATCTAGTGGTCCAAAGCGCGACTGCTGAGCATGAATGTCTTGGGTGCGATTCCCAGTTTGGGCAGTGCTATTGAGTTTTTCTGTTACGACATTCTCAGTCGCAGCCCGGAGTTTGGAATTTTGCCCGGACCTCTGCCTACCCTTTCAAGGAATACAGGCGTGATGCTATATATTGTGATGTGAGTGTGCCAGGTGAACTTTATAGTTTACTATATTATATTACTAGCAGCCCGTCCCAGCTGCACACAGGTGCAAACTTTTTTTTTTGAAATTTTGTTTTAAACGATTTTATGACAAATTTTTAACACCTTGGGTTACATTATTGAAAGTTAGGAGGGATACCTTGTTTTTTCTTTTTTTTATTGTCGTGTGGCAATCCTCATGGATGCCCTGCACCTTACGGTGAGGGCTATGTCGGACTCCTACCGACTAAAACTACACGGCCATCTCAGCTCATAAAGAAGGAGCACCGTTAACTCGAGTAGATCAAACCAGTGCCCCTTTGTGCCATGCCTTTAGCTCCTCCGGGGAAACAGAACACTTTCCCCAAATCCTTCACAGTGTACGACTACATGTGGGTCTACACAGGGTCACAGCGCCCGCGACCCGAATTCTCCCCTACCACTGATGGTGGGGATACAGCTTTTCTCTACCTGGGCTGAGCGCGGGAGCTGTTACTTCTCCTTTGGCGCCTACGTCTCCGAGCAGGATCGGCCCTCTCCCGATCCCTCTCTGCAGCCTTCTTCTGGAGCATAACTGATTCACAGAAGGAAGCTACGGCCGTCCAAACCGCCTGTCAGCATAGCCAATACGACCGCCGGCAGAGACAAATATTTTCCAATCTGGTCGACCAGAATTTGCCTCTCAGAATCCCATGCAGGCCATCCTAGAGCGTGTGTTGTGCAGTATCATGGTCACTTGTCCTAATATTTTCTAGCAATAAATATAGCCTACGTTAGGTTAGGTTAGGTTTAGGTTCAGGGATAGTGATATGATGAAAGAATTTCTAAATCGGGCTAGTATTTTTGAGTTTATACGTTACAAACATACTATAATACAAATCTCTTTTTAATATGTATTATATTTCCTCCTTATAATATTATATATATTTGAGTGTGTCAAAAAGTACCGGATTAATTGCGAGTATTATTGGTTTTTTGTTTTTCCTGGCGTTTCGTTGACTTTTTTAATGTGTAGTGATCGCGCAAACCTAAGATATTACTATCAAAAAGTACCATTATAAATGGTAAACTAATCCTCCCTCCTTATAATTTGAATAAACTAAACATATTTTGATTTTGATTTTGCTACGTAGGTAAACAAACTCTACCAATTTTGTCAATGTCAACATGTGGTTAAAATTTTCATTCTAGGAGGTGTCCGTGTAACTCACTGGTGACCTGATCCGTTTTCTACCACAATTTCAATACAATTCCCTCGGTTCCCTTACATTTTGGGAAGCTATTTATTGTGTAAATAGAGAAATAAAAATATAATAGAAATAAAATATGTTGTTGCTACAAAAATTGCTTGCTGATTTAAAAAAACTAGGTCTGACACCCCATGGTATTATTTTTGTATGTATTCTGCAGTATCTGTGCAAATCAACAGAATGTCGAAAATATTCAAATCAAATCAATTTATTTATTTGCTACAATATGGTGTACATATTCTACAAATTTAGTCTACTTATCTATCAATCTATATAAATTTATGTTTTATTAATTGTATCTTTAAAATATTCTTTTATATCATAATAAATTTTACTTAAAAGGAAGGTGTTTAACTTGTTTTTAAATTTGGAGAAAAATAATTGTTTAATGGCTAAGGGAAGGTGGTTATTTATTTTGATTGCCACACAATATGCATTTTTTAATATCTCATGTTTTATTGTAGGCAATTTTAATTTATGCTTGTGTCTAGACATATTTGCTTGTGTCAAGACATATTATCAAATTTATCAAAGACTTCAGTCCAATCCAATATTAAATAGACACCATAAAACATTGCGTAATTTAAAAATAAATTGACCTACATTACAGTTGCCTCAATTTTAAAGCATGTTGTCTTCATATTATCCCGAATCTATAATCATTTTTTAGACATTTTGACATTTAACAGTACGAACTGACGTATTTCCAATGTCAATCGAGCGGAATTATTTTCAAGAGTAAGCTCACAGGATGTTGTTCTACTAGTATACAGATTCTTAATATATAAAGGCATGGTACCGGTAAGATTTATTTTGAGGTAATAGTGGCTTGCAGCTGTCAGGGGCGCAATTGTAGAGTCATCGGGTGATATGTCGCGTGTCGCAGATTCAAATCTCGCACGAAGCTAAAGATTTATTTAACCAAATCACCATCATTAGTTTCTCATTTCAATATATATAGGTGGTGAGCCTATTGCCATCAATCGGGTATAGTTCCAAACTCTACTGCAACTGAGAATTTCTCAACAGAAAATCACTAAAACATTTTGCCCGAGCCTAGAATCAAACCCAGGATTTCACGCTCAACAAGGTAACACTAGTTCAAACATCAAATTAACTCTCTCTTTCTAACCTATTCACAAATACGTTGTGGTCGAATTCCAGTTCTAATCGGATGCAGCTTATTATCAGTATTTCACATGAAGCGATTGCCTATCTAACCTTCAGAACCCAGTTACTGGGTAACACGATATGTCGTGGTATGACTGGTTGTTAGACTTTCAGGTCTCTGACTACCCGTAACGGGTGTCATAGATCTTAATTTAATAAACCGAGACGACGGATTAACGTGCTCGCCTAGGCACGGAGGGGTCTCAATATGGTATTATGGTCACCCATCCACAAATGAACCGCGGCAACCGATTTATCTGTGCGTCTGTTACCTCTAATACATCAATTGTAGTGTTACCACATTGCAGTTGACTATAGTAAATTTGTAAATAATTGCTAAATAAATATCGCCAGGCATATTATTCTTGCAATACAAGGAAACTTGAACTTCGATAGCAATAGCTTCGAAAAACGACACGGTAGCTCAGTTGGTAGAGTGATGACACGGAATGTCAAGGGTCACGGGTTCAAGCTCCGTTCGTATCTATTATTTTTCAATGTTTCCTTGAAAAATAGAACTTAATTAATATAAGCATTACATGGCCTAACATATATAAAAAAAAACATTATATTATCCACAATTACTAACATATTTATTATCTGTACACCTCTACGGCCAAACATGACTGCCCGTTTATAAAAATGTACTATTATAACCTGCATGCTAAACACATGTACACAAATCAGATATAGAATCTTAAACAGATAAAATATTTAAATTTATTTAAATTCTAATCACTTTCACATCGACTCCTTACACGGATACCTAATAAATTAAATCTAATAAAATAAGGCTTAGTTTAAAATAATTCTGCTCGATTGACATTGGGAATACGTCAGTACGTACTTTTAAATGCCAAAATGTCTAAAAAATAATTATAGAATCGAAATACTTCAAAAGGCAACATGCTTTATAATTGGGGCTGTTGGGAAAAAGTCGCAGGAGGAAAGAAATACTCGCAGGAGGAAAGAAAAGACTCGCAGGAGGAAAGAAAAGACGTCTGCACTGTTTGATGATTTGATTTAATGTGCCGAGTAACACAAGTGTTAAACTTGAACTAACGAACGAATGAATGAGTGATTGAATGGATACAGTTTAATCTAATATGAATTAGTTTATTAAATAATAGTGAGGATTGGATTTTTGTAATATTCCAACAGGGGCAACTGCAGTTTTGATAAATATATTATAATATTACGCGTCGTTTTGTGGCGTCTATTTAATATTGGAATTGGCATTAATTTCAAGAGTAACTCCACTTGTTTAAAGAATTGTACTTTAGTGTTCGGTTAATTAGCGAAGTAGACAAAGTTAAACCGTCGTATATGGATCCTTCTAACTACCGTCAAAGATGCACAAGTTGCAACTAAGTGAAGACTCACGTATCACTTGCTTTACTTGATAACTTGGTTGGTGCAACTTCAGTCTTCTTCGAGTGATAAGATTAGTGCCAAGTTTGACTGTCTCTTAAGTTTAGTGGATGTAAATGTAGTTGCTAAATGCGAGGTTCTGTGTTCGTTACTAAGGTGAGGCCGCGGTTGCACCAATTAAAAAATAAATCGTATTCTTATTTTATATAAGGTCCTAATTTATTAGGTAATTTCCATTAAGGTTAAGAGACGAACTGTGAATTATTTTCCAATTGTTTTTATTGTAATTATAATATTATTTTACGCAGATGAAACTGCGGGGCATAGCTAGTGTACTAACAGTAATAAATTCCCGTAATTATGGTAAACCAATCAAATATTACACATTTTATGAAACATAACTAAAGTTCTCGCTAACCTCGTGGGTGCACGAGCGCAGCGGGCTTCTAACTAAAAGCACTTTATGTTATTATGTCGTGTAGAATTCAGTCCGCTGTAGGGCGCGCCCCCACTGAGAGCGGGCGATAACACACAGTCACTTAGTTCTATCGTCACAATTCCTTTATTCAATTAAAGTAACTGTTTCTTATTTTTTGTTGGCAACTTAATAGAGTGTAAGAAGAGAAGGGAGCCTTTGTTCTTTTTTTTTAACGGAGAAATTGCCTATCTTGGATGAGCCGTGAGAACTGCAATGCATGACATTCACATCCCTTCCAGCGCGAGCCCACTTCTGGGCCTTTCACATTCAAATCTAATGCTCTTTTGGCGATGTCCGGGTACTCTTGGCATCTTGATTTTTTGTCCTGCAGTAGATATTGTAGGCTCCAATCTCAATAGTTCTGCACCTGTCAGGAACTCTCCATGGTTGTATTCTTATGGTGCAATCATGGAGAGTCTCCGGTTGGTGTCGTAACTCAATTTAGATTAAAACTCTCACAGGGGCCTCTGTGTGTTTTACCTGTGTCTCCAAGAAAGTCCTCCAAAAGATCGGGTTTATTCCCGAGAATAAAGAGAATCATTATTAAACTTGGCTTCCATGTAAGTAAGCCCAGATATTTTGTTTATTATTTTACCGTTAATTGTTAATGGAACATAGTATTTTTTTTGTTTTTTGTTGTGACTCTACGAACTCTGCATCTTGGTTAAAAATTGTGGCTTGTACCACTACGCTCGTGTACTCGCTGGTGTGGTGGCCCCACGGCGTCGCAGGTTTCAATTTAAAAGCATTTATATTATACGGCGTATGGAATTTCAATCCGAGATAAGGTAATGTGTCACTGCGAGCAGGTGCATCTTGATATGGTAATGTTGAAAATAACCTAACCAGCCTATAACTGTCCCGCCTCTTTTCATACAGAGAAGGCACGAGCATTGATAACCACGCTAGCGCACTACGGGTTGGTGATTTCAGACCATTAAGTACGGCGAACATGACAGCGCAGCATCATCCTTCATAAGCCCTATATATTTTTTTATTAAAAAATCATACATACATAGCAGCACAACGATATTCACTGAAGGGGTAAGCAGAGTGGTCAACACCACCCGTGAAAATCCGCAACCCCAGATTAGTCACAGATGCGTTGCCGACCTTTTGAAAAATCATTTCTTGAAGGCCCCGTAACATAATGATCTCTAATCGCGAACCCGCAGTGAGCTAGCGCGGTGATCAATATTGCTACCTTCTCTGTATCTAGAGAGGGGAGGGCAGTACCTTTATAGCATCATTATAATAACACGTCAAAATAAGGTGTCAATAGCACCACAAGCCCCCAGGCGACAACACCGTAAGCGTTTATTATTCGCACCCTATTCACTGAACAAGGATCAAAAGCGCTCCTAATACATTCATTACTGCCATTAATATTCAAATCAGCTCGTTCACAATACCGTGACGTCACACACGAACCCCAAACAATGAACACAAACTCTAAATGAACAATCACGTACGTTGTTTAGTTTGTGCGCTTTGTAGCGCCTGATCAATTTCTCGTAGCAATGTTTTGTTGACGACGATAACGAATGACTTCAGGCGCTCGGTGTTTTGTTACGATAGGGTCGTTTTATTTAAAATGGCATGTAATCTACTGATTTTAGATGTAAATTGCTCTGAGAAAAGCAATAACATCTATTATTTCTCCTCTATTACAAATAATAGGTATTTAATTCAATTAGATTTGATGATTTTGAGGGGCTCGTGACTAAGCAACAGCCGCCCAGATCGATCGACGTTAAGCTACGCTTGCCGCGGTCGGTCTGTAAATGGGTGACCATCATTTCATGCCGACACCCCTCCTTGCCTCGGAGAGCACGTTAAGCCGTCGGTCCCGGTTGTCAAAATAAGATCTACGACAGCCGTTACGGGTAATCAGAGGCCTGAAAGTCTGCCAACCAGTCATACCACGAGATATCGTGTTACCCAGTAACTAGGTTGTGGAGGTCAGATAGGCAATCGCTCCATGTAAAATACTGGTATTAAGCTACATCCGGTTTGACTGGAAGCCGACCCCAATGTAATTGGGAAAAGGCTAGGCAGATAATAATAATAATCGAAAAATAAGTTTTTTTATAGTAACATCTTAGGTTTGCGCGATCACTACACATTATAATAAAACAACTTTTAACCGGATTAATCGCGTGTATTACTTTGCAGCGTTGCAAAGTGTTCGAAAAGTCAGGAAAAACAAAAAACCAATAATACACGCGATTAATCCGGTTAAAAGTTGTTTTATTATAATAAGTTTTTTTTTAAATTAAAAACCTAACGTTTGGCCACCAACATATAGGTATATATTCTCCGTGTCATGAGAATTTGTTGTTTCTTAAGTTCTTATGTGGTTAGCAACGTTATTACACGTTAACACGCAATGAACATGAATTTGTCACAATTTATTACATTGTAACATCACCGTAACATTTACTACCAGACAATATTTATCTTTTTTCACCTCGTAATTTAACGACACACGAACTAAGGGATCCACCTAGGGAAATATAGATATAGGCACATAGGCGTAGATGGGGGGGGGGGGTCATGGAAACTCGAAACGTATTTGCCCACCCTAGAAAAAATCTATAGGATTGAAGAATTATTAACTGTATAGGTAATCGCTTTTAATTTAAGATTCAATTTTCAATACCAAACCTTGTGTAATTAAATTATCCAAATTAAATATTATCAAAATCGTCTCTCGTCTCTGTAAGTTTATAAGTATGTAGGTATACTATTATAGACTAAACGACTGTGGTTAATTATGGTGGACGGCTGCCCCCCTAGACAAAATCCCTAGCTAAGCCCGTGTATAGGCGTCAATTCTGATGTAGCTCGCGGAAACTAAATTTAAAGCCTGTCTGTTTACATTTACCTACTATACGAGTCTCAATATGAGTGAGACAGGACGAATTAAAATGCGACATTCGAATTTAAGCAGCTCAAATTAAAATATCCGAAATTTATTAAAAGGCACACTTAAAGGTGGCCACTAAAATTAGAAATGCGAACTTAAATCGTATGGAATTTTTAGGTCGACAATGGTTAAATTTAAATTTGATATCTCTCAAATTCATCTTATCCTCCTCTTATAGTAACTATTAGTAAGAGACAGCAATGCTCTAAATTTACTTTACTTTGCTACATCAGAATTGACGCCATTGTTTGTTTTTGTTTTAGAAATTTCTTTATTTAGTAAATATAATTTTATTTACTAAATAAAGAAATTTCAAAGTAAGTACTGTATTCTAGCAAATTATGCAAAGGAACAGTAAACACAGAAATATTGACACTTTACCAGACTAATAGGCGTCTTGACAAGTTTACAAATTATTAGGTTTGAGACTTTTTGTAACTAAACGTAATTTTTCCAATTTCACGGTATAATTTTTTGATTAAAGTACATATATATAATGAGGGTTACTTTAAAATAAAAACTAGAACACGCTAGTGGCGTAGATATTGCTAACGGTTGCCCAGGTGACGCCATAGTGACTATTCTAATTGACAGTTCAGATAAAATACATACTTGATCAAGTAAACAGCAGCGTTGTATCGTAAATACTGAATAAACGTGTTGCGCCTGATTGGAACGTGTTAGCAATGTTTCGTTCCGTAACATTGCTACTATAACGATTGTAGGCGTAGCTATTGGTAGCATTTAATCCAAATGCTGGCTCCGACGTTGTCAATTTGTCTAAATAGCGAGCATTTAGCAGTTGTTTTGTGGATTGCAGTGTTGGCACGCAATTTGAGGGAATATAGACAGCATTCAGTATAAACTAAGCAATACCGATACATATGTTTAGTACAATTCATTACATACATACGTAGGTAGCCTCACGCCTGTATTACCCAGAGAGGTAAAGTCCCAATGTAATAAGTAGTGAAGCTTATGCTATATTCGGGACATAATCCCATTTAACAGAATAATTTAATAACACTGTCCAACCGGGGAATCAAAAACAGGAATTCATGCTCAGCAGCAGCGCCCACAGCTATTAGGGGCCGTCCATTAATCACGTGAGGCTCATAAGAGGGGGAGAGTATTTGGCAAAAATCACGAAAAATCGCAATGGGGGGGTGTAGTAAGACATCACGTGTATTTATTTTCTGTACCTATTTAAAGATAATATTCTAAAAATTTTAAGATTCTTTGTAGGTCCTTAAAAATACACGTGACTTTGGGTGGGGGTGCGGGGTTAGTCTTAAACCTCACCACGTATCACCAAGGGGGAGGGGGGGGTTAAAAAATGCTAAAAAAAAAACATCACGTAATTATGATGGCCCCTTTAATTAATATGGAAGTATTAAAAATTATGACTTGATAAAAAAAACAGTCCGCTTTACAATAAAAGCTATACCTAGATAGGTAGGTAAGTAATAATTTGTTATTAGATAATATAATTAATTAATTATAATGTAGATTTATTTTACCTTAACTTGCGAGTATAATGAATTCAATAAATTAAAACGAGGCTTCACCAACTTCAAAGTTATACGACTAAAGGAAAATTTCCCGATAGCCATTAAAAGTTCAGGATAAAGGTAGGTACTTTAATAATTATTATAATAAGTACGGGAAATATAAATGACTTATTATGGCCTAATGAATTATGAGTAGCCAGCCGAATTATTTTCGAAGAATACTTTTAATTATACAGGGAACATTTTGAAATCTTTGAATAATTAAACGTAGAGCAGCGTCAAGGCAATCTCTACCTTATTACTTTAAAATACCGTTTATTTTTATGCATCAACAACATTTTTCGTTCGCTTGAATAGGCGGTAAAGTCTGTTGTTTACTTTTCACGCAACAATAATGCGAAAACCACAAATTTACATAAAAATTACATTGTACCTATCCATCATGTAGCGGGAAACAGCTGAAATCAAAACTTTAGACAGCTTCTGATTGAGAAGTTACGGCCCCCTATTCTTCTGGACCCGCCGCCATTGTTGTAAAGCCGGAACCCCTACCTGTATTATATCTATTATACATTTTTGCACGTCATGAATTTGAGGTCCTGGGTAGATTCCCTGTTCAAGCAAAATGTTATTCGATTAATCTATTGGATTTTTAGCAATTGTAGTTGTAATTGACAGCGCGATTGGCGCAGTGGTCGTGAGACCGACTGCTGCGCTGCGTGTCGCAGGTTCGATTCGTGCACGGAGCAAATATTTGTACGATCTACGGATAATTGCTCCGGGTCTGGGTGTTTGTGTGCATGTGAGATTATATATCTGTAAACGCAGCCACGACACAGGAAGAAATTCCTAGTGTGGGGCAACGTTTTTATATAAAAAAAAAAAACCTAAACATAAACAGCCGAGGTGACATGTTGGTGTACTCTTATTAATTATTTATTGTTCACCGGTCACTACTCACGTGCATTTGTCGCGAGTTTGACTCGCGACGTTGCCGCGAGCTCAGCTCAAGGCTAAGGGCTCCGTTCCAGTTCGAAACTAGTCGGGCAATCCCGAAGAATGCACGTGAGTAGTAACCGATGAACAATAATTAATGTGAATGTGCCTCACGAAAGTTATTATACAAAAATTGTGTAACTTTTGGAATATAGTCGTGATGTTGTTATGTTCATACTCCCATACTAAGTTGTCTTTAGTAATAAGAATCTTATCTTAATCGTAATAAAGTTTAAAATACAAAAACTGACTCGACGGAAAAGTGCGGACTAAAGACTTGTAAATTTTAAGAGGTAATTTGGGTAGAAAAAATACGGTTGCGAGCAGGATTCGAACCTACGCTTCTCGGATGAATATTCTAGACGATCGGTTAACTAAGCCATTCCGACCTCAGCGTACTATTCCGAATCCTTGACATTGCACATGCGTTGGAAAAAAATATCTGCAAGAGGTATTTAATTTAAGAAAATAAGACAAGATTGTAAATGAATTTGGGTTTGTATAATGGCTATTAATATTATTTTTAGAAGACACGAGCCACGGAAGTAATGTAATAAAACCGTTGCGAATGTAAATTATCGAAACAATAGTCTAGGAAGTCGATACGACGGATCACTACCTGCCGAATATCTGTGCCGATGTAATCTAAATATATTATAAATGCGAAAGTTTGTGATGCCAATGGATGTTACACTTTCACGCAATAACTACTGAACGGATTTGGATGAAATTTCGCACACAGATAGCTTATAACCTGTATTAATACATAGAATACTTACTGTTATCCCAGCTGGACACAATTCTGCGTCCACGCAGACGAAGTCGCAGGCAGAAGCTAGACTTTGATTATATACGAGTACTAGCATGTGTGTTAGCAATTGTGGGAAAAACTGCGGGTTTCTCCTATATTACGTCATGTTATAATAGATTGAGAATGTATAGAGCATCGCAACATAACAATACAGAAATCAACTCACTTTCTTCTTTTTTTTTGTATAATAACCTTCGTGAGACACATTCTTAATTACTCATTTATTACTTTCACTTTTAATGTTAATACTTGCCATGGTAAATTCGCGGTTACCCAAAAATGGTTTTATTATTAACAAATGACTGCAATTAAAGCTTGCCTGTGATCCCTTTGGTTTAAAATTAGATTAGATATAGAATATAATTTCCCTGTGAAACAATGCACTCATGTTTACGTAATAATACAAATTAGGAAATAAATAATTATTTATTTATTAACATGACTTTCATTGACATCACAAGCTGACCAGTCCCGACAAACAGCACAAGGTATGTCGATTAAATTAACCAATTCGTTGTGGACTCAACCACTCGATACACAACGCCACCATCAGCAAGACTTAAGTGAGCATGACAAACTCCTAGCCTAAAGTTCAAAATAACAATCTCATAATGGCCACAACACACTCACTAATTCATTGCTTGCTACACTTCTGCTTACGCTCATTACCTAGGAGGGATATCCAGATTATCCACTACAAACTATTAATCAATTTCTACACAGATTTTTCCAATCTTAATCTTGCCAATGGGACATTCATTGGCCTTGAAAGCATCTCTGTTATCGAGATCAAAAAGTGTAGTACTCTCAACTTTTTGGTCTTCACTATTGCTCCAAATCCACCTATCTGTATCCGAATCCTTATTATTTCTACCGTCCAAAGGTCTTTGAGTCACTTCGTTATCTTGGATAGTCTTGCTTCTGACATCAGTATTATTTTTGGAAGTGTTCTTATTAATAAAAACTATCACAGTTTTGTTGTGTGCATTTTGGTCCGTGTTATTGTGTGTCGTATGATAATTATTCGTGTTTACAATAAAATTGTTGTATATTTTTATCGGACGATATGTTTTATCTGAAGTTGTACTGTTCATTAAGTTACTGTTATTTGAATTACTATTAAATTTAATGGAATTAAGGGTAATACTTCCGTTTTTGTTATTAATAGTAAATAATAAATTTGTATTATTATTGGAATTAATGCTTCTTCTCTTAGTTGTGTTAGTATTGTTCTCCGTTGGACTTTGGTTTCGCTTACGATAGTCATTATTCCGAGTAATTTGTTGTTCACTAATGATCAATGAGTGGTTGACGTCATCCGATTGTTTACTAATTGGAGTTTTATTTTTATTTCCTTGAGCTTCATTCATGTACGTCCCGTTAATTTGTTTCACAACAAGTTCTTGTTTATTCTGGTTCACAACTTGGCGTCTGTCGTATGTATTTATATACTCTGTAGGATACTTAACATCAAGATTAGAATTTCGTAATCTATTGGAGAATTTTATTGCTTCGACCTCAGCGATTCTGTTCCAGTCGTCCTGTTTGTTTTCCCTTTGGTATGGATATTCCGTCCACCGCACTACACTATCACTATTTATAGACACTGCATCTTGATTGAATTCAGTATCACGTTTGGGATACTGGTTGAGTTGTTCTTGTCGACGTCCATTGGCGTTTTGATACGCGAAGTTATTACGCGGTTGAGGTGCAATAGGGCGATAGTTGACGTAGCTATCGTATGTCTCGTACCGGTGCGTAGTGAACGCAGAGCTCGAGGCAAGGAACGCGAATACGAGCACTTGCAACATTGTGGTTTATGACGTAATCACTGAAGGTCCGCTGTTGTGTTGTTATTGACGCGTGTGCACACGCCGCCTTCCCGCGTTGTACTGTAAGACGTAGGTACGTAAACACTGATTGTTTCCGCTACATCAGAGTTCAAATTGACCTTATGTAGGGAAGTTAATGTCGATATAATATTGTGTGACGATTCCGAACCTGAAGCGTTTACAACCTGCGAAGGCATTTTGCTACAAATGTAGAAGCGTCTTCTAAACTCTTTAATTCTTATGTCTCCCGATCAATTATACCAACATAGACTTTTTTGGCCCTGACAAAGGGTTTCCGCATGCGCGGCTGCTGAGCGTGAGGTTCTGGGTTTGATTCCCACAAAGTGTTATTGGGTTTCTCCTATTGGAAAATTCTCAGTGGTAGCCCAGAGTTAGGAACTTGGTGGTTTGACACACCCGTGTATGGGAAAGCAGGTAAAGCAGTCGGTGCTGCGCCTGATCTCTGTCCGGTCGTGTCGGATTGCGGTACCATTTGTCTATGAGAGTGAAAGAAGAGGGAAGGCATCTGTTTTTACGCATACACTTGTGCGCTATAATATCTCCCGCGTACTTGGCGAATCTCCGAGGAGATCCGAGGAGAGGCCGCCGTGACCTAAAATTCGGTTGGGAGTAGTGTATATACGTAATGTGACGTAAACACATAATACACAGCAGACAGCGCGGTTGGCGCAGTGGTCGAGAGACCGACTGCTGCGCTGTGGGTCGCAGGTTCTATTCCTGCACGGAGCAAATATTTGTACGATCTATAGATGATTGCTCCGGGTCTGGGTGTGTTTGTGCTTGTGAGATTATATGTCTGTAAATGCTCCCACGATACAGGAAGAAATTCCAAGTGTGGGGCAACGTTTTAAAAAAAAATATGCTCATGTCAACCTTTGCTACTTGCTGCGACTACTAGCTAATAACGCAACTGTGTTAGTAAATACTTATAAACAAATAGTGCTAACGACGCCCCGCGGTTTCACTCGTTGTTTTCTTTTTGCTCAGCTCCCAAGAGTCAGAGCGTGTTGTCTATGACCTTCCTCAAGACATGGGCTATTAAAAATAATAGGTTATTAAAATCCGACAAGTAGTTCCATAGATTAGTGCATTGAAACAAACGAAAAACTAACCGAACTCAGTTTTATTATATTAAAGTAATAAAACAACGTTTAACCGGATTAATCGCGTCTTCGAAACGTCAGGAAAAACAAAAAACCAATAATACACGCGATTAATCCGTGTAAAAGTTGTTTTATTATAATGTGTAGTGATCGCGCAAACCTAAGATATTACTATAGTATCCAAATATAAAGTATCTATAGATGTTCACGTTGTGTTTGTTAAAAGATTTCTATTTAAATACTTGATTTATTAATTAACATATTTATAAACATGGTTGGCAGCCACACAGATCTATAGATCGAAGTTAAGTTGCGCGTGCTGCGGTCGGTCGGTCTGTGGATGGGTGAACATCATTTCATGCCGGGACCCCTCCGTGCCTCGGAGGGGCCTACTGTTCCTACCGATTATAATGAATTAAGGGATATGTTAAAAACCAATAGCATCACGCCTGGTTTCGCTAGGTAGAGCTGTACCTCTTATACTCTTATTCTTTATAATAGAAAAATTATCAATTCTAAGCTCCGGCTGCTTTGAATACGTAATCGCATAAATACCCAATAACACTTCATAACTTCGGCTTCGAACCCAGAAACCATAAACTGCCTTGTTTGTCTAGTGGTACCAACGAGGCAGTTTATGGCTTTTACATATTTATAAGCATGAGTAATTTACAAGTACTAGTGTTGTAAATAAATAAATAAAGCATAATAATTGTTAAAGATAAAAATAATTAGCATATAGGGACTGAATAGATAGCAATGACGTCGCCATAGGACGTGTTAAAATGTGGATGAAGAATTCGCGGTGGTGAGCAGAGGTCGAGATGGCTTAGTGGTCAGAGCGCCTGGAGTATTCATCCGAGAGGCGCAGGTTCGAATCCTGCTCGTGACCGTATTCTTTTTCCATTTAATATAATAAGTTTAGAGATTGCTAAGATTGCGATTTTCAAAGATTTATCTTTAATTGTTATGGTAATTGCATCTTTACGACATTGTATTAACTGGGAACTTAGTCGTGTCGGTTCGATCACCTGTTTAGGGACTGAATAGTTAGCAATGACGTCGCCAAAAGACGTTAAAATTTGGAAAAAGAATTCGCGTAGTGAGCAGAAGTCGAGATGGCTTAGTGGTCAGAGCGCCTGGAGTATTTATCCGGGAGGCGCAGGTTCGTATCCTGTTCGCGACCGTATTCTTTTTCCATTTAATATAATAACTTTAGAGTTCGCTTAGCATGCGTTAATGCTTTTCAAAGATTTATCTTGAATAGAACACTATATTTACGCATCACTACCCATTACACCAGTGCACGCGGACTTCGGGTGGTTCAGCAGCGCCTTTTCTTCCGACTTACTTAACAAAAAAAAATATTTAAGGATAGTTGAGAGGTGTAGCCGAATGTAAGATAGCCTCTACTATTCCTCAAGAACCTGGCTATCATATACAATTTTTTAAATCCTACTTGTTATTTCAGAGATTAGCGCGTTCAAACAAACAAAAAATCTTTTCCGCTTTATAATGTTATACATTACTATACTAGTATAGATTTACCTAAGTACTTATATTAAACATTGTTCAGACTTCCGACCGTCCATCCGTTGAAAGTTCACAACTATTCTAATTTATCGTAAAGTTAAACTGGCACAGTCCAACTAATTAGAAATGTTGATCTCTTTTGTTTATCTCTGGACAACATTTATTGGAGGAAGGTGGGCTATTTTCCTACATAAGTTTATTGAAGACTAGCTGTGCCCGCGACTCCGTCCGCGTGGATGTCGTAAAATCAAATGTTCGACGTGATTCTTTAAATTGGCATAACTTTTTTATTTATGAACCGATTGACATGAAACAAACACTAAATGTTAATTAATGTTCACCGGTTACTACTCACGTGTATTCTTCAGGTTTGCTCACGTTTACTCACGTGTAGTCTGACTCGCGACATTGCCGCGGACTCAGCTCATGACTAAGGGCTACGTTCGAGCTCGAAACTAGTCGGGCAAATTCGAAGAATACACGTGAGTAGTAACCGGTGAACATTTTGTTTTTTATGGAATAGGCGTCGACCCTCAGGCGAGCCGTCTGCTCGGTTGCCGACCGAGCAGACGGCTCGCCTGATGGTAAGCGACTACCGCCGCCCATGGACACCCGCAACCCCAGAGGAGTCGCAAGTGCGTTGCCGGCCTTTTAAGGGGTTTGGGCCTCCGGTACCCTCACTCACTCAGCGAAACACAACGCAAGCGTTGTTTCACGCCGGTTTTCTGTGAGGCCGTGGTATCACTCCGGTCGAGCCGGCCCATACGTGCCAAATCATGGCTCTCCCACGGTAAACAGTAATCCTATAGTATTTTCTAACTTCGTTAAAGTTAGTTTAGAGAGTTTCAAAAACAGATCTTGTATTAATTTAACGCATGCGAACCTGCTGACGGGTCTCAGTGCATAATAAATGCTCGAATGCTGGAGCTTAATTAAATTCTACACTATATGCACAGACGGATGGACATTGCACATAAATTTACTAAATTACATGCTTCATGAAATCACCTTCATTTCGACTGAAATTCAGTATTTTGTAGTTATCATAAAATTCTAGAATAATTTGGTATAAATATGTATAAATTTTTGAAACATATTATTGCATGCGTAGCCAACTCTAAAGTTATAATTTTTGTGTTTTCTGTCATCTATTTAGATAGCGATGATGTCACCAGAAGACATTAATTTGTGGGGGGGAAAAAACATATAATAAATAAACAGAGGTCGGCACGGCTTAGTTACACCTGGATTATTTATCCAGGAGGCGCAAGTTTCAATCCTGCTCACGACCGTAATTTTAGTACAAAATTTTTTTTGTTTGTTTAGCTTTGTCCCTCTATGTGAATTTCCTTTGTGAATAATCTTTCACACACAGAGCCGGAACAATTATCTGTGTATGTCCCTTGCAGGAATCGAACCTGTCTCGCACATTGATCATTTACTTTTGATACCAACTGTACAACACAGTTAAAATGTAAATAATGATAATTGTGACAATATCGACCTTCGCCATGTTAACTATCCAAACACAGAGATCAAAACATGATTTTAAAATAAATACAGTTACTGTTGTCGAAACGGCCATGTTGATTTTAATTAATAAAATATTTTACGAAGCGCAATGGCGTTCAGCGTACAGCCTATAGTTTATTTACTTTATTTAAATGTACAATTACACGTGCACGTAGAAGCTCCGTAATTGGCAATATATTTTATTTAGTTTACATTAGTAACATTGCGAGCTTTCATACAATCTGATGAGTGATAACACGGGTGTGTTATATTTATAGAGTAAGTAGCTGATGCCCGCGGGGATGTCGGATATCGCGACCAAAAGTAACCATGAAATTTTGATCCCGTTCCCGCTTTATAATTGCCCATTTATTAAAGTATTCAATTGGATAGAGTATTTTAACTTTAAGAAATAGACATATGTCATTGCAGGCTTTTCTGTAGACCTATATAAGATACACAATGTCACCATACATCATTTTGTTATATCTCAAAGGGTTTAGGCAGTGTTTTCGTTGTAAGCTCCCAGACGCCTTATTTTTTTCCTACACCTCCAACAAATATCATCATATTTTAGCCAATGTATACAAAAACTTGACAAATTATATACTAAAACCTTCCTCGAGAACCACTCTATCCATTGGTGCAAATAGCATGAAAATCGGTGCAGTAGTTTTTGAGTTTATCGCGAACAGACAGACAGACAGACATACAGATAGACGCGGCGGAGGACTTTGTTTTATAATATGTAGTGATAGTGATATGCATAATATATAAAATTACTTTAAAAATTCTACATAATTATTTAGTAGCAAAATTTTCACTACGAAACATTAAGCCAGGAATGACTCTAAGAAGAAGTTGTCATAAGAAGAAGTCAGATTTTCATGCCAATTTTTTGTTGTGGTTTTGCGCGGGTCGGTCTTGCGTTTTCGCGCGTTAAATCTTTTAAATGCAATAACGCATGGCTAACGAAAAAAAGTTATAAATTTTGTGGATAAAAGATACGGTTGTGAGTATGATTTGAAGCTGCGCCGCCCGGATAAATACTCGAGGCGTTCTGACCGCTAAGCCATCTCGACCTCTGCTCACTACTCAGAATTCTTCTTCCACATTTTAATACATCTTTTTTACCGATATCAAAAAAAGGAGGAGGTTTCTCAATTCGACCGTATATTTTTTTTTTTTTATGTGTGTTCGGCTATAACTTCGTCGTTCATGAACCGATTTTGTTGATTATTTTTTTGTTGGAAAGGAGATATTCCAAGGGTGGTACGTGATAAGGAAACTAGGATCTGATGATGGTATCCCAGAGATATCCAGGGGAACCTTCGAAAATCGTATTGAATAGTGCGTTTGTTAATTTTTTCATTAAGTATTTTAAAGCACTACTATTTAATGAAGGTCTGGAGTCGATCTGATGATGGAGCTGAAAGACAGTCGAGGGAACTCTTTAACAATTAACAGCAATTACCTGGTGTTTGGGCTTGAATAATTTTTATTGATGAGTACTTTACACCTCGATAGGTTGTGACTGTCATTAGGGGTCTGATGATGAAGATGAAGTACAGTCAAGGGAACTCCTCAAAGTTTTAAAGTAGCTACCTTGTTTTGTATGTATGTCATAGCTATATTGTTCTGTATAAATTGTTCTTTTAAAATTATTTAATTATAAGTAAATTTTGCTATTAATTTGTGTAGTATTACTTTATAGTGTAGTCGATTTTTGAAGGCGGTTTTTATTTTTTGTTAAAATTAATTTTGGTGACGTCATTGCTATCTAATCAGACCCTGTACAGGTGACTGAACCGACACGACTAACTTTACAGTTAATACAATGTCGTACAGATTCAATTACCTTTAACTTAACTCATGCTTATTGAACATTAAAATTGTACAAGATAAATCTTTGAAAAGCATTAACGCATGCTTAGCGAACTCTAAAGTTACAATATTAAATGGAAAAAAGAATACGGTCGCGAACAGGATTCGAACCTGCGCCTCCCGGATAAATACTCCAGGCGCTCTGACCACTAACTAAATATGGAAGAAGAATTCGCGGTGGTGAGCAGAGGTCGAGATGGCCTAGTGGTCAGAGCGCCTGGAGTATTTATCCGGTAGGCGTAATGTGGGTGTACAATTGTGTACACCTCTGCCTACTCTTTCGGGGAACATAGGCGTGATGCTATGTTATGTTAAAGTTCACTACGCAAGACCTTAGAGTCAGCAGCCGTGCCTGCGGCTACCAGGGAGCTTGTTTATAATAATAATAATAATTTGCATTTCTGACAGATTCTCTTTTCTACACTACCTGTCGAAAATCAAATCTATTCCGCGAATAACAGTAACGTACAAAAGAGATAAGTATCCAGTGTCGTCAGATATAGTTGAAACTTTCTTAGAACCGATGGACGTTTTAAAATTTAATTTAATTTAAAAAGTAGATAATAAACACTTCATTAATTGAATTAAGTTTCAATCGAATACATCCATGGGTTTCTAAGAAAACTTGAACTATATCTGACGACCCTGGATACCTATCTCTTTTGTCGACTGTAAAAATAAAACCAAATTTAGATGAAAGTAAAATCACACAATTCCATAAAACAAAGAACAATGTTCTTTTCCTTGTAAACGCAATATATTAGACAAGGAACTCGGGACTTATTTCATGGATCATTAAACAGCTGTTTAATAAAAGAAAAATATGTATAAATTTTGGTAGTAAAACAGTGACTGCTATTGCCAGTATAACTTGGTATTCTATGGTGGCGCTGCTTTCCATCGGCAAAGTAAACGAAGTGTCAAATTCAGTACATTCGAATTTAGTTCCATATTTTTCCGCGTGCCAATTTACTCAGAACTCATTTAACGTTTGTTTTCTACGGAGTAATTATAATTTATTTAGTAACTAAAACACGAAGTTACACAGTGAAAGTAGTTATTGTACCTATGAGTTGTGGCAGGTTTTCATTTCAGTACCTAAACTACTTACTTAGGTTCTCCCATCTAAATTTATTAGATATGGCGACAGGACGTTTATGAACACTACGTCTTACATTTCTATATTTTACATTATTCAATTCCTTCATTTACTTACAGTAACTCTGAGGGAATAGATAATTATTTCTACCATAACATAGCATCACGCCTGTATTCCCCGAGTGGGTAGGCAGAGGTATATATATGACGGAGAATGGTTTGAAGACTAGGATCAGAAGTCTCTATTTCTGCCAGGATTTCAAAGGTAATCGTCAATAAAACCAACATTAAGGCTCTCCGCCACTGAGAGCACATTTACTTTGTGTTAGTGATTAGTAGTGAGTCACTTCATATTACAATGTACAATTTAAGTATTCAATTATCAAGAAATCAGTGGTTTAGATAAGTCAGGGTGTAGAGGTCCGTTCGCGACGGCGGCTCGCAAGAGACGTTCTACTATATTACTGTACTCTGTGCAAGAGACTGTCTATTCACTCGACTCACCGTAGTCGCAGACTGCCTGCAGCGCTCAGTGCTACCACACCAATATTGTAAAATAGTGTTGCCATCTCCGACATATAGTTGTACACCCAAATTTGACCAATGCTGTTATTAAGTCCCATGTAATATTATAAAATACACATAAAATAAATTTCTCTGCTCACCCAATGAGCAATAGCATGACAAATATTATGTTTCTTGGAACACTATATACAAAACCACAGAATGTTTGAAATATCTTGTGAATTATAAACGATAAGACCGTCTAGTAACATTTTTGTTACTGATTATGTTATTATATTCATGTTAAAAGAAAATGTAGAGTACTTTTCTATTATTATTAACTTTACTTGGAAGTTCTAGTAAGATCTTGGACGCAAATCTCCTCCGAAACTATTAAATATTCACGTCCATTACAGTAAACGAGCTCCGTATGCGCTCTACAGACATTATTTCCCTTTATAATCTTATAAAGGTTAAGTTAAGTAAAAGATGAAGGAAAGTTCTTTAGATAGTGATCAATTTCACAATTTCTGTGCCCTCGTCGTAATTCATTAAAGGTCAACTCAACACATGTCTTTTCAACCGACGAAAAGGAAGAGGTTCTTGGGAACCTCCTCAAAAGTATAGTCAACAAGTACGTATATATTTCTTTTATCAAAAATCGGTCAGCCTTTGGCCACCAACTTGCCTGATGGTAAGCGACGGTATGGCCGAGGATGGAGCACGTGGATCCAGAATATATCTTGAACAGATATATTCTGGATCCATCCGCTCTTAAGTAGAGTGAATAGATTTGGGAAGAACGATAGTTAAGGAGTTGATGTACCTGCTCAGACTGTCTCCCACATCGGTTGCACTGGACTACATCCCGAAACACGACAAGGTCGTTTCATGGCATAGCTTCGTCCGGTAGGTAACCAGCCGCGGCCGAAGTCTCCCACCAGAGTTGTGTTGCCTGTTTTGCACCACCCAGGGGCCATGTATAGGGATTCTATTTTAAGGGTGCACTCCTACGGACGCGAGCAACTCCACCTATGACCACGCGTAACTTTTTATAGGACGGTCGGATTGAGTTTTTTTTTTATTTGAAAAAGGATACTCCAAAGATGGTCCTCTTAACTAAACCACCCCGTAAAGGTTGATTTAATAGGAAAAATAGGGAATGATATTTTTTTAACAATAAACCTTTTCTGTTGAAAGTTTGCATACATTTATGCTGTCACTACATTATAATAGAAACCTGGAGTTAATCTGATGATGGAGACGAAAGACAGTTGTTGGAACTCCTCAACCGTTTACAGCAGCTATCTCGTGTTTGGGCTTGTTCAATTCGTCTTGATGAGAACTTAAGCTGCCTCGTTGGTGTAGTGGTCCCAAGCGCGACTGTCGAGCATGCAGTCTCGCGTTCAATGCCCAGGTCGGGAAAAGTTTTATTGAGTTTTTCTGTTAGAAAATTCTCAGTAGCAGCCCGGAGTTTGGAATTGTGCCCGGTAGATGGCAATAGACTCGCCACCTATTACATGGGTTTTTTTTTTTTTGTTGTTATTGTGGCTTTTATATCACTTGGACCAGAAAAGATCTATTGTGATCGCCACTCTTGCGTTTAAATTAGAGCTCATCCCTTAACCCTGCCGCTGTGATGAACTGCAGGATTTTCCTAGGGGTGAGCTCTTTTATTTCATCCGGGCTAAAAATATATTTCTCTAGATGAGCGTAGCGCTTATGTATTAGCGGTCGACATCCCCCCAAAAGGTGAAGTGGTGTTTCCTCAGCCTCTACACACCGTCTGCAGGTTTGTGTCTCGCTTACATGGGACTTAATAACAGCATTGGTGAAATCTATCTATCGCTTCGGGGTATATAGGTGTAATGCTATATTGTGTGTCATCTCACATGCTGTGCACCTACACCCGCAACAGTGTTAGTAGAACATACAAATATTTGTTCTGGGACTCGAAAACCCAACACGCGGCACAGCAGCCGATCACTCAACCACTGCGTGGCATTTCTTGACTTTAAAAAGTACCTTTTAAGGTCTAATTAGAATAAATGATTTTGACTTTGACTTAACTACATAATTATTTAGTTTTCACCGCGAACGCCGCTTTGCCACTTGTATATTTATATTTTTCGTTATATCATTACACATTGTATGTTAAATGTATTTTATATCATTACCCTTTTAAAACCCGTCACTCAAGCGCCCATTAAAGGCTCTGTCTCTCAATTACGTGTAACGACGTAAACGTGAACAGTTGTCGCAATCTATTTATTTGCCACTTACAACCCATCAGCTTAAACATATTGCATAAGTATTTAGGTACTTCATGCTTCAACGAGGTATATTTCTGTTTTTTTTTTATGGCTTCTTGTCGTAGGAGTTCGTATACATCAACTATTATACATAAATGTATTTAATTAAAAAAGTAATGATAAAAACGTTTCCCAAATAGCACGCTTTAAATAATAGTGTATTTTTTGTTGTCATCTAAATTTAAATTTTTTAATAAAACTGATAAACTATCTCGAAAAGAGGTAACTTCAGATTTTTTTATCGAGAAATTTGTAAGATATCGTGTTTCTAATGGTAATTTTGACTAGATCAGAACTTTAGCTTCGCCAAGTTTTTTTTTTTGTTTGTTTAAAAAGCGTGATTTACATCCGTAAATTTGTGATTTTAGGGTAACCCAGCCTCAATCTCTTTGTGTTATATCAGAAACTAGAACTCCCCCAACACACGAGCAACGCTGGAAAAATTAAAAATAGAACATGAAAATATAATTATATATTTTCCAAACGCATTATTTAACGTATGCGTAGTGAACTCTAAAGATATAAATATTTGGAAAAAATAATATTATGGTAGTGAGCCGACCGAGCCGAGCTAGTGACGAAAAGCACCTACCTGCTTTATGTAAAAAAAACGGCTAAGTACGAGTTGGACTCGCCATGGAACTTTTCCCGAAATCCAATTTAAAGACTATATTTTTTATGATTTAATTACAAATTTATAGTGTTCAGATTTTTCCCTATACCTGTAGTATAAGACGATATTACTTGCCAAATTTCATAGTTCTAGGTCAACGGAAAGTACCCTATACATTTTGATTCCCTTGAGAGTGTCGAAATATACATTTTTTGCGGCATAAACGGCCGTATCTTTTTTTTTACATTAACTTCGAAGTTTGATTTTTTCACATCATCATGGGACAGTAGTTTTGAGTATATGGTTTAATTTCAACTCGATACTTCCACGCGTTCCCCAGATAAAGACAGACAGACGGACAACAAAGTGATCCTATAATGGTTTCGTTTTTTTCCTTTTGAGGTACGGAACTCTAAAAAGACTTGAACAGCACTCGACAATTAATGGTAATGAGTGCTTACTATGTCTTATAAAAATAACATATTAAGAGACGTGAGGTTTGGAAAAACTGGTGCCACCCAACTGAAGAAGCATTTTCATTATGCAGAATATCGTAGACAAAATAACACTGCTATGTAGTGTTGTGTTCTTATCGATGATCAAAGTCAACCGGGGCTCTTTGTGGAACGGTTGTGTGATCCGTCTTACAGGCTCGGCTCGGCTTATTGTTGGGTAGGCCAGTACAATGTCTCACTGCAAATAAGGCGAGGAATTTTGATTTTTTGGACCTATATATATAGTACATATCAGGCGATGTGACAAACCTAGTCATGCTGGTCAAGTTGTTCATCGTCCTATTTCTCTTTCTATCATATCATGTAATCACAATATACCTCAATCGCTCTGACATACTCACCTTACTTACAGAAAAGTGGTGCAACAGTAGTTTTGGAGCGGTACGCTTTTAAAGTTGACAAATGTAAATCATATATAATTATATTTTTTTAAAACATGTTGAGGCCATGTAATGCCTATATTAATTCTATTTTTCAAAGAAACATTGAAAAAATAAAAGACAAGAACGGGGCTTGAACCCGCGACCTTTGACGTTCCGTGTCATCACTCTACCAACTGAGCTACCTTGTCGTGTTCAAACCTATTGAATTTTCAATCCTCTTTGTATACGTCTTAAGGAGACGCCTAGTGATATTTATCTAGTAATCATTTACAGATTTACTAAACTCAGCGTTACCACTTTGCAGTTGTAAATCGCCGAACAACATCCCAATCCTTTATAAATCATATATAATTATATTTTTTTAATACATGTTGAGGCCATGTAATGCCTATATAGATTCTATTTTTCAAAGAAACTTTGAAAAAATAATAGACAAGAACGGGGCTTGAACCCGCGACCTTTGACGTTCCGTAACAAGTAATATAGGCATTACATGGCCTCAACATGTATTAAAAAAATATAATTATATATGATTTATAAAGGATTGGGATGTTGTTCGGCGATTTACAACTGCAAAGTGGTAACGCTGAGTTTAGTAAATCTGTAAATGATTACTAGATAAATATCACCAGGCGTCTCCTTAAGACGTATACAAAGAGGATTGAAAATTCAATAGTTTTGAACACGACAAGGTAGCTCAGTTGGTAGAGTGATGACACGGAACGTCAAAGGTCGCGGGTTCAAGCCCCGTTCTTGTCTATTATTTTTTCAATGTTTCTTTGAAAAATAGAATTGACAAATGTATTCAACACTAGTAGCAGCGCGCGATTTATGCCCCCCGTGTTATTCATTCAAAAGAATGAATCCACTAGTACTACGAACCAAGGACCTCACAGGGCATTTTTAAAGCGTTTTTAGCACCATTCAATATCTAACTAAACCAGGGTATCATAGTCTCCATCGCTTATATTACGCCGTTCTACATTTTGACCGGACAAACACGCGACGTACCGGGATGGCATAGCCGTAAACAAGTCATGATTTATTCAAAACATTTACATACAACGCTCCACACTCACTTCATTTCAAATAACCAAACATTTCTAGACTATTTGGCAGGTCGATCAACCGATTTTGATTTGTATTGCGAAGGCATAAAGATGGCATTGAAATAAAAAAATAAAATTTGAATGCCAGTACATTGCTGCGGCTGTCATGTGTCATGTGGTTTATGCAATAAAAGTCAAAATCGTAAAAACAAACTGTATATATTTAAAAGTAGTTTTATGAATAATCTGTGTTAGTAAATATTAAATAGAACGTGTGAAAGTCAGGAGTTTGTGGGTTTATAGGATATTTTGTAAGGAAAACTTATCTAGGTACTTTCATTATACATACTATTTTCTGGTTGAATTTTTGTGTTTTCGTGGAAATATTTTCGTATACAAAGTGAATAGTCTCAGTTGAATGTGGGAGCGGATCGGAAGACCAGCATGGAACCTACCTAAAATATAATTATTTCTTTGATAAACAAATCCGGATACATTTTAATTGTTTTTAAGATTGCTATGAAGAAATTCACACGCTCTATCAGTTTACTTACATACATTGAATAATTATCAAAACCTAACCCCTTTACCCCCCTAACCTAACCTAACTTTTATATTTTTTTCTACAATGTGTTTTTGTATATACCAGAATAAACCGTTACTATTTCTTTCTTTCTTTCTAATGTGTCATAATCTAAAAGAGAACTAATAATCTCCGTGATTTCTAATGTAAAATTAAGAAATAGAAATATCGGATTGAACCTTGCGCCCTGTGGTCCTTAATCCACGCACCCGAAGTCAAATACATAATCACTGCGTCATCAGATTGTCAATCACGGACTGACAGAGTGGGTTTTTATAATATAATGATATTTATAGAATTCTATAAAAAATACACTAGATATAAACATAGCATCACACCTGTATCCCAGAATGGTTACGCAGAGTAGTACTATTGTACTCCCACATTTCACCAAATAGTGGTGGTGGTGAGCCTATTCTCATCAACCGGGCGCGAATCCCCACTCAGAGATGATACTGAGTATTTTAGTTTGCCCGACCTGTCAATCAAACCCAGGACCTCACGCTTAGCAGCCGCTTGAAATTTTAAAGTATATGATAATCCCAATTCTTTTCGTTTTGGCCATAAACAAAACTGCATTTTTGGCGCCATCTGTTAACTTTTTTTCTACTCTAATGATTGGAAGTCAAAATACCATAGACAAAGATATGAATAAATAAAAATAAATAAAAAAATGAGACATTTCCTGTTATTTACCTGTACCCTTCAATTATTGTTCACCGGTTACTACTCACGTACATTTTCACATTTCACAGCGGTACATTCACGACGAAAAAACCGTTTAAAATTTACCTACAGAATACAGTGCAAAAAGAAAAAATCGTGAATCTTTTTCAATTCCGGCAAATAAAATACCACCAGCCGATTTACAAACAGACCGTTTGCTAAGAAAATTCTTGTTTAAACCGGGAAACGGGCAAGAGCGTCAGGGCCACGCACAAGGTTCCGTTGACTATTTACATGTGAATTAATAAGATCACAATAATTAAACATTTCAAGTAAATTATTGAATATGTTAAATTATTTTACGCAAAAGTCACTGGTATACTGCATAATTATTATATTTGCATGCGCTATTGTTTTTCAAAGATTTATCTTGAATTATTACGGTATATGCATTCTTTACGACTTTGTATTAACTGCAAAATAATATAAATTGTCGTGTCGGTTCGGTCACCTGTATAGGTAGGTACTGAATAGATAGCCAAAAAGACGTGTTAAAAATATGGATGATGAATTCGCGGTGGTGAGCAGAGGTCGAGATGGCTTAGTGTTCAGAGCGCCTGGAGTATTTATCCGGGAGGCGCAGGTTCGAATCCTGTTCGCGACCGTATTTTCTTTTTCTATTTAATATTGTAACTTTAGAGTTCCTTAAGCAAGCGTTAATGCTTTTCAAAGCTTTATCTTGGACGTACAGACAATTTATAAGAAATCCTCGACTGCCCGCGGAACCCTAATAAAAACGACGCGAACAAAAGGTAACTTTTCTGTGCCAATAAATACAAACAACACAGTTTTGCGTTTTGCCCAGCGGTGGGCAAATGTTTGCTTGGCGTGTTTGTTTAGGGCGAAAGGACTGAGTCCTAGGGACCGCGTGTTTGTGTATGTTTGTTTGTGTACCTTAGGACAAGGACGTGACAACAGGATTATGCTATTGCTGTTTTAAGATCATTTTGTCAACTTCTCGACCGTACGGGTATGTGGTTTGAAGTCAATATCTGTAGATATAAATAAAGTTAAATTTTTGTATAAAAACTTTCGTGAGACATATTCATATCAATTAATGTTCACCGGTTACTACTCACGTGCATTTTTCGGGATTGCCCGACTAGTTTCGAACTCGAACGGAGCCCTTAGTCATGAGCTGAACCCGCGGCGATGTCGCGAGTCAAACTGACTCAGTTTGACTCGCGACATCGCCAGACAAGTCTTTCAAATATGCATAGGTAACTCTAAAATTTTGGGGGCTGAGTTACCGGCGTCCGTAGGAGTGCACCCTTAAAATAGAATTCCTACAAGTAGCCCTGCCCTGCGTGTTGCTGTACAGGCAACACGACTCTAGTGGGAGGCTTCGGCCGCGGCTGGTTAACACCCACCGGACGAAGCCATACCGTGAAGCGACCTAGTCGTGTTTCGGGATGTAGTCCGGTGCAACCATTGTGGGAGACGGGTCTGGGCAGTTGCATCAACTCCCCAACTATCGTTCTCCCCAAATCTATCCACTCTACTTAGAGTGAATAGATTTATTCTGGATCTCTGTGCTCCATCCTCGGCCACACCGTCGCTTACAAACAGGCGAGCCGGCGGCCAAACGTAGCCCGATTATTGAAAAAAAACGGAAAAAAATTTGTTAATGTTATAATTTAACCTAGACCTCCCGGATATATCACTCTAGGCGCTCTGCCAACTAAGCCATCTCGACCACTGCTCACTACCTCGAATTCTTCTTCCACATTTTAATAGGTCCGTCTTTTGGTGACGTCATCGCTTCTGTTACATTGTATTAAGTGCAAAGTTAGTTGTGTCGGTTCTGTCACTTGTATGTACTGGATAGAGAAAGATATAACTTTAAGCTATTGAAATACAGGGTGGAAGATAAAACTGCTTCGTTGGTCTAGTGGTACCAAGCGCGGCTGCTGGGCATTAGCTCCTGAGTTCGATTCCCGGGTCGGGCAAAGCGTTATTCAGTTTTTCTATTAGGAAATTCTCGGTAGAAGCGCGTAGTTTGGAACTGTACCGGAAAGATGGCAATAGCACCTATTTGATAGGACTTTATAAAATCATTGATGAAATATGGGTGTACAACACTGAATACCTCTGCATACCCCTGTGGGGAATATAGGTGTGATGCTATAATATATTTTTGTGTTATGAAAGGTAAAAGTGTCGAAAAACTATAAACATGGATTTTGCCAATGAAAAAACCAACAACACCAAAGTAAGGAGGGACAGCAGAGAAATTAAAAATTATTAACGTCTCAAACAAAAAAAAAAATTGACTTTTGATTTAAATGTTTGACTCGCGACATCGCCGCGGGTTCAGCTCATGACTAAGGGCTCCGTTCGAGTTCGAAACTAGTCGGGCAATCCCGAAAAATGCCCGTGAGTAGTAATCGGTGAACATTAATTGATATAAAAAAAATATTGTTTCTGTTTTAATTTAATTGGTAGAATATATCGTAAGAAACATTATTTTTAAGTAGGTACTTTTTTAAATGATAGGTTGTGTACTCAAAATTAAAATAAACTGCCTAGTTCTAGTGGTCGCTAAACACGGCTTTTAAGCGTAAGGTCCGTAGTTCGATTCCGGGATCGGGCTAAATATTATTAAACCAATGACACAGAAAATGGCTTCCAGTCAAACCGGATACAGCTTAATACCAGTATTTTACATGAAGCGACTGCCTATCTGACTTCCACAACCCAGTAACTGGGTAACATGACATCTCGTGGTATGATTGGTCGTCAGACTTTCAGTACCGTAACGGCTGTCATAGATCTTAATTTGACGGCTTAACGTGCTCTCCGAGGCACGGAGGGGTTTCGGCATGAAATGATGGTCACCCATCTACAGACCGACCGCAGCAAGCGCAGCTTAACCTCGATCGATCGATCTGTGCAGCTGTTATTTAGCCATGAGCCCCTCTGACACAGAAAAATAGCGATAAAATAAAATCACTTAACAAAATCACAACTAACACATGGATCATTGTTATCAGAACGTAATTACATAAATAAATTTAAAATACGAAGGCATAAAATCTACACTTTATTGCAAGACAGCATCATTCACTAAAGTGTCTGTTTACGTCCAAGAGATCCCTCTAAAAGGACCCACAATAGGATCTAGCCGACATTCCCCTACATCTCGGATATCAAATAAAACCTTCTCCACGATCTTTTACGAGTGCTTCCGACAAAACCCGATCTCGGCGCGAATAAAATTGAATCATTTACGAATGAGATTTTGATGCGAAATAATCCGGGAACGGCCTCAATGGTACGGGAAACAAGAGACTCGGGATTTTAAGTCCTTAAGTATTGAATTTGAGTCTCGGGTTGAGCCATGTTCAGTTTGTATCTCTTTTTTAATTATTTATATTTAAATTTTCATAGAAGGACTGCCTCATTGGTCTAGTGGTCTCAAGTGCGACTGCGGTCTTGTTCTTCGAATCCCGGGTTGGGCAAAGTGTTATTGGGATTTTCCGTTAGGAAATTCTAACCTCGCCATCTATTACATGGGACTTAATAACAGCATTATTGAAATGAAGGTGTACAACTTTGTACGTACTACACCTCTGCTTACTCCTTCGGGGAACACAGGCGTGATGCTATGTTATTATATTATAGAATAATTGATGATACCAATACATTATTAGCGGCACACAAACATACGCACTGCTCATGTGTTATTAAATAAATTCTCTTTCATTTTAGAAAAGCACAGTGTATTACCTTTAATTATATTTTGCTGAGAACCACAAACCAATTGTCGGAAAAATACTAATCCGTAGAACCAGTACTTTCGGATGAGTCCAAAAATCATGAATATCAACCTCTTTATTTATTTGGCCTTTTTTTTAAGTGGCCTGTAACTTGTAGGTTGTGATTAACTAATAAAATATTATTAACTATAATCCATGTCGTAATATCTACGTCCACTAAAGTTTTTAAACCGCCAGTCTCCTTTACATCTGCTTGTAACATAAACATAACCAGCCCATAACTGTCGCACTGCCGGGCGCACGCCTCTTCTCATACAGAGAAGACTCTCATACTGAGAGATTGATCACCACTCTAGCTCATTGCTGTTTGGCGATTACAGACCATTACATCCAGGTTTCCTCGCGACCTTTTCCTTTAGGAACCTGTGTCTATGATATCTTAGATTAACTAAGAAATTACCTACATAGGCATTGAAAAAATCACATTGATATGTGCTAGATTTGAACCCACAAGAGGCAAGCCCGTAACCACTCGTCCACCACGACATAAATTGCTCTGCTTGTGTTAAAACCACAAATACCACGATATTAAAGGCGATTTACTCATTAAACCTCCCTTCTGAATTCTGATATCAAAACAAACCTTTATTTTACCCTGTTTTACGAGTACTTCCGAGTTAAGCCGATTTCAAATCGCGCGCGTAATAAAATTTAAACATTCACAAATGGAATTACACGAAATAATCCGTTGCTAAAGCTGTTACAAAGAGATTCGATATTCAAATATAAGATTGCGCAGAGGGACTTGTTGCTGGCTTTCTTATTGGAATCAATTTTATGATTTTGATTTTAGAACATTAATTTGGTTTATAGATTGGTTAGTTTTCGGGTAAAAGGGCCAAATTGTATTTTTAAGGTAGGCAACACAGAGAAATAAGAAATCAAATTTTTTAGACTTCCGACATCTCATATGCCATCGATCTGAAACGCACTGAACGGCAACATTTTTATAACCTATAATGCCCCACAACTGAGAAAAGGCTAAGCAGATAGATTAACTTATCCATAGGTAACATTTTTGTTTATACTCATATTAAGCTTCATTCAAAACGTCAAGAGGTCTAACGGAACCATAAGCAACGTTCGATCTTTAGACATTTTGACTTTAGAAAAAAGTATTAACCAGGGACGTGCTCGACAAAAAACTCGTAACATGTTAATGAAGCTAGAACGCCGCAAAACTGGTTGTCAAGACCCAAGAATAGCAACCCTTGAAATACAATCTTCTTCTTATCGTTTGGTTGATAAACAACCCAGTGTCAGAGTTTAAACCACCTGTAGGCCTCTGTCATGGCTTTACACACCATCGAGAACACCTCGCAGGTGTGCTGGTTTCCTCATGATGTTTCCTTCACCGTTTTAATATATCTGCCTAGCCTTTTCCCAATTGCATTGGGGTCGGCTTCCAGTCAAACCGGATGCAGTTTAATACCAGTATTTTAAATGGAGCGACTGCTTATCTGACCTACACAACCCAGTGGATATCTCGTGGTATGACTGGTTGTCGGACTTTTAAGACTTGTCAGGTCTCTGACTACCCACGGCTGTCATAGATCTTAATCTGACAACCGGGACGGCTTAACATGCTCTCCGAGGCATGGAGGGGTCTCTGTATGAAATGATGGTCACCCATCCACAGATCGACCGCGGCAACTGCAGCTTAACCTCCCGATCAGTGCGGCTGTTACTTAACCAGGAGCCCCTCAATTTCAATTCCAATTTAAACGTGTAATAATATAATTACAGCTTTCTTCTCACGTTAAGTATTAAGTCAAGTAGCCAGAAGGCTCTTAGGACCACCTCCAAACTAAGTAAGTACTACTCATTACTGCGGGTGAGAGCCGGGTTCAAAGTGAGTGCTCTCAACACGCCGGATATCCCGCGCATTCACATCGATACAAGGTTTATTTGAGCTATAGGTTAAGTAACAACACAGAATTTATTTGTTGATTAAATAAATAAAATACTCCGAGAGAGAGGGGCTCGTGGCTAAGAAACAGCCGCACAGATCAAACGATCGAGGTTAAGCTGCGCTTGCCGCGGTCGGTCTGTGGATGGGTGACCATCATTTCATACCGAGACCCTCCCTGCTTCGGGGAGCACGTAAAACCGTCGGTCCCGGTTGTCAAATTAAGATCTATGACAACCGTTACGGGTAGTCAGAGGCCTGAAAGTCTGAGAACCAGTCATACAACGAGATATCGTGTTACCCAGTTACTGGGTTGTGGAGGTCAGATAGGCAATGGCTCCATGTAAAATACTGGTATTAAGCTGCATCCGGTTTGAATGGAAGCCGACCCTAATGTAATTGGGAAAAGGCTAGGCGGATATATATATATAAATAAATAAAATACTCCGACCGTATTTCGATTACGGCGGCCTATCTCCATGGAGATTAGCCAAGTACGCAGGAGATATTATAGTGTACAAGTGTATGCGCAAACACAGGTGTAGGTACTCCCTCTTCCTTCACTCTCATATTCCGATGGGACGGCAATCCGACATGGCCGGAGAGAGATCAGGCGCAGGACCGACGGCTTTACGTGCTCTCCGAAGCACGGGGTGTCACACCACCAACTTCCTGACTCAGGGCTGCTACTGAGAATTTCCCAATAATACTTTGCCCGACCTGGAATCGAACGCAGGACCTCACGCTCAGCAGCCGCGCTTGCGACCACTAGACCAACGAGGCAGTGAGTTGAGTAAATATTGATTATGTAACTCATGTGTCGTCGGTTGGTAACATGAAGTTGTGGTAGCGGAGTGCTCATAAACATAATTTACATACATAATATCATGTCCCGACTATAAACAATATAATAGTCATGGCTGTGATAATGATAGCTGTGTAATAATAGGTGTGTCTTGTTGGTCTAGTGGCGCGACTGCTGAGGCCTTGGGTTCGATTCCTAAGTCGGGCAAAGTGTTATTGGTTTTTTCTGTTAAGGAAGTGTCATTTGCAGCCCGGTGTTTGGAGTAATAATAATAATAAAGTTTTATTGCAAAAATTCTGCAATTAAACATACATATCTGCCTAGCCACAGCTATTCCTATGAACATAGGGCCAGACAGGTCTACATACTTTATAAAAATGCAAGCAAAGCAAGGATAGAATTTATCCACTAGTGTTACACTTCAAAGAAAATTCACCAATACATTTTTCGATTACCAACTCAAAGAGAATTTTAAATTCCGAATTCAATCGCCGCCACCGGCCAGTTCGTTAGTGAACCAAACAAGCCCACAGCGTGTTCGCGCCAAAAAAAAAACATGGCGGACTGGCGAATTCACGCCGAAATCACATCAAAGGACATTTTGCTCGACTTTTGAGCGATAAAAAGATTAAATAATACAATATGGAGGTTTTTATGAGTGTGGTTAGTGACCAAGTCTAGGTCACACACACACTTGCCATGGGTAAATTAAAAAAACTCATACTTATTGTAATTGTGTATTTTTTTACGAACATTAGTACTAAAATGATGCTTGCGTGGTGCCTTTGTTGTCACAATTTTTTGCCCATTAATTTGACATCAGCTAATCGCTCGATAATATATCTTAGAGCTACCCAGAGTCGTTATAACAGCACTACAAAGAGCAGTCATCAGTGATAATTGCTGTTTGTTATAATAATTCTTGCTTGTCAACCAATGTGATGATTGATCATTCTACCTCCTTGTCTAACCATTATGGCATTAACTTCACAGGAGGCTCTCACATCTTGTTCCAACATCTTGGTTGGCGATACACTCGAGCAGTTCGTCGCCACAGACCAGCGATAGGCCCAAAACGGCAGCGCGCCGCGCTTGAATACGCGCACCTCTCTGTAGTATTTGTGCAGGCCAACCTCGGCTGGCAGTCCAGCCGATGTGCCGACATGATGGGGCCCTTCAATATTTTCGACGCTCCCTAACCTGCCAGTGTCACGGAGACTGCTGTTGCGGTCTTGGGACCCCGATGTGAGGAAGGCTGTGTTATTTAGTCGGCTGGAGAGCCAGCACAGCGTTAATAATGATATATTGTCTTCACATAGTTTTTTTTTGTCTTAAGTATGGCTTAGATCGGTCAGTCTGTGGATTACCGCTAGTATCATTTTCGTCTGAGACTAATCCGTTAGTGCCAGTTATTGTTAATGTATAAGTCGCTAAGCCAAGTCAGTGGCCTATGAAGAGCTTCAAAAGATATAACAAAAAAATCTGGGTGTGACTGTGTGTTTACTTGAATACGTAACTACCCCTTATATTTGAAGAATTTTAGCAGTGAAACCACTTCAAGCGGTGCCTCCCCCTCCGCCGCGCGCGTCTCAGTCCTCACTCAACGTAACGAATTCTTTGATCTTTTTGCTATTGAGTGGTGTAATTAAAATTGGATTCAGATGATAGATATGACGTTAAAGCTGCAACACCAAATGTATTCCCCAATTTTTCTGATTTGCGTTCTGTTAGGATGGCACTCGGTGAGTCCTTTTTAAAAAAACACTTTATTACTGCTACAAATTTTATTAACTTTAATTACACATTCAAGGACTGGATATAAAACTGTATTTGAAAATGGAGCTATACTATGTGCCGAATTGAATTATACTGACTTACTGACTAGCAAACCATGTGCATTTCGGCTTTTATTAACTTCGCATAAACGTGGGAAACGACGAGGTCTATCGCTTATGTTGCATTATTATAATACATTTATTAATTCACAACAGTTCCGGATTAAGGACATAATAAAAAAAATTAAAGACAAGCATGCACGTCAAAAGAAGATATTAGCCTTAAAGCAGGATACGGCATGGTTATCGCAGGGGTCAAGATATCCGCTGCCGCGCCGCGTGTTGCAGGTTCGATTCCCTCACCTACACGTACTAATAATTGTTCCTAGGGTTCAAACATGTCTGCTTTAGGGCCTAGGATTATTTTGAAGAAAATAAAAATTATAGAATATTTAGCTAAGCAACGTTTAAATCTTTTTTTATTTGTAATCGCTACCACAAATCCATTTGCGTTTTATCCAACATGGCCGATGTAAATACAAATAAAAACGATTTCAATTTTAATACTTGGCAGTCGTGACGCGTGTGCCAAGCGAAAAAAAAAGTTACCACCGCCTAATTACTTTATGGAAAAAACGGATCGCTCTTTAAAAAGAATTTTATGCTTTTTGCTCACGATTTTTCTCTCGTGATCTTTTTTTTGTGTTAATAAATGGCTTTTTGATTTGGAAGTTAGTAAGTACGTGTGTAATAATATCTTAGTTTAAATAAAGTGAAAATCAATTGCCTAGGTAAGTATTTTCAAAGTATAAAAATCTTTATTTTAAACTACTAAACGACTTCTTCGCTATTCGAATTGTCGCAAGAGCGGCTACTGAGCTTTAGATCCTGGGTTCGATTTCCAGTTCCAGTAACACGAGATTTATAACGGCATTGGTAAATTTAAATTGGTTGGCGTGTGTGTACACCTCTGCCTACCCTTCGTGGAAATCTAGAAAGCCCCAAGTAAAATATATACATATAGAAATAGTGCTTTGTTATTTTATCATTAAAAACATCTGGAAGCGCCTCATTTCTTTCCCAACTCCACAATAACCACGAACCTAAACCTTTTATAATCACGTTTCGGAGCAAAGTGGCGACTCAAAACTATACGATTATTCTTTGTGAGGAACCGGAGCGTAAAACCGGAGCGGTAATCCGGACCGGCCGGCCGCGTGATACGGTTATGTCCGGTCCATTGAACGCGGCTTTGTGGTGAGCAGACGTGTAGGATTGCCTCATCTAGTATAATATCAGGGTTGGTATCTGTGGTTTACAAATGAACTTTGACGTTTCGTGGGTGTTAAATAGGTTTAGGTTTTAATATATTATTAACTAGCTGATGCCCGCGGCTCCGCCCACGTGGATGTCGGTTATCGCGACCAAAAGTAATCATGAAACTTTGATCCCGTTCCCGTTTTCCAATTACCGCTTTATAATTGCCCAGAGATAGATATATGCCGTCCCGGACTATTCTGTAGACCTATATAAGATACACAATTCCACCATACATCATTTTGTTATATCTCAAAGGGTTTAGGCAGCGTTTTCGTTGAAAGCTCCCATATAGCTTATTTTTATCCCACACTTCCAACAAATATCATTATAATTTAGCCAATGTATACAAAAACTTGAGAAATTATATACTAAACCCTCTCTCTTGAATCACTATATCTATAAAAAAAACCGCATCAAAATCCGTTGCGTAGTTATAAAGATCTAAGCATAACACAGCGGGAAGCAACTTTGTTTTATAGTATGAAGAGATACCTCAATCAAAAAAATATTACCTATGGGTGGTTTAAACTCTGACACTAGGTTGAAAATAAACATACGTAAAGCGATGGGCTATAGGACCACATAGTCATAAGAATTTGTGTAATATATCATAACATAGCCTCACGCCTGTACCACGAAGGTTTAAGCAGGTACACTTTCACACTGGGCTGTGATTGAGAATTTCCCAATATAAACATAACATAACATAACATAGAATCACGCCTGTATTCCCGAAGGGGTAGGCAGAGATGTACACAGTTGTACACCCACATTTCACCAATGCTGTTATTAAGTCCCATGTAATAGTGGTGAGCCTATTGCCATCTACCGGGCACAATTCCAAACTTCGGGCTGCTACTGAGAATTTTCTAACAGAAAAACTCAACAACACTTTGCCCGACCCGGGAATCGAACCCGAGACCTCATGCTCAGCAGTCGCGCTTGGGACCACTAGACCAACGAGGCAGCCATTTCCCAATATAAAAACCTAATAACACTTTCCCTTTCCAGGAATCGCATCCTGACCTCACACTCCCTTGCGACTATTAGATCTGAGACTATTTATCTGTATTTAAAATACTATGTCATAACTATTTCTAACGTTTCCCATATCCATACCTATATATGTTGGGGGCTGAGTGGCCCGCATCCATAGGAGAGCCCCTTAAAATGGAATCCCTACACGTGGCCCCTGGATGGTGCAAAACAGACAACACAACTCTGGTGGGAGGCTTCAGCCGCGGCTGGTTACCACCCACCGGACGAAGCCATGCCGTGAAGTGACCTAATCGTGTTTCGGGATGTAGTCCGGTGCAACAGTTGTAGGAGATGGGTCTGGGCAGATGCATCAACTCCCCAACTATCTTTCTCCCCAAATCTATCCACTCTACTTAAGAGTGCATAGATAAATATAGATAGTTTAAACATTAATTTTTGTACGTGTAACTACCTATTTACCTCAATGGTCGTGGCCAAGGGGCAGATGGAGTCGTGCCCAGCGACGTGTGTATCACAATACATTTATTCGAAATATCTACACACACCATGCCGCATCCACTTCGCATCTATTGGCGTCTTATTTTGGAAACCTGAAACAGAAAGATAAAAAAGTAACACACAAATATCATTAGACATGTCATTACTCTGCTTGAGTTAATAATCTCCGAATTAATTAGTAACAAGACTCACTTACCTAATAGATATGGTTTGCGGACGCTTCGTTGTACGATTTTGGAGGTGTGGAGCGGGGGCGGCGCGGGTCCTAATTCAGAGTAAAATATACTCATACTTTATAGTTATGAGCACCAATCTCCTTGCTATAGAAGATAGGCGGCTCGCGGCGTCACATTTATTTATTTTCACCATATAGGTATATCTTTCGGTCCGCGCGCATCACGATCAACACCCGCTGGTGTAGGCCGCTCACGGCAAAGTGCGGCAAAGTGCACCGAAACCGATCGGATGGCGGCGTTTGCCGGGGCTTGTAGCGAGCCACTTATTTATTTATTTACTGTTATACGTACTAGTATTACTATATCTTGTTATTTTAATTATGTCCTTGTTATGCTTGTGTGAGTGTTTTTATAAATTGTGTACTTCTATTATTTCTTGTTGTGCGTGTTCTTTCTGTGTGTGTATGTATCTGTGTTTCTAATAAATATATTTCTTTCTATAGTAATATCTTAGGTTTGCGTGATCACTACACATTATAATAAAACAACTTTTAACCGGATTAATTCGAACACTTTGCAGCGTTCGTGGTCGCAGGAGGACGTCCTCCTGCGACCACGAACGCTGCAAAGTGTTCGAAACGTCAGGAAAAACAAAAAACCAATAATACACGCGATTAATCCGGTTAAAAGTTGTTTTATTATAATATTTCTTTCTTTCGTTTATTCTGGATCTACGTACTACATCCTCGGCCACACCGTTGCTTACCATCAGGCGAGTTGGTGGCCAAACGTAGATCGATCTTTGATAAAAAAAAAATACCCCACAATCCCATATCAACGTCCCATGAACTATGGCACCAATAGATACAACCTCGCTATAAAGTTACCATTGTACGTGTATTGTTAATGTAAATTGTAACGTCCGGCCCTTTTAAACCACATTCTACTACCTTCCCTTAAATTCGGTGAATTGGGTTTCGATATTGATTTGGGGATAAAAGAAAATGTATTTGTAATTAGTGATATATCTTTCAAACAAATTAACGCATGCGTGGCGAACTCTAAAGTTATACATTTTTGTGGAAAATATAATACGGTCGCGAACAGGATTCGAACCTGCGCCTCCCGGATGAATACTCCAGGCGCTCTGACCACCAAGTCATCTCGACCTCTGCTCACCACCGCGAATTCTTCTTCCATATTTTAACACGTCTTATGGCGACGTCATTGCAATCAATTCAGTCCCTATACTGGTGACCGAACCGACACGACTAACTTTGCAGTTAATACAACGCCGTAAATAATGCAATTACCTTAATAATTCAAGATAAATCTTTGAAAAGCATTAACGCACGCTTAGCGAAGTTCGAATCCTGTTCGCAACCGTATTCGTTTTCCATTTAATATAATAACTTTAGAGTTCGCTAAGCATGCGTTAATGCTTTTTCAAAGATTTATCTACAATTAAAAGTATTTGTTAATGGGTTTTTCTGTTAGGAATTTCTGAGTAGCAGCCCGGAGTTTGGAATAGTGCGCGGTAGATGACAATAGGCTCACCACCACCACTTAAAACAGCAATAGTGAAATGATGATGTACAATTTTGTACACTACACAACACTGTTTATGACGGATGATGATACGTGATGCTATGTAAGTTAAATTAGATATGGGCATAGCTAATAATCAAATTGTAGAATATTTATTAGGGTATTTTAGGGGCTGGTGGCTAAGTAACAGCCACACAGATTGAGCGATCGAGGTTAAGCTGCGCTTGCCGCGGTCGGTATGTGGATGGGTGAACATCATTTCATACCGAGACCCCTCCGTACCTCGGAGAGCACGTTAAGCCGTCGGTACCGGTTGTCAAATTAAGATCTATGACAGCCGTTACGGGTAGTCAGAGGCCTGAAAGTCTGACAACCAGTCATACCTCGAGATATCGTGTTACCCAGTTACTGGGTTGTGGAGGTCAGATAGGCAGTCGCTCCATGTAAAATACTGGTATTAAGCTGCATTATATTGACTGGAAGCCACCCCTAATGTAATTGGTAAAAGGCTAGGCAGATAGATATTAGGGTAACCTAAAACCTGAAAGAGTTACCTATAAGCATGATAGACTAAAGTTATTATATTAAATGGAAAAAGAATACAGTCGTGAGCAGGATTCGAACCTGCGCCTCCCGGATAAATACTCAAGTCGCTCTGACCACTGCCATCTCGACCCCAGCTAACCACCGCGAATTCTTCATCCATATTTTAAGTCTTTTGGCGACGTCATTTCTATCTATTCAATTTCTATACAGGTGACCGAACCGACACGACTAACTTTGCAGTTAATACAATGTCGTAAAGAATGCAATTACCTTATAAATCTTTGAAAAGCATTACCACATGCTTAGCGAACTCTAAAGTTATTATATTAAATGGAAAGTTATCATTTATCCGGGAGGCGCAGGTTCGAATCCTGTTGACGACCGTATTCCTTTTCTAATAATAACTTTAGCGTTCGCTAACCATGCGTTAATATTTTTCAAAGTTTTATCCTTAATTGTCATAATAGACTAGAAAAACGCTAGCTGACATCAAATTATTCAATAGCAAAGTAACGTATAATTTAGCACCCCGTCCCATCCCGGTATAATCACAGCATTACTTAAGGCTAGAAACACCTGCCGTAAGTAATTAAACGCTTTACATAATGCCCATTGAGTATAATGATAGTAGTCCCAACTGGGTGGCAATAGGGTCGCGTTCAAATGCGCACGTTTCATCAGTTTATTGTCGGGTTATTTTATTGGTTATGCGAATAGTTTCATGACTATCAATTTTGAAGAGGAGTATTAAACGGAATATTGAAACCGTGAGCGTTGATAGAGTCGAGTGATAGTGTGCTGCGCCCCGTCTCGCGAGTTCGTTTCCTGCACGTAACAAATATTTGTACTATCTTCCATGTGTGTGCATGTGAAATATATGTCTGTCATCGCACCACGATACAGGAAAAGATATTATGGTCAGATAAAAAAAAATTGTCTTCTGGTATATTTCGCGACTGCTGAGCAGGAGGTCTCGGGTTCGATTCCCGGGTCGGGCAAAGTGTTATCGAGTTTTTCTGTTAGTAAAATTCTCAGTAGCAGCCCGGAGTTTGGAACTGTGCCCGGTTGATGGCTATAGACTCACCACCTATTACATGGGACCTAATAACAGCATTGGTGAAATGTGGGTGTACAATCGTGTACGTAAACGTAAACGTTAACATTGCAAATTACTTATATATGGGAGGAAAGGACGAAATATACATAGCATCACGCCTGTATTCCCCGAAGGGGTTTCTGCCTACCCCTTCGGGGAATACAGGCGTGATGCTATGTATATTTCGTCCTTTCCTCCCATATATAAGTAATTTGCAATGTTAACGTTTATAATAATGTTTTTCAATATCTGCATTCAGTAGGTACCTACTTGATATTATATTGTCAGATTTGTAAAAAGAACTTACCTTAATCAGATATTATTACTTTTTTTCATAATCAGAACTCAAGTTTTAAATGAAGAACTGGCACAACAGAAAAGAATTCTTACTGCTTTTTTTTTTTTCAAAACAGTTTTTTTTACAGAGCAGTTTTATCCCTTTTGTCCATCGTAGTTTCATTTCATTTCATTTATTTGCGAATGTGGGTACACGGAGGTCTTTAACTAATTAACAAAATGTGCATTGACCATATCCTACCTATAAGGCATGCAAAACAAATAGCAAATACAGATACAACGGTTTTAGAAACACATATAACATTGAGGTTAGTAGGACCTCTATGGATACTATTATTACATAACAATTACAGTTTATCTTCTAGAAAATCGCTAACAGTTTAATAAGTTGTATGTAATCGCCAAATTTAATGAAATAATATTATTGTATGTCTTGCAACAATCCTTTATTATCCCGAACATACAAACCTGTAAGGGACGGGTTTGTATGTTCGGGATAAGATGACGGGATTAAGTTCTCTGTTAATTACATAAATAAATAAATAAATAAGCTTTTGTCAATAACAATGTTTTAACAATTTTTTTTGTTTGTTTTCTTAATATAGGTGTACTGTTTTGTTACGTATGTTTTAACATTTTGTACATAAATATTACCATTTTGTATTTATTATATATATAAGTATATGATGTTCTAATGCTGTTTTCAAAATAAATGCAGCCTATTCTTTTCCTAATAACATTGGGGTCGGCTTCCAGTCAAACAGGACGCAGTTTAATACCAATATTTTAAATGGAGCGACTGTTCTCAAAATAAACACAAAAAGTGACACAATGAAGTTGTTTTGTTTTAAGGGGTAGAGTGACCAAAATTGTATCACTATACAGTGAGAGCATTTTTTTTCCATTGTGTTCCCTGCCTGGCAACTGTTAGCTACCTATTTATGGTTTTTTTTTTCCTCTAACTTTTTGCTCGGGTTTTTCTATTAAAAGTGATATAGCTATTTTATAGGTACAGCAAAAAATGATGACACGACAATCTCTATTGTGTATTACCTAGTCCTGCCTCGTTAGTCTCACGCGCGACTGCTGAGATTCGGGGTTCGATTCCCGGGTCGAGCAGTGTTATTGAGTTTTTCTGTTAGGAAATTCTTAGTAGCAGCCCGGAGTTTGGAACTGTCCCTGCTAGATGTAAATAGGGTCACCACATGGGACTTAATAGATAATAGACAGCATTGGTTAAGTGTGGGTATACAAATGTGTAGGTACACCTCTATATATATATATCATATGTATATATTATTTATGTTGTATTTATAGTACCGATGTATGTTTATAAGTAGTACGCCACAACCTATCCCAACAATTATTTCTTCTCCATCCTAAGCTTGCCTGGAAGAGATCGCGGTAAGCGATAAGGCCGCCAATCCCGAAGAATGCGCGTGAGTAATAACCGTTAAACTATAATTAATATTACACGAATTTACATATTTTTTTCTTAATTTATCAACTACCCAGATGAAACTCCGTCCCTGTCTCTTTATATCTACAAAATAAATTTAGATTAATGGAAAATAATATATATAACACTAGCTGGTGCCCACGACTTCATCTTCGCGACTTAAGGTAGCGTATGTTCTTCCCCAAGATACAATCTATCTCCTTGTCAAATTTCATTACCAGCCGTTCAGCCGTTTAGGCGTGAAAAGGTAACAAAAAAACAGAGTTACTTTCGCAATTATAATATTAGTATGGATAACATAACCAGCCTATAACTCTCCCGCCTCTTCTCATACAGAGAAGGCACGAGTATTAATCACCACGCTAGCTCACTACGGGTTGGTGATTTCAGAACATCAAGTCCTGGTTGTCTCACGATGTTTTTCTTCAACATACATAGGTACTATGTCTGTGGTATATTAAGGCAATATTAAATAAATAAGGCGCGATTCACTTTTTGAAGATAACGTAGATAAAGGGTTTTAAAGCGATTGAAAAACATTTAACGAATATTCTTCACACGTAGTTTTTGCTACTAAATTCGTTTTAAATTCAAAACTCGCGTGGAAAGTGCTTCACAAAGTGCTAGCTCGCTTTTTTGGTACGTTTTGTTTCTATTTCAATAAAGTGCCACTTTGTGATGAAGTTAATACTATTACTAAAATACTAACGGATCTGATTGCAAATTCTTTGGAAAAGGAATAAAATGCACCGCAATGCTAAGCCGGCCTGTGCGAGTTTGACGCGCACTTGATTCCGTACTACTGAATAAATGATTTGTCTATATTTTCCTTACTAGATTGCGTTACACTTAAGAAGTCCTGTGAAATATTGGCCACACTCTAAATGTATCTCTCTCTCTTTTACACATATCTAAACTCGCGACAATTACTTCTGTATGAACGTCTACGTATGAAATGGAAAAATTAAATTATTATCTGACCTCCACAACCCAGTTACTAGGTAACACGATATCTCGTGGTATTGACTTTCAGGCCTCTGAATTACCGTACAGTCTGTCATAGATCTTAATTTGACAACCGCGACCGATGGCCGCGACTGACGTCACGGTATGAAATGATTTTCACCCATCTACAGACCGACCGCGGCTAGCACAGCTTATCCTCGATCGATAGATCTATGCGGCTGTTACTTAGCCACGAGCCCCTCTATATAACAATAGTAAATGATGTAATCGGTAATTCCAAACAGTAAATATATATCATTGCTATAATTAGAACATCCTCATAGTTTTAATGACTAATTATAACGTGTCTAAATATGCTGTGGTATTTAGTTGTTCACCACGTGTCGACCACGACCGCATGCGCATACGTCCACTATACCAAATGTGTACACAGTTACCTGCTTTCCTATAATGAATGAATATACCCAACAAATTGATATTACAATTTGTTTTACATTCAATTTCAAACTCAAAGTAATTATTGATATCACATAAATATGGTGTTACAAAATTGATAAAAGCTCGACGTGAAAACTGAGGCAGAACTTGCTACCCACAGCAAACATATCTATACTAATATTATAATCTATACTAATTCTCAAGAGAAATCTTTGAAAAGCATTAACGCATGCTTAGCAAAGATTCATCTTGAATTGTTAAGGTAATTGCATTCTTTACGACATTGTATTAAATGCAAAGTTAGTCGTGTCGGTTCGGTCACTTGTATAGGGACTGAATTGATAGCAATAACGTCGCCAAAAGACGTGTTAAAATATGGAAGAAGAATTCACGGTGGTGAGCAGAGGTCGAGATGGCTTAGTGGTCAGAGCGCCTGGAGTATTTATCCGGGAGAAGTAAGGTTCGAATCCTGTTCGCCACCATATTCTTTTTCCATTTAATATAATAACATGATATTAATCCTTATCCAAATAAATACGTTATTCATCACTAGTATTATTTTAATTTTAAACAAATATGCCTAATCAAATGATGTAAACATAATTTGATTTCAATTTACATCTTAGGGGGTATCAAAATTTTAAAATAACTCCGCAACAAAATAATGATCAAGTACCACGTGCGCATTTATAACATGGTCTCACGCCTGTATTCCCCGAAGGGGTAGGCAGAGGTACACAAATTTTACCAATGCTGTTATTAAGTCCCATGTAATAGGTGGTGAGTCTATTACCATCTACCAGGCACAGTTCCAAGCTCCGGGCTACTACTGCCCGACCCGGGAATCGAACCCGAGATCTCAGGCTCAGCAGTCGCGCTTGGGACCACTAGACCAAAGAGGCAGGCGCATTTAGGATGTGAAAAGCGCGGCCATGAGGGGGAGGGCGCTGGAGGAATATTTTTTTGTAGGTTTTTTTCCTCAAATTAACGCGGGTGAAACCGCGGGGCACTGCTATAGTATATAATCGGAAAGAAATAGGTTTAAAAATGTTTCAAGATAAATCTTTGAAAAGCATTAACGCATGCTTAGCGAACTCTAAAGTTATAATATTAAATTGAAAAAGAATACTGTCGCGAACAGGATTCGAACCTGCACCTCCCAGATATAGATACTCCAGGTGCTCTGACCACTAAGCCATCTCGACCTCTGCTCACCACCGCGAATTCTTCTACCATATTTTAACACGACTTTTTGGCGACGTCATTGTTATCAATTCAGTACCTATACAGGTGACCGAAGTTCTTTTTCCATTTAATATAATAACTTTAGATTTCGCTAATAATGCGTCAATGTTTTTAAAAGATTTACCTTGAATTGTTAAGGTAATTGCATTCTTTTCGACATTGTATTAACTGCAAAGTTTATCGTGTCGGTTCGGTCACCTGTATAGGGACTGAATAGATAGCAATAACATCGCCAAAAGACGTGTTAAAATATGGAAGAAGAATTCGCGGTGGTGAGCAGAGGTCGAGATGGCTTAGTGGTCAGAGCGCCTGGAGTATTTATCCGGGAGGCGCAGGTTCGAATCCTGTTCGCGACCGTATTCTTTTTCCATTTAATATAATAACTTTAAAAATGTTTGTTTACGTAAAAACTACATAACGTTGTCCTCAGTAGCTGCTTGGCACTGGGCTGAGCTGGGTATCAACATTTTTGATTATTATGAATTTGTGTTCATACACGACATGGTGTTAATTTACGACATCCACGCGGACGGAGTCGCGGGCACAGCTAATTATAATAATATACTCCCGACTGTACTTCGGTCACGGCGGCCTATCTCCATGGAAATTAGCCAAGTACGCAGGAGATATTATAGTGCACAAGTATATGCGTAAACACAGGTGCACTCCCTCTTCCTTCACTCTCATATTCCGATGGGACGGCAATCTGGCACGACCGGAGAGAGATCAGGCGCAGGACCGACGGCTTTACGTGCTCGCCGAAGCACGAGGTTGATCAACCACCAACCACCAACTTCCTGACTCGGGGCCGTTACTGAGAATCTCCTAACAGAAAAACCCAATAACACTTTGCCCGAACTGGGAATCGCACCCAGGACCTCATGCTCGGCAGCCGCGCTTGCGACCACTAGACCAACGAGGCAGTCGCTATCTATTCAGTCTCTAGACAGGTGAGTATTTATCCGGGCGGCGCAGGTTCGATTCCTGCTCAAGTACGTGTACTTTCCAAAAAAAAACACAGCTTTTCAAAACATGCTTTGCACCAAATTTTTTGATACGAATCAAGACGCTAGGACCATTTAAGGCTTGGATTACACAGCGCACGTAAGGATGTCCGCAATTGGCACGACTTGCCACTTGGCAGCGCTCGCTTGGCGCCCGCCTGCCCGATGCATGCCAAACTACTTTTTAACATTCTGCCAATGTCTGCTCCTACTTATAGTACATTAATTTATAATCTTATTACATGAAAGTTAGTTGGTAAAAACGTGATAAATTTGTGATATATTAACGGTGTTCTAGTTAGAAAATAGTAAAAAAATATGACATTCCCGCCATGTGTGAACTAAAATGTATTCATTTATCATTAATTATCATATCATTTTTTATATCATATCATATCAACACCACCCTAACAGGTTTATTACACCCAATGCGATATTGTTGTTATAATTACAACGACCAACCAAAATGATTAAATACTGTTCAACATTTAAATTTAAACAATATTACAAGTTAAATCTTTGAAAAGCATTAACACATGCTTAGCGAACACTAAAAAAGAATACGGTCGCGAACAGGATTCGAACCTGCGCCTCCCGGATAAATACACCAGGCGCTCTGACCACAAAGCCATCTCGACCTCTGCTCACCACCGCGAATGGTCACTTGTATAGGGACTGAATTGATAGCAATGACGTCGCTATAAGACGTGTTAAAATTTGTTCTGTGTCTGGGTGTAATTTGTCTATAATATGTATGCATTTAGAAATATATAAGTATGTTTATCAGTTGTCTAGTACTCATAACACAAGCTCTGCTTAGCTTGAGACTAGACGGCGTAGTGTGATAGTTGTGGAATATTATTATAACAAAATCCGTTTAGTAGTTCTTGAGTTGATTCATTACAAACAAAAACATTACTAATTCATAAATTTGTGTGGAAAGAAAATACGGTCGTGAGCAAGATTCGAACCTGCGCCTCCCGGATAAATATTCAAGGCGGTCGGACCACTTAGCCATCTCGACCTCAGCCTCCGAATTCTCCTTCCACATTTAAAAACATCTTTTGGTGACGTCATCGCTAGCTTATTTAATGATATTTTTTATGCATGTTAAGGTCATGTAATGGCTATATCAATTACAATGTTTCAAGGAAACATTGAGACGAATACAAAACAACTTGAAATTAAATAGCCTCGAACAATGACACGATAGCTTAGTTCGTAGAGTGATGACACGGAATGCCAAGGGTCGCGGATACAAGCCCCGTTTGTGTCATCGCTATTCAGTCCCCATACAGATTACAAACAGGTTTAAAAACGCATTCTTTTTAAAAGTATAGGTGGCAGAAATCGTCTCCGTACGAAAAAAAAAAAAATTTAATTTCACTTATAGTTTTCATATAATTTAAATAAATAATACATACTTTTTTTCATAGTTTGTAACTTGAGAATTTGCAATTTTAATTTAATTTTTTAATATTAATTTTCTTAATTATGCTTGCTGTGTTCTCCTGTAATTGAGAAAGCACAAGGATTGAAGATAATTTAAATTCTAAAATATGTAATGTAATGTGTATTTCTTGTTGGGGATCCTAATAAAATAAATAAACGGCTTACTTAATATAATCGGTGCAAAATTTCGCTGTAAAATCCGGATATTAACCACCGAATATTAACTAGACAGGCATTGTGATGTCACTATTGTACGTTATACGGGGCCGGATAGTGGTTATCATGTGCCGCCGGCGACGTTAACGATATTCGGCGCGGAGGACCAACACATATTACCCTAACGATAATGGAGTTATTATTGGATGATCAATGAACTTTAACGAAGTGAAGTTTGGTCTTGATTAAGCCTTCATCGAAGGAATTTATCTTGTTGAAGCTCAAACGTTGAATCGTATTTAAATTTTAATCAATTCAAAAAAAAGAGGTTATCAATTCGACACGTATGTAGGTTAAAATTATTGTAACTGCAAAATATTCACATAATTATGATAATCTATTAGGTATTCTAAAAAAATATTATGTTTATTTGTATGCATGTATGTTTATCCGCGCATTTCTCGGAAACTGTTGATCATATTATGACCATTTTTATTGGCTTACATTTACTCCAACGTAGGGAAAAGTGCAAGTTGAATCAAAATCGGTTGAGTAGTTTCACAAAATATGGATTAATACGTGTTAGTGTGATGGCCTGGCTTATTGATACGAGCTACGGGTGCGGTATCTAAGGGAAAACATCCCAAAACCTTAGTCAAATTCTAGTGCATGTAAGAAAGAAATAATATTATAGATTTTCAAATTTCAGTTTTAATTTAAAAATAACAAAATAAAATTAATTAAAAAGAAACGACTTCAGAAAAGAAATTTAATTATACATTTTGAAGTCGATAAAAAAAAAACTTTTTTTGCTTCGTATAAATATTTATTTTTTTCGTGTCATATATAAATGATAAATGATAAATGATAAATGATTTTATTTCTGTAAATAGATCTGTTGAAGACACTTTTACAAGTCATTTTTTTAAACTAGATGGCGCCGGCGTTTCCTATCTGACTGTCTCTGAGAAGAAACGCCGAAACAAACTCAGAGGTCAACGTCTCTTTTAAAGTCCAGACATAATAGTATGTACATATCTATGTGAGTGTAACGATGCAGGGATCGTCTGGAATGGCCTTTTGAGGAAAGAGCCATAGCAGCTTCGAGGTGACCTGTCCTGTCTGACGGCACGTATGCATCAGTCATTGTGTAGCTCAACCATAACTAAGGGAGCTCAACGACCCGTCACAAGACGATACCAGATCAGGAGGACATTTGCGTAGGTCACATAAAACGACTCAAAACCGCCAGACAGTCTATGAGGTTCATGTATGAATGAATTTCTAGCCCACATCGTACTCACATTCACATTGCAAATAGTGTCTAATAGACTAACAATATTATCAAAAAATGTCAAGAATCAATGTCAAAAAGAATAATCTTAATATAATAAATTCATTAAAATATCAGAAAATAAATTAATTAAACATTACAATGTCAACAGTGGTAAAAAAAATATCAAAAAATACAGCAATTATTAATGAGTGTCTAAACATTAGAGCGAGCGGCACAATCCCAAGCATTTTTATCTTCTACGTAGTCTTTGATTTTATAGTAACCCTTTTTGCAAAGAGTCTGCTTCACATATGACTTAAATTTGTTGAGACTCAATTCTTGAATATTGCTTGGGATTTTGTTGTAGAAGCGTACACTTTGACATCTATATGAATTACTAATTTTTTGGAGCCTAGTTGATGGTAGCACGAGTTTATTTTTGTTCCTCGTATTGAGACTATGAACGTCGCTGTTTTTACAGAATAGATTAATGTGTTTCTTAACATAGATCAAATTTTCATAGACATATTGAGATGCGACCTATGGCATAACAAAACATATCATCACGCCTGTGTTCCGCGAAAGGGTAGGCAGAAGAGAACACCGTTGTACACCCACAATTCACTGATGCCGTTATTAAGTCCCATTCAATAGATGGTGACAAGACTGCGATCAACCGGGCACAATTTCAAACTCCGGGAAGCTAAAGTTATGAGTTTTTTTGGTTACAAAAATACGGTCGTGAACAAGAGTTGGACCTGCGGGCTTCTACTGACAATTACTAACTAGCAGAAAAACCCAATAACACTATCCAGACCTGAAAATCGAACCTAGGACCTCATGCTCCTCAGTTGCACTTGGGACCACTAGACCAACGAGACAGTCCACCAGATTGTAGTAACTATAAATCTACCCAGCCTTGTCCCAACTACGCTGTGATCTTCCAGTCTAACCGGATGCAGCTTAATAGGTACCAGTATTTTACATAGACCGACTGCCTTTTTCTGACTTTGATCTTCATCTGATAACTGGGAGCGACAGTTTAACGTGCTCTCCGAGGCACGGAGGAGTCTCTATATGAAGCGATGGTCACCCATCCACGGTCCGACCGCGGCAAGCGCAGCTTAACCTCGATCAATCGATATGTGCGGCTGTTACTTAGCCACGAGCCCCTCAATATTATAATAACTAACGCAGGATAATAATGATGTGCCTTGGTGCCACAATTGCCACAATTAAGCACTGTAATGTAATTAACGAAATAATTGCTGACTAATTGGAATATGTAATAAGATGAATATCTATAGCGCAATAACCATCATGACAGCATCAATCAATACAAATAAATAAAATTGAAGTATCTGTTTGTGATGACAAAATAATGATGAGTATTTACCTATTAAGTTGCTACCAATTAAACTATGTTCTATGTTATGTTAACCTAAACCAGATGTATATTGAGCGCTATTCCCGCCGACAAGCTGACACACAGTTTGGTGGGTTTAATTATTTTGTATGATGTGTTCAAACCAATAAATGCTTTATTTATTTTTTATGATTAGTAATTTGGTAAAAATCTATATTAAGTTTAATTTAAAATTAGACAGCGGTTTACCTTCTGGTGACGATATGCGAGAAAACTCTTATAATTTTCCTTAATTCGAAATCGAACATACAACTCCCCGCAAGTATCATTTCATTAATATATATTATGGTATTACATGACCATAACACGTATCAGAAAATCTTCATATATAATTATTGGCGATTCAAATATATTCTAAGTGTACCAAAAGACCAATATTGTAACACAAAATCGGTTGAAATAATCCATGACTGACATTGCACCTAAAACCATAATTATAAATGACCACAGCTTCTACCCCACCGATCACATCAACTCGGTCCGACACATAATTATATCAGCCATGCTCCGCTATCCAGCATGAGGGGAATAATTGTCAAACAATAAACCAACGTGTCTAATCGCACGTGACGATCATAATCACATCTGTGTGCCAATGAGACCATTCAATCGCTCACAACGTTGATTTGAATTAGATTGGTGTTTAATTAGACTAATTAATAAGCTTTTGATTACTCAATCGCTTTTCAATACAATGGTATTGTGTTGATGAATTGTTGACGTTGTTTGCATTTTGAAATATGAGTACTTTTAGATTTGTAACAAACGGACATATTCCACGGCTTCATTCGCGTGAAAATTTTACAGATTTAGCTCATGTAGGATAGAATTTAATATTTATTTAAAATACAACTACCACACCCTTGAACCAATTATGGAAAAAATATATTATTCGAAGGTGCCGAAATGTACAATAAATTATCAAATAGCTTTGTGAACAGCAATAGCCTGAATATTTTTAAAAAGAAACTAGAAGAATATATTAATAACAAAGTGTATTAAATATTTACATTAATTTTTAACTATTTAGTTCATTACGATCTAACCTTTATATATATTGTTTTTATTGTTCTCAATGTAAGTGAACTGTATTTGTTATTTTTGAGAAAATAAAATGTCTTTAAACCGATTTAATTTTCTCCTGTTTAACTCATAATTTCATTAACACTAAGATTGTCGAGAGGTGGAAACGAAACACAGAATAAAAGGCCTCAATAAATGCAAAATTTACATCGCCTTAAGAATTCTTTGGATCGTTATTTGATATACTGTCCTATGTTTTAGGTATAGAGTTCATGTTAGGCTGGTCGAAGTTGCAAGCAAATAAGTCCTCATAATATTAGTAAGAAGATTGGTGAGCACAGATGAATTTGATGAGACAACGAGTGCCCATCTCACCCAGTTGACTTTCACAACTTCGCAACGACAATATCTTCAAAAACTAATTTCGTTTTCTTTTGTGTGAAATGAAACGAAAACTTTGTATCTCATGCCTACTTGGAAAGTTTTTGGATTCAAGATAGGTAACACCCCGGGGATGCGCGATACGCCTCGTTAAAAAGAAAATTCGTTTGGGAGACAAGTTTTGTTCGAGGAAGTTAAAACTGTCGGAACGTAGCGTTGGAGTTTGTAAACAGTTCCCTGGACACTGATATAGGTCAATACTGCTAAGTGGTGCGTTTGGGAATGCAGGAGAGATGGGCAGTCAAAGTTATGTTAAGCCTTTACTGAAATATTGACAAAGTTGGGACCCTCAAACTTTGAAATTTGCGTTATGACGACGTATACTGCATTTAAATATAAATTCTGTCAATATTTAAGAGTGTGGCTTTTCACATAAACAATTTTCTTAACTCAAAGTGTTTCTATTGACAATATAATATAACAAATTTTATCTAAATACACTTTTTTTAAGAGCAGTCGTTATGTCTTGAAGTTGCTGTTTTAAGTACCATAATACGTTTTCTCAAATCGTCGAAGACCTTCATAATATTTTTAAACATGCAACACTACATGTTTAAAAGCTGATGATGCAGTACTTACGGAGCGGGGCGAGTGAGGGGTGGGGTGCGGGAGCGGGGGCGGGGCGCGGCGCAGGCGGGCCAGGGCGCTCAACAGCCCGTCCGTGGTCACGCCGCCCGTCCCGACATCTAAAAACAAGAAGAAAACATGATTTAAGTGATTTCATATTGTCTATCACAAAAATAATATTTTTTGTATCCAACTTCTCCTTATAAATTTTCACAGAGTCATAGAGAATTTTGTTGTCCTTTTACAACGTAGCTCATTGTTGACCCAAAAATAAAAAGTTTTTTTTGTGATCTATGGTTTTCTGAATAATATTCTCGTCAAGTCTTTTATTTAAAAACAATAAAACAATAGCAGCAGAGTTTTAAGAAAACAGTTTGCAAACTTAATGATTTCAATTAATTCAAATGAGCTAAAACGAATCGATCGTTTCAATCAATTATTAACATAGCTACATACATAGCCTATATATATAAAATAATAAAAAACTTGAGAGGTGTCAAGGGATACCCGGATTGAACGAACTTATAGAGAAAATAATAATAATAATAAAAAAACAAAAATATATATATTAATATATATCTGGCTTGCTTTCTATAAGAGAGAGAGAGAGAGAGACAGACAGAGAAACATGCTCACGCCGCACGGCTTAAATAGCTTACTATAGCAAAAAGTGTCGTTACAACTTTTCGTCTTAATTTTTTCCGTCTAGCCCCCTTTCGCAACGCGCGATAAGGAACTTCGTTCCAAAAACTTAATTCTCAATACTATATTTAAGCTTAAGGTCTGTCCGAGTGCACAGTTAACGCGACGGGGCGTGAGGACCAGCCGGGCGATGCGGACGTCCTCGCACCATTGACAACAGGAAAAACTTAATACTTTCTGAGTCACAGTTTATAATAAATAAAAATAGTCAAAATATTTATAACAGACTTCAAAAAGTGGGTTGTTTCTGTATTCGACCCGTATGTATATAGATATATGTGTATGTATGTATGCATGTATGTATGTTTGTAAATCCGTGATTTTCTCAAAAACAACTGATCCGATTTGAATGGGGTTTTCGTTATTTAAATACATATTGTTCACCTGATCTGATGAAGATCTTCGGAGTTCTAACAGCAAATGACCCGCGATTGCTGCGATAGTACGTCTACATATTGTTTCCGAATGGTGAAAACATTGAAATTATGTGGAAGCTTCACGTTTAGGCATATTACGTTACATGAGGGAGACGAAAAATATGACCTAGAGAGAAAAAGAAAGAGGGCTATATAGTCCGACGCCACGGAAGTTTCCTACACGATACAAAGCAATGGAATAAGTTAATGAGTTACCGTTGTTTTTTTTTTCTTTTACCGTGCTGCACGCGTAATTATGATTTTATCGTAATCATTTCGCGTATGCGCTGGAATTGCACAATTTATTTTTCCAAGCGCGTTGCATCATCAGACGACCAGACGGCACGGCAATACGCCACCATAAAGGGTGTGTTCCACTGTTACGCACGAAGCGATTTGCAAATATTTATACGACTGCCCAAAAGAAAGGAGTTATGTTTTTAGTGTTCATGTGTCTGTCTGTAAGTATGTATGTATGTATGTTTGTGAGTGTCTTTATTCCACCATAACTTCTAAATGCCTGAACCGATTTAGATGTATAAGGGTATCGTTAAAATCCTTACATTGTCCAGAGTAACATAGGCTAGTAAGATTAAAAAAATTGTAATGTAAAGTTCGTGAGCTTCGTGAGATGGCTTAATGGTTAGAGCGCCTGGAGTATTTATCCAAAGGGGCGCAGGTTCGAATCCTGCTCACCGACCGTATTCTTTTTTCCTTTTAATATTATAACTTTAGAGTTCGCTAAGCATGCGTTAATGCTTTTCAAAGGTGTATCTTTTAAAGATCTAAAAACTAGAGACAGGTTTACTGTTAAAACCCAACACCCTTCACCGTTGCTGTTATTAAGTTCCATGCCCCGAGACTATTCCCTTTTACCGGACACAATGCAAAACTGCGACCTTCAAACAGTTTCACCGCTTTATTCGTACACGGTCACGGTAACATCATGTTTTCCCTATAAACAATATTAATTAAATTACATAATATGCAGGTAACTTTGATAAGCCAATGCAATAACCTAACAGGATAATTTAATGTGATGCAGTCATTGTAGTTTATTCTGGGAATTATTTCTATCGTTATCAGTGCATAGGTACAACCACAATTGTGTGGTCGGTGGTTTTAGCAGTACATGCTACGTGACCTAGCGTAGGTCGGTGCTTGCCCCCTTTAGACACTCAGTGTTTTTTTTTTTTTTCACATAGACCACATTACAGGCACTTATGAAACGTCAAAGCTAGGTGCATGGTTCCAATATAGTTGATCTTATGGAGAAGAACCAGCAAGAAACTACATAGATACGCTTTTTAAAATAAAATTTTATTTACAATAGTATATTGATGGTATGTGAGAATAATGTAGAATAATGTAAGAGGAAAACAAAAGCAAATGATTGAAATAGTAGAAGTTTATAAAGCCAAAATGATTACCAAGGCAATTCCGAGCTGACCAGTCCCGACAGACAGCACCCGTTCAGGAGTATGACGTGCGCATCAGCATCGCTAAACTCAACCATTTTGAAGGGAACTCAACGACCCAATACACAACGCCACCATCAGCAAGACATTTTAGTGAGCATGGCTAACTCATAATGCCTGGCAATAGGCAGGTGAATGTATGTATTAATGTAATATATAACATTATTAACCACATGTTGCTGTTGCCTTACTACAATAGTTTATTGAACGATATATTTAACATAGCATCACGCCTGTATTCCCCGAAGGGGTAGGCAAAGGTGTACACAATTGTACACCCACATTTCACCAATGCTGTTATTAATTCTCATGTAATAGGTGGTAAGCCTATTGCCATCTACCGGGCACAATTCCAAACTCAGGGCTGCTACTGAGAATTTCTTAATAGAAAAACTCAATAACACTTAGCCCGACCCGGAAATCAAACCCGAGACCCCATGCTCAGCAGTCGCGCTTGGGACCACTAGACCAACGAGGCAGCTCAACGATATATTTGTAATGATGGATGTTTGTTACTCTTTCACGCAACAACTACTGAACGGATTTCAATGAAATTTGGCACACAGATAGTTTATAGCCTGGATTAACACAAAGGATACTTTTTATCCCGACTGGACCCAATTCTAACGTCTACTACGCAAAGTCGTCGGCAAAAGCTAGTCGGATATAAATATTGCTGGAGAGATTTCATAATGGAAGCAATCATAACGTAATAGCATCACGCCTGCACCCCTGAATGTTTAGATATTCACAAAGGTTACTTATTGCACACACATACATTCGACCGATGCAGTTATTGTCCCATGGAATTGAAAGAGCCTATACAGCTTCTTCGACTCTCAGAACAACGGTCCACCCTTGCTCGTGCCAGCCCGTGCCACTGAGCGAGTTGCTTTAAATTCATCCCTAAATAATAATGATCTGAATCCGATCCTGGCAGTCTCTTGCCCCACTCACCACCGACGCCACAAGCCGAGGGGCAAGGGGTGCCCTTGCGTGTTGTCGCTTAGTTTATGAGTTGGATAACGGCTGGGGGCCTTAGTTTTCTTAAAACAACCACAGGAAAGCCAGCATTTCTTAACAGAACAACTCACTTTGTACGATCCAGGAACGCTCGGCAGCACCATTAATTTTATTAAACGAGATATTTAAGATAAATCTTTGAAAATCATTAACGCATGCTTAGCGAAATCTAAAGTTGTTATCTAAAATGGAAAAAAAATACGGTCGCGAACAGGATTCGAACCTGCGCCTCCCGGATAGATACTCCAGGCGCTCTGATCACTAAGCCATCTCGACCTCCGCTCACCACCGCGAATTCTTCTTCCATATTTTAACACGTCTTATGGCGACGAAATATTTACTTTATATAGATATTCATCTCTCTTTCTTTACACATAATAATAATGACATAAAATATTATTCCTTCGATACGAGAACACCACTTTTCTGTCAACCAAAGCTTCCGGAATCATGAAGTGGTAGCTATGTAGCTACAGTGATATAGTGGACCTTCATGTCAAAGATAATTTAGAATTGCCATCGACATGTCATCTGTGGTTGATTGTATTTTGTTTTTTTTTTGTTGACTTTTTTATATGTCTTAAGTGCTAGCTGTGCCCGCGACGGCCGCGTGGATGTTGTAAACAACAAATGTTTGACGTGATTCTTTATATATAACTTTTTTATTTATGAACCGATTGACATGAAGCAAAGACTAAATGTTAAGTGAAGCTTACCACAATATATTAGTGAAAACCACATCTAAACCGGATAAGCCGTTTCTGAGATTAGCGTGCACATACGAGCAGACAAAAATTCTAATAATCATTGTTTTGCGTGCTATTTGCGTTGATAAAGGTCCCAATAAATTTTTTTCTCATATATCTTCCATGTACAGACAGCGATCCGTTACATTTTTATTATATTTATTGATGATTGATGATGATGATGATGATGATCATTGATGATATATGTATGTATTGATTTGTTTAATTTCCATAAACTTCTAACTTTCACTTCATGATTCCGGAAGCTTTGGTTGACGGGAAACTGCCAAATATTGAACCAAGTGGTGTTCTCGTATCGAAGGAATCATATTTTATGTCATTAATTAATTCGTGTTAATATCATACTGCTATTAAGCACGTAGCCAGTCTAACTGATGACTCTCAACCACGATAGTGCGATGCATCATCGACGAGTAATAGATTACCGTGTGACGTCAGCGGTATGACGTTGAATGGTGACGTCAGATCCATAGAAAAAATGACGAGCTTACGTGTTCATAACACATGAACATCTGGATTATTAAAGCGTAATATAAATGAGGAAAATTGTATAATAATTGTAAACAGTATATTAACATACTAATCATTATGATTTTCGGTTATAGCTCATACGTATTTTTCGGGATTGCCCGATCTGTTTAGAGATTGAATCGGCTCCGTTACGAAATCGAAATTTATCGAGAAAACCCGAAAATTCACATGAGTTCGTATAGAAATGCGCCTCACAAAAGTTTATATACAAAATAAAGAATAATTTTTATAATAATCTCAGTTCAGGCTTAGCTAAGACTAGTTAATGCCCGCCCGGTAGTCTATCTACCTATATACTAAATTTAATCATAATTGGGTTAACGGTTTAGGGGTGGAAATGTAACAAACTGACAGACAGACAAAGTAACTTTCTCATTTATATTATAATAATAATAAAAATTTATTGAGACTTTTTTACATATACTGTTTGCCGCAGTTGCATGAAATGAGTAGCGTTCATACAAAAGTTTACTTATTGCCTAAATACAATTTATATAAAACTAAAATATTATAATAAAAGTTGCTCAGAGTTTCAACTCGGAATTAAATAGATTAAAATTTTGCGTCCTTGCCGAACTAAGTTTAGAGAAACCTGTGTCTCAGGGAATCACTTTACATCGCAATTTAAATAGGGCATTAAATTATGTTTACTAAAACTAATACTAGATTTATTTCTCAAATCTATTAGAATAAGCGATCTAGAGATTAATTTAAAATATCTAAATATACAAAAATATTACCCACATATGTATATTAACATTATTTTATAATTTCTGGTATGTTTTCTGTGTCTGTGTAGTTAAGTATATTATTAGTATAGAATATAATATTAATTGTGTTGTATAATTTTATTTGAATAAATATGTAAATATAAACTGAAATCAAAATTAAAATCCCAGATAACATACATCTAACTTTGCATGATTTGTCTCACTTTCTCGACAACACAAACTCATTGAAACATACAAGTTACCAGGTAACTACATGGAATTGAATTACTATTAGTTTCAAGCACAGGCCGACATAACGACGTGTTGGAAAACTGTTGCAACTCCTGCACTTGAGCGCTGCGAGCACTACGTATATTCCTAACTGTTTCAAGTTGCAATCGTTGGGTACTCAGGTTTAATTGAATTTGGTGAAGACAGTCCAGTTGGAATCTGTACTTAATATAATAAAGCTGAAAACTTTGTTAGTTTGAACACGTTTATCTCTGGAACTACCAGTCAGATTTGAATAATTCTTTTAACATTTGATAGCCCAATTCTTGATGAAACTAATAAGCTATTTAACACCACGCTACAGCCTTTAGAACCAACAAAAATCAAGACGAAATTAAACAGCGGGTGGAGCCGCGAGGCACAGCTTGTTTGATGTAAATTTTCAATTGGAAATTGATGTGGTTAGTTACTCAAATGTTTATTTAGGCATCTGAAGATTTGAAAGTCAATACGACAGTTTCGTGAATATATATATAGTTAATTGCTTAGAGATAAAACAATAACGATGGAGGCAGGAGTTTGTATTGTAAGTGGTTTTGTTGTTTATACATATAAGTAGGTAAGCAGTATTATTGGTTTTTTCTGTTAGGAAATTCTCAGTAGCAGCCCAGAGTCACAAAGTTGGCGGTGGGACTCCTCCGTGCTTCGGTGAGCACGGTCCTGAGCTCTCTCCGGTCTTGTCGGACTGCAAGATTCTAACGATAACCCCATAAGTACATCTAAATCGGTAAAATCGTTTAGAAGTTATGGTGGAAGAAAGAATCTCACAAACATACACACTTACATACATACTTACGTACATACATACATACATACACTCTTTTTTTGGCCAGTTGTGTAAAAAGGCAATAAATTGAAGCCGCAAGTTAGTGCCGACATATCGACATTCTACGTCGCTGACGAGAAAATCCGATATCCATGCGTTGCGTAAAAAGAGCTCCACAATAATTATGTAAATTTCTAACCCTACTTCCATCCTAAATTGAACCTTAAACTCTTAAATAATACAGTCTAAATTTCTTTTTGATAATGTTAGAATAAATTAAGGTTTGCAAAGGACTTTATTAGACTGTTTTCCGTCAATATTAAGGTGCGTTCGTATTATGGTCTTTTGAGCCGAATCACTTTCAGTTACGGTGCTTTTATTGGAAGTGGTGAAAGGAAAATAGGGTACGCTTCCGATTTTCCTGTGCTTCTTTTTTTCCTTTATTTCCTGTGCTTCTTTTTTTCCTTTATTTCCTGTGCTTCTTTTTTTCCTTTATTTCATGTGGCCAAAAGTCAAACTTAGTGTCACAATTATTAAAGACACTTTAGGACTACTGAAGTTAGCTTAAAGTTAAACCTATTCCGAAAAACTGCCTCGTTGGTCTAATGGTCCCAAGCGCGACTGCTGAGCATGAAGTCTCGGGTTCGATTCCCGGGTCGGGCAAAGTGTTATTGAGTTTTTATGTTAAAAATTCTCAGTAGTAGCCCAGAGCTTGGAATTGTGCCCGGTAGATGGTAATAGGCTCACCACCTATTACATGGAACTTAATAACAGCATTGGTGAAATGTGCGTGTACAACTGTGTACACCTCTGCCTAACCCTTTCGGGATTACCGGCGTGATGCTATGCTATGTTATGCTATTCCGCCACAAGCAGAATCTTGAATTTTCCCAAACCGAGATAAACCTACCCATTTTTATAAGCAGTGATAGCCTAGTGGTATGATAAGTCAAAGGTCGCAAGTTCAAATCCAAGGTCTACGCACTACTAACTTTTCGAAGTCATGTACGTATGATAAATTAATGATCACTTACTTATAACGGTGAAGGAAAACATCGTGAGGAAACCAGCACGCTTGAGAGATGTTCTCGATGGTGTGTAAAGCCATGTCAGAGGTACTCGTATACGGGTGATTTAAATTCAGACACTATATATTTAAATTTTGCCACAACACGCAAATTATTCCTACTCTGCGCTCGGACATGGGTTGTGTACCTTTTGTCGTAGGCTTTAATGAGGACTTCAGAGTGAGTCATGCCTAGCGATTCCGTCCAGTACGGTACAATACGGAATGAAAGCCATCAGTGCGGGCCGCCATAAACATACCCGACGCACTGCAATATCTCGGTAGCCCCAACAACATCCTGAATGCATCATTATATTGTTTAAGATGATGGTCACCGGCCACAGCAATCGCAGCTCAATCTCAATCGATCTGGGTGGCTATTACTTAGCCATGAGCACCTCTAATCCTCAGCAAAGCAAGCCAAGGCAGTCTTGACAACAACCGGAACCAAATCTTCCGAAGAACAAAAATACTTTTACCAGCCATTTAAAAGACTACCGCAAAACTACAGCAGCAGACGTCGCTTACCCCTCTACAACCGACAGACATAAGTAAATGAACGAATGACCTCGTCGATCAGTAATCACCGGTTGGCACGAAGTCAAAAGCTCCAATACTCAGACCCGTTTGATTCCGGACTCCGGATGTATGCATTAGGAATCAAACGGATCGGTTCCGATTTGATAAATAAATTATATGTTCCTGCGAACCGGAGTCTTTTGGTCCCAAGTTCGAATACTCAGCATGAAGTACTGAGTTTGATTCCCAGATCTGGCAGTGTTATTAAGTTTTTCTCAGTAGTAGCCGGGAGTTTGTAATTGAGTCCGGTAGATGGCAATAGGGCCACCACCTATTACATGGGACTTAATAATACTATTGATGAAATGTGGGTGTACAACTGTATTCGCCTCTGCCTACCCCTTCGGGGAAAACAGCCGTGACGCTATGTTATGTTGTTATTTTCTACATCTCAATTTCATTCAATAACGCTTTATAAGCTGTTTTTTTTTTACAATAATCAGTGACAAACACAATTTTCTTATGATAACATAAATATAGCATCAAAACACAACTCATTTAGTCATTTATTTATGGTTGCTACATGAGAATTGACGTCATTAATAGCCCAAAAATCCTATTTCTCATCTGAATCCAGAAGCAACATACCATTTAGTTAGAATAACATCTCGGTACACAATATAGTAATTATAATTCACGCAACGTTGTCAATTTTGATCACCAAGTAGATACAAATGGGAAGTAGGTACACTGACCAGTACTTGATGGCAATACTAAATAATTCTAGGGAAAACTGTGGCTTCCCGGCTATTACGTGACGAGACAATGGTCGAACGTGAAGCGCCTGTCAATTGTCAAATCTTTGTCATATAAACACCAGTGCTGTGTGTGTTTTTTTTTTGTTAGTTATTTACGGCGTTTGTGATAGAGATGTTAGGCTATTACACCTTCTGTACATGTGGCTTCCTTGGCTTCTAACAAAGTATGTAATAATAATAATAATAAATCCCCTCTGGATCAGTTCGGTAGACGTTACCTCATCTCATGAGACTAACGTTAAACCGGAGGGAACATTAAATTAGCTTTTTAAGACCAATGATACTAAAACAAAAAATAAGTGTCATAAAGTCTACGAGAAGCATACAAAACGCAGGGCAGCTTGTGGCGAGCTGTTGGTGAGTGGCGACACTGCGTTCCTGAGTACCCCAAAGAGTCGGTCAGGGCCTCGCCTCCAGTATGCCTTCATTGGGAAGCTGGAGAGGGGTCGCCAGAGCTATATGCTCGGGGGTGGAAGTGTCATGTAAGTAATGGCGTAACAACGGGGAAACCCGCTCCGGGTCTTCGAGACCCGCGATGGTGAAACCGGGGCCGCTCCTCTCGACACCCCTAGCCGCTCACACCCATGTTTGCCCCTTCTGCCTGTATCAAGGCGGCGTTTCAGGGGCCCATGCAGTGAGTTGGCGAGTCACCGTCTGCCAATACATTTCAATATTTTAAGAGTTGAAAGGCAGACGCCGTTTTTAATTCCGGCAACCGAATTTTAAATAGTCCAAGTAGCACAACACAGCAATAGACCAATAAAAAAACTATTTAATTTTACCTATCTCAATAGTTCTGCACCTATCGGGAACTCTCCATGACTGTATTTCTATAGCACAATCACGGAGAGTCTCCGGTTGGTGTCCCAACTCAATTTAGATTAAAACTCTCACAAGGGCCTCTGTGTGTTAGACCTGTGTCTCCAGGCAAGCCCTCCAAAGGACCGGGTTTAATCCCGAGATAAAAGAGAAACAAAAATAATAATAATAATATTTGCCCCCAGCAGATTGCAACTGATGGAATTGCTGAAGATAACAGAAATCTTCAGTAATTCCATCAGGATGGAATTTGGTGTGGACAAATGTGCAGTCATGCATGTAAGAGAAGGTGCGATTGTAGAATCCGATGGACTCCAACTTTCAGACTCCATACACCTTAGGTCACTATCCGCAAACGATACCTACAAATACCTTGGTATGGCGGAGGGGTTGGGCATCAACGTGGCTGACATGAAGCAGTCGATTCAGGAGCGCTTCTTTGGCCGCCTGAAAAAAGTACTTAATAGTCTTTTATCACGTGGCAACAAAGTGCGTGCCTTTAACGGCTGGGTCATGCCAGTCTTGATGTATTCCTTCGGCATACTCAAGTGGTCTCAAACTGAACTGGAGGCTCTGGATAGGAAGGTACGAACACTGTTAACTACAAACCGTATGCATCATCCAAGATCATCGGTAATGAGGCTGTATATCCCGCGAAAGTGTGGAGGTCGTGGCTTTCTAAATGCTAAGACTCTACACAATCGCGAGGTGTACAGCCTCAGGGAATACTTTCTCCATGCCGAAACGGAGATGCATCGGAATGTAGTTGCAGTGGACAAAGGACTCACTCCGCTCTCCTTGGCTAAAGACTGGCGCAAACCAGTTGTACTCAGTACCAATGATCGCAAGGAAGTATGGCAAAGCAAGGAGCTACATGGACGCTTTTATCGGGCACTCCACGGTCCCAACGTAAATTTTCTAGCGTCCGTATCCTGGCTATGGTTCAGTAACCTCTTTGGTGAAACTGAAGGTTTTATCTGTGCGATTATGGACGAAGTTATCATGACGAATAACTACCGGAAGTATATTGTGAAAGATGGGACAGTCGACATATGTCGGGCATGCCACTGTCCAGGTGAGTTTCTCAGACATATTATTTCTGGCTGTTCACGTTTTGCTAACGGCGAATACTTGCATAGACACAACCTAGTGGCCAGGATTATACACCAGCAACTTGCTTTGAAATACAACCTCGTAGAATCGGAGGTGCCGTACTACAGGTATGTGCCCGACCCAGTTCTCGAAAATTGTCATATCACATTATACTAGGACCGATCTATCATCACTGATAGGACTGTTATTGCTAACAAGCCTGATATAGTGATGATAAATCGCTTAGAGCGACGCGCAGTGATTGTGGATATAACTGTCCCCCATGTCGAGAACCTCATGAAAGCTGAGAAAGACAAACAAATCAAATATATTGATTTAGCTCACGAGGTTGTCGACATGTGGGATGTGGATTCGGCAATCATTGTGCCGATAGTCGTGACGGCCAACGGTTTGATAGCGAAGAGTCTCGACGAACACCTTAAGAGGCTCTCGTTAGACGGCTGGGTCAAGGGCCTGATACAGAAAGTGGTACTTCTTGACACGGCGCGCATTGTGAGGAAGTTCCTCTCTCTGGAGTCCTAACCACCGGTGTCTTGGACCCTGTTCCCGATGCCGATGGCCAGCTATTTTTTATATTTTTAAATGTATATTTATATTTTTTTATATATTTAAAAATGTATTGAGTATGCTTATAAAATAAATAAACAAAATAATAATAAATTCTAATGATACCTTTACTTTTTTTTGCATAATATACCTCTTTCAGTGTTTATTTTTTATCTTTGTTAAACTTAAAGATAAATCTTTGAAAAGCTTTAACCCATGCTTAGCGAACTCTAAATTTATTATATGAAATGAGAAAAGAATACGGTCGTGAGCAGGATTCGAACCTGCGCCTCCCGGATAAATACTCCAGGCGCTCTGACCACTAAGCCATCTAGAGGTCGAGATGACTTAGTGGTCAGAGCGCCAGGAGTATTTGTTAAACTTATTAACAATATTTGATGGATATTATGCATTGTTTTATACAGCTTCTTTAGCTTCAGCTTTTTGTAAATGTTAAAACGCCGTAAACTTGTCAAATGCGTTGCCCATTCATCTAATAAAGTCTTATCTAAGTATTTTTAATATTAGTGACTGTATCCAAGATTACGTTGTTCTCACATGTCTCCTAAAATAGTAATTACAGTTTTTTTTAATATATCTGCCTAGCCTTTTCCCAATTAGATTGGGGTCGGCTTCCAGTCACGGAGGAGTCTCAGTATGAAATTATGGTCACCCATCCACAGACCGACCGCGACAAGCGTACTGAATAATCAATTAATCTGTTCACGTGCACCGAGGGGTCGCGGGAGAGAGGCACGGGAGGGGCGACGCCGTGGACAGGGAGCGGCGCGCGGGCCGATTTCTTTTCGGACTGAACCACAGTATAGAAATATAGGTATCTTACGAAACTGAACCACGGGACCTATCGCTCGCGTACGACCCAATATTGTCACAGGCGTAGACTATCCTAAAAATATGGTATTTTCTATAAATTACTGATTATATGTTTACTCGATACAAGTCCGTTTTTCCTTTACTCATCCGAACAAATCAAATTAATTTATTCGCTCAAATATGGTTTGTTGGTTGGTGCATTACAATGATAATATTTCCGTTTATTCTGCCATATCAATTATTAATAAAAAAATATTATCATTAATTAATACTATTACTTTATTAATATTCAATATAATTAAATTAATTTCATCTTATATTTTATAAATTCCGTAACGCTATAACAATTTTTATTAAATAACATTTAATACAATTCTTTTTTTTTTATGTTCCTAATAGGAACTTGAGGTTTCTTAGGCAATGGTTAAATATTTTATTAGCCATACAGTAAGCATTTCTTTTAAATATCTTTAACATAGTCAGAGTGTCGAGTTCGGCTGTTCAGGATCTTTTTTACAAAGATGGACATTTCCAAGATGTAAATACAAATATAGCAGAGTTAAACTTTTTAAATTTGGCATACAGCTATCTACATCGATATTCGTGTTTAATTAACATTAACTAATTGATTATGACATTTGATTTTGATAATTAATTTGACATTGTAATAAAATTTAACTTGACATTATAATATGTATAAATTTAATTGTCAGATATAAACAATGTCAAAAATAGCCAATCTCAGAAAATTTTAACATTAATAAATATTGTTTCACTAATTGATTCTTTAGACTTGCATGTTATCTGGTTTAATTCTAAGGTGCTATAACATTTCTACCTGGTTCATCGAAGTTGATATATGCTTACTGTATTTTTAGTCATCATTATGACAGATATCTTCATTCTTAGTTTGGTGGCGCGCATTTGCTTCCTATTCTTACGCCACCGTTAGGACAATAGTCACCGCCAAACCTCTTATATTCGAAGCGTAATCCAGTTTCCTTTTCACCTTCGGTTTCATCTTTAACATTTTTCATATCTGCTGTCTTATTATTATTATTCAGTTTTCTTGTTTCTTGACTTGCAGCTTCATATTCTTCGTATTCCAAATCGTCAAGTTTAATATCAATTCTTCTGTCTCTGTCTCTCGCATCGTATTTTCCATTGTCGTTTCCATTGACTTCTTTATTGACACTGACGGCGTTTTTAAGTAGACTTGCATCAGGAAGTTCATTTCTGAGAGCATCCTCTGTATACCGTTGTGGGTTGTCTGGAAATTTTAAGATTTCTTCAAAAGGTCTGTTTGCGGGGATAGGACTACTCCTAACTCCTACAGTCCCTAAAAGTATCAGGATCAGCACAGTGACTTCCATTGTTAAAGGACCCTTGTTTAAGTGAACTAAAATTCGAATGCCAATAACAAATGTTGATGAAGCGAGCTCTGTCCCACTACCGTGGCAAGTGATTATCTCAGTATGTGTTAATTAGTTTATATACGTTCATGCACTGCTGTTATTAGGTAATAAAATACAAATATAGGATTTTCTATGACGTCATTATGCTAAGAATTATATATGTAATTTTAATTATCCCTCATTAGGTTTTCCAGTGACATTCATGACAGTTTCATGGTATAGTAGGTTCACTATTTTACGTATTGATCAGTGACCAGCAGCTCCCTCCCTACATAATTATGGCTATTTAAGTAGCGAAACAAAAGCGTGACAAATCGTTTTTTTAAAACAGAAATGTTCAGAAGTATCGCAAGGAGGAAGGAAAATGTTTCACCAGTCATAACTACCTAGGAGATGAAAGATATGAGTCACAGCTTAATGTAATCATTGGTTTAAGACCAAAAAGTCCTGTTCTGCAATGATTAGTCACCTGCAGAAGAAACATTACGCAATAGAATCACATGCATGAAATGGAGGAAGTTTGTGAAAGTCAAAACTTTGTGCAATATTTTACTATATATAGCATCAAGCCTATATACTAGAAGGGGTAGGCACAGGTGTATACAGTTGTACACCTACACTTTATATATAGCAACTGTGATAGCTTAGTGGTATGACCGTTGGACTGTCAAGTCAAAGGTCGCAGGTTCGAATCCAAGGCACGCACCACTGACTTTTCGAAGTCATGTGCGTATTATAAATTAATTATCACTTGCTTAAACTGGTGAAGGAAAACATCGTGAGTAAACCATCACACCTGAGAGATTTTCTCGATGGTGTGTAAAGTCATGTCAGAGGCCTACGGGTGGTTTAAATCTGAGACTAGGTTCTTCATCTACCACACGATAAGAAGAAGAATCAAATGCAGTTATTAAGTCCAAAGTAATATGTAGTGAGCGTATTGCTATCTACCGGCCCAATTTAAAACCGGGCTGCTACTGAGATTTTTTTGACAAAAAAACCCAATAATACTTTGCCAGACCCAGGAATCGAACTCGGGACAAACAACAACAGCCTAGAAATAAGCCCACTCTTCACCGCTTTCTAGTGTTTTAGCTGGGAAGAAGACGTCGAGCAACAATCTCGTCAGCAACACGTTTGTCTGTATCATGTTTATTTATTAGGTACTAACGACGTGGCCCGACTTCGCATGCGTGCAATTTATACAAAAATACTATTAAAATATCCGCCTATTACGGTGGATATTCCAAACATTTGGGGACGAGTTGCCCGCGTCCGTAGGAGTGCACCCTTTAATTAAAATCCCTACACGTGGCCCCTGGGTCGTGCTGCACAGGCAACACAACTCTGTGAGAGGCTTTGGCCGCGGCTTCGGAGTGCCGGGGCGGGGGGGACGTGTATCGGGATGTAGTTCGATGCAACCATTGTGGGAGACGGGTCTGGGCAGTTGCATCGTAACATAAACATAAACATAGCATCACGCCTGTATTCCCCAAAGGGGTAAGCAGAGATGTACACAGTTGTACACCCACATTTCACCAATGCTGTTATTAAGTCCCATGTAATAGGTGGTGAGCCTATTGCCATCTACCGGGCACATTTCCAAACTCCGGGCTGCTACTGAGAATTTTCTAACAGAAAAACTCAATAACCATTTGCCCGACCCGGGAATCGAACCCGAGACCTCATGCTTAGAAGTCGCGCTTGCGACCACAAGACCAACGAGGCAGTTGCATCAACTCCCCAATTATCGTTCTTCCCAAATCTATCCACTCTACTTATGAGTGAATAGTAATTATTCTGGATATACGTGCTCCATTCTCGGTCATATATATATTATATATATATTACAATAGTAATTATTTAATAGTAATTGTTAAATACTCCAGGCGGTCTGACTGCTAAGGCATCTCCACCTCTGCTCACTACCCCATGGTACTGCATTGCTCACTACCCTCAATGGTGAAATTCTTTATTATTATTATTTTTGACATTTTAGAATGTCGTGGTGGCCAAGTGGTTACGGGCCCGCCTCCTGAGCCACAGGTTGTGGGTTCAAACCTGGCATGTAACAATGTGACTTTTTCAATGTCATATGTACCTACTTTCTTAGACAGGGTTTCTCAAACTTATGGCTCCACGAACCCCTGTTAATGCTCCAAAAACAATGGCGCACCCCTTTAAAAATTTAATAAAGTATTTTATATATTCTCGCCTCGATTCGCCATACGCGCTTGCAAACTTACATGGCGAACCCCGTAGGGTTCGCGTACCCCACTTTGAGAAACCATGATCTAAAACATCATAGGCATACGGTGAAGTAAAACATCGTGAGGAAACCTGGACTTGGTAGTCTGAAATCGTCAACGCGCAGTGAGCTAGCGTGGTGATCAATAGTCGTGCCTTCTCTGTATAAGAAGAGGCCCTTGCCCTGCAGTGGGACAGTTATGGGCTGGTTTTTTTTTGACATTTTGATTTACCAATTCATATTGTTTTTTTTATTATTTGTTATATGTATGCGTTTGACCGCCATCTCCCTGATGTTAAGCTATAATGCAATCTAAGATAGATCATGCTTGCATAGAGGAAACAGATTCACTCGCGTCTAGAAGACACCCAGATTATAACTATCGGAGAAGACCCATTCCGGGAGCGCATTCCACTGTTTCGCGGTTCTTATAATGAACGTGGAATCAAAGCGCTGATATAAATTCAAGATAAATCTTTGGAAAGCCTTAACGCATGCTTAGCAAACTCTAAAGTTACAAAATTAAATGGAAAAAGAATACGGTCGCGAACAGGATTCGAACCTGCGCCTCCCGGATAAAAATCTAAGCATACATAGGGACATACAGCGGGAAGCGACTTTGTTTTATAATATGTAGTGATATTGTGGAGAGAAAATACATAATTAAATTGAATTGAATTGAATCTAATACCATTCAGTATAAAGGCCGGACTCAGTTGAGACGAATGGACACCTTCATTGAGTAGTGTGACAAACGTTTATCCTGTTACCAAAGGAATAAGGACAATGAGTACAGTATATATATTTGTGATTAATCATAAGTTTTCCGTTATATAACATAGCATCACGCCTGTATTTCCTCGAAGGGGCAGGTAGAGGTACACATAGTTGTACACCCACATTTCACCAATGCTGTTATTGAGGCCTGTTAATATTTATAAATTTATTTATTTACATCCAAAACTTACATCTATCATTACAGGTAGTAGCATTACACCTATAGCGATAGCTAAGGTAAATACAAAACAAAAAAAACAGCAATAAAATAAAACAAGTATTAACAAATAGTTATCTTGCCTACAACTATAACATAAATTGTAAATTCGTTCTTTCTTTCTTTCTTTTTAAAAAACGTTGCCCCACACTACGAATTTCTTCCTGTATCGTGGGTGCGTTTACAGACACACACCGAGACCTGGAGCAATTATCCATAGATCGTACAAATATTTGCTCCGTGCAGGAATCGAACCTGCGACACGCAGCGCAGCAGTCGGTCTCGCGACCACTGCGCCAACCGCGCTGTCAAAGGTTTATAACATATCGCCCAATAAGTAAAGCTTGTGAATTCGTTAAATGTACAAGACAACAAATCAACGTATTGAGCTACCACGTTTAGCGCACGCATGGCACGTGTTAGTGGCGCCCTTTGTAGCAAGTTGGTGCGCGCGCACGGCGCATCATGTATATGTCGCAGATGGATTGTAGAATCAGCTGTGTTACAAAACTGCTAGCTGATTTACAAAACAGTATTGTTTTATAAAACAGTTACATGGAACATGCCAGGATTGAACCCGCCACCTGTTGGGCAAGAAATGAGTCTGTCACCAATTCCTCCGGTGTTAGTTGTTAGTTATTAAAATACATATAATTATAGAATATATGATTGAATAAATAGTTACAATAAATGATTGAGTACTTATTGAATAATTTCCCATTGGATTAGGCAGAGACTATCGATGTTTACTTGCTACGATCCTGACACACCTCTTTCGCTTCATCTATGTTCATCAACCTCTTCATGCATGCTCGTCTGTTTAGGTTGCTCTAGACCTGTCCTTTTTTGGGAATGTCCGCAATTTGCCAGCGATACGTAATTATTGAAAATAGTACCTACTGTACATATTCACACATTAAACTCAAACTCAAAATTTTTATTTCAAATAGGCCATATTACAGGCACATAAGAAAAGTCAAAGCTAGGTGCACGGAGGTTCCAAGAAGTTGGTCTTATGGAGAAGAGCCGGCAAGAAACTCCATAGACACTCTTTTAAAATAATGTGTTCTTTACAATTAAAATTTATTAATGTGAGAATAATGGAGTTAATGTTGAAGAAAAGGCAGAATTTTAATTATGTTCAAAGCCAAAATTATAACCAAAGCTATTACGAGCTGACCAGTCCCAACAGACAGCACCCGTTCACGAGTATGACGTGCGCATCAGCATCGCTAAACTCAACCATTTTGAAGGGAACTCAACGACCCAATACACATCACCACCATCAGCAAGACATTTTAGTGAGCGTGACAAACTCATAATACCCGGTCATAGGCTGTTATATGAGAGTACTTCTTTAATGTAAAGTTTAACATTAATGTCCACATAATGCTCACATTTTACAGAACAGTAGTGAAGCTATAAGACGTAGTACAATATTCATAATACAATTAAGAAAATTATATCAAATAATTTATTACATAAATGTATGTAGTTTATAATGGCAACTTTCCTTCTAAGTGTAATTTATTGTGTAATAATAAAACAATTAAATTCCAAGCATAATAAAATTTATTCCGTGATATATAGCGCTAATGTAAATTAATATTTAACAATAACTATTGTATTTACATTAATATATGTATCGGAAATCCTTATTTTCTTTAAAGTTAATACATATATATATATATATATTATAGTTTTTTTTAAATAAGTTATAAGGGTATTTCTTTTTATATATAAATAAACATAATTATGTACTTACCTACATTATTAAAATAATACCAATTATAATATGTAGTTAGGTATACATACTTTGTTATGTAAAATTGTATGTTATAGAATAGATAATAAAACTAAAATCACTACAAAGTTCGCACAGTTTAAAAGGTCTTAAGTATGTAGTTCATAAAGCTACGGACCTAGTATAGCTCCTTGTGGCACTCGGAGAACATCACCCCAGCTGTAGAAACTCTTGATTTTCTAGAAGTGAACAATATCAAAAACTAATCAGAGTTTACATCCCACGCGAGTTACAACACAGGTAAAATATAATCATGTACAATATGTGATCCACCACATGTAGTAACAACAGTAATTACGTCATTAAACGAACCTTCATTATGTCACTTAGCACTATATATAATCCTAGTCAGTACTTCCAGGTTAACAGTATCAACAGGAATACGACCGGGGCACTTCCTTCTACCATCAGTTATTGTGATTAGACATTCAGTTCGCTGTTATAAAATCCTTTAACAATGGAAGTGATCACTGTATTAGTCCTGATACTCCTGGGTACTGTAGGAGCCAGGAACATTCCCGTTTATATGGGAGAATCTTCAGAAGAATTGCAGCAGGTTTTACCTAATGACCTACCTAGTTATATGGACGCTACTCTCACCGAAAAATTCCCCACTGGGGATCTAGCTGAAAGCGCGACCGACTTCGAGAACATTTTACTACCTCCGAAGACAAGTAATGATCGGAAAGAATTTGAAGATCACATATTCAACATCGGTGATGCGATTGACGTATTGAAAGCTGATTGTTCAGATCATAATGATAAATTTACTGCTAATTTATATAAGAACAGTCAGCAAGAAGAAATGCAAAGTGTTTCAGAACACACGGGAGTGCCTAGCAAAGGGACGGCTACAGTGTTTGAAAACAGGGCTGTTCTTAAAGCTGATTGTGCTCCAAATAAAACACGAATCGGTAAGAATTGTAGCCCTAAACAATGAACCATATCCATAAATTGATTTAAACAAAACCTGCATAAAAATAACCTCTCACCTGATTCCAGAAAAGATTTCATTTGCGTGGCTCGTAAAATGTTTAGGAAAATTTATAAGTGATATTGGGTTATTTTGTCGCATTTTGTGTAATAGCAAAATATTCATCATCATCCTAGGTTCTCGTCATTGACATATTACGTTTCAGAATTCGAGTGTTTTTCTGTTGAATGTTGACTTTTATGAAATTGTAAATTACATTTATATGTTGGATAAAAATTACCTTACTGCTTACGTTCCTAATTAATAATTATTTGTTTCCTTATTTTCAATATACCATTCATTTTGTACCATTATATAGTGTATTTTGTAAAACTTACTGATGATTTTTTTTTGTACCAATGAACATAATATATTATTATATCCAATTCCTTATATATTTTTGGTGTGACCTTTGGACTGGTAAGTTAAAGTGGTTTTCGCAAATTTGAATCTAAGGCACGCATTAAGTACCTACTCGCTTTCCGAAGTCATGTGCGTATTATAAATAATTATTGTCACTCGCTTAAAATGGTGAAGGAAAGCATCCTGAGGAAACTTCACACACATACAAATACACAACACATACATAATTGACAGCGCGGTTGGCGCAGCGGTCGAGAGACCGACTGCTGCGCTGCGTGTCGCAGGTTCGATTCCTGCACGGAGCAAATATTTGTACGAGCTATAGATAATTGCTCCGAGTCTGGGTGTGTGTGCTTGTGAGATTATATGTCTGTAAACGCACCCACGATACAGGAAAAGTGTGGGGCAATGATAAAAAAAATAAAAAAAAATTATATAGTACGAGTATTTCGCATATACTTTAATAGTTTGTGACTACATAAACTCACGCCTTTCTCCCATGGCGGTAGGCAGAAACTACAGAACGCGACCTGCTACGATCCTTACATATGCCTTTTGCTTCATCCACGTTCATACATCTGGTCATACATGCGCGGCGATTGCGAGTACTACGCACCTTACCTTATTGGAGGATAGCACTAATAAGGTCCCTGTATATCCTTCTAGGGCGTCCCCTTCCGGCATTTCCACTTATACCTGCCTTGTAGATACCTTTTGCTAACCGTCTTTCATTCATTCTCTCAATATGACCAAACCATCTAAGCATACTCTTTACAATTTTCGTCTCTACGTCTTCTGCCGTTTATTTCTGTTACATGTAAGAAGTTTTGAATATAAATTGTAAAACCTTTATTGGTTTTGAAATGTTTTTTTTTTAATATAAGATGGAGAGCTGTTCTCTCCGAAAATAAAATGGAAACCAGCACACCTATGAAATGACGTCTGTAAAGTCATATCAGAGGCCTTTAGGTTACTTAGTAACTATGAGGTAATTAATCTAAACTAATATATAAGGTGAGTGTGGATGGAAGATTCTGTGCAGTCCGAACTCGACAAACGTACCGCAATAAATTTACGGACGTTCTCAAAAAAGGACAGGTAAGGAGTAACCCTGACGAGCATGCATTAAGAACGAAAGAGGTGTGTCAAAATCGTAGCAAGTGGAAATCAATAGTCTCTGCCTACCCCGATGGGAAACAGGCGGGATTGTACGTATGTATCTACTAGAGAATATGTGCTTATGGGCGACTTATGTAGAGTCTGACACATTCATCAACCACACGATATGAACCTGATCTTCACCAAATATTGGTTGGTTCCTCTGGTGAGGCCAGTCTGTGGATCACCACTAGCAGAATTATCATCTGGTTTCCGCTGGTTTTTGGTTATTGATTTTGTTAGTGACAAAAACCATTTACTATTTAGAATGTCAATGAAAATTTGGTAGAAAGTACATTAGTACTTTCTACCAAATTTTCAGTCAGCGGCCTATCTCCAAGTGTGCAGGAGATATTATAGTGCGCACGAGTATGCGCAAACACAGGTGTACGCCCTCTTCCTTTACTCTGGGATGGGATAGGACGGTAATCCGACACGACCGGAGAGAAATCAGGCACAGCACCGACGAATTTACGTGCTCTCCGAAGCACGGGGGTGTCACACTACCAACTTCCTGACTAGGAGTTGCTACTAAGAAATTTTTATCAGAAAAAAATACAATAATACTGCCCGACCCGAGAATCGAACCCATGTCCTCGCGCTCAGCAGCTGCGTTTACGGCTACTATATAAATTAAGCTATAATAGCCATGAAACCAAGTCAGATGTCCCCATGAGGTCAAATTAGTGACCTCACAGGTATCCTATACCGGTGAAGTGGTAAAAGGGCGTTTATTTAGCGTGAGGTCCCGGATTCGATTCTTAGGTCGGGCAAAGTGTTATTGGGTTTCTTGTTAGGAAATTCTTATTAGCAGCTCCGAATCTAGTGCACGGGAGATGGCAATAGTTCATGCCCTATTACATATTACCAGGCCTCAATAACGGTATTGGTGAAATGTGGGTGTACATCTATGCGTTGTATGCCTACCCCTTCAAGGAAATACAGGCGTGATGCTATGTTTATTTTTATATATTTATTTATTCCCAACAATATCCTTACAGAGTAAGTCCATTTGAATTGAAATGAAATGAAATTGTTTATTCTTTAAGTAGGTCTTTTAAAAACTCTTTTACATGTCACTATGATCTAGATGGCGTCGGCGTTTCCTATCTGACTACCTCTGAGTAGAAACGCCGAAACAAACTCAAAGGTCATTAAATGTTATCTGGAATGACCTGTTCAAGAAAGAGCCATAGCAGTTTCAAACTTTCAAGTTGACCTGTCCTAACTGACGGCACACATGCATCAGTCCTCGTGTAGCTCAACCATGTTATAGGGAGCTCAACGACCTGTCGCAAGGCGATACCAGATCAGCAGGACATTTGCGTGGGCCATATAAAAACCTCAAAACCGCCAGATTACAAATCTGTATAACAATAAATAAAATACTTATATCTACATGATGCTCACATTCACAATTTCTGTAATGTTTAGAATGTCAACATTAGAAAATGACAATTAATAGAATGTCAATTGTTGTGATATGTAATGTCAATTTATCTTATTAAAATGTCAAATTTTCTCATAATGCAATGTCTAAATTTTACCATATTACAATCAATCAATCCGCCTAGCCTTTTCCCAATTACATTGGGGTCGGCTTCCAGTCAAACCGGATGCAGCTTAATACCAGTATTTTACATGGAGCGACTGCCTATCTGACCACCACAGCCCAATTACTGGGTAACACGATATCTCGTGGTATGACTGGTCGTCAGACTTTCAGGCCTCTGACTACCCGTAACGGCTGTCATAGATCTTAATTTGACAACCGGGACCGACGGCTTAACGTGCTCTCCGAGGCACGGAGGGGTCTCGGTATGAAATGATGGTCACCCATCCACAGACCGACCGCGGCAAGCGCAGCTTAACCTCGATCGATCGATCTGTGCAGTTGTTACTTAGCCATTTACCATATTACAATGTCAGGTAAAATCAAAACAATAAAATTAAGCATTTCTCATATCACTCCCATGCCGTTTTATCAATTCAATATTGAGGGCTGATAATATGTAACGTCACAATAAAATCACAATTAAAAAAACTGTTCTCATTTTCCTTGTTCTTTTGGTAACAGGATAAACGTTATACATGTAGGTTTTATATTTCACATTAACAACTGGTTTAATTAAACACCTAATATTAAAATGGTACTTGCGGAAAATGGCAATAGTAGATATGTTCTCACAATTTTTTTTATCTGATTGCAACACTTCCTCGGGATCGGTATTTTCTGTCATTCCCTCAGTTGCTACATAATACATGGATATATATTCTTAACATAACCTATTCCTCGAAGGGGTAGGCAGAGGTGTACATAGTTCGTACACCTATATTTCACCAATGCTGTTATTAAGTCCTATGTAATAGGTGGTGAGCATTTTGCCATCTACCGGGCACAATTCCAAATCGGGCTGCTATTGGGAATTTCCTAATACAAATATTATTATACCACAACTAATAATTATCTTCTTCTTATCGTGTGGTTGAACAACCTAGTGTCAGAGTTTAAACCACCCGTAGGTTTCTGACATGGCTTTACACACCATCGAGAACATCTCTCAGGTGTGCTGGTTTCCTCACGATGTTGTCCTTCACCGTTTTACGCAAGTGATAAATTTATAATTCGCACGTGACTTCGAAAAGTCAGTGGTGGGTGTCTTGTATTCGAAGAAGACCTTTGACTTGTCAGTCCAACGGTCATACTTAATAGGCTATCACTGCTTTTAATAATTATGATATCCTAGTACATCGGTCCCAGTTGTCAAATTAAGATCTATGACAGCCGTTACGGGTAGTCAGAGGCCTGATAGTCTGACCAACCAGTCATACCGCGAGATATCGTGTTACCCAGTAACTGGGTTGTGGAGGTCAGATAGGCAGTCGCTCCATGTAAAATACTGGTATTAAGCTGCATCCGGTTTGACTGGAAGCCGACCCCAATGTAATTGGGAAAAGGCTAGGCAGATATATCCTAGTACATCGGTGGGAGTATACTTATTGAAGTCATCACACTACACAATAAAGTCGTCCATGCATCTCAGCAGAAATGAATCGACCGACGACTTCATTGAAAGGCCGTACGCCTTTATACCAAATAGTTTTAGATTGAAGGTTCTTGATAATTACTTAGTTTAATAACACTCCTTTTTCTGGGAAGTCATGTAAAAAAGTCGTTGAACTCTGAGTTTGTTTCGGAGTTTTTCTCAGAAATAATCAGATATGAAACGCCGGCGCCATCTTGTTTATAAAAATGACTTGTAAAAGTGCCGTCAAAAGATCTATCATCTATCAATTTCACATGATATTACATAAAGCTACAATTGTTTGAGTTCTATGTCTATATTCGTTTATCCTGTATAATGGCTACTATCGCTTCATTGGTCTAGTGGCCGTAAGCGCGGCTGCTGAGCGCGAGGTCCTAGGTTCGATTCCCAGGTCGAACAGTATTATTGATTTTTTATATTAGGATATTCTCAGTAGCAGCCCGGAGTTAGAAAGTTGGCGGTGTTTTTTTTTGTGTAGGGTATCTCGTTGGTCAACCTAGGTGGTTGTAGACAGCTTAACCGGAATTTCCTGTGGTTGGCCTAAAAAATTAAGGCCCCCAGCCAGGGCATTCAACTTATAAACTAAACGACAACACGATAAGGGTATCCCCTGTGGGGTACGAGCCTCGGCTTAGGGTGTCGCTGGTGGGAGGACAGCAAGGGACTGGCTGGATCAGATTCATATAATTATCAAATTTAAGGCTACAGGCTCAGCGGAGCAGGCTGGCACGAGAAAAGGTAGGGGTGCACCATTACGGAGACGTCGCGACGGGCCTCTACGGCGAGGCCGAAATGACGGTGGTCTATATATGTGTATTGTGCTGGTGGCCCTACTGCTCTCTTGGAGGAGAGTTATACCCCGTACCCGTACTCCAAAGAGCACCGAACGCCACCGGTGCTGCGCCTGATCTCTCTCCAACTCTAGAGAATCAAGCCCCGTTTTCACGTCCAGCAGCCGCTCTTGCAGCCATTAGGCTAACGAGGGCAATTAACATCGGAATGTGTGATGTGTGGGTTTTGTGTATAATTTTTAACAGACTTCCAAGAAGGAGGAGGTTATCAATTCAGTTGTATTTTATTTTAAGTGTGGAGTTTCCTCAACAATTTTTTCGTCACAATTTTAAATGATACGCACATCCTTTCCAAAAGTTTGAAGTGCCTGATTCGGATTCGAACCTGCGACCTTGGACACTTGCCAGACCAACGGCCATACCACTACGCTATCAATGCTTGTCATATTGAAGTTGAAGGATATGGATGTAATTCAAAAAACTGTCTCCATTGTACAAAAATAATAATCAGTTTATTTAACAAAACACATATTCTAATGGTACAAAATCTATGTTATATTGATAATTAGGAAACAATTACTAATTAATAAAGTAAGCAGTAAGTTTATCTATAATCAAACATATTAAAATTAAAAATCAACGGAAACACGCAGCATACAAATATTTTACTTAATCGAGTCAAAGATGGAAAGAGCCTATGATGGGATGATGATGATCAATATTACACTATAAAACGGAATGCAACAAAATATTATGAATTTTCTAAAACATTTTACGAACGATGCAAATGATTATTTGTATTATATTACAGCATCAAGTTACAGTTTGTCAAAAGCCATTAAAATAATGTTTTGGCAACACTAAACACACACTGTTTTTATCAAAATACTCACTTTGATAGTGATTTAGTGTTGCTAGTAAAAGCAAAATCACAAGTGCCCAAAACATTAATGGATATGGTTTATTGTTGAGGGCTACATTTATCACCGATTCGTATTTTACCCGGAGGACAATCAGCTTTAAGAAAAGTCCTGTTTTCAAACACTGTAGCCGTCCCTTTGCTAGGCACTCCCGTGTGTTCTGAAACACTTTGCATTTCTTCTTGCTGACTCTTCTTATACAAATTTGCAGTAAAGTTATTATCTTGATCTGAACGATCAGATTCCAATACATCAATCGCATCACCGATGTTGAATATGTGATCTTCAAATTCTTTCTGATCATTACTTGTCTTCGGAGGTAGAAGGTTCTCGAAGTTGGTCGCGCTTTCAGCTAGATCCCCAGTGGGGAATTTTTCGGTGAGAGTAGCGTCCATTGAACTGGGTAGGTCATCAGGTAAAACCTGCTGCAATTCTTCTGAAGATTCTCCCATATAAACGGGAATGTTCCTGGCTCCTACGGTACCCAGGAGTATTAGGACTAATACAGTGATCACTTCCATTGTTAAAGGATTTTATAACAGCGAACTGAATGTCTAATCACAGTAACTGATGGTAGAAGGAAGTGCCCCGGTCGTATTCCTGTTGATACTGTTAACCTGGAAGTACTGACTAGGATAATATATAGTGCTTAGTGACATAATGTAGGTTCGTTTAATGACGTAATTACTGTTGTTACTACATGTGGTGGATCACATATTGTACATAATTATATTTTACCTGTGTTATAACTCGCGTGGGATGTAAACTCTGATTAGTTTTTGATATTGTTCCCTCTTAGAAAATCAAGAGTTTCTACAGCTTGGGTGATGTTCTCCGAGTGCCACAAGGAGCTATACTAGGTCCGTAGCTTTATGAACTACGTACTTAGGACCTTTTGAACTGTGCGAACTTTGTAGTGATTTTAGTTTTGGTACCTATCATATAATATACAATATTACTACATACTTAACTAGGGTGCGTATCATAACGTATAAACTCATTTGGTCTCATTTCATTTTATTATCGTTAATAAGATATAATCAACGTGAGATATACCAACTGTTGATATAATTTCTTTAGATATAACATTTATTTATTCTAAAACTTAATTAGTTTAACGTTGTTTGATATAACGTTTATGTAATCGAAAATCATTTGGTCTAACGTTTAATATATATAAAAAAAACTTTATTATGGTTAACACCTCGACTTAGAGTACCCCGACTCGGATAGGTTAGGTTAGAAGGCTAAGGCGGGAGCTTTGCTTCCGCTTCGCTCTCGCCTGAGCCCTCGTGGTAATTTTTTTATAAACCACCCAGAAATAGGAGCCCCGCGACGCGGGTTTCCGTCGACCTCTCTTAGCGCAGGTGGTAATCAGTTAGTAGTTATGTTTAATATCTACTTAGGTTACTATTACCTATAACTACGATAGAACTTACAAAGAAAAAATACTTTTAATTTTTAAGTTATATATATATTTATATATATATATATACAGGCTGTGGTTCTAGACAGTGGCCAAATTGAAGGAGGTGGATCTATAGGTGTAACTGAATACAAAACAATTAAAAAAAGTATACCTTAGAAAATCGAATTAATTTCTCAGATTTACTGGTTTTTGCGTATACGTCATCGTGTCATAGGCATCGCCGCGTCGCGCGCAGTAGGTACAAGGACGGCACCGCGTGCCGACAAAGGCCGTATACGAAAATTTCACAGAGAAAAGTTAGCTGTTGCGAGACGAATAGGACGTTGACCTCTTGGCTATTATTGTGTTAATTATTTTTATACAACATATAACTTGTTGCTGTATATGTTCCTACAATATGGCCACTGTTCAAAACCACAGCCTGTATATATATATTAGACCAAATAAGTTTTATATATTTTGAGTGGTATGTCAAACGCTATGCTTATAAAAATTGGTTATTTTAAAATTTTATCAATCGAATCAATTTAAAATTTTATTTAATATAGCGATTAGTTAATATAATTCACTATATTAACTAATCGCCATATTAAATAAAATTATAGGTTCCGTTGTTTATATGTTGTTAATATTAGAGATTTTGTTGTTTTATCATCTATTACTTACCCACTTAACTACTATAATTGATATTATATTTGTAACGTAGGTAAGTACATAATTACGTTCATTAATTTATAAAAAAAAACCTTAATTTTTTTACAAAATTTTACGTAATTATGGATTTCCGAAATATATTCATCAATGTAAATACAATAGTTATTTATAATATTAATTTACATTAATGGAGATATATCGGAATTTTTATTATTCTTCAGATTTAATTGTTTTATTATTACATAATAAATGTCACTTAGAAGGAAAATTGCCATTATAAACTACATAATATATTTATGTAATGTGTGAATGTGTGAATACACATTATGTACAGTAGGCACATTTTTCAGTTTTTTTTTTCTATGGAATAGGGGGCAACCAAGCAGACGGCTCGCCTGGTGGTAAGCGATTACCGCCACCCATGGACACCCGCAACCCCAGAGGAGTCGCAAGTGCGTTGCCGGCCTTTTAAAGGGTTTGGGCCTCCGGTACCCTCACTCACTCGGCGAAACACAACGCAAGCGTTGTTTCACGCCGGTTTTCTGTGAGGCCGTGGTATCAATCCGGTCGAGCCGGCCTTTTCGTGCCGAAGCATGGCTCTCCCACGGTTAGTTATTACGTATCGCAGGCGAATTGCGGACATTCCCAAAAAAGGATAGGTCTAGAGCAACCAAGCAACCTAAACAGACGAGCATGCATGAAGAGGTTGATGAACATAGATGAAGCGAAAGAGGTGTGTCAGGGTCATAGCAAGTGGACATCGATAGTCTCTGCCTACCCCAATGGGAAACAGGCGTGATTGTACGTATGTATTCTATAGTATGTATTTAAATAACTATAACAGGTCTACGCTGCTGAGAATTTCCTAATAGAAAAAAAAGTTAATAACACTTTGCCCGACCCGGGAATTGAACTCGAGACCTCCCGCTCAGCAGTTGCGCTTGGGACCACTAGGCCAACGAGGCAGTCAATGCCAGATTTAAAGTTATCTAACCGGTTATTCACTGTAAGCTAGAATCTATCTAGCAAAATCACGTGCATTCTTCGGGATTGCCCGACTAGTTTCGAACTCGAACGGAGCCCTTAGTCATGAGCTGAGCCCGCGGCGACGTCGCGAGCTTAACTGAACAAGGGCTCCGTTCGAGTCCGAAACTAGTCGGCCAATCCCGAAGAATGCGCGTGAGTAATAACCGAACAATAATAAATAAGCACTATCATATTTTCAGTAACTAATTGCCACAATCCAAGTGTTATTTTCAAGTGAAAAAAACGGGCAAGAAACTTCATGGTATCATGCATCCTTTTCATCAAATAATTACATTACGAAATACCACTAACAAAAAGAATTTAAATCCCATTCAAAAACATCTTCATGTGAAATATGTAGCCAAGTCTCGCAACACTGTAACTTCCAAAAAGTTATTAAATCTCACTTAGCTTTAGAAAAAATACCAGACTTGGCCGTTTTGTGGGACTATAGCCACGAGAATTAATCAAAAGGACTTTCCTTTAAGACTTTCACTAATTGTTTAGGATTTCAAATGCAATTACCGATAAATCATCGAAAAGCATTAATGCATGCATAGCCAACATTAAAGTTTAAAAAAAAATGGGGATAGAAAAATATGGTTGTGAGCAGGATTCGAACCTGCGCCTCCCGGATAAATACTCCAGGCGCTCGGACTGCTAAGCCATCTCGACCTCTGCTCACTACTATGAATTTTCAATATATATATGATAGCAATGACGTCACCAATGCACCGTGGGAGAGCCATGCTTCGGCACGAATGGGCAGGCTTGACCAGAGTGATACCACGGCCTCACAGAAAACCGGCGTGAAACAACGGTTGCGTTGTGTTTCGCTGAGTGAGTGAAGGTACCGGAGGCCCAAACCCTTTAAAAGGCCGGCAACGCAGTTGCGGCTCCTCTGGGGTTACGGGTGAAAAAAAAACGACGATGAGAAATTTCAAATGCATTTGCCTATTTACTGGTGTGATTCTTGAATAAATTTTTTGTGCGACAAAAATAAAAAGAACATTTACTTTCTTTTGTCACAAGACACACCGGGTGAGAAAGTGGTTCTCCTGAAAGCATATGATTTTGCTTAGAAACTACTACCAATTAACAAAAACAGAAAATAACATACTTTAATAACAGGCTTTAGCGTATCTATCAAATTGATTATCATACTAATCATAATATAAATTCAAGATTTTTTCGACATAGCCAGTCTATTTGTGACCGTGATCGCGCTCACTTCATCACACCAACGACGCCGGTAACTGAGAATTCAAAACCAGTTTACAAAAATGGATGTTATTTTATTATTCCTGACTCTCTTCGCTACTGGTTTCTCCAAAAACATACCAAGTCCAGTCTACGATCCAAGTGACGACCAACTTCTACTGATATTTGGAAACAATCCATCAAGTGACACGAAAGCTCCAACTGCAGTGAATTCCGATAAAAATCCATCCACAGACATCTCGGATATAAACAAATCCAAACTACCGCTGAAGAAAGATGGCAATGTAAAACAAAATGAAAATTACGTCCCACTAACAGTAACTGTAAACGAAAAGTTAAACGTCGACACAGATCCCGAAAAAGTGAATAAGAATGTTGGTTCGTCAGGTGATAGTTCGAAGAATGTGGGAGATGGTACAGGGAAGACGCCGGAGATTGAAAGTCGGGTTCAGGACAATGTGTCTCTAGATGTCGGAAAAGAATGCCCTGGAGGAGGGGTGAGACTTGGAGATACTTGTGTGACAGGTGATGATTAAAACACAGTCAGAAATGAAAATTCAAATTCATATCTGCATTGAAATCGGACCAAACTAGAAAGTTCTGTGTGTAGTGTAAGTTGTGCTTGTAATCAGACAAAACTAATTGTAATGTTTGTATTGTGATATTATTTATATTAAATGTGTTGATACAAAGCTCAGGTGTTTGTAAGTGAAACCAGTTTTATGCTGTAATCGATACAAAACTCGTTTGTTATAAATGTATGTGTTGAGAACAAAGACTGTGGAAGGCAAACTTGTTATATCTTTATAGATACGAGTATACGATGGCGCGAGCCATTGCGTTAAAATCAGAATTTGCATAAAAATTTCATACCTCATCAAGTTTATTAATCTTATTATTATCTATATTTATTATAGTTACTGGCTGTGCCCGCGACTCCGTGTGGATGTCGGACAATAACATCATATTGTTTAAGAACACACAGTCGTAATAATTCAATAGTGCATTACAAGAGAGCTAAGTTGGTCAAGTCATTACATTCGAAGTTGGGTAGATACCGAGCCGTTGGTGAGGACGTAATTTAGAGCCGAGAGTGTTAATCAAAGCTCATGAGCTCTCTTTATAATGCGCATTATGAACCTTAAAACTGTGTAATAAGGGCCATTTTACGAACAAGATCAAGTTTGTTGGAAAAAAAAATACATAAAGTTAAAGCGTTGGATTCGAACTGTATACCTGTCAATGACGGTCGAGGTCAGAACAAAAATAAAATGGTTTTAACAGCATAGTATTAACTTTAATTAAAATATTGGAAACATACTCAATGTACAGAAATAGCACTACTATATTAATTATTGTTCACTGGTTACTACTCACGTGCATTTTCCGGGATTGCCCGACTAGTTTCGAACTCTAACGGAGCCCTTAGTCATGAGCTGAGCCCGCGGCGATGTCGCGAGTCAATCCAGTCGGGCAATCCCGAAAAAATGCATGTGAGTAGTAACCGGTGAACAATAATTGATATGAATATGTCTCACGAATGTTATTATACAAAAATAGCACTTCTATAGTTGTATTATAGTAGGTGCCTTACTGCTAGGACATAAGGGCGCTATCACTGTGAAACTGTTACCACCGACGTGCGGTTGGCTGTACAGGTTTCTGCCCACAAGCGGACACGGCGTGGACTTCAGAATTGGGTTGATTTGCAAGCCTGATTCTTCACAGCTCCAAAGGACCGTAAACCTACAAATTTGATACTTCCACGCGTTCCTCAGAAAAAAGGACGAACGGACGGACGGACAACGAAGTGATCCTATAGAGGTTCATATTTTCCTTTTGGAGAACGGTACACTAAAAGTGAAGTCAACAAAAAACACTAAAATTGGGTATTCAATAACTGTTACCGCAGTCGATGTCTTCAATTTTTTACTACAGTTCTTACAATAAGCAATCACTTGTAACTGTTAGTGTGTTTTTAGTTTTTTTAATATATCTTATACGTTTCAAATAGGCTTTATGTAAAGTATATCATTCAAATCTCGTGAACGGGTGCTGTCTGTTGGGACTGGTCAGCTCGTTTTGGTCGTAATTGGCTAATTTTAGCTTTTGAATAATTAAAATTTCTTCTGTTTCTCCTCTATAACATTAACTTGCATTATTCTCACATTATATAAATGTTAATTGTAAAGAACACATAACTGTAAAAGAGTGTCTATGGAGTTTCTTGCCAGTTCTGCTCCATAAGACCAACTTTATGGAACCGTGCACCTAGCTTTGACTTTTCATAAGTGCCTGTAATATGGCCTATTTGAAATAAAAAAAAAAATTGAATTTGAAACCGACAGTATTCTACGGTGGATTTAAAAATCGGTATCTTATCTAATAACGAATATTAACATAACATATCACGCCTGTATTCCCCGAAGGGTAGGCAGAGATGTACACAGGTGTATAGCCACATTTCAACAATGCCGTTCTTAAGGCCAATATAATAGTTGGTGAGTGTGTAGTGCCATTTCCACGCAAAATGTGACACGCACGATATAGTAATTCGTAACCCGGAGGCTGGAGCCTCCGGGTTACGAATTTCCTAACAGAAAAACTAAATAATACTGCTGACCTGGGAATCGAATCCAAGACCTCCCTCTCAGCAACAGCGCTTGTGACTTCTACACCAATGAGACGGCCTTCACTAATTTTAGAATACAAATAATGTATGGTATATAATTAGTCAGCTAAATTTAGCAATTTCTTGGTAACATACAAACTCGTTTATCTTATGAACATGTTCAATGTATCAAACATTAAAACCCTTAATCACTCATATTCCTTCCAAGAGCTCCAATTTAATTATATTAATCACATCTTGCACTCGACAAACAACTTAAAATATATTATAACAGCATTATATATAAACACAAGAAAATGAGAGGTAAACAGTCGCTGAGCGACCGTGACGACGGTCAGTTCACCACACGGCTGAACATAACAACACAGTGTATAAAGATGGAAATTATTCTCCTGTTCCTGACTCTCTTTGCAACTGGATTCTCCAAAAACATACCAAAACCAGTTTACAGACCAACCGAAGATCAACTGAAACTGATATTTGGAGACACCCAACCAAGTAACACGAAACCTCCAACTGCAGATCATCCCGATAAAGACCCGTTCGAAGGAATCTTTAATTTAAACAACACCATACTACCATTAAAGAAAGACAACAATGTAAATCAAAACGAAGATCACGTCGCAGTCACAGTGGATTTAGACAAACGAAAAAATGTTGACTCGGATCTTGATACGAATATTAGTCCAAAGCCTGTGAAAGTCGATACTGGGAAGGGAATGACGCAAACCGAAGGTCATTTAGATGATAGAGTAGCCTTCGGTGCAAAAGAATGTCCAGAAGGAGGGGTGAGGATTGGAACTGTGTGTGTTGTACCTGATTGAGGAGCAGAAGACGTTCCACATATGGTACTGGCTTTATGAAGAAGAACAAATTGAATTGAGGCTAAACCCAAGTGATCTAGTGTGACCTGTGTTTATCAATAAGGCCCAAACAAATTGTGTGGTGTTATTGTGAAATTATTTATGTTAAAAGTGTTAATTCAAAGGTCATATTGTTGTCTAACGCCATAGTTTTGACCTTTGATTGAGTAAGCAAAAGTTTTGACACAAATCTAAATTTTTTATTGAGGTCTTCTCATAGTTAGTATACATTTCACATGATTTTGTGTGATATTAGTAATTTTGTCACCATAGTTAAGTAGTGTTTTTATCAGACAATATACCCTCTAGTGCAGGGCTTCCCAAACTGTGACGCCCTTTGGAAGTTACCATATATTTGCGACGCCGCGGCCTTCTTGCCGTACATTAACCTACTAGTTATAGTTCTAGCCTAATAATTTTTTTTATTTTTATTTTAATTTTAATTTTTTATTAGAAAATAAAGAACAAAACATAAACAAAACAAACAAAAACAGATAAAAAGCAAGCACACCCTATTTTTATCTCTTATAGTTTGGTATTAATGAGAAGGATGGGCTTGCTTTTCTAAGCATAGTTTCTCAAAACGAGGCTCACGTTTCAAAATTGCCACTCTCGTCACTGTCTCTGAATTTATTTTCGATCTGTACTTGTTCTTAATTACTGCAACTGCAGAGAAACCTGTCTTGCACTATGATGTCGCCAACGGTAATAGAACCCTCAGTGCTGCTGTGCTGATGGTACGATATTCTTGATAAACTGAGCTCCAAAATTCAAGTAGCGTATCCTTGTCGTTAAAGCTTAAGTGCTATCCACATTATTTATGGGAAAATCTAATCACTAGCTTAATCTAGCAGCATTAGTAATCATTGAATACAATAACAAAAAATAATACTACTCGTAAGTATGTATCATTTATGTAAATAATTATGATTGCTGGAAATCCCACATTATGTCAGATGAAATAATTAACTATTATCATTTGTTTCCTATCTAAACCTAGCTCATTAACTATAATTGTTTACCTAAAATGTCTAAGTACGTATTCTGTTTTAATTACGTAAGTCAATGCTCATACTATTTTTCTATAACGATATGTATTTAATTACTATTTTTCAAAGAAACATTGAAAAAATAATGGACAAGAACGGGGTTTGAACCCGCGACCTTTGACGTTCCCGGTCATCACTCTACCAACTGAGCTACCTTGTCTCGTTATTCCCCATTGAAATTTTCAACCTTCTTTGTATTCGTCTTAAGGAGACGCCTGGCGATATTTATCTAGCAATCATTTTCAGATCTTCTTTACAACTGTAAAGTGGTAACGCTGAGTTTAGTATAATTATATAACATAAATATATCGTACAAAGAAAACTTTAATTTATTTATTCACAATAATCTTAACTACGATATGACGTCAATGAAGCCCCGATCTACAAAATGACCTGTGAAAATATTAAACACTGAATTTGCAACATTCGTGCGATTTTTATTTTACCTTGTGTGTTGTTTAACAATTATAATGTAAGTATTCAGTTTTATAGATAATAGATATATTCTGCTACTTTTCAGGTAAAGTTATGCACATTAATTTAACCTTACATAAGTGCCTAAATAAATATAATTTCAATTCATTTAAACTAAAACATGATGAGACTGAAAGAGGATGTAATGATGAGGATTGAAAAAGGTATGATAATGGTTTGGGCATGTGGAAAGGAAATTTAGTACATGAGGCGAGAGTGGACAAAAGAGTCGCGACTGGCCGACCTCGACGAACGTACCACAATCAAATTGCGGACGTTCACAAAAAGGAGCCGGTCAGGAGCAAGCTAGGTCGACGAGCATGCATGAAGTGGTTAATGAATATACATGAAGCGAAAGAGGTGTGTCAGTATCATAGCAAGAGGAAATCGATATTCTCTGCCTACTCCAATGGGAAACAGCCGTGATTGTATATATGTGTATGTAAGATGAGGCTGGCACAGTACCGAAGAGAATGGTTCAACGAAAAAAATGCCTATTTCCAGCAGTGGATGAATCGGCTGCCTTCAACCACTGCTAGATTTAGGCCTCGCATCTCTGCTAATGAATGAATGGTATAAAACACTATGGACTCAAATCTCGTGCCGTCTCTCTCACTCTAAGACAAAGCGAAAGCACTAAATTTGAAGGATATCTGTTGGCTCGCTCATTAGAGACACAATTGATTTTTAAAGTCACAATATTGAATGGAAAAAGAATATGGTCGCGAACAGGATTCGAACCTGCTCCTCCCGGATAAATACTCCAGGCGCTCTGACCGCTAAGCCATCTCGACCTCTGCTCACCACCGCGAATACTTCTTCCATATTTTAACACGTCTTATGGCGACGTCATTGCTATCAATTCAGTACCTATACAGGTGACCGAATCGACATGACTAACACGACTAACTCTTTTTCCATTTAATATTGTAACTTTAGAGTTCGCTAAGCATGCGTTAATGCTTTTCAAAGACTTATCTTGAACAAATGATTTTTATTGTTATAAATTATAATTTTATACCACACATTCGAAGAGTTAAAATTGAGGGGCGTTGCCATTCGTTTTTTTTAATGATTGGGTGGCGGAGGATGGAGCACATAAATCCAGAAGAAATATATTGACTTTAGCGTCGAATATGCCTAGATTGTATTTCTCAGGAAACACGGAAGACGGCTGGGAGTCCCAATTGACCATATTACGGCCTTACCTAAAGGTAAAAAAATATAATAAAGATGTACAAACAGTAAAAACTTACTAACCACAGTAAAATATACCGTAGAGAAGCTACCTTTTTCTAATAACGCAGGTGATAGTGTCTGTGAGCGGTCGCGATGCATTATGCATAATATCCATTCTACGTGGAAAGTGCTAGAATATTCGCGAAGTCAGTGAAATTACATTTGCGCCATTTGCATTCGTAAGAACTGACAATCCGTTATTTTTCTATCTGTGACAGGTTTATAACATTTAAATTTTGATGCATAAAAAGTTATGAATTAAAATATTAAAATGCACGCCTGCCATGTGAACTAAAATGTGAAATATTAAATGGAAAAAAGAATACGTTCCTGAGCAGGATTCGACCCTGCGCCTCCCGGATAAATACATATTCTTTTTCGATTTAATATTATAACTTTAGAGTTCGCTAAGCATGCGTTAATGCTTTTCAAAGATTTATTTTTATTTGTTAAGGTAATTGTATCTTTACGGCATTGTATTAACTGCAAAGTTAATCGTGTCGGTTTCGGTCACCTGTATAGGTACTGAATAGATAGCAATAACGTCGCCAAAAGATGTATTAAAATATAGATGAAGAATTCGCGGTGGTGAGCAGAGGCCGAGATGGCTTAGTAGTCAGAGCGCCTGGAGTAGTTATTTTTAGTTTTGCTAAGTCATTTCATAGAGAATATAGATAAATTTGAAACGGAAAAACAGAGAAACGTTAGAGTAGAAACACGAAGAAAAGATCTTCCTAATCAAATACAGCCTAAGCTTAATGTTGTCACACATGCCTCAAGAGTCCAGTCAGTAAATATGTTTAATAAGCTACCGGTGCAATTTAAAACTAAAGTGAACGCAAATGAATTTAAGAGAGAATTAAAAGCATTGTTGTTGAAGAAATGTTACTATAGTGTCGAGGAGTTTTTCAAAGATACATTTTTTAAATAATTGTTAATGATTTATTATTATATAAATGACATGATATTTGTGAAATTGTAATTGAAACTTAGTGGAATGACATATTTTTATTCTCGTGACTTTATTTGTATTTCTGATTTAATTAAGACCACTGGAATTAATTGAAATGTTCGACACAAATGTAAAATTTGTTGATGAATGAATAAATAAATTGACCGTATTCTTTTAGAGTTCACTAAGCATGCGTTAATGCTTTTCAAAGATTTATCTTTAAAATGTGAAAATCAAGTTGTGTTAGTATTAAATTAAAATGTAATGAAGAATTTTCATCGTAGTCAGGGGACAGTTCTGTTGAACATTTTCTAATGGATAAAATGCAAGGATTCTAACGAAAGGAAAAAAAAATGGAGTTTCTTGCCCGTTCTTCTCCACAAGAATCTACACTTTGGAACGTGGCAACTAGTTTATTTTTTTGACAATTCAAAAGTGCCTGTAAAGGGTCTAATTGAAATAAATGCTTTGACTTTGACTTTGAAAGCCCATACAACTAAACCGGTTCAGGCCTTAAGAAGTTTTAATGGAATAAAGAAACTCACAAACAGATTAAGCACCATAACTTCTAAATTCTTGAACCGGGCATCGTAAAAGTGAAAAATTTCATCGCAATCGTGCGACCTATAAGAAAAATACTTGTTTTTCCCTTTTGAAATGAGAAATAAGTTAGGGGAAAAATTAATAATAAAATACTGCGGATCACACTTGGCAGGCTTGCTTTTTTAACGTAACATAACATCACGCCTGTATTCCCCGAAGGGGTAGGCAGAGGTGTACACAGTTGTACACCCACACTTCACCAATGCTGTTATTAACTCAATCAAAATCAAATCGGAACCGATCCGTTTGATTCCTAATGCATACATCCGGAGTCCGGAATCAAACGGGTCTGAGTTTTGGAGCTTTTGACTTCGTGCCAACCGGTGATTACTGATCGACGATTCGTACATTTACTTATGTCCGTCGGTAAACGGTTGTACAGGGGTAAGCGACGCTGCACTTCGCTCGCCTGGGAAATTAACTCAGGACATCACGCTCAGCAGTCGCCCTGACGACCAAAAATTAAATTATGTAAATATTATATTAATAAACTGCACGAGACCAAACTGGAACAAATATTTATTTGAATCCGGTAAGGATTCGAATAGTTCCGGATCCTATTCCCAAAGCAGTTCATTTCGCTAACCAATCAAAGCATTTAATAATACCTAACTGAATATTTGATGAGACTAACGGCTTTCCCAGTACTGGCTTCTAAAGGATGAATAGATCTTCTACTCTAAGAAGTGGCTGTAGGGTGACAAACTGTCTTGTATTTAACAAGACGTCCCATTTTACAATTGTAATATTCGCCGAGCCCGTATTTTAATTAAAATCAATACGGGACTGTACTTCATGTTTTTAATTAATTAATTTTCTCTCTAAATCCTGTAATTTTAAATCATGTTAGGTAGGTATATAAAATTAGCACATAGAGTTTGTAACTCTAACTGCCATCACCTAAAACGTCGACGCCGAATGATAAATGTTTAATTTTCTTTTTCTGAAAATAGATCATTTAAAAACAATTTTTTCCATAACTCCTTCTTGCGGCAAGATTGGCGAATGATATTGCTACATTCACTGGAAAAACCTGGATGAGACTAGCACAGGAGCGTGGAGATTGGCACAAACAGAGAGAGGCCTATGCCATGAAGTGGGTGAAGTTAGGCTGTGGATGAAGATTGTACTTTTTAAACTTTCGCGATTCGAACACATAATTATTGAATTCAAACGGGACTTAATCGCGCTAAAAGTACCTATAATATTTATTTACGTCGACGTTTCGATCAAGTTGCATTGATCGTGGTCACGAGTAGACTGGAGAATGCAGGTTTCATCGTCTGGAAGAGCGAATGCTATTTGCATCCACCCGCACTTGATTTTTTAAATCCGTTTTAATGTTATAATCGCGACACACAACACTGACGACATTTATAGACTCCTTTGCAAAAGATTTTCGCGAACATTTGCCAATGACTGGGTTCCAAGCCGCCGCTAACTTAACATAGATGTAAATAAATATTATACTTTTAGCGCGATTAAGTCCCGTTTGAATTCAATAATTATGTGGATGATGATGATGATGATGATGATGAAACACTTTTCCAAGTCAGTAGTTAATAAAATATCAAAATCCAGAACAAGTTTTAATTATCTAATTTCATATATAGATACACATTCTATCGCTGACATAAAGTATCCGTTATTTTACCAGAACCCTTCGCGAACCGCGAAACTAGGACAAATCCGTGGGACTCCAAACGGGTGGCAACCCTAACTACGCTACGAGGAACACGATGCCGATGCCGTAGCGATAATGGTGTAAAATGTAATACTCTCTTAAATTAAGATAGATGATTAGTAAATAAACGCAAGATATACAAGAAATGACAGTATAAGCTGATTAATGTGATGGTTGGTAACTGAGAAGTTGTGTGGCAATCGTTTAGCATGGCATGGGCATGTGATGCGGAGAGATGAGGGACATGTGACGAGGAAAGTTTTGAGTATTAATGTAGATGGCTATAAGAGTAGAGGAAGACCGAGGAAGGGATGGATGGATTGTGTTAAAGATGATATGGAAAGAAAAAGAGTGTAATGACGGCTGATAGAGATATATGGAAGAAGAATACATGCTGCGCCGACCACAAATAAATTGGGATAAGGGCAGGGCGATGACGAGCTTATAATTGTTCGGGGACTGTGTGTGTGTGATTAAGAGACACGTTTGTAAACGCACCCACCATAATAAATGAGAAACAATGCTTGTGTAAAGCAACGTTGTAAAAATGGTCACCTGATTCTTATGACAACATAGAATGAGTACAAAATTTAATTAAATTAGTGAAATTACATATTAATAAAAAGAGACAAATTGTTCGTACTTATTTTTCTTTTAAATTTGAACCATTACTTAGAAAACCCGGGCACAAGTGGAAGTCGGACTCGCCCACCGAGGGTTCCGTACAAAATTGTGATACATATTTAAATAAAGACTATATTATTTATGCTTTAATTACAAATGTATATAATGTGTTCAGATTTGTCCCTGTACTTGTAGTCTAGGACGATATTACTTGCCAAATTTCATAGTTCTAGGTCAATGCAAAGTAATCTATAAATTTTGATTCCCTTGAGAGTGTCTCAATATGCGTCGTTTTCGGCATAAGTTTAAGTTTTTCGCAGCTTCAAGGGACTGTTGACCTGAGTATATTTTAATTTCAACCTCCTTCGGTACCTCCACGCGTTCCCGAGAGGACACATGGGCACCCAGCCCATGTGTCCTGTCTTGACAGACAGACAGACAGACGGCTAACAAAATAATCCTATAAGGACTCCGTTTTTTCCTTTTGAGGTACTGAACCCTAAAAATTGAATTATAATAAAGTAAAGAAGCTGTATGTAAACAAGTACGTAATCTCTGCATAATTAATGCAGTAACCGGCGCGTGCGTAATTAGTATTTATTTATTTACATTTATTATCACATAAAGATATCGATCTTTCACGATTTTCCTTAAGCAGATACTTTGTAATATCATATCATGTACCCAACAATGAAGTACAAACAGCAACACAAATTTATTGATTGATTATTTATCAATACAAATAAATAAAATTGAAGTGTCTGTTTCTAATGTCAAAATAATAGTTTTTTTTTAACCTCATACAGTTATTTGCACGATACCTATGCCTAAAAATCAGTTTTTTTTGTCTGTCTGTCTGTTTGGTCCAGCTAATCTTCCAAACCACTGGACCGATTTTGATGGCAGGTAGCTGACTAATACATAGAACATACTAAGACATAATTATACGCGGGTGAAACCGCGGGGCACAGCCAGCTACACATAAATTTTCCAACAAGACGAATTCAACAGTTTTTTTTTATGTGAACTTAAATGCGGTCGTGAGCAGGATTCGAACCCACGCCTCCCGTATAAATACTCTAAGCGCTCTGACCACCAAGCTATCTCGACCTCTGCTTACCACCGCGAATTCTTCGTCCACGTTTAAATACATATTTTGGTGACGTCATTGCCATCTATTCCGTCCCCATTATTATTGATGTATTACTCCATTTATAATTATTGTTTAATATTCGTACAATGGACTTTCCAAACAGTCAAATCGTTTTCTACAAACATGTCAAGACTATAAAAAATTAAATGAATTAAATTTTAAAATGGTCCAAGTTAAATAACAATTACATTTAAATTCAATTGAAGTAATGCTTCTAATGTATGTATTAATGCATTTAAAAATATTTTGGAACTTGTTAATAGAGCTTAACATTAGTTAACATAACATAGCATCACGCCAGTATTCGCTGATGAGGTAGGTAGAGGTGTACATAATTGTACACCTACACTTCATCAATGCTGTTCTAAAGCCTCATGTAATAGGGTTTAAGCCTAATGCCATCAACGGGGCACAGTTCCAAACTCCAGACTGAGAATTTCCTAACACAAAATCTCAATAACACTTTACCCGACTTGGGAATTGAACCCAGGACCTCACGCTCACCAGGCGCGCTTGCGGCCACTAGACCAATAGAGGACCAATGACGCTTAATATTAGGTACTATAGGTACAATATATTGTCACGAAAAATTATTGAAACTGTTAACTTTAATACATTTAGTTTTAAAGTTCCACTACTTAAGTTGCGGACTGTACACATAAGTACAATATTTATGTGCTCACGACTTAGAGGTCACGACGCTCTTATTAACAATATTAAAGTACTTGATATGAATCTACCTACTGACGTACTTATGACGTTAATACATAACACAGCGTAGCATCACGCTTGTATTAGCGGAGGGAGTAGGCAGAAGTGTACTTACACACCAGTGATTGTACACCCACATCTCACCAATGCTGTTACTAATTCCCATGTAATTAGGTGATGAGCCTATTGCCATCTACCGGGCACAATACCAAACTCCGGGATATTATTGAGAATTTTGCTATCACTAGACCAACAAGACATCATCATCATCCCTTATCGCAATTCATTTGGGGTCGGCGCAGCATGTGTTCTTCTTCCATAGATACTCTCTACTTGTACTGGAATGCTGCTAAAGTTTTGGCTATGTTTTATGACCGACCGCCTGACTGACGTCAACCCTCATTAGGAATGCTGTTATTGGTGGTAACCGCCACCGATACGGTCTCCTTCTATCTAGCTATGTCACACCAAATGTAATTATCCATGCGCCAAGTTGTGATGCTATCCTACTATCAGACTCCACTAACCGGCCAACCAGACAGTTGACTAGAAATGTCCTCGATGGTGTGTAACGCTATAGGCCTCTGACATGGCATGGCATATCAGTGTTGAAAACTCTGACACTAGGTTGTTCATCAACCACACGATAAGATGAAAAAGAAATGTGAAATTCGCGGTGGTGAGCAGAGGTCGAGATGGCTTAGTGGTCAGAGCGCCTAGAGTATTTATTCGGGAGGCGCAGGTTCGAATCCTGCTCGCGACCGTATTCTTTTTCCACACAAATTTAGAACTTTAAGTTTCGCTAAGCATGCGATAATGCTTTTAAAAGATTTATCTGTATTTTTCAAGGTAATTGCAACTTTACGACACTGTATTAACTGCAAAGTTAGTCGTGTCGGTTAGGTGACCTGTATATGGACTGAATAGATGGCAATGACGTCACCAAAAGACGTATTAAAATGTGGATGAAGAATTCGCGGTGGTGAGCAGAGGTCGAGATGGCTTAGTGGTCAGAGCGTTTGGAGTATTTATCCGGGAGGCGCAGGTCCGAATCCTGCTCGAAACCATAGTCTTTTTCCACAAAAAATTATAACTTTAAAGAAATGTGGGTTCGTAAAACTAGTCTTCTGCCTAGCTCTTCGGAAAATAGAGGCGTGATGGTATTTTACATACAACATACTCATGTACCTATACGAACAAATTTAATTATGGAACTAACTTCGAAAGCGCGGCAAAATATCAGCTGCTCCATACATTTTGATCGAGTAGGTATGAACATTTTTATAGCGCAACAGTTTTTTTTTGCACTTGCCATTTTGTTGCTATTGTAAAAGCTGTTCGTATTTAAATGTGTAAATTGTAAACATGTGCGTTATTGGTAATTCTCTGTTAACGGTTACATAACCCATATGAAGTTTTCATGTCGATATGAAAAACCGTTATTACAAGGTTTTATTTAACTTGCAATGTATGTATGTTCGGGTGGAATCTTGGAAGCTAAATTAGAACCACTTCCTGATGTCCGAATAGGCTCAAATTTGGTGGACATATGTATTATAGGTGACAATACAATAATATGGTACCATGAAGCTGGTGGAGTTGTAATGATGGAGCCGGAATGTTGTTTTGTCTTGGTGAGAACTTTGGTACTACATGATAATATAGCGTCTGATGACGGAGTCGAAAGGTGGCCATTGGAACTTCTGAACTAAACAAGATAAACCCATCTAGTTTGGGCTAGTGGCGATTGATTCGTCCAGAAAGCTTGTTTTGAAATTTGTTTTTACAATTTATTATTATTCTACCTTTTTAGATATCGATATGGAGCACGATACACTCACCGTTACTGCAGTTATAGTTGTTAAAAGCAAATGCTGAACGATATTCGCTTCGTCTCATTTCCACACCCGGTAACGTCATCAGTTGGACAGAGAGGCGGCGAATATCTAACCACGGGACAGTTATGAATATGAGAAGTTACATTAGCTACATAAATGGTTATGGAAAGTTAGTGTTTCGTTTAGCTCGATATGATTTGATCGATAATATAAAATAAATTTTCTGAGTGTGGCATATCGATACCTTAAGTTAATGTGTATAACAGTTTTTAGTATCATAACTACTAGTCTAGTACATTGACCTCTTAAAGTAAGATTAGGGACTTCCAATAGGGGTAGGCAGAAACTGTAGAACGCAACTAGTTTCTACGATTCTTACATATTCCTTTTGTTTCGTCCACATTCATACATCTGGCCATACACACGCGCCGGTTGCGAGCTACGCACCCGACTTTTTTAAAGGACACCCCCATACTAATATTAATTTATTCAAAAGCAGCTGTAAAATTCCAATATTGCTATATTTATATACAAATTTCACTGCACATGCCACGGAAGTCGGCCAAGAATATTTATAAATAGCCTGGACATGTATAATAATAATGACCCAGTACCGAAGTATTTGGCACACATTTTGGTGTAAGTACATCTTTATGAGCTCATCAGTTCGCAGAGTCATGGTCAAGGAAGTCGAAAGGTAATGCGTTCTGTTCTTCTTCTGTCATGTAATTAAGAGCCATTCCAGTGTCACAGTTGTTGTCATACAGTGTCACAGTTGTTGTCATCCACTGTCACAGTTGTTGTCATACAGTGTCACAGTTGTTGTCATACAGTGTCACAGTTGTTGTCATCCACTGTCACAGTTGTTGTCATCCACTGTCACAGTTGTTGTCATACAGTGTCACAGTTGTTGTCATACAGTGTCACAGTTGTTGTCATCCACTGTCACAGTTGTTGTCATACAGTGTCACAGTTGTTGTCATACAGTGTCACAGTTGTTGTCATCCACTGTCACAGTTGTTGTCATACAGTGTCACAGTTGTTGTCATACAGTGTCACAGTTGTTGTCATCCACTGATTTGATTTTTGATTTTTCAAGGTCTTTATTAGTTACATGGTTTAAAAAATACAGTTTACAAATGATCTTATTCTATTTGTACACAAATCAGGATTTAAGTTGTTACACAGGCTAAACGCCTTTACAAACATTACAACATATTATTACTAAATATTGTTTATCTTAAGTTAACTTAGTTATTACTTATTAATATTATTATATTACTGGGTATTATGTGCAAGTCTTAGTAAGGACTCACATATATTTATTATGTTTAGGTTACGCAATGTACTTTTATTATTCCAATAATAATATTATAATGATGTGGTAAGTAGCGGGTACTTCGTAAAAGATCGAGCATTCACCGGCCGTAAGAACGGCGCAGGCGTCGGCTAGTAAGCGAGCTGTCGTCATGATGCGTCACGTAGGAAGTAGTGATGGGGTAGTCGGTATCGATTGTACGTGCGGGCGTACGGTAATGTGCTAAGTCGAGTTTTACCTATTGACGATATGAGAATGTTATGATGTGCTGGGTTTTTCTTTAGGTAAAACCTTCGTGAAATTTTTAAAATGAATTCTTTTATGAATGGGTATTTTAAACGGTTGTGTAATCTTTTAAGGTTTGTGCGAAATGGTGTGTTATATTACAATTTTAGTGCTTTATTTTGAATAGTTTGGATTTTGCTATATTTATTTTCTGTGAGACTGGACCAGACAGGTGCTGCGTAAGTAAGACAAGGTCTAACAAGTGTAGAGTAAATCAGCAATTTGGTTGAGGGGCTAAGGACTGATTTACGGTTTAAAATTGGTTTTAACGAATTTAGGGCCTTTACACCTTTGCTTATGATTAGTTCAGTGTTCTTGTTCCAGTTGAGGGTTTTGTCTAATATGAAAGTTCTCAATTTTTACAGGTCTGTTGGGAAGTGCGCGTTTTCTGGTAAACAGAATGCCTTCGGTTTTCGCTGAGTTAAGTTTAAGTTTCCAGGTTTTAAAGTAACTGCTGAGTAGTTCCAGTGAATACTGTAGGCGTCCAGCCACTACATCAATATCGCTGTGTGTTGTAAATGTTGCCGTATCGTCGGTTGAGTGTGAGCTTCGGAATCCAAACTGTTCTGGCATCAACTTGTGTTCAGTTACTTTAATGAGGCGGGATAGGATAATGGCTTCTAGGAAAACTCCTAGAAGCCATTATCCTATCCCGCCTCATTAAAGTAACTGAACACAAGTTGAAAGAGGTTGAAGTAGGGAAACCCCTATGCTTGGCAGCAAACTAATTGGTCGGTAGCTAGATGGGATCGACTGATCTTTCCCAGGTTTTTTGATAGGGATGATTTTAGCGTGTTTCAATGTACTTGGGAAGTATGCAATTCGTAAACATCCATTAAACACTTTAGTTAAGTAGACAATAAGTTTCCGAGGAAGGTTTTTCAGTAAGCCATTTCCCAGCCCGTCAAAGCCCGGCGCTTTGTTTGGTTTAAGTTTACTTAATAGTTTTTGTATTTCATGCGGCCTGACAAGTTTTGGGTAGTCACTCGTTTCGTTACAGTCAAGCAGCCTGATCGATTCTTTAACAGCCTCTTCAATACTAGGATCACTGACCCAATGTTTGGTTAGGTTCATGCTCTCTAGGAAGGAATTCGCTAGTGCCTCACATTGTTCATGTACCGAAGAGGTGGTAGTATTGTTTGTTAATTTTAAGGGGGGAATTGAGACATGCTGTTAATTTAATGACTTGACCACTCTCCATAAGTCCGAGGTAGGATTGGTAACTTTAGCTAATTTAGAGTTCCAGACATCATCATTTATGATTTGGATTTGAGACTTGATACATTTCTTCATATAGTTGACTTGGGAGAATAGCTGGCGTCGCTTATTTGGGTTGTACTCATCTAAGGCCAATTTTCGAAGTCGATTTTTTTGTTTGATTTGTGACCTGATCCGCCGTGGGAGTTTATAACCACCCACGCTAGGTAATTTAGGAACGGCTTTATCTCTTGCATTTATAATAGATTGGGTTAAATGTTCAATAGCGAGGTCGATTTCAGAGGGAGAATTAAAAGTAGTTTGGCTCAAAGTTATGGACTCATTCAAATGAGATCTATAAGTTATCCAGTTCGCTTTTTTATAATTGTAAATGGTACGCATTTGTCGGTTGAGTTTACCACTTGCTGTGAAGTAAACAGGTAAGTGGTTGGAAGAAAGGCGGCTGATGGCCTGGGGTTCTGAAAGGTTATATACGGAGTTAGCTATGATTATGTCGGGAGTAGATGGTGTGTGTGAACTATGATAGTGGACTAGAGTAGGAGAAGAGGGCGCAAGGATGTCATATTCGTTGTTTATCATGTGATCGAAAAGGACTTCGCCATGAATGTTTGAACGAGAGCAATGCCAGTAAGGGTGTTTGGTGTTCAAGTCACCCATTATTATTGTTTTAGGATGAACATTTACAATTTTGTCTAGATCTGTAGTTAGTAGGGGTAAGTTTGGGGATTGATAAGCTGAGATAAAGGCAACTAACTGATTTGATAGGGTAACTTGTATTCCAGAACACTCAAGGTTGCGAGTAGTGGGTAAATTTATAGGGGAATGTTCAATGTCCGATTTGACTAAGATGGCAACACCTTGACCGATTCCATCAGGTTTCTTATCGCAACGGTAGCAGGTATAACCTGGTGTGTATAATTTGGTGTTGGGCGATAACCTAGTCTCTGACAACGCTATAATATCAATAGAAAGCTCGCTTACCATATCCAATAACTCCATAAGTTTGGAACGGATGCCGTCGGCATTCCAGTATAAGATACGTACGTGTTGTTTTCTAGACATATTGACCCAGATGCGTTAGTATGAGAATAACTTTATCCATCATATTTGTACAACCTAGGAATTGGCTTTTAATGGTTTTTATCGTCATCAGTATGGCTAACAAATCAGCAGTCGCTGGATCTTGGGTACTATCTGTAGGTGTGAATTTTTGTGTGTTGGAAGCTGCAACTAAGTTCCAGGGTCGCTCATCGACAAGGTTCGCTTTCTGTAGGGGCTTCACAGTCCTGGCAGCCTTGAGTTGATCTTGACGCTCCCGCATATTTTTTAAATACTTTTCTCGCTCTTTGCATTGACGAAAGTTGGCAGGGTGGTATTCACCGCAGTTACAACACTGGGCTGGTTCGTCGCGGGTCTTTTTGGGACATTCTGCGGTCTGGTGGGGGTCGGTACATTTTACACAGCGGGGCGCCAAGTTACAGTTGCTGGAAGAATGACCGAATCCTTGGCATCTGTAGCACTGAGTTCCATAGCGGTTGTTGCTTCGATATTTTCGTATCTGTACTGCTGTATTACAAAGGAGCCTGATCTGTCGAAATTTTGCGAAATCAGCACCAGGTGGTAGTTGGACCAGAAAGGGAGGGCAGTATGAAGATTTTTCTGCAGGGACTTTCATTTTACGTACAATCACATTTTCGAACCCAAGCGCGGCAAATTCGGCAGGTAGTACGTCCTCGACGTAGTTAGGTAGACCGAAGATTACTGCTTTGTACAACTTCTCATCCTTTCGCGAGTAAGTGTGAAAAGCTATGTCCTTGGTACGCAGACCGTCTTTGATGGCTTGATGACCTTCTGATGTGTGGCAGATGACAGCTACTCGATTATTACGTCTGTACTGCAGATGGAAGTTTTTCGAGTAAGACGTGATTGTGGTTCTGATGAACTCGTGCGTCCAGGTCGGTTCAATGTTCAAGATGATAGGAGGACACATACAGTGTCACAGTTGTTGTCATCCACTGTCACAGTTGTTGTCATACAGTGTCACAGTTGTTGTCATCCACTGTCACCGTTGTTGTCATACAGTGTCACAGTTGTTGTCATACAGTGTCACAGTTGTTGTCATACAGTGTCACAGTTGTTGTCATCCACTGTCACAGTTGTTGTCATACAGTGTCACAGTTGTTGTCATACAGTGTCACAGTTGTTGTCATACAGTGTCACAGTTGTTGTCATCCACTGTCACCGTTGTTGTCATACAGTGTCACAGTTGTTGTCATACAGTGTCACAGTTGTTGTCATACAGTGTCACAGTTGTTGTCATCCACTGTCACCGTTGTTGTCATACAGTGTCACAGTTGTTGTCATCCACTGTCACAGTTGTTGTCATACAGTGTCACAGTTGTTGTCATCCACTGTCACAGTTGTTGTCATACAGTGTCACAGTTGTTGTCATCCACTGTCACAGTTGTTGTCATACAGTGTCACAGTTGTTGTCATCCACTGTCACAGTTGTTGTCATACAGTGTCACAGTTGTTGTCATCCACTGTCACCGTTGTTGTCATACAGTGTCACAGTTGTTGTCATACAGTGTCACAGTTGTTGTCATACAGTGTCACAGTTGTTGTCATCCACTGTCACAGTTGTTGTCATACAGTGTCACAGTTGTTGTCATACAGTGTCACAGTTGTTGTCATACAGTGTCACAGTTGTTGTCATACAGTGTCACAGTTGTTGTCATACAGTGTCACAGTTGTTGTCATCCACTGTCACCGTTGTTGTCATACAGTGTCACAGTTGTTGTCATACAGTGTCACAGTTGTTGTCATACAGTGTCACAGTTGTTGTCATCCACTGTCACAGTTGTTGTCATACACTGTCACAGTTTTTGTCATACAGTGTCACAGTTGTTGTCATACAGTGTCACAGTTGTTGTCATACAGTGTCACAGTTGTTGTCATACACTGTCACAGTTGTTGTCATACACTGTCACAGTTGTTGTCATATAGTGTCACAGTTGTTGTCATACAGTGTCACAGTTGTTGTCAATACAGTGTCACAGTTGTTGTCATACAGTGTCACAGTTGTTGTCTCCACCAGTAAACCTCTGCCTAGCCTTTTCCCAATTACATTGGGGTCGGCTTCCAGTCAACCCGGATGCAGCTTAATACAAGTATTTTATATGAAGCGACTGCCTATCTGACCTCCACAACCCAGTTACTGGGTAACACGATATCTCGTGGTAAGACACTTCACACGTCAGACTTTCAGCCCTCTCACTAACCGTTACGGCTGTCATAGACCTTAATTTGACAACCGGGACCGACGGTTTAACGTGATCTCCGAGGCACGGAGAGGTCTCGGTATGAAAAGATGGTCACCCATCTACAGACCGACCGCGGCAAGTGCAGCTTAGCCTCGATCGATCGATATGTGCGGCTGTTACTTAGCCACGAGCCCCTGTGTTAAATGTGCAAATCTGAATTACCTGTTTAATATTACTAATAGTTCCATACCTGAGCCCGCCTGTGCTTGGGAAATTTCCGGTATCAAATTATCGATACTTGTCAAGGTTACCGCTGCCAATAACAGATACCTTTGAATGTAACATTACACAAACAAAGGAAGATATGTCATTAAATAGCAATAGATGGTAAGCCGTGTTATTGCCGTCTACCGGATTCAATTCCAAACTCCGGGCTGCTATTGAGAAAAGTTCTAAAATAACATCGAAATCATCATCATCCCCCTGCCCTTATCCCAATTTATTTGGGGTCGGCGCAGCATACCTATATCTGGCATGCTGCTAAAGTTTTGGCTATGTTTTATGACCGGCCGCCTGCCTGACGTCAACCCTCTTTGGGAATGCTGTTGTTGGTGGTAAGCGCCACCGATACGGTCTCCTTCCACGCCAGGTTCTAATGTTATCGTAATATCACACGCCACTAATCGGGAAAAATAACATCCAAATACTTATTAAAACATCTTTTAAACGGATTAATCGCGTGTATTATTGGTTTTTATTTCTCCTGACGAACATACAATAGATAAATCCAACCCGCGAGGATTTAGGGTTTTATCAAAACGAAGAAACGTTTTGATAAACCTCTAACTCCTCGCGAAAGAGAACCGATATGTACCTAGAATGCTCCGCAATGCTATTGAAATTTAAAAAACATCCCAATTTTAATAGAGTAAATGGTGAGCAAGTAGGTATCACCTGTTTGGAACCTTGTACTCAAAATAATGAAGTCACAAACTACACATCACAAGAAAAATCAAGCATGAGCAATTACTGCGTGCATCGGAACACCTATATTTAATATTTGGATAAAGTCGAATATGGTAATTTAAAACGACTGTGACCTCTGAGTTTGTTTCGGTATTTCTTCTCAGGGATAGTCTTAGGAAATACAACAGTGATTTAGTTTTAAAAATGAATCAGAGACAAAAATAACTTTATTAATTTTATCAATTATATGTACGGTATACTGATATAATTTTAAATAAACAGTTATGACGCCTGACACCTTAGTCCTCCTGCGACAAGGAAATAAAATCAATAAATAATACACGTGATTAATCCGTTTAAAAGTTGTTTTATTATAATGTGTAATGATTGCGAAATCCTAATATATTACTATCCAAATACATGTTACCAGATCTGGGATTCGAACTCAGAACTTGATACTCAGCAGCCACACTATCGACTACTAGTAAACCCCTTAACCGACGTACAATTATCACTTCAGCAGTTCAAATAATCAAGCCTCACAAAACGTACCTACATACATCTTAGAGTTTGTACCACAATTTTATGGCTATATACCCCATACGTCATCAACACCGCATAAGATTTACACAACCTCTTTAGCCTGGGAACTCTGCGAGCTACACCATAAACAACGTATGTTAATGTTTATGGTAGCTTTATGTCCCATTACGACAGTGCTCCTGCAACCAATTGACTTGCTAAGTAAGGGAGGAATTATGTAATAGTTTCGGTGAAGGAGAACATCGTGAGGAAACCTGGACTTGATGCTCTGAAATCGCCAACCCGCAGTGGATTTGAACCCGTGCTACTAAAACCGATAAATACTCCAGTCACTTAAATAGGGACTGAATATATAGCGATGACGTCATCAAAAGACGTATTAAAAATGCAGAGGTCGAGATGGCTTACAGGTCAGATCGGCTGGAATATTTATCCGGGTGGCGCAGGTTCGAATCCTGCACACGAGCATATAACTTTAGAGTTCGCTACTCATGTGTTAATGCATTTGAAAAATTTACCTGTATTCAGGCGTTACTGTGCGGAAGTTCATTACAATTTATAAAAATAAATAAAATATACTATACTTCCACAATATTTCTCAATATTGTGAAAGTAACTAGATATTGTATTTATTTAAAATATGTTTTCAATAAAAAAAGTTTTTAGCTACCAGAATTGAAAACCAGATCGTAAACTCGACCTTCTTCAAAACCTGTATTTCTTTAGCCTGTATACTTTTAATACATGAACACAAAGACTACGAAACAATGTAGTTATTTAAATACAAACTCCATATTAAACAAAAAACGGAAGTTCTGTGAAGCTCTGTTCACCTTCAACAGTATCAGGAAGTGAAAGTTTTTTATTTAATCGTCCGAACACTCGTAAATCACTTCCGGATCCGGATTGTATTGGAAAGTTTCGATTCTCACATAAAGCTCCACTCATATGTAAATAGAGATATTCACTATAGTCTGTATGTTGTCTCACTATACATAGTAGACTTGGATACTTGACAGCGCGGTTGGCGCAGTGGTCGAGAGACCGACTGCTGCGCTGCGTGTCGCAGGTTCGATTCCTGCACGGAGCAAGTATTTGTACGATCTATGGATAATTGCTCCGGGTCTGGGTGTGTGTGCTTGTGAAATTATATGTCTGTAAACGTACCCACGACACAGGAAGAAATTCCTAGTGTGGGGCAACGTTTTTATATAAAAAAAATTGAAAAAAAAAACTCAGCACGTGTGCTAGCACGTTTGTATCTACTCACTTCAAAAAGAGTGACTTTCAATAAATTTAAATGTCCTACCTCAGCACAGTCCAACACTGCACTTCATAAATCGAGTGACACATGGTATTGTAATATGCTTATGCTTTTTAGTAGCATATTGATATACCATGGATTGACAGAGTTGCGAGCAAAAATGGAGTGAATGAGAAACTATAGAGTATTGAGCTGACACTTCACTAGATCGTACCAATGAGTTATTGTATAAATGTGCGCCAGCGGGTTCGGTGTACACCACACGCACACACGTGCCTCCACACTTAGGATAGCACCGCACTCGCGGCGGCCTCGCCTCAATTGTGCTAACACAATGTGCTAGCACACTTGTGAAAGAGTGCCTCACACAATCCTCATTCAACATGTGTGTGCTACCTATAACTAATACATAGCATCACGCCTGTATTCCCCGAATGGGTAGGCAAAGGTATACAAAGTTACACAGTACGACCACATTTCACCAATGCTGTTATTGCCTATTGCCATCTACCGGGGACAAATCTAAATTCCGGGCTACTACTTCTCAGTACACAAAGCAGTAACAGAATACTCAATAACACTTCGCTTGACCTGGGAATCGAACCCAAGACCTCGTGCTCAACACTCGCACTTGGTACCACTAGATCAACGAAGCAGTTATACAATAATTATTCCATTTTACTGAAAGACTTAATTACCGTAAAATTTCTGGCTCCTCGAAACTAATAGATCAATGAAACAATTAACTGAACTTGTCTGACCTTGACCTTCACTGTTAAATTTAATACATAAAACAATAACTTCCGAAGGCCCTGACACACTCAATAACAGCGAACTAGGACTATGTTAATATTAACGTACGTTGTCGAACCAGGCGTACGAGCACGGATCTTTTCGACAAACTTGTCGACTCGATAAAAGTTTTGATATATTGAATTTTATTGTTTTATCGACAAATTATGTCAAATTTAAAGTTTAAAATCGACAAATGACATCGACTTTTGTCGATGTTGAATGCTAAATTTGATATTAGTTAATTTCATTTCTTTTCACTATTTTTATAATGAAAAATTTTACTACCTCCTAAATATGCATTTCTAATTCTATCCCTCCGCGTCACACCACGCATCCCTCTTAACATTCTCATCTCAGATTCATTCAAGTGTCAGAATTTATGCCGCCCATAGGTCTCTGACATGGCTTTACACACCATCGAGAACATCTGTCAGATGTGCTGGTTTCCTCACGATGTTTTCCTTCACCGTTTTAAGCAAGTGATCATTAATTTCTAATAAACATATGAATTTGCGACCTTTGAGTTACCAGTCCGACCCTAAATTTGTTTATTATAAATGTTCGATTTCAACCAATTTTATGTCTTGAAAATCTCTGTAGCTCCGAGAGTTCTCCAAACAAGTGGTCGGCCGTTTGATACCCGGCTGATTGCTTCCGTCAAACGAAAAGTAATTATTATTGAAAGCTCAAAGTAATTATTCCCTTGAATACATATTGTAATTAATGTCTTTGTTGGTGGTTTTGCGTTGTATCGATGGAATACAGCTTTAATTTACCAGGAGATCCGAAGATACTATATCTACTATTTATGTTAAATAAAACAGTTTTTAACCTAATTAATAAAATAATATAGCATCATGTCTGTATTCCGGTTGTTTCCCCAGTGCTGTTATTAAGTCCCATGTAAGAGCTCACCACCTAGAGCTCTTTGCCATCAACCGGGCACATCAACCGGGCTTCTACTGAGAATTTCCTAACAGAAAAACTCAATAACACTTTGCCCGACCCGGGAATCGAACCCGAGACCTCCTGCTCAGCAGTCGCGCTTGCGACCACTAGACCAACGAGGGAGTCAATTACTCTTGATAATAACACTTATTTTCCACACTGATATAACTTATAACCCAGTTTTCAATTAAAACATGGCACCTCTAACATAGTTAATGTGTTGAGTCAAATTGGCTCAATTCAAATGATAATATAATAACATTCAGACAAAACTTAACACAATTATGTTAACAGTCGGCAACTCGTTACCAATCCCGCGGAGATTGCTCGTTCTAATCAAAATTAATTGTTTGAACACTGCTATAGTGTGGAACTAAGTTTGAATTAATAGTGAAAAAGATAAAATTCAACATTTTCACGCCAGTATTCCCCGGAGGGGTATACAGAGGTGTACTGTTTGACACCCAAATTTCACCGATACTGTTATTATCTAAGTCTCTTATTATGAACCTATTGCCATGAACCGGACACAATTCCAAATTCCGGCGATGCTACTGAGAATTTAGTAACAAAAAATCTCAATTGCAATTTGCCCGACCCTGGAAGAGAACCCAAGAACTCGGCAACCGTGTACAGCGTGAGGGGAGATAAAAAAAAACATATTTTATTAGTCTAATTCTCGCAGACGTGGCTGCTACGCATGCTCGACCCTTGCGTCGGACAATATTCTACACTATAATAATAATATTATAAGGAGGAAAGATTTGTTTGTATGTAACGAATAAACTCAAAAACTACTAGCCCGTTTTCAAAAACTCTTCCATCATTATAATGCTACATTATCCCTGAGTAACATAGGCTATATTTATTACTAGAAAATATTAGGGATCCTTACTAAAATTTCAATAATGTTACCCAAGGTGTAAATGTTCACCCGTGCAAAGCCGGGACGGACCGCTAGTATTAAATATTTTTTCTCAGTAGCAGCACAAAATTTAAAATTGTGCCCATTTGGCTTGACCTGGGTATCGAACACAGGACCTTACACCAATAAGGCAGTCATTAAATCAGAAATTGAAGTTCCAACTAGAAAAACATCTTAGTTTCGCATTTCCGATTGTTACCGTAACAAAGTTTTTCCAGTTGACTATACTTGCTACACTTTTGAACTGCACTCACACAAACTTCGACTAGGTAACCGGTTACCAATCTCGAGATATTTGCAACAGTCACAGGTAGAACTTTACTGTTTCCCGAAGAAATTCAACTGAAATTGGGTTGTGTAATATATTGTTACCTCTGATGGTTATTCTCAGTGGCGTAGCTACCGGAGGGCTAGACGGGACAGCGCGGTTGACGCAGTGGTCGAGAGACCGACTGCTGCACTGCGTGTCGCAGGTTCGATCCCTGCACGGAGCAAATATTTGTACGATCTACGGATAATTGCTCCGGGTCTGGGTGTGTGTGTGTATGTGAGATTATATGTCTGTAAACGCACCCACGACACAGGAAGAAATTCGTAGTGTGTTTACGTTTTTAAAAGAAAAAAAAAAAAAAGAGTGCCCCGGGGCCCCCAAGCTCAGGGGGCCCCTCGGACTCTGACTTACAAACTATAAATTGAACTAATGAAAATTTCTCCCACATTTGGAATATAAATAAACCAGATTGTAGCTACATACTTACATTTTGAGATGTATTGATAAAATTTGTAAGATTTGTTCCGTATTTGTCGTGTTCCGAACTCGACGTACTACAGATTCGTCGTAAAACGTATAGTCGGTCAAGAAACTGGTGTTATTGGTTTAAAAATCTACGGGACCCTATTAACGTGCCTCCGCTGTCTGTGGGTCTGTCACAGGACTGTATTTATTGAACGGTAACAGGTAGATATTTTCTTTTATTTTCAGAAAATAGTATTTTTTGTTCATTAAAATAAGTTACAATTTGTATTTGGTTTTTAATTTTATTATGGTGTCGACTGTATTACGACGAATCTGGAGTACGTCAAATTCGGAACACGACGAATACGGAACAAGCGATTTTAAATAGTTTTGTTGGGGCCCTAGTTTAGTTGGGGCCCTATTTTATTTTTTCCCCAGGACCTTTGGTTACCTAGATACGCCACTGGTTAGTCTGGCAAAGTTTTACTAGATTAACTAATTTAAATAATGTGATATTTTGTAACTTTAATAAATCTAAGATTACTCTGTATTGTTTTAAAGGAATCTCATTTACATAATATTGAATTAACTGCAAAGTTGGTCGTGTCAGTTCAGTCACCTGTACCTTTACGGACTGAATATAACTGACTAACTAACGGATAGACAGACAGACAGACAGGTGGACAATGCAGTGATCCTATAAGTGTTCCTGTTTACCAGACTACGGCAAAGCCAAAAGGAAGGGTTATGATTTCCTTTCGAGGTAGGGAAAGCTAAAAGGCAATTAATTATACAAAAAAGATCATGTAACCCTAACGTCAGGTACTGCCAACACAACTACTTTGCTAACAATTCCTGGTAACACCACGCGGTAATCGAATGCATTAGGTAACGTGAGGATTTTCTCGGAACGAAACCACTTAGATTGTTACGTCATCATTGTAGATGTGAAATGCAAGATGGCGGACTTCGTGCGATAATTAGTTGCAAGTTGATTTCAAATCATCGGTTTCCTGTACAAAATGAATTATTACTAAAATTGAAGTTTGTATTTTGTCACGTGATGCGTGTTATTGGCTTCCGCCATTCTATTTAAATAATAATAAATTAATAAATATTGGTTAGTAGACTGCAAGAGGCAGGCGCGTGCCCATACTGATATTTATACAAACTGTTATAAAACATATTAATTGTATTTCTGTTTAGAAATTCTCAGTAGCAGCCCGAAGTTAAGAAGTTGGTTGTGTGACACTCCCGTGCTTCGGAGAGCACGTAAAGCCGTCGGTCCTGGGGTGCTACTCCGAAATCCGATCATCGGTAGTTCGGACCGAAACGTAATAACGCCGAAAACCGAACAAAACCCTACCACCAAGTTTCTTCCGATCCGACTAGTAGTTACGTTCGGCCGTCAATTGAATGACCTATTCTGAAATATGATTGAATGTTGATTGAACTAAGTATTGTCAAACATCGAAACCGATACGTCAGAAACCATTTCGAAATAACGTCAACGATTGCCAAAATGTCAAATCGCGAACTTCGATCGATCATCAAATCCGAAACATTTCATGGTAGCAAAACGTCCGATCCGTCAGTCGAAGCTTCGATGATCGGATTTCGGAGTAGCACCCCTGCGCCTGATCTCTCCCCGGTCGTGTCGGATTGCCGTCGATGCCGAAAGTGAAGGAAGAGGAAGTGCACCTGTGTTTGCGCATACACTTGTGTATCATTATCTCTTGCGTACTTAGATAATCTCCATGGAAATAGGCCGCCGTGAACAAAAATCCGGTCGGCAGTATATTATTAATTTAACAATAAAATACTTGAGTTCCCACTCACAAAAGTATTGCGTGATTTACAGTAATTTTATGGGTTTTTTTTTTCAACTTCGTTATAAGAGATAGTTGCTACCAAACTATGTCTTTTAAATTACAACCTATATAATTACATATTGTAAAATAAAGTCCCCCGCTGCGTCTGTCTGTTCGCGATAATATCGAAAACTACTGAACGGATTTTCATGCGGTTTTCACCAATATAAAAAGTGATTCATGAGGAAGGTTAAGTAATATATAATTAATAATTCTGTAAAATTCAATCCGCGTTCCAATAAAAAGGAAGTCCATCTATATATTCATAGGGTTGTTTTTGTTTTAAATTAAAAAGTTTGGCAGGATAGCCAATCTTGATGTTATGGACTATTTGACTTTCTGGACCATTTGTTATTGTTTTTCATATTTTGTGCGCGCGGAAAACTATTTTAAGCACATCGCAAACATACAATTACCCAATAGAAATGATCATCATCAAAATAAAGTACAAAATTAAGTGACATAATGACAAAAAGTACATTTACAACAAAGCTGATTCAGTTACAATTTCTCTCAAAATCTTCGCACCTGTTCTTACACAACGCGGCGCAATGGCGACGCCAGCCAAACTCAAAGTAAGTAATTCAATTTTATTTCACTCAAATAACACCGGCTCCCTTTGTCTGCTCACCCCCCTACGGTTATCGCGACGTGTCCTATTAATGTCAGACTTCTCGTTAAATATTATTAGAATCCATTCCGTGATAACTGAAGAATGGAGTCTCCATTCATTCTTTGTGATCATTATTTTGTGTGGAAGGATAATGAAATTTTTTGTGGTGAATGCTTGGTTCGTTGTCCGAATCTATTACGTGGGTTTTTTTTATACAAAATGGATCTAAGTTTGGCCACCAACTCGCCTTGCTGTTATGCGGTGTGGCCGAGGATGGAGCACGTATATCCAGAATAAATCTATTCACTCTTAAGTAGTGTAAATAGATTTGCTAATTTAGTAATAGTTGATGCAACTGCCCAGACCCGTCTCCCACAACGGTTGCACTGGACTACATCCCGAAACACGACAAGGTCATTTCACGGCACGGCTTCGTCCGGTGGGTGGTAACTAGCCGCGGCAGGCCACCAGAGTTGTGTTGCCTGTTTTGCACTACCCAGGGGCCACGTGTAGGGATTCCATTCTAAGCGTGCACTCCAACGGACGCGGGCAACTCAGCCCACGAAAGTGGTTTCTATTATTTTAGTTTTTGAAAGCTTTTAATTATTGAATTGATGTTCAAATTATGACAAATAATTAAGGTAATTGCATTCTTTACGACATTGTATTAACTGCAAAGGTCGTGTCGGTTCGGTCACCTGTATAGGTACTGAATTGATTGCAATGACGTCGCCATAAGACGTGTTAAAATATGGATGAAGAATTCGCGGTGGTGAGCAGATGGCTTAGTGGTCAGAGCGCCTGGAGTATTTATCCGGGAGGCGCAGGTTCGAATCCTGCTCACGACCTTATTCTTTTTCCATTTAATATAATAACTTTAGTGTTCTCTGTACATGAAGAAAAATTTAATAGAACTTAATGTACGTATTTTACTTTGTGAAGGCGTTGTATTAAAAGTTTTAATGTATGAAAACAATCTTAGAGCGAGTTAAATGGAATTATTGATTCAAGTAATGAAAGGCCAACAGCGGGGGATCAGCGGGCGAGCCAGCGGCTCAACACTGTTCGGTCGAAGTATAACTTGGAGCTGATCTGTGTTCCTCCCACGCTGTGCAACTGCGGCTATAACTTGGCTTGTTTTCGGAATTAAATGGGACAAATCTTCACTTATAAATTATAGCAGCGCCTATTGTATTTTTACGCGTAAAAATAAGGCATATTCACGTTTCAGAAAAAAAATAACCTTGGTTTGTCATAAGAGAAGCATAGATTACTGGCGCCGAGTGGATGAGTTTTAAGTAGTTGTATGAGTTTAGCTCGTGTATGACAAGCGTAATTGGATGACTAGGCATGCTTCTCACATGTCCTACGCAACGCTATATCCGTATTTTTAGGTATATATCTGCCTAGCCTTTTTCCCAATTATATTGGGGTCGGCTTCCAGTGAAACTGGATGCAGCTTAATACCAGTATTTTACATGTGACTGCCTATCTGACCTCCACAATCCAGTAACTGAGAAACACGATATCTCGTGGTATGACTGGTTGTCAGACTTTCAGGCCTCTGACTACCCGTAACGGCTGTCATAGATCTTAATTTGACAACCGGGACCGACGGCTTAACGTGCTCTCCGGGGCACGGAGGGGTCTCGTTATGAAATTATGGTCACCCATCCACAGACCAACCGCGGCAAGTGCAGCTTAACCTTGATCGATCGATCTGTGCGGCTTTAATTAGCCACGAGCCTCTCTATATCCGTATTTTTAGGTCCGTGGGCATAATACCTATTATAACATAAATATATTATAGGATATATGCCATAATTTTATTAATGTTTATTTATTCCCATACGAAATTACGATTTGGTATATAAAAACATTAAATATAGAGCGTGGCCACCGGCATCGGGAACAGGGTCCAAGCTACCGGCGGTTAGGGCTCCAGAGAGAGGAAACACCTCACAACGTTGTCGTGTTGAGGAGTCCCGCTTTCTATCTCAATTTTAAGTTTTTCTTACGAAGTTACACGATATCTCGTGGTAAGCCACGAGATATCGTGTTACCCAATAACTGGGTTGTGGCGGTCAGATAGGCAGCCACTCCATACAAAATGCTGGTATTATGCTTTATCCAGTTAGACTGGTAGTTGAAAAAGTATAGGCAGATTGATTGAACCTTGTCTCGCTTAGACCGCAGTTGTGTACAATAATGTGATCGCCCGGGACACAGAATACGCACAAAGTCACCGCTATCGGGAGATTTGTCACTTCAGACATGTAGATATGGTGTACAATAAAGCTTATTCCATCCATCTATCTACGTTTCCCGTTTTCCACATAAATCGTACAACGGAATACCTATCCTTCAAATCTCAACAATAGTTTTTCGACTTCTTTTTTCAGAGTGGGACAATAATACGGCATTTTTTTTGTATTTTGTGACGTGTGTTATGTTTTATTGTGTGTTGCAACTTTGTGTGTTACTAAACAATAGTTACTAATTAAGATAGTCACGGTAATGATTTGAAAATTGTTTGTCGAATCATTACCGTGTATATTGTATCTATACATTATTGTATACGAATCTAGGAGCTCATCAAATTGGTGTATTAGTAGACGGCGGTAAACACGGCTACTGAGCGTGATGTGCTGGGTTCGATTGCCGGGTCGGGTAGTGTTATTGGTTTTTCCGGTAGTAGATTCTCTGATGTCTATCTGTCTGCTGTGGACGGAGTCAGGGTATGGATGACGATGATGATGATTCTCAGTAGCAGCCCGGAGATTAGAACTGTGCCCGGTAGATGGCAATAGGCACGCACCATCTTATTATATGGAACTTAACAAAGTAATTCGTGTAATGTGAGTATTAAAACTGTGTTGATACAACTCTACGTACCTCACAGGAACGATTCATAATGTTAATTTCATCATCATCACCCCCCTGCCCTTATCCCAACTTATTTGGGGTCGGCGCAGCATACCTGTATCTGGCATGCTGCTAAAGTTTTGGCTATGTTTTATGACCGGCCGCCTCCCTGCCGTCAACCCTCTTTGGGAATGCTGTTGTTGGTGGTAACCGCCACCGATACGGTCTCCTTCTATCTAGCTATGTCACACCAAATGTTATCCATGCGCCAGGTTCTGATGTTATCCTACTGTCACACTCCACTAACCGGGCTTCGTTATGTTTATTTGTGAATATTATATCCTATCACTTTTGTATTTTTGGTGTACAATGAAAGGGATTTATGTTATATAAAACTATATAACAATAATTAGGTAAATCTAAATAATATTATTGTACCACATTACAAAATAGAAAATGAGACTTTCTAAATCATAAAGCAACATACATTTTTACAAAGTAACAAATGTTAAGCCCTGTCAATTGTACCCAGGAGGAGCATAAGTTCGCTTATGAGGGGGCAGTTCGTGTTGCAGAATACTGGGCCAACAGAATTATAGCCTTTTTACCATCCACTCGCTAAAATACGCAACATTCCGCCACGCAATGTACTCGTAGTTCGTCAGCACTAGCTAATAGCTATCGAATTTCCAATAAAAACCCAACACCCCGTTATTTCATCGAATATAAAATAAAATACAAAAGTTCCTCGGACACAGACACCAATTACATTCCAGTGTAGAGTCGGCAACAATAATTGAGAAGTAATTTTCTAATTAATTAATTGAAATAGTTTATTAAAATAATGATTCAAGTGTCGAAATTTTGTACATCTCCCTCTTACTTAATTTGTCACAAGAAAATAATAATAAAAATATATATTTTAAATAATGCTGCGCTGCGTGTCGCAGGTTCGATTCCTGCACGGAACAAATATTTGTACGATCTATAGATGATTGCTTCCGGCCTGGGTGTGTGTGTGCTTGTGAGATTATATGTCTGTAAATGCACCCACGATACAGGAAGAAATTCCTAGTGTGGGGCAACGTTTAATAAAAATATGGAAATAGAATACGGTGGTGAGCAGGATTCGAACCTGCGCCTCCCGGATAAAAGAGTAATCTTTAAGTAGAAAGAGTATTCTTCTTCCATTTAGAATTATGACTTTAGAGTTCGCTAAGAATGCGTTAATTATTTTCAAAGATTTATCGGTAAATAAAAACATCATAAAGCAACAAAAAAAAATTGTTTCTCACACTAGGAATTATAATTGAAAGGTTTTCATTTAAAAACCTTTTCCAAATGACTTGTATTGCCAACTGTACCGTCGTGATTGATACCGGATCTCGAGGAAAGTTTAATGAAAACCATTGTCACATGGGCCATTGTGGACAGAAGCCATCTTCACACAATGGCCGCCAGGTGACACTCGCACCTTGTGACTAACCAGAGCGCGAAAAATTGTGATTACTTCCTTAGTGGTGGATACTAGGTGTTAGAGTGGATTCCTGGAGTGTCTGTTGACGCCCTTCAACGGACCATAACCTGCCGGGGTCGCAGTGAATGCTACAACGTACCCGGGACCTTGGTAAAGGTTAGAATAGGACCGTGTGTTTTTAATCGGTAATTTTTGTCCGGCGCATCGTCCACAATGGATTTATCATACGCAACAAAAAAAAATTCTGAATGGAAATATGGTGATGGTCCAATTACTATTAGCATGAGGTTCTGGATTCGATTCCCGGATTGGATAAAGTGATATTGGGTTTTTCGATTGTGCAAGCCGGTGGATGGGCAACACTGCCTCTTTTGTCTAGTGGTCCCAAACGTGACTGCTGAGCATGAGGTCTTAGCTTCGATTCCCAGTTCGTGCAGTGTTATTCGGATTTTCTGTAAAGAAATTCTGAGTAACAGCCCGGTGTTGGGAATTGTGACCGGTTGATGGCAATAGACTCACCACCTATTACATGTTCAAATTCAAAATTCAAATTCAAATTCAAATATTTTTATTTCAAATAAACCATATTACAGGCACTTATGAAAAGTCAAAACTAGGTGCACGGTTCCAAGGCGTTGATCTTATGGAGAAGAGCCGGCAAGAAACTCCATAGACACTCTTTTTAAAATAAATTGGTTTAACAATAAATAAGATAATGTGAGAATAATGCAGGTTAATGAGCAGACTAAGAAAGGAAAGTAAACTTATATAGCCTTTTAAAATGATTGCCAAGGCAGTTAGGAGCCGACCAGTCCCGACAGACAGCACCCGTTCACGAGCATGACGCGCACATCAGCCTCGCTTAGCTCAACCATTTTGTAGGGAACTCGACGACCCGATGTACGACGCCACCATCAGCAGGACATTTTAGCGAGCATGACAAACTCGTAATGCCTGACAATAGGCAGTATGTATGTAATATGAGATTAAAACTAACATTAATATCCACATGATGCTCACATTTTACAAAGTTATATATTATGGAAAATTTCATAAAGAAATAATAATGTAAATTTAAAACTAGTAGGTTCGATACTAGCTGTTATACAATCGATATGTAAATTTACATACCCAAGAGTCAAATAAAATAATAATACAATTGGATTAATTGTACGTCAATAAAATAAATTGTATAAATTAAAAAAAAAAAAAACAAAAATCAAAAATGTCAAAATAAAGGAAAAAACATAGAAATATTTAAACTGAAAGCAAATAAAATGTCGCCATAATCAAGTAGGCAAGGTGCCAGTGGGTCGCAGTGTGCAGGAAGGAATCGTGAGCCAGGCATCCCTATCTGCCATATAATGATTAGTACTATAGTACGCTTTGGACATTAATATGCGTTTAATAACAATCTTAAACTTGAAATCCGGCAGTTCAGTTATATTAGAGGGGATCTTATTGTAGAACCTAACACTGTTACCCATAAATGACTTGCTTGTCTTTCTAAGCCGAAAGCCAGGTACTATAAGCTTGTGCTTATTGCGCGTATTTAAATTGTGGTAATCACTCTTTTTATTAAATTCGACCATATTTTTACGAACATACATTATGTTACTAAATATGTACAAGGATGGTAAGGTGAGTATATTTATTTTCTTGAATAATTCACGGAGTGACTCACGGCAGCTAAGGTTATAAATAGCTCGGACTGCTCTTTTCTGTAATATAAAAATGGTCTCGATATCAGCAGCTGATCCCCAGAGTAGAATGCCGTAAGACATAATACTATGGAAGTATGCAAAATAGACCAGCCTAGCCGTAGACACATCAGTCATCTGTCTTATTTTCCTAACAGCAAACGCAGCAGAGCTCAGTTTTCCTGCAAGTGCCTCAATATGAGGTCCCCACTGGAGTTTAGAGTCCACTGTGACGCCGAGGAATACAGTTGAAGCAACCAAATCTAGTACTTTACCATCAAGTTTTACATTAGAAACTACATTGGGCACGTTAGGTATAGAGAACCTAATACATTTCGTCTTTTTAGCGTTCAATAGAAGGTTATTGGCAGAAAACCAATTAGATATTTTATTAAGTGTATTATTAGGTTCTACCAGATCCTTGTCCTTTCTATTTACTTTGAATATAAGTGAGGTGTCATCCGCAAAAAGAACTATGTTTGACATTGTGTCCTTTATGACGTATGGAAGGTCATTAATATAAACAAGGAACAAAAAAGGGCCTAAAATCGATCCTTGTGGCACTCCCATTTTAACAAGTGAGCCTGAAGAAGTTACCTTATCAATAGCTACCCTTTGTTCCCGATTTGTCAAATAGGAACACACAAGATCAATAGACCTTCCTCGAATTCCGTAGTGTTTTAATTTTAGAATGAGCGTTTGGTGATCCACGCAGTCAAAGGCTTTAGAGAGGTCACAAAATACTCCTATAGCATCCCCCGCATCTTCCCAGGCCCTTAGTACTGTTTTGATTAGGGTGGACCCAGCGTCCTCTGTAGACCGGCCCTTTATAAATCCGAACTGTTTAGAGTGAAGTATACCGTTTTCATTGAAATATTCCAACATTTGATTCAACATTATTTTTTCAAAAATTTTACTTAAAGCGGGTAATATAGATATGGGCCTATAATTAGATGCATCGCTCGAGCAACCTGCCTTAAAAATGGGTACGATTTTACTCGATTTCATAAGATCAGGAAATACGCCGTCTGTGACGCAAGTATTAAATATTGATGCTAACATTGGTGCGATCTTAGTTATTATTGATTCGATAGCTTTTATAGACAATCCCCAAAAATCCTCGGTTTTTTTAACAGTTAAAGTTTTAAATGTTTTAAATATATCGTATTGTGAAACGAAACTGAAATTAAAATTTGTGACACAGGAACTAGTATTTTCCTTTAGGAGAGACTCTGCCTTTAATGCAGACGATGCAAGACATTTAGTAGTCACTAAAGGTATATTTGTAAAAAACTGGTCAAAGAAATTAGCGACAACATTTTTATCTGTAACTAGTTTGTCTTCTATTTTTAAATGAATTGCGCTGTCCTTATATCTACTATTACCAGTTTCGGTATTAATAATCTTCCAAGTCATTTTTATTTTATTACTTGCATTTTGTATTTGGTCACTAATATACGCAGACTTAGCTTGCAAACAGGCTTTCTTGAAGATTTTCGAGTACTTTCTAACATAATTGTGGAAGTTAATATCAGATGTGTATGACTTTTTGTCATACAGTTCGTACAGGACGTCCCTGCTACGTCTTATACCTTTGGTAGCCCAGGCACTAAACATGAGTTTATTTTTTAACGTTACAGATTTCACTTTGCAAGCTTTTTGAAACTCTGTAAATATAACATTAAATAGTGTACGATACATATCATTGGGATTGTCATATTGTGGTTTTAAAACAAGTAGGTGGGCTTCTAGATTAAAACCAAATTTTTTTAGACTACATTTACTTAGCGTCCTACACTGTATAACTCTGGAATCTTCGACTATTTTGTGATTTAATTTAACAATCTGACACATGTGATCTGAGCGAATGCCACTAATAAGACTTTTTCCAAGTATTCTAAAGTTTGTCATGATATTATCTATACATGTGGCGGAGGTACTAGTTACTCTAGTTGGCTGAGAAAACATATGTTTTAAGTTAAATGACTTAAACAAAGATAAAAAGTTCTGTTTATCTGTGCTATTTGTTAAAATATCAATGTTAAAATCCCCGCAAACCAATATTTTTTTATTTGCTTTTATCTTCCTTAGGGCATCCTCCATCATTATTAAAAACTGCGTGGTACTTGAGGAAGGTGGCCTATAAACACATATAATAACATACTCCTCTGTTTCCGCACACGCGAGCTCACACACTCGTTCAACAGAGAGATCCCGGATATCTAGGCGCTCTTTACATTTAAGATGATCTTTTACCATAATTAAAGTTCCACCACCTTCGGCTGAAACTCTCTGGAACGAACTGGCCACTTTAAAACCATTAATACTAAATAACATTCTATCCGCCTTCAGCCACGTTTCTGTTAGGCATATAATATCTACATTATATTTCTCAACAAATAATTCTACATCAAGTATTTTGCCAGAGAAGCGATTAATATTTTGATGAGACAGTATTAGACAACCACTTTGCTTCTCTGTTGTCGAATTTGTCAGTTTAAATTAATTGTGCTAACTACTACAATGTTGTTAGTACTATTACTATATAAAGAGGTAGTTGAAGAAGACTTTGTCATACTACTTATAACTGACTTAATATTATAAGCTAACAATGTAGCTATCTGTCGCTTAAATCTAATAGGCAGGTACACAGTATCTTTAGTCAATTTTAATTTACCAATAAAACTATTGGTGTCAAAAAACATAAATTTGTTACTATAGTGACTTACTAAGAAATGAATATGCTTATTCAGCATATGTATGTAGTCATTTTGCTTATCTGACAAATGGTCAAGATATGGAAAAGCACATAAAGTTATATTGTGACAGTTTAGTGTTAATAGTCGAGCAACACTGTCGGTGATGTCTTTTTTCTTTACATTTAAACAATTACCTATAAATACTGTTAGATCAGTATTGGAATTATAATTACATTTCATAAGTGATGACATTATCTGTTTGAAGGTTGATCCTGGCATACAATGATTAAGGAAAGAATGACCCAGGCTGTTACCTAAAAATTCACAGAAAGACTTGCCCAAGTTATCTGAAAACATGATTGATTGATAACTAACTTTGTTTTTTGGTAGTATAGTCAGTACCTTTTCTATTTGTGTGTTTTGACCTTGAGAGTCAGGTATCACTAAGGAGTTTGAACATGTTTCCTCAACCACAGACGGGTCATCCGTTACCTGAGGTAGGGAACAATTTCCATTAGATTTATTCAAGCAGGTACAGAGATTGTTTTTGAGTGTTATAGGATCCACTCTGTCTGCATTATAATTGCACATATCAACTAACTTATTTGTAGCAAGGATATGTTCATCAATTTGCTTCTGAGAGCTTACATATTTGGTGTAGAGGGATCTTAGTGAGACCTCTAGTGACTTTATATCACTTTGCAAGCGCTGGGTGTCAATTTCATATATTCTTTTACTATACATGGCACGATGAAGCAATTATTAAGTAATTTATAATTAGTCCATGCATGGGACTTAATAATAGCATTGGTGAAACGTTGGTATAAAACTAACATCGACCTTTGGAAAGAGACAATCGGCTAATTTTGGCTTCGTAGAGCGTTATCTCTGTCGCACACTACCTATGTGACGTTTTGTCAGTCGTTGTTCAAGTGCGACAGAGATAACGCTCTACGAAGACCAAATTAGCTGATTTTCTCTTTCCAAATGTCGATGTGCAATATTTATCGCCGGGTACTGTACAACTCTGTCTACCCATTCGAGCAATACAGGCGTGATGCTATGTGGCAATAAGCTCACCACATGGACCTAATAATCCATCCACATTCATACTCAAAACTTTCCTCGTCACATGACCCTCATCCCTCCGCGCCACATGCCCATACCATGCTAAACGACAAAAAAAAAAATACTATTTTGGTCCATATAATCCAGATAATAATCTCCATTTAATCGTAATACGATTAAGATCATTCACTATAATTCGTTCGAAAGAATATAATTTCATTCATACTTCGACGTTATACATCTGTCTACTGACTGTCAAACCACCATATTTGTTTTATACCAATTAAGTAGCTCAATTTAATCTGAATTTACGGTACAGTGTAGCCCTTCCATTGTTTTCGCGCCACTGTCAGCCGAACGCGCGACTCGATGAACGAGAGCGTACGAGCTGAGTGGCAGCAACACAGGGACAGGTTCCAACCTGCTTTGTTTATTCTTGTAAATGTTTTACTCGACTCAGTGCATGCTCTTACTAATTTAAAATAAGTTATCAAGATTTTTATAACGCATAGGTACGTGAAAAGATACGTCTATAAGACGAAGAAGTCCTGCCAGGACGATGTGATAAAATTATGGAATACAGCGAAGCAAAAATTACCGAAGAAAGAAGAGTTTTAGAGTAGATATTCTTTCTTACAATAGTTACCATTTAAGTATTCTATTGTAAAATTTTTATTACACTTATAATTAGGCTCTCAGCGATATTGATTACTAGTCTTAACTAGTCGTAAACAAAAGCACAAAGCAATTTTTTTTTTCTTTTTTACAATAACAATCCCACGCGTTTACGTAAGAAACCCACATTTTGAAAAATCTCACGTGAGATTGGGGGATGTGGGAGGGGGTTGAATAAAATTCTCACGACATCTCACCAGGGGGGGAGGGAGGGTCAGAAAATTTTAAAAAACACCTCACGTAATTTATGGACGAGATCTGGTTCTGATCTCAATTGCAATACTTCTTTACAAGTTTTTGTATATTTTGAACATGTTGATATTTTTTTTTGGTATAATAGGTACTCCTTCCGACCGTTTTTCGGTCACGGCGGCCTATCTCCACGGAGATTAGCCAAGTACGCCGGAGATATTATAGTGCACTAGTGTATGCGCTTACACAAGCGCACTCCCTCTTCCTTCACTCTCATATTCCGATGGGACGGAAATCCGACATGGCCGGAGAGAGATCAGGCGCAGGACCGACGGCTTTATGTGCTCTCCGAAGCACGGGGGTGTCACACCACCAACTTCCTGAGTCCGGGCTGCTGCTGAGAATTTCCTAACAGAAAAATTAAATAAAACTTTCCCCGACCTGGGAACCGAACCTAGGACCTCACGCTCAGCAGCCGCGCTTGCGACCACTAGACCAACGAGGCAGTCGAATAATAATACGTTCGTGAATAGGATTTGAATCTTCACTCCCCATGTGAATGCCTGCTCAAAAACGTTTTTTTTTTCAAGCCGCGGAAACTTACTTTCGGAAAATTACTTCAGAGTTCGCTACGCATGCGTTAATGTGTTTTAAAAATATATCAGTACCTATTAAAGGGATTTTACTTTAACGATAATTACTTTTTTTATTTTATAGATTTACATTATTACAGTATTTACGAATATTACGAATATAAATTCGTGCTCACATTAAATTATGTTTCCTGCGGGAGCTTTGTTAATTAATAAGTTTCAATGAGCAAAAACAAATGAAAAAGTAATTGACTTCTATTAACTAAGTAAACTTAATTATTATATTACATGGAAAAAGAATACGGTCGCGAACAGGATTCGAACCTGCGCCTCCCGGATGAATACTCCAGGCGCTCTGACCACTAAGCCATCTCGACCTCTGCTCACCACCGCGAATTCTTCTTCCATATTTAACACGTGTTATGGCGACGTCATTGCTATCAATTCAGTCCACTACGGGTGACCGAACCGACACGACTAACTTTGCAGTTAATACAATGTCGTAAAGAATGCAATTACCTTAATAATTCAAGATAAATCTTTGAAAAGCATTAACGCATGCTTAGTGAACTCTAAAGTTATTATATTAAATGGAAAAAGAATACGGTCGCGAACAGGATTCGAACCTGCGCCTCCCGGATCACCGTTTTCGGTCACCCGTATAGGGACTGAATTGATAGCAATGACGTCGCCATAAGACGTGTTAAATATGGAAGAAGAATTCGCGGTGGTGAGCAGAGGTCGAGATGGCTTAGTGGTCAGAGCGCCTGGAGTATTCATCCGGGAGGCGCAGGTTCGAATCCTGTTCGCGACCGTATTCTTTTTTTATTTAATATAATAACTTTAGAGTTCGCTAAGCATGCGTTAATGCTTTTCAAAGATTTATCTTAAACTTAATTAGATAATTTAAAATATTACATTTACGTTGTTTTATAAATCCAATTATAGTATACGAATAGAATTCATGTAGATATCAATGACATGTAAGGTCAGACACAAGTCAACTCGCCATGTTGATTGCACCTCGCGACGACAGACAGAACACTTGAACAGGGAATGTTTACTCTACCCTACCCACTACCTCCACCTACCAACTGACTGAACTGTCCTCAAACTGTTTATAGCACAGACTTGTAGTAGCTAGAAGGATTGTCAGTTGTTTTATGTTAACTGATGTTTGAGGAATTGCATTTACATCTCTTAGGTAGGTATAGCAAACTGTCAACACTTTGGATTCTAGATAGATTTCAATGACAATACTGAGTTATTAGATCTAGACAAAGTGAATACTGTTCTAAGCAAGATGACGGTTAGAAGTGAATTTGCTAAATCGAGTTACACCTATTAAATGCTTTTTTATTACATCCAGTTTTAGAGGGGCTCTTGCCTAAGTAACAGCCGCACAAATCGATCGATCAAGGTTAAGCTGCGCCTACTGCAGTTAGCTGCTGGATGGGTGAACATCATTTTATATCGAGACCCTTTCGTGCCTCGGAAAACACGTTAAACAGTCGGTCCTGGTTGTCAAAGGAAGATCTATTACAGCCGAAAGTCTAACAACCGACTCCTACGTCACAGGATTACCTAGTTTAGGAGTCAGGGTCTACCTATGTGCTCAACCTTTTTATTATATAACAGTCTAATTTAATCATATACTTTTGTAAAAGGTTTGTGTATGAATAAAGATATTTTATTTAACCACACTTAAAACGCTTTATTACCAGTGGCTTCATGTGAAATATCAATATTAAGCTGCATCCGGTTAGACTGGAAGCCGACCTCAACGTTATTGGGTAAAGTGGTGTTTTGAATTGTAACCACTCTATAGACTTCACATTACATTGTTCTCACATATCGTTTCTATATTATAAATACAATGTCACCAACATTATTGTAGTTGTTTGATGAAAAAGGTAACCGTGGAGTTTCTTGCCCGTTCTTCTCCACAGGAATCTACACTTTGGAACGTGGCAACAAGTTTTTTTTTTTGACAATTCAAAAGTTTAAGGGCCGATTTTTCAATCCTCAGATAAACAGACAGATAGGGTTTATTCGATAGATAGCAAAAAAGTCAGTTGTTCAATGGTCAAATAGGCTTTATTCGTCGAATAATTCACTTATCTGAGGAATAAATATATCTGACTCTTTGACGGCCAGATAACCGCTTATTCCTTAGATAACCGACGTTGATGTTACTAGTTTGAGGTTAGTTTTCGATACTGTACTTTAATTCTAATGGATATTTTCGATAGTATTGACGACATGGCAATTGAGGCAGAAGCCATTATAAATTTATATGAAAAGAAAGAATCGTAAGACCGAGGGTCGATAACTTTAACGTGTGTGATTTATTTTTGTTTTATAATCATTAAAATAAAAATTATACTTGATAATAAAAAGGCTTTGTCAAAAACATTTGTCTTTGTCTATTATTATTATTTTTTGCAAATTTACTTGAGATAGGTAATGATCTGCAGCATTCTAATTACATGAAAAACACCACACACCCAAACTAACAACCTCGTAACGTAATAAAAGCAAAATATACTCAGAAAATAAAAGTAACACGCTGACGCTTGTTTGTTTGACATTAACACCAAACAAAGAAATAGTCCGTCCCGTTCTAACATTCGTCTATTCTGTATATTTGTTTCACCACCCTGAAATTAGCGTTTTCACAGATGTGTTATTCGGTCAGATAGTTATTCATAAGTTAAATATGTATTGAAAAGTTGACAACCACTTATCAGACGAATAAAGAGACTAATAACTTTATTCTTTAGGTAGTTTCATCCGAGGATTGAAAAATCGGCCCTAAATGGTCTAATTGAAAAAAATGCTTTGTATAGTTAGGCAGATTTGGATAACTAATAACGCTAAACCGTAACATACACCAAAGAGTGGCTTATTGGCTAAAACTATAGTTACCGATATTTTAAGTCTTGTTATAAATGTTGCTAACGTGGATTTTTTTGTATCCGACTAGTTTCAGATTTAAAAGGAGCGTTTCATCATGAGCTGGTCAAGTAGTGAGTTCGGGAATCGAAATAGCGTCCGAAAAATGCATGAGAGTGATTGAGTCAGGTGCAAAAATGTGTCTCAACAAAGTTATAGAATAAAATCGATTTAAGTTATAGAGGTATCCTGTTTGTCTCATGTGAAGCAATAAATAAGATAATAACACTTACAGTGGCATATTTTCTTCTAAATATTCTACTTGAATGGATAGAATTAGAAATGAGTATATAAGAGGAAGTCTGAAAGTGGCACCGGTGACGGAGACGTTGTGTTGAAATCGTTTAGCATGGTATGGGCATGTGATGCGGAGGAATGAGGGTCATGTGACAAGGGAAAAAGAACTCCTAAATTTTTCTCAACGACAAATGGAATGACCTCGTCGAAGCCGCCATAATGCCTAATAATCAGCGTGTACTGTTAATTAAACTTACACGTCAAAACTTAAGGCATTACATAATAATACAATCTTTTCAAATCCTGCATTCTGTATTCCTGTAAATTCCTGCGAGATAGGAAACCGGAATAATTAACAGTAATGCCGGAGTTTTAACGAGACTGCGGGAACCCACGCCACACCGCCTCCAGGCGAGCAGGGCTACTTATAACAGGGATTTGTTGAGTAGTTACAAACATTATAACATATTAACTTACGTGTAGCGTAGCTTATTGAAGACTTATTTACACAACTGCCCAAAAAAGGAGTGTTATGTTGTTAGGGTTCATGTATTGTTTTTATCAAAAATGGATCTACATTTGGCCACCAACTCGCCTGATGGTAAGAAACGGTGTGGCCGAGGATGGAGCACGTAGATCCAGAATAAATCTATTCACTCTTAAGTAGAATGGATAGATTTGGGGAGAACTATAGCTGTGGCGTTGATGCAACTGCCCGGACCCGTCTCTCACAACCAGCCGCTACCGAAGTCTCCCACCAGAGTTCTATTGCTTGTGCAGCACCACTCAGGGGCCACGTGTAGGGATTCCACTATACGGGTGCACTCCTACGGACGCGGGCAACTCAGCCCCCTGACGTATGTATGTTTGTGAGTTTCTTTAACCCACCATAACTTCTAAATGAGTTGAGTTAGATGTATGGGGTATACTTAGAATCCTTAGCTGTTCTTGGGTAACAGAGCTTGGTAAGATTTAAAAAAATAGTATAAAATAGTACCTATTTAATTCATTAAAATTTCAAGAATTCGGGGGACCTTTATGAAAAATCTTCACAGTACTCTGTACCTGACTGTGATGAAAATTGTTCAGACAAACTTGTTTTAATTAAAAAAATAAAAACAATAAATCAACGCCTAACCGGATTAATCGCGTGTATTGTTAGGTTTTTTTTTACCATCTTCCGTTAGCCTATCAGCCGTTAGTGCCGAATACTGCAGTGTTCGTGTCGTCAGGAAAAACAAAAACCATTAAGTAATACACGCGATTAATCCGGTTAAAAGTTGTTTTATTATAATATGTAGTGATCGCGAGAACCTAATTTTTTTTTATTTTCTTCAATTATTGTTCAGCGGTGCATATTTCGGAATTGCCCGACTATTTCCGAACTCGAGCGGGGCCTTAGTCATGAGCTGCGGTGACATCGGGAGTCAAACTCGTCAAATATTTTACATTTATTGTTTATTGTTTTACGGTGTGAATTCTTGTTTTTAAACCAAACGGAGCCCTTGAATCGGAGGTTCCGATTCACGTCTGACTCGCCAAACTAAGTAGTCCGGAAAAAAACATGCTCGTGAGTTAGAAGGTAAACAGTCATTAGTGTGTTTCAGGAAAGTTACAGCTTAACACAAAAAAGAACACACACAGCTTACTAATGTAACCAAATAATCATTAATTAATTGTATCCTAAGCATTAGAGACAGACATTAGAGATAAACCATGTTCAGTGCTAATTATAGTTTAACGGTTATTACTCACGCGCATTCTTCGGTAAGTTATACTCAGTTTCACTCGCGACATCGCCGCGGGCTCAGCTTATGATTATGAGCTCCGCTCAAGTTCGAAACTAGTAGGCAATCCCGAAGAATGCGCGTGAGTAATAACCGTTAAATTATAATTAATATGAATGTGTTTCACGAAAGTTATTATACATGTTCAGTGTGATCAATTTACTTATACGTGAAATATAATGAATCTACATTCAATGGGAAAACCATTAATATTATATTTACATTATTTGAGAAACAAATACAAGAAAAGAACACAAATTTGTTTACCCAGGAACCATAATCGTACGTTAAATATTACACAACAGTATATTAATAGAGATTTCAATTCTATACACAATCCTGCTGAGAAATCCGAATATTTGGATTTATATAATATTTAGGTTCAACTGCCTCATTGATCCAGTGGCCGCAAGGGCGACTGCTGAGCATGAGCTCCTGAGTTCGATTCCCAGGTCGGGCAAAGTGATATTGGGTTTTTCTGTTAGGAAATTTTCAGTAGCAGCCCGGAGTTTGTAATTGTGCACTTATTACATGGGACTTAGTAACAGCATCGCCATTGGTGAGATGTGGGTGTTTAATTGTGTACGTCTCTGCCTATCCATTCGGGGAATAAACGCATGAGTTTATGTGTTTATGTAGGCTGCCACAGTAATTCTCCCGAAAAAAAAAAAACTTTTTTTTATAGTGGGAAGGAACCACCAGAATTGACAACCATAGCTACTTACTCAGTGCATGTTGGCTAATTAACACTAATACTACCTACCTGTTTTCTTTCTGACAAGTATTATCTATTCTGTAATAAAATTAGTTTGAAAGAAATATTTGTCTTAAATGTCTTATAGCATCATAGCATCACGCCTGTATTCCCCGAAGGGGTAGGCAGAGGTGTACACAATGGTACACCCACATTTCACCAATGATTATTAAGTCCCATGTAATAGGTGGTGAGCCTATTGCCATCAACCGGGCACAATTCCAAACTCCGGGCTGCTACTGAGAAATTCCTCCTAGAAAAACTCAATAACACTTTGCCCGACCCGGGAATCGAACCCGAGACCTCCTGCTCAGCAGTCGCGCTTGGGACCGCTAGACCAACGAGGCAGTTTTAAATGTCTTATAATGTTCGACAATCCTGACACCACCTCTCCTGTAAACCAGGATCTACCAACCGTGCTCATAAATAACTATAATTAACGCCATAAAAATGCCATGGAACATAATATCTTGTACAAAAGTTTCATAAAAATGCCATGGAACATAATATCTTGTACAAAAGTTTCATAAAAATGCCATGGAACATAATATCTTGTACAAAAGTTTCATAAAAATGCCATGGAACATAATATCTTGTACAAAAGTTTCATAAAAATGCCATGGAACATAATATCTTGTACAAAAGTTTCATAAAAATGCCATGGAACATAATATCTTGTACAAAAGTTTCATAAAAAGCGATTTAACACACTGCACAACCCTGGGCTAGCTTGAGTCGCGCAATTTATCTTGCACTATCGCAGTAGATAGTTGTCGCCTAAGCCTGAGTCGTGAGCCGGTGAGCCTCCTCGTAAGCCGAGCCGCCGGGCGACAACCAACCGCATTCGTTTAATTAAACCATCTAAGTTATAAGGCTCTGATTAAACGTACCACACCACAGCGACAAAAATGTTGAAGGGCAGTGGCTGGAGAAATCGATGATCAATCGTTACTAAAACAATCGAAAAGTCTATCATAAAAGCTTATAAAAATGTGTACTTAAAAGTAAAAAACTATAATACCTACGGCTTAACTATTTAAGGATTGGACGCTAGAACGTAACACGTTGCTTATGGTATTTTGGCAGGCACTTTTTGGCCAAATAAAAGTGTTTTTGGTTTCAAAGATATTATTATAAAAACCACCAGCTGTGACCGTTGGACTGACAAGTCAAAGGTCGCAAGTTCAAATCCAAGGCAAGCACCACTGACTTTTCGAAGTCATGAGCGTATTAGGTCGTCAGCGAAAAAGTATTAAGTATTTTTATATACAAATCGGTCCTCGAGTATTCGATAGTTGGTTAGTAGCGGTCATCATCATTAGCAACTTTTGTCTGCCCATTGCAGGGCATTAGCCCCTCCCTTACGCCTTGAATGAAGTCGGTGCCGCGCGTAGCGTGCGTACCTCAAAGTATTTTCGATGATTATTCGATTGGCGATTTACATTGATTGTTATTTCATTAAGTCGCACATATCGACAATTTCAAAAATTTCAATTATCGAATCACTTAATATATTAATTTAATTACCCATCTTTGTGTGAATGGTGTCGCTACAGCTACTCGAACTACTTCGTATTGTATTAGTCACAAAATACGTATTTTTGCGACGTCATTTCCTAGATGCGTAAATAAAGTTCACATATAGTGGATGCTATGTCATCCATAAACCACATCTTTACGATAGCCATCCAAAGGGGCTACAAATTGTTGTAGACCACTTTTTTCCCTTTGTCTCCGGAGCTGATCTCTTAAGAGAATCCGGACCTCCCCTCCACGCTCTGATGGTGACCACCGCGATGATTTTAGTGAGGTAAAAATCTCACACTCCCAGCTCTTATCTCCAAAGATTCAGTCCACATTTTTCCCGTTGTGGTGTAACGTGGTTGTTGGTACTTCTGAAAATACCCTAAATTATACCAAGTTATTTCAAGTCACACGCGGTGATATCGCAAGATTTAACTCGTAATGACTTGGCAAAGTTATTGTTAAATGTAATAAAGTTGTCAGGCAAATGTTGCTTAAGTTATTTTGAGTTAATCCGCTTGTGGTTTTGACTAAATTATGTTGTGAATGAACGTGAATGTGACTTGAAAGTCTCGTCATTGGAATCGATTTGCTTTGGGTATCGAGTTAACAAATACTGTGGACGAAGCTAGTGGAGTCTTTAAGGATCGTAACAGTTGGCTTTCTATAGTTTCTGCCTACTCTCGTGAGAAAAAGACGTCAGATTGTGTTTGTTTGTAAACAAATACCGCAATAAAAAAATATTATTATAAATACAGGTAAAGGGACTGAATGACGTCACCAAAAGACGTATTAAAATGTGGAAATGGAATTCGCGGTAATGAAGAGAGGTCGAGATGGCTTAGCGGTCAGAGTGCCTGGAGTATTTATCCGTTCGAATCCTGCTCACAACCCTATCCGTTTTCCACAAAAAAATATAACTTTTTTATTGTTAAAGGGTACGTAGCTAAACTTACTTAACTACAATGCATGTAAATAAATACAATATCTACTTCCACAATATTGCGGGTAGTCAATAACTGCAACTATCTAGCTACTTCCACAATATTGAGGGTAGTCAATGACTGTAATTGCATGACTAAAATATATGCACATACGCAAGCGATGAAAAATTGCAACTAGTCTGAACTTCTCTACATGTGTTTCGCCCCCACACGGGGCATTATCAGGAGCTGTTAGACCGTGTAGGGCACCGCCCGCCACCGATGTCGGACATTACACGGTCTAACAGCTCCTGATAATGCCCCGTGTGGGGGCGAAACCCATGTGCATTTGCGTGCGGGCGGTGCAAAGGTAATTGAATGACTAACCTCAATATTGTATTTATTTGTATCTATTGTAATAAAATGTCGCAAGGTAACGCCTGAATCTATTCAGTAACTACCTAAGTACTTTATATTAGAGTATCTACGTAGCTATATTTTACACTTGTTATTCTCTCTAAATTATATTAGCAATAAAGCACGAATTTAATATTTTGTAGTAGGTAAGATAGATCGATGACACTCTTCTGGAAAAAGTGAAGGCCCCAAAGAAGTACAATTTTGTACATAAAATTGATAAGAGATTCATATATAATTATATTTTTTAATACATGTTGAGGCCATGTTATGCCTATATTAATTGATAGATAAATAGAATTGATAAGAGATTTTTTACATGAGGTTAATCTAAACCCGCCCCGAGTTCGCACAGAAGCAGTTTCGTCGCGTTCTATATATTGAGATTTTCATTAAAAGTTCCATCGAAATTTCTGACTATGCCAGTGTATTTGCCAAATAATTTGTTTCCAAACGTCGCAATCCTAGTCTTGACAATTACCTAATGAACAAAAAAAAATAGCCAAATCAATCGAGCCGCTCTATATATAAATATGTGAAATATAATCATGGATGTGGTATGTACAACCGCGCAATAACATAACATTGCTATTTTGTTTAGGCAAACATGCCTACCAGAATAGCACGAGCAACGCGTGATAGTGTAACATCGAAACCATATTTAGTTGCAAGGCGTAAGCACAAGGATAAATTTATAGCAAGTTCATTCCTTCGATGTTGCCCCATGGTGGGTGGCAAGCCACTAACGGGCGCAATTCCTAACTCCGGGCAGCTACTGAGAATTTCATAACAGAAAAACTCAATACAACTTTACCCGACTTAGGAATCGAACCTAGGCTGTCCCAGCAGCTGGCATCTACTAGACCAATAAGGCAGTCCTCTCCTTCAAAATTATAATTCTTTATGCTTATTTATGTTCGCGTGAGTGACGCTCGCCATAATGCCTTTTAAATCATACAAGTTTTATTTGATCTCACGTCTCTGAGCTCGCTTCATACTTACACTCAACTGTTTCCCATCCACTTTGACAAGCTACAAGCATGTACTTACGATATACAGTCCTTTTTAGCATCGGTTATGACGAGATGGTTTAAAAATATGTAGAAATTGCACATATTTGTAGCATATGATTTTATTTGTTAACCTCTATTTTGTTATGTTTAAAGTCATTTTCTTATGGTTTGGTTGATGAGCAACCCAGTGTCCAGGTTTAAATTTAAACCACCTATAAAGTCTCGATGTTCTGGTTTCCTCACAAAATGTTTTCCAACACGGTCAACGCATTAAAGAAATCTTCACTGAAAACCTAATGGAATTCTTTCTTTAATCAAAATATATCATTCGCTGAGCCAGATGTCGTTTACGGGAACGTACGACACGATTTGAATATAAAGACAACGTATTTGTAAAACCCGATCACACACTACCAGCGACAGTTCAGGAAAACTAACGAGATAACTAAATTACCTGTATAGAGGTGCACGTTCGACTCTCAGTAGTAGCAAACTAAACGATTGCACGTCGGCAGCATCTGCTTACACAATGCTAACAATCAAGACAGGACTGTAATGCCGTGCTTCAAGTATATTACTTTGTCGCAATGGATATGTCGCAGAAATATTCAAAGACGTGACTTAAGATCTCAGTAATGTTATATAGCACGGATTAGAATTCAAATGAAATAGAAAAGGTCAGTAAAACAGTATAAATAAGAGGGGAAGAGGGAGACCAAAGGAAAGATGGATGGATTGTGTGCGGGATATGAAATAAAAGTGACTAAACAATACCTTGTCTACTGACAGGTAAGAATGGAAGAGAAATACATATTGCGCCGACACCAAATACCTTGGGACCAGGTCAGGAAGAAGGAGAAGAAAAAAGTAAAATAAATAAGAATCCAATAATTTTATACCACAAGCATACGGCCCGCTCCATAGTAAGTTGGCTGCTTCTAACACCTTGCATGTTGCACCGACTTCAAACCTGTCAGTAGGTAGCACATACGAATTATAGTATTTTATTAATATTATAGGAAGTAGGTTTGGACAAGAAGTGTCTTGGATTAAATCTTTATTGTATTGTGTATGTATTTTTTTAAGTTCATGTATTTTTAAGCGACTTTGAACTTTTGTCACTTTGTGGTATCCGTAATAGCTTGTACCTATATCTTAGGTTATTTCATAGGCCATAGTACGTTTTTTCTAAGTTATTTCTAAGTTAGGTTTCTCAGAATAATATTACAGACTATAGTAGGTTTTTTGATTATTTATTTTCATACATTACATAGTTGAATTACATATGTAGGTTGTATTTTTTTAATTATTATTATAAATTACGTAGTTTATAAGTAATTGTTGAAAGCAATGAATTATGGCAATTAAATCTAGACTAAATACTTCAATTTTATTTTTGATTATCATAAAGTTACACTTCTTCGATTATGAATGACACCATGGTAACTTAATAAACGTAACCAACCTAAATGAAAACACGTAAACAAAGTTTCGTGAAAATTATATCGTTAGCCAAAATGTTCATAACATAAAAACTACTGAACAAAACTGAATTAAATGTTTACAGCACCAAACGGAAAGTATAACGCATAGAACAAAAGAATCACAGGTCACAGACACACACACATACGCAAATCAGATCAAGAACCTCGGAGTAAACGGTAAACATACATAAAAAAAAAAACGAACCGACTTGAGAACCTCCGCCTTTTTGAACTCGGTTTAATTTTTTTTTATACCACACGGCTGGTACCCTCTTTTCCAGTATGGGAAATCCATCATGGGCGTTGTACCGGTCTCCTACCGACTAAAAGCCACACGGTACTCAATTGATCTTCACCGGGATTCCGGGATTACATCTGCATTCGTCTCAATCCCGGCAGGTTACAGTCCGTTGAAGGCAGGCCGGAGATCGTCGAGTACCCTTGACGGCTCGCACGTCTTCGGCGGCAGGGGTGGGATGATTTATGAATTCCTCCTGCATTGTGGGTGCGTTTACAGACACATAATCTTACATGCGCACACATACCGGAAACAATTATCCGTAGATCATTCAGATATTGGCACCACATTATTGAACCCGCCGATAGCAGTGATAGACTAGTGGTATGACCGTTGGACTGACAAGTCAAAAGTCGCAACTTCGAATCCGAAGTACGCATCACTGTCTTTTCGAAGTCATGTGCGTATTATAAATTAATTATCAATTGCTTAAAACGGTGAAGGAAAACATCGTGAGGAAACCAGCACACCTGAGAGATGTTCTCGATGGTGTGTAAAACCATGTCAGAGACCTACAGCTGGTTTAACTCTGACACCACCACTCTGATTGTTCTATAGCAATATCTTAGGTTTACTCGATCACTACACATATATAATAAAAAATAAAATATCCGGATTAATCGCGTGTATTATTGGTTTTGTTTTTCCTATCGTTTCAACCACTTGCAGCGTTCGTGGTCGCAGGAGGACAAAAACAAAAACCAATAATACACGCGATTAATCCGTTTTTTTTTAAATTATAACTAGGTTGTTCATCAACCACACAATAGGAAGAAGAAGATTGAGCCCGCGATACGCGACGCAGCCACTGTACTGATACAATCGGATCATTACGGCTTTGACAATATCCCTGCTACACAAATAACGCTTGTTGGCTCTTTTGTATGCATTTGTACTTCTATACAAATCCTTTCATTGATCGTTTTCTCTCGGAATGCTACTCGCTAACAGTATCGATATCCCATTATACGATGCACAAAGCAGTTCGGCTCCCGTTATGTCTGTATATTTGTTGTTATTATAGCTTAGTTATAATACTTAATACACTGGAGTCTGAAGACTTTTAGGTGGCAATTATATAAACGTACACAGAATTTTCATACAAGCGATGTCTTTAAGCATTTTGGTGTACCACAAGGGAGTCAAAAATCAAAAATATCTTTATTCAAATTAGACCATTAGAAATGGTACTTTTTGAACGTCATACATAACAATAAGACAGTCCCCCAAAACGCCCACCCTTCACCTGAGAAGTGAGTGTCCTGGGATCCTTACTATTTGTAATTTATATAAACGACCCATCAAAAGTAGTAAAAGATCCAATAGTGAATTTTATTTGTTGATGACAGTACAGCAATTCAATCTAGGGAAAACTAAAAAACGTATGAATAAGAAAAAAAACAAGAGTTAAAAAAAAATAGAATTTGCTGGAAGAAAATAATTTTCATTTTATTTATAAAACATAAATAACCGCAAAAGTTGCTGTTGAGCGTGAGCTGTGCGTGATTCCCGGATCAGACACAGTGTTATTAAGGTTCTTTCAAGTAATTCTCATTGAGAGCTCTAAGCTAAGGTAGCGAGAGGTATTGTGGCCTGACGGACGGGACTTATTAGCTGCATTGATAAAATGTGAATGCACAGCAGTACCCCTCCGCTGTGGGTACAGGCATGGTGGTTTAAAACTATGAATGATAAGCTCAGTTATTATAGCTTTTTTCCTTCTTATCATTGTAATGAATCGAAGCTTCGGACAATGCTGCACACATATCTAAAGATACCATTAAAGGCTTAGTCCTCTCTCAAGGTCGGGGTGTTTTTTAAGAACAACTTACATAATTAATAGGCTTTTGTATTTTTATGCAGAAATTATGGGTTATATTTTATGTTTCAGGTTATTTTAGGTCCCGGCGGGGTTCGTCCTCTCGAGCAAGGTTGTCTATATTGTATCGACTCCGGCCTGTGTTCTGCGTTTCGTCTAATTACCCACCCCGTCGGCCGTACGCGACGGGGGGTGTCAGACAAAGCAATTCATGACATGTCAATAAATAGACCATTGTTGTAGATACTCATCTTTCGTTAAATTGGCGTCTAATTACTGCACGAATATCATTGATACACCATGTCAACATACATTAACACAATTAAATTAAAATTATTTATAATTAGGTTCTTCTTTGTTCGCGTTGCGAAAATAAACCGGTAGTCATGGTGCTGAAGATACACATGACAACACCATGAATATGAAAATCGGAAACCTTATTTTGTTATGCAAATCATATGCAAATAATCATGGATAATACCGCTTCGTTCAGAACACCAATGAAAAAAGGTTTAGCTATGTAGACACCCCTCACACACGGCGAGACAAAAAAAATATGGAAATTTATTTTTATTTCGAAAACCGGGTCACAACCCATCGACGCAGCGCTGTGATTCAGCGTTTTTAATAAAACATTTGAATACCACTTACCGTACAAATCACTCCCAAGTTCGTTCCTTATTTGTGCACAAACGTTTTAATAAATGTAATTGAAACAATTCACTATAACACACGCGACGCGTCTTTCACTATTTATAAACAGGCGCGACGACCGTGCGCGCCGGCGGTTGCCGTACGACTGATGACACGGCAGTGTTTACGCCGTCTCGCGCATGCGTTTTCGACTACCCTCTAATGTCGACGTTCGCTGAAAGACATTTAATGTTAATCGATTTTCGGCCATACTACTTTGTGATAAGGTTCAATGGTAGTTGGTGATGTGAAGTGTTGTAGTGTGGTCGCTTCGAGTATCCCTTGTATCTCGTTCACTTTTTTTCACGCTGTTCGTTTTCAGTGTGCGTTATTGTGAGAGGCTTCGCGTTTCACTCATCACTTGAGTCACACATAAGTTGAGTCATGGTTTCCTACGCGCTTTGTTAATGATCCCTATTTTGAGCTACAGATTTAAAGGACATTGCTCCGGCTGAGTTCAGGTACGTTTGAGTCAATCGTACGTTTTTGTTCGAAAACACGTTACGATATCGTCTGCATCTAGAATGGAATAATTAATCATGTTTTATTGCGTGCAGTGGTAATCTCAAAGTTATCTAGATAATATACAATGGGTTTCGAATCTAATGTTTCTTTTTAGTATTGACAATGGATTAACATTATTAATCATTTGGAAGGCGCCAAGGTTTTAAAACAACCACAATAGCCACGATGCCAAAACTTAAAGTTGGGAAATTGTTGAATTTTTTCAATTGTTATAATTGGCTTTGGTTTGAACAATTACTTTTTATATAGTAATAAGTATTATAATATCTCAGGTTTTCGCGATCACTACACATTATAATAAAACAACTTTTAACCGGATTAATCGCGTGTATTATTGGTTTTTGTTTTTCTTGACGCTTCGAACACTTTGCAGCGTTCGTGGTCGCAGGAGGACTGACTTACTTTTAAATTTTATCCATAACGCCTCAGTATTGTTAATGAGTAAGGTGTGAAGGCACATTGCGATAACTAATCAACGTGCACCATAGCTGAGGCTGGCGAGAGCCGTGTTTGACCGTGGTGGTTACCGTGACTCATGTAAATACATATTTGAGGTCATTATTTACAATTCAGCACATACATAAGTACCTAAGGCTGTATAGTGAGGGACTTTCGTGCAAAAATCCACAAAGTTTTCTACATTTTCCTTTCCACCGCAAAGTATCCAGGCAGTAAGTCCTTGAGAAATACCCATCATAAATACCATCAAATAACCTAAATACCCTTGATTTTGTATAGTCTGTCGTTGATTTGTTAACCACAGGCATGGCTGTTGAGCCTTAGGTTCTGCGTTCTATTCCCGAGTTCGGCAGTGTTATTGGGTTTTTCTGTTAGATTCTCAGTCGTAGACCGGAGTTCGGAATTGTACCTGTTGGATGGCAATGGGCTCACCAGACTTAATGACAACACAGGTGATGGTGCGGTTGCCGCAGTGGTCGAGACATCGGCTGCTGCGCCGCGTGTCGCATGTTCGATTCCAGAGATCATTTTTCTGGGTCTGAGTGTGTGTGCATAAGATATGTTTGTAAACGCACCCACGATACAAGGAGAAATTCCTAGTTTAGGGCAAAGTATTTAAAAACAGAAAGATTAAAAGAAATGCCCGCATTTCGGAGTGTAACTATCTACTAGTAAAGTACACCTCTGCCTATACCTTCGGAAAATACAGGACTGAGTTGCCCGCGTCCGCAGGACCCGCACCCTTAGAATGGAATCCCTACACGTAGCCCCTGTGTGGTGCTGCACAGGCAACACAACTCTGGTGGGAGGCATCAGCCGCGGCTGGTTACCACCCACCGGGGGAAGCCATGTGTCGGGATGTAGTCCGGTGCAACCGTTGTGGGAGACGGGTCTGGGCAGTTGCAACAACTCCCCGACTGTCGTTCTCCCCAAATCTATCTACTCTACTTAGAGTGAATAGATTTCTTCTGGATCTACGTGCTCCATCTTCGGCCACATCGTCGCTTACCATCAGGCGAATTGGTGGCCAAAACGTAGACGCATTTTTGATAAAAAATAATAAAAGTGTTATACTACGTAGTGTAGTGTATATGTGTAGATACTACATAATATTTTGTTTCCACACGATTGCGTCGGAAGCCTCCTCTTCAGTCGCGTTCGGGAAATGATTGCGACTCATATTATTCAACATGAGTAGTTACGGTTTACTGGTTTATACGATTATTCCGGTTCAAGTGACGGTCTTTACTCGGGCTTGGTGAACACATGACTGTCGTGTAATTGAATGAATGTCACCACGATATAGCTCTGTTTTAGAATAGTTTAACTACTTATTGTCAAATAATTAAATAATTATTTCTTGTATATTAGATCTATTATCATCATCATCTTCACATCCACTGCTGAACAAAAGCCGCCCCTATATATTTCCAATAGGACCGGTTACAAGCGCGATCCTGCTGTCAGTAGCTGCAATTAGTATCTTGTAACATATTGATTAATGTGTAATGTTTCCTTGGCTCTTGTTAAATAAATTATTATACATTCGCATATCTACCAGAAATGGTTAATACTTGTATGTGGCTTCTTAACATTTAGCCATAATTTGTATACATTTCTGAATATCTGTATTTTTAATTGTCACTTGTTTAAACAAGTGCGCAGACATTTAATCTTCTAATATATAAAAATAACGTGTCACTGTATTTGTTATCGAACTCCTCCGAAACGGCTTGACCGACTGTTATGAATTTTTTGTGTATATTTGATAGGTCTGGAAATAGGTTGTTTTTATACCCCTAGCCTAGGTGATTTGAGTGGCCCATCCATGGATGCAGAAAAAATATATGTTTGCGGGGCACAGCTAGTTATTATATATTAGTATTTTTTTTATAATTGACATTGATAAATACTTACTTACTATGCATGCCGAAGGTGTTGTTTATGGTGATACTTAATCTGCAACCCAACATCAAAATGTGCTTGCGCATATTACGCAAATCAAGATATGATTTGATTTGATTTCGAAAAGTTAAGGAGTTTAGATCCATGTTATCTGTGTCACTCTTTTGTGTATAAAAACTTGTGTGAGACATATTCATATCAATCATTGTTCACCGGTTACTACTCACGTGCATTTTTCGGGATTGCCCGACTAGTTTCGAACTCGAACGGAGCCCTTAGTCATGAACCGAAAAATGCACGTGAGTAGTAACCGGCGAATATTAATTGATATTTGTGTTACCTTACCATGTTTGACAGAATTACCTATTTAGATTTTTAGATTTAACCATATGGGACGAATATCTTTAACTCGAAAAACGTGAGCACTATCGCCAAGTACAGCCAAGATAATTATTAATTAGTGTTACAAACATTTCATCGTAGTCCTTTGTTAACTAAAGGCCTTTCAATGGGTTATATTACTTTATAATGACGTTCCGTGTAAACAATACCTCACTGATTTTTATAAATCACCTAGGTACTTTTCTAATTCACACATATTATAAATGATACACATTTCTTCTGAGTCGAAATTGTAACTTCAAACCTTATCGTGGAAATTCAAGCGACAAGTAACGAGCGCCGTCGGGTCTTATTACATTCATATTTTTGGACGCTTAGACACATAAAAGATATAAAAAGCCCTATTAAAAGTGAAAAATTCTAGTGTCCTTGTCGTATCTGGATGGCTAGACGATTCTGCTCGTTTATCTCGTGGGTCGTTCATCTCCTCCCCCGTCCCCCTCACTACCGGTAGCATCCGGGGACACACAGTACTTCTTGTTCGATTGTGAATATAAATCGCTTGCAATTGTGTTGCACCTACATTTTATAACGTTTTGTGTATTCAATGTGAGGTCAAGTGAAGATTCTTTACGATACAATTAACGATAGAAAAGATAAATGGTTTAGTAATCTTTGGCGTAAATGTATAACTATTATCAGGTTTTTCACTTATATTCAAGAAGTATGTGAGTATATAAGGTCCTAATTTATTAGGTAATTTCCTTTGAAAGGGTTAATATATAAGTCAAATACATTCACTTTAGCTAAGACTTAAATGCATATAGCAAATTATTAGTAATAACCATAGTACTAGCAAGACGAAAATTGTCCCTTGAACGGCGAAAATAATAAAAAAATTGTACATGTAAAAATTTGAATTATGGCTTAAATGAATCTTTATCACTTACACGTTGACCCCTTAAAAAGAAATTATCTAATAAAGTAGGACCTTGTATTGTATTAAAAGCTCAATCCTCAGTCAGACGAGCATTTCCAAAATATACACCTGAACAAATCCAAACTAAATGAACAGAAACGTCGTATGCACAAAGTTACAAATAAACAAAATAGAAGCGCTTTCCATCCGGCTACGGCGTAGCGGCGTAGTCAAAAAGAGTGCTACGATTTATGCAACAACCGTGGTATTTGTACGGCCGCGTAGCGCTGAAACTATCGAACCGACTTTGATAAATGAAAGTTCAAATTGGATTTTTTAGTTGTTGGACTTGTTTTTAACTATTCTGGGAAACCACAAGTCAGAGACTGCAAACAAAATATGTAGTTTGGTGTCACGTCAGTGATCATTCCTCATTGTTACTCTTATAAAAAAGAAAAAATTAAAAAAAATTGATATGTTACTTAAGGTACAATAGGGTAATCCCTTTATAAAAAATATATATAAAAAAAAAATGGTTTGTTTAATATGTATGGTTGCTATTGATGTTTGTATAGTAAAAAGAGAAGAGTTTAGTTTTACCTAGCTATTACCCAAAGTGAGGCTTATGTCGATACATATTATGTTCAGCCCATAAACCTGCTATGATTGAACCGACGGTTAAATAGCTATCTTAATTCCACGGCGCTTAATATAGGTACAATCGCATGTAATTAGCACACAGTTGTCGAACATTTGTGACGCAGAAGGCTTGACCAGTCGCGTGACACTTACAACGAACGCATTCACCATTCACAACATTATGGTAGAAGTTACATGATTAACTGGGAGTTGGAGATGTAGATTTAAAGACCCATGTCTGATTCTAACTCTAATTTTAAATTTTGAATAAACAATTGAAGCACTTAAGCTGTTGCGTCAGTCATTAGCAGACACAATAGATTTTTATTGTTACAACGTACAGATCTGTACGTTACTGAGCCGAAAGCTAATTTCAAACATTGACGTCAAATTCTGATGTGACCCACCTAAACAAAATTTAGGACATTGCTGTATTTTAATAACAGACTATATTTAAAAGCAAAACGGTACATTTTCAAAAGGCAGCACAAATTAAATCTCCGAAAATGTATGGGAAAATTGTATCTCTAAATTTAAAACGACTGTGACTTCTGAGTTTGTTTCGGTATTTCTTCTCAGAGATAGTCTTAGGAAATACCGTCGCGATTTAGTTTAAATATGTATCAGAGACAAAAATAATTTTGTACAGTAGACTGAAATAATTTTAAATAAACTGTTGAGACGCCTGACACCTTAGTTCTCCTGCGACCACGAACGCTGCAAAGTGTTCGAAACGTCAGGAAAAACATAAACCAATAATACACGCGATTAATCCGGTTAAAAGTTATTTTATTATATTTATAAGAGGCATCATTTTAGGTAGTCACTAAAGACGTCAAACTAAAATTGTATGGTAAATTTAGATTGATGTGATTAAATTTAAATTATTAAAATGCTACGGCATTGAAGGCAACTATGCTCATAAACATTTATATCGGAGTAGAGTAGTCACTACGTGCGAGATAACAATTGCGAATATAAGTAGGGCATTTGTTAAATAAATACTCCACCCCGACCCTTGCTCGTGCCACTTAGCCTGTAGCTTTAAATTCGTACTTACCTAAATAATAATGATTTGAATCCGATCCAGCCAGTCCCTTGCTGTCCTCCCACCAGCGACGCCCTAAGCCGAGGCTCTTACCCCGCAGGGGGTGCCCTTAGCGTGTTGTCGCTTAGTTTATAAGTCGAATGCCCTGGCTGGGGGCCATAATAATAATTATTATAGGTTGTCGATATGTGGGATGTTGACTCAGCAATCATTGTGCCGATAGTCGTCTCAGCCAATGGGTTAATACCCAAGAGCCTCGACAAACATCTTAGGAGGCTCTCCTTGACACGGCACGAATTGTCAGGAGGTTTCTCTCGATGGAGCCCTAACCACCGGTGGCTTGGACCCTGTTCCCGACACCGGTGGCATACTGTTTTTTATATTTTTAAATATATATTGCATTTTTTAATATGTATTTTAAATTATATTTAATATGTATTTTAAAACAAATAAAGAAAAAAAATATTATTTTAAGGCAACCACAGGAAAGTCCGGTTAAGCAGTCGACAACCTCCTAGGTTGATGTGCGAGACGCCAAACACAAAAAAAAACCTAATTCTGATTCTGAATTGGAGTTCTAAGTTCTGCAAGTCATTTTATTCAGCAAGCTCTCTCCCCTCTAAAGAATGATTGATGAAATCTCTCTCGGAAATAGTTAAAATTTAAACCACCCGTAGGTCTATAACATGGCTTTACGCGACATGGAGAACATCTCTCAGGTGTGCTGGTTTCCTCACGATATTTTTTTTTGTCGTTTTTGATGATCCAAGGGATAATTATTATTTTGAAGTACTCATATTATTCCCAAAAGTCAGTGATGCGTGCCTTGGAGTCGAGTCTGCGACCTTTGACTCCGGCCGATCCAACGGTCATGCCACTATTAATAAATTGCTGTTACTGCTAGTACATTTACCAAATTTTAAATCTATACATTCCTTTTTTAACACATGCGCTCATAGGAAACCATAGGGTTCCTTGTAACACTAGGTAACTCAAAACCAATCTATCAACAAAAGTTGAGCGGGGAGGTGGCGGGGACGGGGCGCGGGGGGGGGGGGGCTGGCAACCTGTCACTCACAGGTTCGCGGTCACGCACCTATACCCACACCAGCCATACGAGAGTTGTTACAACTTTCAGCACTCCATATTGAGGCGCGCTTCCAATTAATTCTGGCCTCATTGTAATTCTGCTAACTTGTTTCGAACAACAACTCTTCAACAATTATAACAGGTCCCAATTTGTTACAATGTACGTAGGTATGCATGTGGCATGACTTAACGTTAATATAAATAGACTTTTTATTTTATACGACGAGGTGGAAAACATAATTTGTACGACGTGCGAACTCTTCCAGAAAGTCATACGCCGACGTGTAGGCTGAGATGGAGCTCGGCCGCACTGCCAAGACCTCGCTGCATCGACAATCATATAAATAAAAATGAATCGCCGAAATGTTTGTACGCGCATAACTTCCGAACGACTGCACCAAATTGGATAATCAGTTTTTCGTTATTGTCAAGATAAGGATAGCAAAAAAATAAATAAAAAAAAAACGAACAGAAGACAATTGCGGTACGAAGTTCGATGGGTCAGCTAGTAAATTATAAATAACACTTCGTCTCTTCTGTTAATTAATTATCAAAAGGTATACCTAGTAATAATTATAAAATTATTCAATGTAAACCGGATCAATCGCGTTATTTTTGAAGTGAAAACGGACTTAAAGAGGAAACTACATATGTTCGCTCACTAAAACGCTAAAATAAAAAACCTGTTATTTCATAATTTAATATGTTATTGTTATTTCACAGTTTATCTGCATAAGATTTTTCCTAACACTAAACACTGTAGCGTTCATGATCACAAAATGTCTAAACTGCAACGAGGTAAGTACTGGATTATGATGAGAGGGTTAATCATGAGCTGAACACGCATCGGTCGCGTATCGAAATAGTGTCTATCCCATAAACCTTATAAAGTACATTTAATCGCTTTGCATTTCGCTGCAGATAGTACTGTGGGTTACTTGCAATCTATGTGGGAGTGTATGGGCGTTTTCAAATCACACGAACGTTATACGAATACCGATAGTTTATTTTAAGAGACAAGCACAGTACAAAAGTAACAGAAGATAGATGGATAGAAGAAGAAATGAATAGGTTGAAAATATGAACATAAAAATTATTAGTGCGTGGTAATTAGCGGAAATGCGGGAGAACGATTGCGCGTGCATTCGCCGTCAGAGACCGATAACCACTGGCGCGCATGACCGAGCGATAGCGGCTCGTAGCGGCCGCGTTCCCCTGTGCGCGGGCGCCGAGGTAAATAGTCGACGCGCTCAGTTAGTGTGCATCCCTTTATACGACTAATATAGGTGCGTCTTTTCTTGAGGTTGCCACAGTACTCCCCCGCTGAGACCGCTACTGCGGGCGGTAATAGTCCGGAAAATGCACCCGTCTACCACACCTCGTCGTCTTCTTCTCAGCCTCTGAGGATGGTATGGTGGTAGACTGCTGCGGAGTGACCACTGGTGTAGACACGTCTTCTTGAGTAAGAAATGCTGGTTTCAGGCGATCTATGCTGACAGTGACATCCTTGCCTCTCACATCGAGCTTGTAATACTTAGGATGCCGCTCTAAAACTTTGTAGGGACCAGCGTAGGGTGGTTCTAACGATCTTCTGACATGATCCTGCCGCAAGAACACATGAGATGAATTATGGAGACTGTGAGGTACATAAAATGGGCCTGTTCTATGCCATACTGCGGGTTTAGGTGTAAGCTTGGCCATGTAGCTGCGTAAACGCGTTGCCAAATCAGTGATGTCAGCTGTCTTGTGATCCTCTGAAGGTGCTAAGAATTGTCCTGGCAAGCGTAACGGCTCTCCATACACTAATTCTGCTGGAGACGCTTGGATGTCCGGCTTCCATGCACTCCTAATACCAAGAAGTACTAAGGGAAGAACCTCAGTCCAATTTGACGTCGCGTGGCACATAATGGCTCCCTTCAACTGACGGTGTAGTCGCTCAATCATGCCGTTTGCTGCAGGATGGTAGGCAGTAGTGCGATAGTGCTTCGCACCCACCATTGACGCAATAGACCGGAACAGTTGAGACTCGAACTGACGACCCTGGTCGGTTGTGATTTTGTGTGGACAACCAAACCGGGCCATCCAACCCGATAGTAGCGCTGCTGAACAGGTCTCTGCAGTGATGTCCTTGACAGGATATGCCTCAGGCCATCTGGTGAACCTGTCAATGACTGTGAGGCAATATCTGAAATCAGAAGAACTTGGCATGGGGCCAATTAAGTCGAGGTGAATGTGGGAGAACCTCGATGAAGGATTAGGGAATACGGATAGGGGAGCGGATGTATGGCGAGTAATCTTGCTGCCTTGACATTGGAGGCACTTGCGAGACCACTCTCTACAGTCACGGCGTATCCCTGGCCACACAAACCTTTGCGTAACCAGTCGCACTGTAGCGGTACGACCTGGATGACTCAGGTTATGTAAGGTATCAAAAGCTTGTCGCCTGAACGCTGGCGTAATATACGGTCGAGGAGGCTGAGTAGACATGTCGCAGTAAACATCGTTATTGGTATCAAGTATTCTAACCTTTTGAAGTTTTAGCGAAGACCCGTTTTTTAATAAAACTTGCAGCTCATGATCAGTCCCTTGAGATCGTGCCAGCTCTTGGTAATCGATGCCATGTGTTATCTCCTCTATTCTTGATAACGAATCCGCAACGACGTTCTCCTTTCCTGGAATGTGTTTTATATCAGTCGTAAATTGAGCAATATATTCTAAATGTCTGTATTGTCTTGGAGAACAATTTTCTTTGGCAGATCTGAATGCGTGGGTAAGTGGCTTATGGTCAGTCATGATGGAGAAGGTTCGCGTTTCAACCATAAAACGAAAATACTTTATGGCTTCATATATCGCCAGCAGCTCTCTGTCATACGGGCTATACTTGGATTGTGACGGACTAAGCTTTTTTGAAAAGAAACCTAATGGTTGCCAACTTCCATTTACTTTTTGCTGTAATACAGCGCCGATAGCAACATCTGAGGCATCCGTGACAATACTCAATTCAGCTTCAGGATATGGATGGGCCAGTAGCGTAAAATTTGCAAGTGATTTTTTACAATCCTCAAATGCTTGAGTAATCTCTGGTGTCACTTTTATAGGCTGCGATCCTTTTACATTTACTCCTCCGAGCAGGGAATTTAGTGGCGCTTGTTTATCAGCTGCCAAAGGTATAAAACGCCGATAGAAGTTTAGCATGCCTAGGAATCTTCTGAGTTCTTTTATGGTTTTGGGCATCGGATAGTCTATTATAGCCTGAACCTTTGACTCTAATGGCCTAGTGCCAGCTGCTGAAACATTATAGCCAAGAAAGGTTACCTCTGGTTTTCCTAGGACACACTTAGTTGTGTTGATAAGTACACCGTATTTTTTAAGGCGACTGAAAACTTGACGCAGATGACTCTTGTGACTCTCTTCAGATGGAGAGAAAACCAAAATGTCATCGCAATAACCATATGCGAACTGCTCTAGTCCCTGCAGTACTTCATCAACAAAACGTTGAAAAGTTTGAGCTGCATTACGCAACCCAAACGTCATGACTCGGAACTCGTATAGTCCAAAGGGAGTGGTGATGGCGGTCTTTGCAATATCGTCAGGATGTACGGGAATTTGATTGTATGCTTTTATAAGATCAATTGTTGAGAAGGTAGTACAGCCAGACAACTGGTGTGAGAAATCTTGAATATGGCGTACCGGATATCTATCTGGTATAGTTCTAGCATTAAGTGCTCTATAGTCCCCACAAGGCCTCCAACCGTCGTCTTTCTTTTTAACTAGATGTAACGGTGAGGACCACGGACTCTCTGCACGCCTTGCGGTACCATTAGCGAGCATCTCGTCAAACTCATTCTTTGCAGCCTTCTGCCGAATAGGATCTAAGCGGCGCGGTCGACAGGCTACTGGCGGACCAGGTGTGGTTCTTATATGATGCACTGTATTGTGCTGAATGGTTTTCAACATACCTGCTGGACGCGTAACCTCTGGGAACTCACGGAGAATGTCATGGTATACAGATTCGCCAGTAACAGTCTTGATGGAAGCTATGTCCTCTGGAACCTTCTGTCGTGGCACTCTGATGGTCAGTGAAGTTTTCCCATCAATGAGGCGTTGGTTTCTGCAATCTATAAGTAAGTCATAATAACTTAAAAAATCTACACCTATTATTGGTTTTGATACGTCGGCTACAGTGAACTTCCATGTGAAGTTGCGTCTGAGTCCCAGGTCCAAATGAAGCAATATCGGTCCGTATGTATTTATGGTACTACCGTTAGCTGCTGATAGGTTATACTTTGATTTGATACAGGGCGTCTTAGTTGCCAACCGTGGGAAAACACACAGGTCTGAACCAGTGTCTATTAAAAACTGCATTTTCGATACTCGGTCAGATACGAATAGACGGCCTGATGATGTGGGGCAGTCGGTAGCCGTTATTTCCGGCTGCCCGTGGCATTTCCCGCCTTGAATTGACATGGTTCCTTACATTTCTTAGCTTTAGCACCAAAATTATAATGATACCAGCAGTGTGGGTGGTCCTCTGGCGGTTGTCGGTTGCGTGATGCACTGCGGTTGCGGCTATTGTCACATCGGGACCTGGATCGCGATCGTGAGTGCGCCTGCCTGTACACATATGAGGTTAATTTAGCAATTTGTTTGGTTAAGGCACTAATCTCCTTGTTAAATTCATTATTACATGAAGTAGCTGACGATTGAAGCGTAGAGGTGCTTGCCATAGCTACCTGATGCTGCGGTGTCAGTGGGGCTATCTCATGCACCCTATCTGCTAATTCGGCTAGTTCATCGAGTGTAAGCTTAGGCTGTGAAGCAACTACTGTTTGTAAGCTATGCGGCAAACGACCAGTCCACAACGTTAATAGTACATCGTCCGGGACTGAAGGACCAGCTAAATTTCTTAAATGACGTAAGAATTGAGATGGCTTACGGTCACCGATGTCTTCGTGTAGAAACAGCTGTTGTAATTTCTTTTCTTTGGACACGCTTAACCGCTTAACCAACTCCGCTTTTAATTTTTCAAACTTACCCACAACCGGGGGCGAACATAAAATGTCTTTAACTTGCGCTGCATACGTGTGGTCTAATTGTGCTACCGCGTAGTAAAATTTTGTCGAATCACTAGTCACGTTGGATAATATAAATTGTCCCTCCAGTTGGGCAAACCACAGCTCAGGGTCATCTGGATAAAATGGAGGTATACGCACGCCCACACGAAAAATTTTGCCAATATCTCCTTCCGAGGCTTCCAACGTCTTGGCATCGACAGTACTTCCCCCAGGCACGTTCATCTTGACTCCTTAGTCCTTCGTCGGGGTCACCAATTTGTGGGTTACTTGCAATCTATGTGGGAGTGTATGGGCGTTTTCAAATCACACGAACGTTATACGAATACCGATAGTTTATTTTAAGAGACAAGCACAGTACAAAAGTAACAGAAGATAGATGGATAGAAGAAGAAATGAATAGGTTGAAAATATGAACATAAAAATTATTAGTGCGTGGTAATTAGCGGAAATGCGGGAGAACGATTGCGCGTGCATTCGCCGTCAGAGACCGATAACCACTGGCGCGCATGACCGAGCGATAGCGGCTCGTAGCGGCCGCGTTCCCCTGTGCGCGGGCGCCGAGGTAAATAGTCGACGCGCTCAGTTAGTGTGCATCCCTTTATACGACTAATATAGGTGCGTCTTTTCTTGAGGTTGCCACAGTACCAATCCACGAACGCGCTATATTTAGTACCTATGTGGTGACTTCGCGGCCTGCTAAAGACTAGTCCGCTACAAAGGTACGTCTAAGGTCTGTCATGGGTTTAATAATAGGTTGTCATCCATAAGACGTCTCACCAGAATTATTAAAAAACAAATAGTGCCCCGCGGTTAACGTACCCACGTATAATTAATTATATTTGAATTACTTACTTTGTACTAACCAACAATTAGCAAATAATTCACAGTTCATCTCGTCGGCTGAGGTTTTTGCGTCACACGGCTCGTTCGCGCGTGTTGAATTATTTTCCTTTTACATTATTTCCTAAACTATGCTATAATGGGCAAGGAATATCTTCATAAAATTCTCTTAGTGATGAAGTAACTTTCCTTAGTAAGGGTTAATATGCCATGGTTAATAATAATGCTAGAAAATCACTTTTTAATTTCCAAATTTTTTTTGGCACATTATATCTTATTGCGGCTTATGTATACAGTATAAGAGATAGGCATCACGAACTTATTTTTAGACGTAATAATGGCCGATATTTTTGTAAACAATGTTTACGTATCACTATTAACCATTACGCCAGCGCTCGTGGATAAAGAGGTTCGGCAGCGCTCTTTTGACTTACTTAACAAAATCAATATTTAAGGCTGAGCCTCATGAATCTGGTTATCTAATACAAAAAAAAAACGACTGGTGGTTCCAGAGGTAAGCGCGTTTAAACACACAAAAAAAGTCTTCCGCTTTATAGTATAGATTAATTAATTATTAAAAAATACAATTAGTATTCTACTTTAACTGAAGCGAAAATGCAACAAGAGGGCTAAATACTTCCGCAGAATATAATCCCAGAAAAACCGGTTCATTAAGAATAATATATTTACTAACCTTGTCGTGAAGCTGCAATGTGTAAGTATGATGTTAAGCTGGGCCACTCCAGCAGGCGCCCCGCGGGACCGACTCTAAATTGAAATAACTTATGTTATGTAGCGGTTGTGTGGCTTTTTACTTACTGTAGACTAAATTACCGTTTGAAACTTATTTTCTTTTAAACGTAAGTATCTGGATGAATGCCCCCCGGGGAATGACAGCTCTGTTGACTATTGAAGGCACAATATTTTAAGCTACGATTAGAGGAACCCATAGATTTGAGATGCCTGCATATAATTGGTAGGTATAAATTATAGATTTAATTTGCGTAAAATATAATTACTAAATGTCAATTTTGTTGACATTACACTTTCTTTCTAGACTCGTACCCACCTATTCATATTATCCTTTGTGTGACTGCGAGGACCAAAAACATACACTGAGAAGTTCCGAATTCTCTATTCGTGTGAACAAATCCTTAAAGATAGTGTGTAGGAGACACACTTCGTCCGAAAAAATAAACGAAACTAGGATCGTTTCAATTAAAACTAAGTAATTAACAAAAAGACGACGACTCTTATAACTCCTGGCTCCCCGCTACTGTTGACGGGACGGGCGCGTGCGTCTCACTAAATTGGTAATTTTCGCGCTGCTAGCCGTAATTAAACCCTGTTCAGTGCTGAGCCATTGTAAGAATAATAATAAAAAACCGGACTCGCCCACCAAGGGTTCCGTACGAATTTGTAGGTACATATTATAAATAGTTCAGGAATCAAGTCTCGCAGTTTTATCTGTGCTTTTCACGAAATTCAGTTTCCAAACCTATGAGGACTATACCTAATTTTTTATAAGATTTAAAGACAAATGTATAGTTTTCAGATTTTTCCTTGTACTTGTAGTTTAATACGATATTACTTTCATAGTTCTAGGTCAACGGAAAGTACCTACCCTATAAATTTTGATTCCCTCGAGTGTCGAAATATACGTATTTTACGGCATAAAACGGCCGTATTTTTTTTACATTAACTTAGAAGTTTGATTTTTTCACAGCTTCAAGGGGCTATAGATTTGAGTATATGGTTTTCATTTCAACTCGATACCTCCACGCGTTCCCGAGATAAAGGGTCTTGACAGACAGACGGACAACAAGTGATCTTTAGGTACGGAACAAACAAGCTTTCTTCCGTAATAAAAACGGAACGGAAATAACTTCGTATTTTATTTGTTAGCCTTGTTTCGTAGTTGGAAGTGCGACGCTTAAAGATAAATTAATTCTATAGGTATTTATTTGTTTTCTGGTTCTCAGGCTCAAGCTCTGAATAGCCACTTTACTATATGAGAGTGGTAGATGCAACTTATATGTACCAGTAGAACCTGTAAAAACTTATACCGTATAAGTTTCTAGAGGATTAGCCACTATTGACGTATACGTCATGCAAGCGAGGAAGACTATAAGCTACTACCGATATTAAATGGAAAAAGAATACGGTCGCGAACAGGATTCGAACCTGCGCCTCCCGGATAGATACTCCAGGCGCTCTGACCAACTAAGCCATCTCGACCTCTGCTCACCACCGCGAATTCTTCTTCCATATTTTAACACGTCTTATGGCGACGTCATTGCAATCAATTCACGTCGCCATAAGACGTGTTAAAATATGCGTTAATGCTTTTTAAAGACATATCTTGAATTATTAAGGTAATTGCATTCTTTACGAGATTGTATTAACTGCAAAGTTAGTCGTGTCGGTTCGGTCACTTGTAAGTACTGAATTGATTGCAATGACGTCGCCATAAGACGTGTTAAAATATGGAAGAAGAATTCGCGGTGGTGAGCAGAGGTCGAGATGACTTAGTTGGTCAGAGCGCCTGGAGTATCTATCCGGGAGGCGCAGGTTCGAATCCTGTTCGCGACCGTATTCTTTTTCCATTTAATATTGTAACTTTAGAGTTCGCTAAGCATGCGTTAATGCTTTTTAAAGACATATCTTGAATTATTAAGGTAATTGCATTCTTTACGACATTGTATTAACTGCAAAGTTAGTCGTGTCGGTTCGGTCACTTGTAAGTACTGAATTGATTGCAATGACGTCGCCATAAGACGTGTTAAAATATGTAAGAATTCGCGGTGGTGAGCAGAGGTCGAGATGGCTTAGTTGGTCAGAGCGCCTGGAGTATCTATCCGGGAGGCGCAGGTTCGAATCCTGTTCGCGACCGTATTCTTTTTCCATTTAATATTGTAACTTTAGAGTTCGCTTAGCATGCGTTAATGCTTTTTAAAGACATATCTTGAATTATTAAGGTAATTGCAATCTTTACGAGATTGTATTAACTGCAAAGTTAGTCGTGTCGGTTCGGTCACTTGTAAGTACCTACTGAATTGATTGCAATGACGTCGCCATAAGACGTGTTAAAATATGGAAGAAGAATTCGCGGTGGTGAGCAGAGGTCGAGATGGCTTAGTTGGTCAGAGCGCCTGGAGTATCTATCCGGGAGGCGCAGGTTCGAATCCTGTTCGCGACCGTATTCTTTTTCCATTTAATATTGTAACTTTAGAGTTCGCTAAGCATGCGTTAATGCTTTTTCAAAGACATATCTTGAGTTACTACCGACTCTGCTAAAGCTTCTATTGTTCGTGAACGGGCGCCCTCAAGTGGGAGGGACTGGTCATCTCTAAACTGTCATGGCAAAATGTTGGATTGTAAATATATCTAATGTTCAAATGCACCAACTTAACTATAACGGTAGGTGACTGACGTAATACTTTGTTTTTTTTGACAGATTTTCTATCTATTTAACACGCTTTTATTTCTATGTTGAGTCCTCAGAATAAATAATAGGTAGGTATATATCTTACAGAGCCCCTCAACACAGCGATATTACTTCGGTTATCGGAGCCTAAACTTCCATACTCTAAGATCTATAGTCATACTCTTTTAGTATTGCCATAATTTTGCATTTATTTATTTATTTATTTATCTTTATATCAAAAAGGTAAGTATAATATATTCTAAGCCCCACAAAACCGTTGCAATGGTTTGACTGTGAGGTCAACGAGTCTCTAGACATTACAAATTAAATGTACTTATAATTAAATATTATATAGGTATTGCAACTTATATAAAACTCAATACATTTCTAAATAATATAACTTTAATTGTTCTCACATTTTTCATTTCTCATTCAGTTCAAACCGTAATAACCGATACTGCCATCTACTGATATCATTATGATAATGAAAAAGAGTCCATACCTAACCATGGAGTTTCTGACCAGTCTAATTATTTTGAAACAAATAATTTATCTATCTACACCAGTTCCCTTGGACACAAGAAACAACACGCGGTCTTTCTACAATAAAAGCATTTTGATGAATAGTTGAGCTCCCCACACATTAGTCACCGAAAAGTTTAACAACCAAACATCCCAGCACGCTGTAATAGCACCGCTGCATGAATACAGTGACACGCTTTGTTTCCACACGAAATGTTGGAGTGCGGCTGAGCTGAGAACAATGTAACTTTTAATTATTGAATTCAAACGGGACTTAATCGCGCTAAAATTATAATATTTATTTACCTCGACGTTGTCTACTCGTGACCACGATCAATGCAACATGATCAAAACGTCGTGTAAAAAATAAATATTATAATTTAAGCGCGATTAAGTCCCGTTTGAATTCAATAATTATGAGATCGAATCGCGAAAGTTTAAAAAGTACAATGTAACTTTTCCCTGAAGAGAGGAGTCAACGCGACCTCCCTAGTCGCATTGTTTAAAGGCAAATAGATTCGTTAAAACACATTTTATTAGAATTGAAGATTTACCTAGGAGATACATAATTTATTGAGTTCAGGTATGGGTCTGTGTTTACCTTGATGCCTCTAAATCTAAAAATAGTTACTAATTCCAATTCATAGGGTATTTTGTAAGTGGTTTAACATTAGACATCACACTCTCCCAAGTACAGAGACACATATACACTGTCCTTTATCTTCTTCAGAACCTACACCTTGCGTGATTTATCTCGCAGAATAACCTACAACGGTACAAATACGTTTTCTAACTCAATAACCAGAACTCCACTTACCTTTTGGCTCAGCCACGTACAAATACGTACTTCATGACAATAAAATTCTATCTTCTTCTTCATATCGTGTGGTTGATGAACAACCTAGTGTTAAGAGTTTAATCCACCCGTAGGTCTCTGACATGACTTTAATTAAACACCAACGAGAACATCTCACAGGTGTGCTGGTTTCCTCACGATGTTTTCCTTCACCGTCTTAAGCAGGTGATAATTAATTTATAATACGCACGTGACTCTGAAAAGACAGTGGTGTGTGCCTTGGCTTGGATTCGAACTTGCGACTTTTGACTTGTCAGTCTAACGTGTCTGCTAATTAGCGAGCTAACAGATTAATAATGATACAATTATAAAAAAATAAAAATAATCATGTGTCCTGTTTCAGGCAGGGTATTTGAATGTTTTTGATGTACACAGTAGGGTAGATTCAAAAATAAAAGTCAATATCGCTTTTTCCACTTCATACTCACTGTATGTCTTTATTAATTTTTTTTTGTTTTTTTATCAATTTATTTTTAAAACGTTCTTTAAACCAAATTTATATTAATATTAAATATATAATATATATCTCGAGTGTATTTACATGGTATATACAGGTGTGTATGTACATGTGTATCGCCCGCGGGGCGCTATGTACATCGTTTATATGCTAACATTATGCTACGTAACTTACATACACAGATATACAAAAAACTCTAAGCTATAGGCGCCGCTGCGAGTGACCCACACTGTATGAGACAACCTATTTGATAAATGCATGCTTTTGTAATCACACGGGGTGATGGACGGGTGTGGCGGGTCGGTCACGTCACTATACACTTTACCCTGGGCCACCAGGGGGTTCAGTAAACATTCGCAGTCACAATGATTGTGGCTAACATATTCGTCACATATCGTTTGTCATGTTAACATAAGCGACGCAGTACAAATGTTCATTGAACCCATTTCATATGACAAACATTACCGTGAACTGAAGTGTAGAAAAAGATAAATACGTCGAGTACACACAGTGAGTGACCGCGGCCGCCACACACGCCTTACAATATAAATGACTAACAATGTGAGCGACTCACGACGGCGATCACCTTACAACTAGTTTCGTACATTATTTTAGTTGCACTCGTATTGTAATATCATTTTTTTAATTTTTAATTTATTTATTTATTTAGATTTTTTTAGCAAAAACACTGGCATTATAGTTATTAGGTACAAGTAAACAAGATGGCGGCAGAACTCGTTCGTCTATAACTAATTACTTATTTAAGAGATTACATAAATATGTATCAAGTTCAATTATATAACAAGTGAACAACTTTCTTACACAGAATAGTAAGCGAATGGAGTGTGCATACTTATTGCAAAAATTTTCACCAACTTGTGAGCGGGAATTATGAAACATGTCATTGGATAATCGTAACACTGATACGGTTAGATGATCCGAACTTTCGCGTCATTCAAACTCTATTCGTTTACTACTCGACGTTTTACACAATACAATGACAATTCTACACAAACATTATGCAGAGGGGGTTTTCTAACCCCGCATGCCAATGCCGGTGTAGTCAGACGCCACTGCGTCATCGTGACAGTGAGGTATTACCATAACACCGCACTAACAAGGCACTGCAACACAATCCAGTGATACACGAATGCCCGAAACACTCGAGTGTCCCTAGTAACGACATATAGTGAGCAAGACATTTATTTATAGGGCAACACTCAAATATTTGGGCATGTGTCAAAACAGTCAACTCCAAAAACGTTTGAATACTATTATAGAACACAGTGGGTATATTTCAACCATAAACACAGCGTTATATTATGTTTATGGTTTCAACAGCAACATATGTAAGTTAAACTAACGTAGTAGATAAAACGGTTTAAATTTAACAAAGTTTTAAGTAGATGCACATGTTAACTAGCGCGATTTACTGGAACACATGCAAGCGTGCCGCGATACGACGACAACACTCAAGGCTAGTTAAGACTTGCGAGAATTTTGCCTCGAATTAATTTAAAGGTATTTATACATTTTAATGGAAGAATATAATTACCTCCGAATGTTATAGACTAGAGATTTTAATAGTTTTAATGAAGGTTCGTAACCTTTTAGCTATATCCATAATACAAATAAAAATATACGTAACTAATTCTGATATGAAAATTTCGGATCTTATGTTAAAGAATGTTTCTACTTGCCGAGGCTTTGTGGCGAAACAAAACCCGTAACGAGAACCGATAAAAGAATCAAAATACTCATATCTGGAATCCGTAATCTCGGATGCCCTAAATCCCCAAACCGAGTCCTCAATCAACTCTAATTCGTCAATTCGTTTACGGAAGAAATAAACGAATTCGCATCAATACAAAAACACGACACATTACTTTTCGCTGTCAGGTAAAACGAAACTTATTTGTAACCGCAACATTTCCAATTCTGCTAATCTGTTTCCGACATAACGGTGCACAATTTGCAAGTAATCGGTTACGCGACCAACACAAAGGCAGGAGGGAGGGGGTGTCATTAATCACCGCCACACCTACCTTTGAACATATTTTTAGAATTCCTTCCGTTCGCACAAATGTATGGAAACAGCAAAATCATGTCGCAACTTTGTTCAATTCGACCTATATATATTTTCTTTAATTGAGAATTTGGCTTTGCGACAATCCTTTCAGCTTTTCTCTACAACTTTTTTTTATCTCGATTTTACTCACATACCTACATGCTTCGTCATTGGCCAACTAGCTAATCAAACAACAATACCAAAACTGCCATATTAATAAAATGTACACAATTATTACAAAACCGTCCCTAAAGAGACACAGACAGAGGTGTCAAAACATTTCGTTGACCTCATCATCGATCCCGTGTGTCCGACCACTTGCTTGATTCCGTACAAAGAAATATCCGAGAAAAGAATTAACGAAATCCATCACTACAAATTGTTCACGTCCTCAATATTTTTCAATTAACGTAATAGGAACGCTCCGCCATGACAGTGACGTATTGCGCTCAACTTGAAACACGACTCGTATGCAATAAGGTCGTGCGCACAACACGTGAAGCCGGCAATATATTAAGCTAACGTTAACAAATTATTGCTAAGTAAAGCACTCAATTACACTACTTAATATTAATACACTATTCTGTTGTTAGGAAGGAAATTACGTTAATGTCTTGCGATTAACTATGTCAGTGATCTTCGTCAGACACCCGTGAGTCTGATAATTTGTCTAAGCTTATGATACCGTCATTATTACTATTTTGATGAACTCCGAGATAATATTTATTTCGCCACATCTAATTAGACTGGGAGTCGACCCCGATATGGTCAAAAAAATGCTACAATGAGTATGTCTTGTCTGTTTTTGTCAGTTTATATGGAAACGGAAAAAGCGCAACTTATTCCTAAACAAAACGAATACAGATATCAAGACATTTTAGCGGGGGAGCCTAAACTGAGGCACGATACAACTACAATAGGTACAAGACTCGCGACAAACTTAACAGAAGAGTAACAGAATGAGTAACTATGTATAGGAACATATTATAAAATTAGCTACATAATATAATACGACCATTAAACCCGAGAGACATTGGTAACAAGCTACTAAGGGTTAAATCGAAAAAAAAAACAACGTAATTAGCTAATAATCTATGGGATATGGTGGAGTGTGTAAAAAAGCAAGCCTAACAGTCTAGAAAATATTAATTATATCTATGTTATGGAGGATGTCGTGCCAAATATTACAATTTGAATTAAGTTAGTTAATTATTGCTATGTTATAACGGTTCATTTAGTGTTGAATTACAAATAATCAACTAATCTTAATTTATTGTATAACGTGAGCATACTGATGGAGAAATATAACTAATTATGAGTCATTTCCCGCCTATTAAAACATTTCTTAAAAAAACGTCATAAAATATGTCAGCTATGTGTCGTCGAAGTCCTCACTACATCACAGATTACACGCACTTGGAAGAAATGAGGCTCGCGCCAAGGAAACCATACATACTGCCTATTATAAACGGAACTATTTAGTATAAGGCTTTGCATTTCATTGCTGTATTCCTATACTAAGATTACCTCGACACAGGTAAGAAACGCGCAATGCAATAAATAGTCATATTTAACATAATTCTAGTAGTTCGACTAACAAATGAATACACCGAGCTGCCACTACGAAATAAACGTCCACAAGTCCATACAAATGTTTCATTCAATAAATTCAGCCGTGTTCAAAAACATATCTATAACATTACATAGTTCTAATAGCGGCTACCTGGCCTCTCTATGTAAGTACATTTATATTTAAAAACACTATAATAGATATTAACTCTGCTAAATTCTGAATCTCTTATGTTTTTGAATGCGAATTGTCAATATTCTCAATAATAAATTATTGTATAACGGTTATTACTCACGCGCATTCTTCGGGATTGCCCGACTAGTTTCGAACTCGAACGGAGCCCTTATTCATGAGCCGAGCCCGCGGCGATTCGCGAGTCAAAGTCATCGTCGGGCAATCCCGAAGAATGCGCGTGAGTAATAACCGTTAAACAATAATTAATATGAATGTGTCTCACGAAAGTTATATATATTCACTATAATGTTTCAATTCTATGAATATACGCGTGTTGTTAACGAAATCTATCACGGCGTTAACAATATGGATACTATTAAATTCATATAATTTAGTAATACATCATAACGTTAGGACAACCACAACTTAGTTACTCGATATGGCAGTACGTTACGAATAGTTTATATTTAATCGATAACACACGAACAGCGTTTTGTCGATATCGATTGTTTACTACTGAATATCGTTTTGTTAAGGCAAAGGCTTTCCTTGCATTACGGATAAAAATATTTGTATCTGTCGCTGGTATTATGTATATGAATATTTATAGCTGACTTGTCTATACAATCATTGAATTCGATATAACATTTTAACTTTACTCGTCTTTAATTCGATAATCGACTTGGTAAGTCCACACGCGGATTATTCAACATCATACTACATTCTGCGAGTACATACATACGAATACATATCAAGCGAGGTGCTACGTGACGTCACCTGCATTGTGTCGAGAACGCGACCTGCCTCAACACACATGCAACTGTGAGTACTACACGTTGCCATGGTAACGGCGCCAAGTTGTAGTAAACACTTGAAAGGTACGCATTCACTTAACGGGGTCAAACACAACTCAAACACGCATCATATTGGAACGCGGTAAATAATAATAAAAAAATTCTGAGCGTTTTTGCAATTAGTTGGTATCTAAACATAAAATCAAAAATGATATCTTCAAAGCGTACGAGGAAAACGATACCGGAAAGTGGACGTTTAAATAAATTGAAAAACTGACACATGCGTAACAAAGCAACAGTGATGTTAGCACTCCATTTGTTATTTACTCCGTGTACATTTTTTTTTTATGAAATCTTTATGCGTTTTGTACCGATTTTTAACCGATATGAAAAGCTTTGCAAGTGGCCACGTTCTTTTGGGAAGCTACGCGTTCATATTAAAATAACAAAAAAAAAACTAAATTTCAATGTGTGTTGTTAGGCAGGTCGCGCTCACACCAATAAATTAATTAATATAGTAGCTGTATTTGATTGTACCCTAGTAAATAACGTTGTACAAATAAATAATGAATACAGTTCTATACTCTGATCGCTATATGTAGTGGTGTTAGTTAAGGCAACTGTCCTAGAACATACTGACTATATAATTTATGTTATGTTACACTATACATATGTACACGTATCTATGTGGGGAACAGCCGTTATAATATTATTATTTAATTAAACATACCTTTTTATTTAGGTTTTTATATTTTTGTTTGTAATTTTTTTATATGTAATTTGTTTTTTCTGTTTTAACATTATCGAATCGTAATTTATCTACAATTACTTATTTACTATTTATATTTGGCTTCAATAACTTGTCAGACCTTGGCAACAATCAGATTTCCGAATTGCGTATAGTGCACTTTTTTCTATCATAGTAATGAGAAACAATAATTTTGAAGTTATAATTTTTTGTGGAAAATGAATACGGTTGTGAGCAGGATTCGAACCTGCGCCTCCGGATAAATACTACATTCTTTTTCCACAAAAATTTAAAACTTTAGTGTTCGCCATGCATGCGTTAATGCTTTTCGAAGTCTGAAATAATTTATAATATAGTTTTTTTTTGCAGTGACGACTTTTATTTTCTGTTTTTTTCTTTATTGGACTTATGGTGACATTTAGATTGCTTTTTAAAGTTGTCATATTGCATTTTATTTTCCGATAAATATATTATTTATCCATAAATGTTAAAACGGTTTTTATAAACCAATTGCTTTCGACAAAATAAAAATATGACATACAATATGAACTAGATTCAGAACTTGTGTCTATGTATTTCTGCTGATGGTGTTACAAGTTTGACAACGCTGTCCGTCTAAACATGTTTTCCTAATCTCTCCCCCTATTCATGTATTTGTATAACATTACTAGTACAATCTGTTGTAAAGGTGTTAAAAGGTGATCACAAGTCTTAAGTAAGAATTCTGTACTAGCAATATTATAGTGGAAATTCGACACTGAACTATAAACATTCACACTCTCATTTTATGAAATGCAGAGGTCCGTCCAGTGTCACTACTCAACTGGAAAGTTAAATACGTCTTACTTACTTCTATACGAAGAGAAGCTATGAATATGTTATTTATTATACTTCATACATTATGTTTCATAAGATTGCACTATTCACTAGCTCTCATAACATGTCATTATTGAATACCAACGGCAATGTATGACGACACATGACAGCTGACAGGTACAAACAAGAAAAACTTTATTACAATGAATATAGTTATTAATTTTATTGTTTTACACGAAATCAAACTTTGTGCTATAGTAATTAAGAACAAATTTCATTGTAGTAGTAATAAAGGCTATCATACGCTGTCTTTGGTTTAGCTGCGCAAGTTTATTAGCTAGAACGACCGTACTGGCGCGAACACGTTACTCATTACGCGCATTTAACTATAAACCGTTTAACAGAAACCCTTTTTAGGTTCTGTCAACATTTTTTCTTACTTTCCGAGTGTACAGCGCGCACCACACTACAGACGAGAGATACAAGGTAAATTTGGAGCCATAGCGGTATCTTTTATTATTTACCTATTTTAGGATTTTGTCAAGCTTATCTCATAAGAAAAGATAATGGAGGAGGATCGTGCACTATGGCCCCGAATAGCCCATGGCCTGCTTTAAGTCCCAGTTCACCAACTATAAACAGACGTTTAAAACAAAATCATCCGTTTCACACAAACTTTTCGTACGAACAAACAATAGTGTTCATTATAAACATCTATTATATTATTGGTAAATATGGCCCTTAGTGTGGTAATTAACTGCCATGTCATTCTTAGCTACGAATTGCTACGGCGTAGCGCTCTCGTAGTACTGTCGTAGACTGGTTAAATAGTATTTTTGGTAAAGCATTTATCATAAGAGATAATGTTCATAAGTCTTGAGTACACTTTGTGGATGGATGCACGAAGCTTATTGCGTTCAGCGCAGTACATATTATACATTAATTAAGGCAGATAGCGTGCAACCAATAAACACGAGTGTAAGCAAGCTTGATTGTAAGCTATCGAGGTGTCAATTTTGTTGGTACAAGATTTGGTATGTACACAAGACGACATCAATGGATTACCCACTACGATATTGACACGTTCGCTGAATGGGTGAGCAATTGGTGCAGCCAAATGTACCATACGCCGATGACACTGTGTAAGAAACACTACGTAGCCTTTAGTATTGTCTAAAATTATTAATAAAGTGTGTATTAAAACAATTTCTTCATACATTTTAACAGTGGCGTGTCAATAGTAATATCATTTCGAGGCGTTTCTTACTGCAGCGAGTGCTAAGTGCAAAATTGTATAACAATGCGACGTACACACGGCTGCATCAATAGTTACCCTGCCACGACACACGCCACATTCGTAACGAGTACCTTATCGGTGCAGCCCACTGTACAAGTGAACAGCAAGCGACATAACAACTAAATAAATAAATATCAATCACATCAATGCATTAAGGAAATAAATCGCTCACTAACACACACACACACATTGCTATACAATTCTTATAATTTTCTCTAACATATTTACTATTTTCTTGCACTATCTGGCTGTTTTGTCCGTCCATATTTTAAAGTACATTAACATTAGCTACTTCAAGCTGATATTTAAATTATATTTGTCCAATACCCGCACTACTGACAGTTCCGACTCAAACACACGCACATAACTACGATATCACTAATTATACTACGGGTAATGTACACAATGACCGGGGCCCGCGCTCACTGGGGGTTTCGCGAAATGACTGGGACTATTACGTCAATAAGACACGTTGGAGATCAGTAAGTTGCCGTTAGGCGGACGGTTTGTATATCTACTGTTGAGATTGAAGGTAGCCAGACACATTATAATTTTATGAAAACGTTGAAATTATAGAACTTAATATATTTCATGTAATTGCAGGTTATTTTGCGGCATATTTTATGCCTAGGATGTTGATGATAGTCATAAGGATAATAATTATGATTAAACATGACGAGTTTTAATTAGTAGTTAGGTTAGGTTACTCTTGGTGGTAACGACTGACATCTCATGACAAACAGACATATTGTTTGACAGTAAGTGTATTTCAGGGTATACTCTATCATCAGCATCGTAGTTTACAATTGTTTGGAGTTTTCCCTGTAAGTCACAAATTGTATTTTCAGGTTTGGCAGACAGAGAAGCATTAGCATCTACATTGAACTTCAATACGTTGTGGAAACTATAATTATTTTTTTACTTCCTTTACAATATTTTTTCGTGTGTTTTGTACTTTTTTCAATAGGCAGAAACTACCAAACGTCATCTGCTACGGTCCTTGTAAACTTATTCGTACATTCATTATTATCTGGAGTACTACTTTACCTTTTTGGAGGATATCACCAAGAACAGGTCATTAGGTTGAAATAAAAATATTTGAATTTGAATAAAAAAAAGGAAAATGCCATACGATATATGCCAAACGAGATTGTCAATATTCTCGTCCATTCTGCTCAATAGTTTGGACCGAAGCAACTAGTTGTTGACAATGCTATAGTACTTGTTAATAATCTAATTGAAATAAATGCTTTGATTTTAACTTAAGGTGTCTTCTTTTATATCATTATTAAAGTTTCCGTAACAAATTAAAATTAAATCTGTAGAAGTTAAATCAGTATTTAATTTCAGTAAACCGAAGAGTTCGTAGTTCAGTAGGATTGGTTTACAAGACATCTTTTTACAAGACATTATAAATGTGCACGTTTGAAGTGGTACTTTAGTGGCTTACTAGTCAATGTTACAATAAAAACACAACTGTTCCGTTCGCTCCGGGTCTGCGAACAGTCGCTGCCACAACTGTTGTGTTAATTTTGTAAACTAAATATAAACTATTGTGAAAAGAAAACTACGAACGTGAGCAGAATTTGAACTTCTCCAGGCGCTCTAAATTTCGATATGTTTAGTACATTAACATTTTTGTATACGAGTGTACTTGTGCGGATGTTTAAAAAGTCTAATTTTAATCATACACAGTACATTTACAGTAGCGCATGGTTAAAGTTAGGCAATCAAAACGGTCACGCAGGTACAGTCTCACAGAAAAGTGTTAATGTTCCGAAATATTTATAGCAGTGACAGTTAATGACCTCTAAGCGAGTGAGATATGTTTTAACGGAATATTAAAGGAGTTTTTAAACGTTGATTCACACTATGAGTTTCTTCCTGAATTTTGGGTGTATTTATAGATATATAATCTTACATGCACATATACAGAGGCTCGGAACAATCATCTGTAGATCGTACAAATATTTGTACTGTACTGGAATCGAAGCTATGTTATCATTGCGTGTGTTTTGTCGATATTATTATAAAATTGATTACTACATAGTGTACTAGTCTAACTTGAGACATACACAGTTAATTGCAGCATTTTAACTTTAACTGTTATCAACATGTTTCCATAAATCGTTTTGACATAATTAGAAAAAAGTGATGTTAGTGCACAATTGCCTTGGTGGTGTAGTGGCTTTGAACAAGACTGCATCTTGGATTCGATTTCCCGGTCAGGCAGAGTTATTGGGTATTTAAAAAAGAAAAATCTGTAGTAGTCTGGGATTGTGTGTGGTTGATGGCAATAGTTTCCTACCAATTATATGGGATTTAATAAGAGCATTGGTGAATTGTGTATTTGATGGCGCGATTGTTGGAGTTGTCGCGAGACCGGCTGCTGCGTCGCATGTTGCGGGTTCCTAAAGGTAAATATTTGTATGATTTACAGATAATTGTTCCGGGTTTGAGTGTGTGTGCATATGAACTTATATCTTTGTAAAAGCATTCACGATACAGGAAAAAAATCTCACTGGAAGCAACGTCAAACAATAATACAAGATGAGAGCTCTGCCTACTCCTTCGGCGCATACAGTCGTGAGGCTGTTATGTGTAGGGTGTAGGGTCCAGTTAGAGCAGTAGCGGTGCGGCGTGCGGCGTGCGGCGCGTGGTATCATCGCTGCGCCAGGCCGCGCCGCTTCTTGTGCCGCTCGTTGTGTGCGCGGTGGCGCGGCGCGGCCGGCGGCGACGAGTAGCGGCGCGCGCGCATCGACAGGCACCGCCCCGCGCGCCCGCGACCCGCGCCCCCGCCCGCGCCGCCGCCGCCGCCCCCACCGCCGCCGCCTCCCCCGCCGCCCCCGCCGCCCCCGCCGCCGTACCGCTGGATCACACCTGCGCCAGTCACATCTGTCATTACTTGCCGAGTTTACTGTACGTAGTGCGAACATAATATTGTTACTGCAAGCTGCTAATCATTATAGAAGTTATTGAATAAGACAAGAACTTTTTTGTTCCTTCGAGCTGAATATAAACTTCAACACAGTGATAACAAAATTAAGAAATGTCCAATACCTGTTTGCTTAGATTCCCTATCTGAAATTTATTTCCAATCTAAACACTTCAACATTTTTATTAACCCTCTACAAATCCTCAATGGCAATGAATATACCCAATCATAATATAACATTAATAAAAAAAATGAAAAAGACATTTCTTTAAAGAACCATAACGTTTACTTTGTTACCAAAGTAACAGCAAATACAAGCTCAACTGAAACATTAATGAAGAGAGTGAACATCACATAACGTATTTGATAACTCGACTGTGGAGAATAACTCACAAGATATCCCAAATCCTAACACATTAGCCCACCAATAAGTCGACACACTATCCGGCTCGAAGGACCTAAATAGTACGACCAATACTTGAGTTGCATCCGGCTTCAAACATCTTCATACAAAAGTAATAACTAAATAAAAGCACCTCATAGTAAAGTAATAGCTATTGTCACAAACCGGAGGGTATGTTGTTGAAGTCGGAGTTGCTGGTGATGTGGTGGATGATGAGGCTCTGGTGCGCCGACACGCGCCGCGGCGTCGGCGACGAGCACTGCAGCGCCGACAGCGGCGGCGGGGACGTGCGCCCCGCGCCGCCCGGCCCCGCGCCCGGCCCCAGGACCGGCCCCGCAGGGGCACCCGCAGGGGGACCCGCAGGGGGACCCGCGCCCACGATGGGCGGCGAGCCGGCCGCGCGGGAGCCGCTGTCCGACCACTCCTGAGGACAAATTTATTCTCATTAATATTTGGGATGGAATTGGCCCATTTCTATCATGAAGCAATTATAAAGAGGAGATGTTCTAAGGGCCTTTTCTAAAGGAACACTGCGTGACGATTTGCGGGGTTAGGGGGGCTGTCAAACGCCGAAAACGCCGCCCATTTCTACATTCTTCACCTAGCGATGAATAGGGAAAGCTGAAAGTTACAATATTCAATTCATTCTTACGTAATTCAGCTAAATTACGCTAGATGTCTCTAGTATCCGTAAACTTTATTAAGAAATAAGTGTTCGCATCGCTAAAAAGAATTATATTTTAGTCGTGATAGTATTGAAAAAAGTTAATAAAATGACATATGTATTAAATGTTATGAAATATCATTATCAAAACATCGTAACTTACAGTACGACTCGGCTATTCAAGGATTGCCTTTTCCACACTGTAGATGGCGGTTATTGAATATTCTATCATTAGAAAATTTGAAGTAATGATAAATCTAATACGATATTTTTTGGTAAACTTAGCTTTGTACAGTGTTAAATCTACTTTCATACGTTTAATTATCAACTGAAAAGTATTTTTCTATGACATTTTTAGCTATTTAAGTGATATTTAAAGGTTTCGACGTCTGGCGGCGAGTAGAAAAACTATAGAACGAATATGACGTTTCATAGATTTTTCTGGAACTTGCCTAATAAATTGCGTCTAAAATTACTTACGAATGAAATGTGATGCCTATCATGGCATCAGAACTTTTATCCGAGTCATTCTTGCAGGATAAAATACAACAGTTCTTTATTTCTCATAATCGTGCGTCGTAGTGTCGCGCACCCAGCGCCGGTACTGCAGCACGTGGTCCGTCACGTACTATACACTAGCAGCACTATACACTATACACTATACACTCACCGGGTCGCTGTCGGACGGCGAGGGCGAGGGCGAGGGCTCGCGGCTGGAGAGCGCGGCGCGGCGCTGCGGGAAGAAGTACGAGTCGAAGGTGTCGCGCACCCAGCGCCGGTACTGCAGCACGTGGTCCGTCACGCGCACGATGCGGCCCAGCACGCTGTGCCGCGCCAGCAGCAGCGGCGGCGCGCCCACCGCCTGCTGCAGGATTATGTAGCCGTAGTCGAACGCCTGCGGACGGAACGTGCACACAACTCTATTATACTCAGGACACGACAATAACGGCACACTCGGCGGCACAAGCGCGCGCCCACTCCTCGACACTAGCTCGTGCCGCCCGCGCCGATACACAAAGTTCACGCGACATCGTCTAGTGAAATTAAAAAGAAACCCGCAGATGAGTCCAAACCGTAAATACACATGATATTGACAAGTGTAGCTACAAGTACGTGATATGTTACCTGTTTCACTTGTATGGCGCCGTAGCTGGAGCGGCCGATGTCGTTGCCGGGCGTCAGCGGGTCCTCTATGCACAGCAGCGACGGACGGTGACCGTCGTTCATTTCCTGCACAACAGAAACATATTGGCAGTGTTTACTTATAACATAAGGTGATGAGACCGACAAAGCTTTAAAGATTGACAACTTTTTTTTTTGTTTTCTGGGTGAAACCTTCAAAAAGGCGCCCGGTCTTCGGGGATAAGACCGGGGAGTGTGGGATTCTTACCTCACTAAAACTACCCCGGTATATCAGCATATGGAAGGGGAGCACTGGGTCCTCTGAAGAGACCAGCTCCAGTACCCCCGCTATGCAATGCTTATTAAAGCACATCCCCGGGGAGACTGTAAAGGGGTCTCCTCTAAGCCTCGCTATGCGTCTTCTCTGGGGTCACATGATAGGTGAACAGAGGCCCGCTCTATGCACCCGTGACCCCAAAGGCCCGCCTGCTTTATTTAATCATACAGGCGGGGTTTCGGCTGTTAGGCGCCGAGGCGGTTGCTTCCTCGACGTCTTCTCCGAGCGGGATCGGCTCTCTCACGATCCCGCTCAGCGGCCTCCTTCTGGACCATAACGGTCTCGCAGAAAGAGGCCATTTCCTGCCAGTTCGCTGCGTCTGCCAGCATAGCACTTACTACTGCTGGCAGAGACAAGTCACGCCCGATTTTTGCCCCTAGTTCCCGCCGCTCAGCTGCCCACGCAGGGCACACCTCGAGCGTGTGCTGTGCTGAATCCTGGCCACCTCCGCAATGGTGGCAATTTGCCGTAGCCTCTCGCCTTTTCATGTTATTTGTTTATCCGTAAGATATTCACTAATCGGGTAGTATGCTTTATTTATTAATATTTGCTTTAGGGTGTTTAGGACCTTCGTGTCGCTAGGCTCATCTTTTATTTTGTTGGGTAATTTATTATATATTTTGATGCACATTACATATGGGCTATTTGAGTGTAGTGTCATGTTGGAAGTAGGTAGCATAAGCATGTTTTTGTGTCGCAGTGATCTGTTTGTGTGTCGGTCTCCGCGCTTTGTAAAGAAGGTAGAGTATCTTCTAACGAATTTACATATTTCTAGAATATAAATGCATGGCAACGTAAGTATTTTATGTTTTTGGAAATAGGGTTTACAACTGTCTGTTTGTTCAATGTTTGTAAGTATTCGGATTAGTTTTTTTTGTTGTATGAAGAGTGATGGTGCGTCGGTGCTGTTGCCCCACATGATGATGCCGTAGCTGAGTCGGGACTGAGCGTAAGCGTAATAAGCACTCAATGCAGTTGGTAGGTCTGTGGTTATTTTTAATTCTCAAAAAGTGTAAGTAAATTTGGAAATCTTGGACTTAATGTTTTGGATGTGTCTTCCAGTTGATGTGAGTGTCTATTGTAAGTCCGAGAAGCGTGAAATCGTCGACAACGTCTATTTTTATATTTTTTGTAGAGAAGTTAATTGTTATTGGAGATTTTTGGCAGGGGTAAAAAGTCATAATTTTTGTTTTTTTGTAGTTTATTTGTAAGTTATGTTGATCCATCCATTCTGTAGTTTTATTGAGTATAGTTTGTAGCTGTGTATTTATTTCTGTTTCGTTACGGCATGAAGTAAGAAGGGAGACGTCATCCGCGAATAGTATACAAGGCTCATTTAGATTTTTGGAAGGTCGTTGATATATATAAGGAATAATAAACATCCAATAACGCTGCCTTGTGGAATTGATGAGTTTAGGATTTGTCTATCTGATCTTATATTAACTATTTCGTTATTATCTTGGTTATAATATTCAATTTCTACATATTGTTCTCTGTCTTTAAGGTATGACTGAAACCATTTATGAGTGACTTCGCGAATTCCTATTTTATATAATTTGTCTAATAATATATTAATAATAATTCTACGGTCTACGTAGGTGAAATTGCAGGTGGAAGCTAGTATTATAATATAACAAGTAGTCATTCATTTTGAAAGTTATCAATCGGGTAAAAGACTGAAAAAAAAACGAATCTAAACCTCAGATACAGTAGTATCTTCAGATAGGAGCTATAATGGGTAATTGCCTTCTTTTACTGTTCCCAATGTTCATGATGACAACTTTAGGTTATTCGTGTCAACGGAACATTGCAATGGACTGTTTGTTGAGACACTTATTTATATTTTAATTTAATATAGCCCCTATTACTGACACATACGAAACGTCGAACATAGGTGAACAATTTAGCTATACATTACTACGATTACTAAGTTAATGTTAAAATAAGTGTGAGCTGAACTAAAACCACCCACCTTCTGTATCTCATCCTTAGAGACATAGGAGCCTCCGTTCTTAACTCGTATGGCAGTCTTGACATAGTTGAACTTGCGTCCGTACAGCTCGAAGAACTCAATGAGCAGCACGCCCAGGTTGTGCGGCTGGCGCAGGCGCTCGGGGCGCGGGTGCAGCTGCAGGAAGCTGATGCACATGAGGATCAGCGAGTACGACGAGATGCCGCCCGTGAACACCTCGTTCAGGTCGCGCTGCAGCAGGAACTGCTTCAGGACCATCACTAGGCGCGATAGGACTGGATATTTGTCCTGGAATACAAGTGTCGCGGTTTGATTTTTTGGCAAGAATAAGGTAGTATATATAAGTTATGTACTGTAGTGTGTATATACTGTAATAAACAGAGTGAATTTTTCAAGTGGGCGTGGATAATCAAATCCTAACCTATAAGGAATAGCAAAAGATACCCAAAAGAGTCTCGGGTCCGACTTTGATGAAAGCTGAAACTGCATAAATGGATTTTTGAAAAAATGGTGTATTTTTTTTTTAAATCATCGATTTCTTGTCCCTGTTAGAAACATAATTTTTTCTAAAATCCAATGATGCAGTTTCAGTTTTCATCAAAATCAGACCCGAGACTTCTTTGAGTAGTGTTTTTTTTTCAGATTTGGTCATCCACTTTAGTAGTCCCGAGCTGTCACAGTGCAAATCGGAATCGATTATGCACGAGTGTGTTAAAAAAAGTACTTAAATTCTGTACTTAGTAAACTATAATTCTGTAGAATTTTGGACTACTAAAACTCAAGACTTATTTTGATTTGACAAGATTTCTTTAGGAGTTAGATGACAGACACATATTTTTAGATACTTAATAGTAAAAGATATTTTAAGTGATTTAGACGTTTAATCAATCAATATACACGAGTCTTCTAAGGTTAATGAACGCAGTACATAATTATCAAGATGCCTGGGTTATATAATTAACGTTCCGATACTAGAACGGGGCCAGACACGGTAATTTAGATAATTAAATACGGAAAGTGGTGGAATGTTAGTTTTGATAGCAAACGCTACTACGTCATATGTTTTTATGAAATATTTAATCAACTCGGTAATGAGCCCATCGGTCAGTTCACAACACAGTATTCATGTCGGCTATTTCCTGCCAAAAACCCATACGTATATTATATTCAAGATCCATTCTTTTAAAACAATATAAGAAAACTGCGGAAGTTTCTCACCTGTACTAATAAAAACGTGTCTATGCTAATATTTAACATCCATTATATTAAAAGTGATCGGCCACTATTTGTGTAATTTCACCTCTAAAGGTCAGGGTCACACGCTGTGCATACATTATTATTTAAATAATAATACGACAAAATTAATATAAAACGCCAGTATGGACACCGGCTAAGGTGTCAAATTTTAGAACATAAATAGGGTAAAATACTGATATATTTTTAAAACGCATAAACATATGAGTAGCGCACTCTAAAGTTTGTGTTTTAAGCAAAGAAAAATACGGTCGTGAGCAGGATTCGAACCAGATGAGGAACGCTTCAAGTATTCATCCGAGGAGCGCAATCTCACCTACTACAGCAATTTCCTTTCCACAAAAATGTATAACTTAAAATGAAATAATTTTCATTTAAATCTTAAACAAAAATAGCAATACTATTTACACAATTTTTTATGGGATAGTGGGCAACCGAGCAGACACCTCGCCTGATGGTAAGCGATTACCGCCGCCCATGGCCACCCGCAACACCAGAGGAGCCGCGACTGCGTTGCCGACCTTTTAAGGGTTTGGGCCTCCGGTACCCTCACTCAGTCAGCGAAACACAACGCAACCGTTGCTTCACGCCGGTTTTCTGTGAGGCCGTGGTATCACTCCGGTCGAGCCGGCCCATTTGTGCCGAAGCATGGTTCTCCCACGGTAAATTAGCCCGGTAGCATCCGTCTGTGTAAATACATAACCACAAATCGTATAGAATTAATATCCTGTGCCTATTACATGTAGTGTCGCACATAGCAGCACGGTATGTACTCACCTTAAACTGTTTGATGAGTTCTGCACTCTTCACCCCGCTGCTCATGTTGAACGATATATCCACCTGGGAAACAATGTACACATAATAATAACGCAGATTTACATCGTTTGCAAATTAAAGATAAATAATTATTATATTATTATAAACGCATGCTTAGCGAACTGTTAAGTTATAATATTAAATGGAAAAAGAATACGGTCGCGAGTAGAATTCGAACCTGCGTTGTAAGGTAATTGCATCTTTACGATATTGTATTAACTGCAAAGTTAACCGTGTCGGTTCGGTTTTGCTCTGAATTGCTCCTGTATAGGGACTGAATAGATAGCAATGACGTCACCAAAAGACGTGTTAAAATATGGAAGAAGAATTCACGGTGGTGAGCAGAGGGCGAGATGGCTTAATGGTCAGAGCACCTGGAGTATTTATCCGGGAGGCGCAGGTTCGAATCCTGCTCGCGACCATATTCTTTTTCCACAAAAATGTATAACTTTATTGCGGCAACTTTAAAGGTAGCTTCTACCAATTAAAGTGAACAGCTTTCATAAGAAATATGGGACGTTACAAGAACATGTTGACTTTCCCTTTTTGGTACTTACTGCTAGTATATGGTCTAACAACCCATCTCACGTGTCTTAGGAAAACTTACTCAGTGTCATCGCTAAAATGTAGTCTTACAGTTTCATCACGTGTGATCATCGGTCAGTTATGACATAATTAGGAACTATTAACATACCGGGGCGCGCCTCGCTAATTACCTGAACGCGCGGCCGACTACCTTAGCAAAATGAACATAACATCACGCCTACATTCCCAAAGGATTAAGCAGAGGTGTACAGTTGTACACACACATTTAAACAATGCAGTAAGTCCCATAAATTTTTTTGTTTAACGGTTATTACTCACACGCATTCTTCGGGATTGTCCGACTAGTTTCGAACTCGAACGGAGCCCCTATTCATTAGCTGAGCCCGCGGCGATGTCGCGAGTCAAACTGAATGTGTCTCACGAAAGTTATTATACAAAAATATTACTCATCAACCGGACACAATTCTGAACTCACAGCTGCTACTGAGAATTTCCTAGCAGAAAAACTCAATAACGCTGCCCAACCCGGGAATCGAACCCAGGACCTCGGGCTCAACAGTCGCGCTTGCGACCACTAGACCAACGAGGCAGTCTACCGTACTACATTTATTTTTCTAATAGAACACAATTTTAATCCAATACAGCTATTGTTTGTTACTAAGCTGTAATCGATTTTAAATGCTCATAAATAAACATGAACCCGTCAACTAATTAATTATTTGAATAACTTGGACTGTGAAGTGGGGAATCAGCGGACGGACTGTTAAGCGACGAGTTTCCAACTGAATTAAATAATAAAGTCTGTTCAATGATTCACTAGACTCAGGTAGTTATAGAATATAGTGTCAGCTCTAGTCACAGATATAGATGCAACTAGATACCGCAAGTGTACATATATTTGTATGTACTTATATTTCGCTGCAAGATCAGTCTGCTGTCACAGTTTCCATAGTACAGTCAAACATATATACCATCACGCCTGTTTCCCATTGAGGTAGGCAGAGACTATCGATGTCCACTTGCTACGATCCTGACACACCTCATTCGCTTCATCTATGTTCATTAACCTCTTCATGGGTGCTCGTCGATTTAGATAGCTACTGTCCCTTTGTGAGAAAGTCCGCAATTTGATTGAAGTACGTTCGTCCTGCTCCGACTCTTTCACCCACAGTCGCCTCATATACTAGTTTTGTCAATCGTTTCCATAGTGAAATATCAGAGTTTAGAAAAATTTACGTCAAAAGATTTTTATTGCTATTTTGAATTTGACACACTTGTTTTTTATACCATTAGACGTATGTACTTGCAGTATCTAGTTAAATATAAATCTGTGGTTAATTAAAGTCCTTTGTAATAATTGACGTCGCACACTTGTGCAACATACAGATATGCGAAAGTTGATCAACCAAAAATATTTTATTATATTAAATGGAAAAAGAATACGGTCGTGAGCAGGATTCAAACCTGCGCCCCCGGATAAATACTCCAGGCGCTCTGACCACTAAGCCATCTCGACCTCTGCTCACCACCGTGAATTCTTCATCCATATTTTAACACGTCTTTTAACGACGTCATTGCTATCTATTCAGTACTTACAAGTGACCGAACCGACACGACTAACTTTGCAGTTAATACAATGTCGTAAAAATACAATTACCTTAACAATTAAAGATAAAACTTTGAAAAGCACTCTAAAGTTATAAAATTAAATGGAATAAGAATACGGTCGCGGAATCCGGGAGGCGCAAGTTCGAATCCTGTTCGCGACCGTATTCTTTTTCAATTTAATACTACAACTTTAAAATGTATCTTCTGGATAACGCTATACGACGACGATACGTTGGTGAAATCAGTCCTATATCGTATTACGTCGTTTATGTAGATCGTAGTTACCTTGACGTCCGAGTACTTGTCCGTCATCTTGACGATGGGCACGGTGGCCTTCTCCAGCACCTTGATGCTCTCCTTCTCGGCGATGTCCTGCACCACCAGCTCGCGCTCCAGCGTCCACAGCGGTAGCTTCTCCCATTGACCTGGAACAATAGGAACACATCCCATTAGAATAATCATTACTGTAACTTTGATAACATAACATAGCATCACGCCTGTATTCCCCGTAGAGGTCCCAGTAGTGGTGTACAACTATTCCAGACCCATACTGAGTCCCATGTTTAGTCATCTACAAAGCAAAAATACAAAATTCGGACTGCTACCGAGCCCTTCCTAAGAGAAAACCTCAATAATACTTTGCCCGACCCGGGAATCACACCAAACACGTGAGGTGTTTGGTGCTCAGTAGCTCGTATGCGACCACTAGACCAATGAGGCAGTATTGTTTCCAATTATAAACATACAACATTATAGAATGATTATTGACTTTAGCAAAGGACACGAGGAAATAAATACGGAATTAAATACAAATGCCCTTAAGACTATAGACATCCGATAACATATGGTAACACGCTCACAACCAAACACATGCGCAGGTTCTTTAACTCTTTCAGTGACACTTGTAAAATGTGTAAGATAAAATTTCAAGACTTATAACGTATTAATTAACGTGGACGAAGCAAAAGGTAGTTAATGGCGTAACCTCCGTAGCAGATGGTTCTGTAGTTTCTGCCTATGCGCATGGGAAAAAGGCCGAGTGTGTATGTATGTATGAAATCTTGAGTATCCCATTCCAACAGACATTTCTACATGGGCGCCATACAGAATGCGGCGCCACAATGTCACTGACGTCACTAGAAAGGCATGGCAGATTTGATGATAGACCAAATAAATCGATGCACGTCATAGCATGTGATGCTTTCCGATGTATACAACTGGTCTCCTAACTACATTGGCTATGCAGACGGCGCCGCCCGCAACCGTTACCATACGCCGTCCATCTCGTGACAGACAAACATACTAACACCGCTGACGTACCAGGAAATCCGTCTGTCAGTACTGATCATGATGTTTTGCTTGCATATAAATAATTTGATATGTTCGTGACGATGCAATTAAAAAATCACTTGTTAACTAACTTTGGAATTTAAATCCATTTCATAAAATTTCAAAAGCTCCTACTGTTTTATGCATATCAGTAAGTATATTTTATATTTAAGTTTGTTCAAGTTCTGTGACCAGGATAACTTCGTATATATCTATAGTTACATTGTTGTCTTCGCTACGAATACGCACACCATCTGGACGGAGGAATCGAGGACCAAGCATTATGGTTACAGATGACTGTCTTGCTGGTCGCAATCGTAGCTACTGAGCATGAGGTCCGCGCTGGTTGGGCTCTCAGAGGGTTTTTCTTTTGACTTCAAAATTTTAGAAGCCCGGAAGTTCGAATATTCCTTTTAATGGAAATTCACTCACCATATTTTACATGTGCCTTAATGACAGCATTTCGGTGAAATGTAGAATATACAATACAAGCCTCTGCATAACCCTTCGGGTATACAGGAGAGACTATTGTATGTCTCAGTCTTGTGACCAAGAATCCGCGCCGTAAGGGTATCACCTCGGCTTAATACACATTTACTGGTAATAACACCATGATAAGAAAATAGATTATGAAACCTCGAATACAATCAGCGGCCGTCATCAGTTCGATAAATTCCAATCGACGAAAAATGATAAGGATCACGACAATTAGGATTTCATCACATTACTCCACACTAGAACAAAACCACAGCCTGTTCTTGTTCCTAAACATTAGCATAAGATTTATCACACTTTGTCTAAACCATCCTCTTTGTAAGCATTATATCATAATTACGAAATGTTCCACTGTGTGCGTACATATTAAGACATGAATGGGTGTCAATAAGCCCGAGCGAGTGACTCATGCGTCAGCAACGCGTTATAACGTAATGTGTACGAACATCTACATAATGGAACGGTGCAAGCCCGCGCTGTTTGTTTCTTTTATAAAATGTAAAGGTGGGAACACATTATTTACATTTCAAGTACAGTTCTGTTTGAAAATGTCTGTAACATTTTCAAACAAAACTGAAATCAATATAACTTTCGTTAAATATTATTTCTACTACATTTTGGTAGCGATTGAAAATATACTATATTTTTATTTTAACTCTGATGCATATTCACAAATGTCTTCAAAGAAAAACTTCTGCTCGTCAAAGTTTATCATTTTCAGATTTGCAGTTTCAATTATTGATCAAAGACGGATAATGTATTCTTAGAGTTATGAGGTCATCCCGGCGACACTTAGCATCGATCATCCACATCAGACTTGTCACGATGTTTTTGCTGAACTTCATAGTTGAATTACCTATACAAATTACTACTGATGCGGTCTCTAAAACTTGTTTGAAAAATGTACTGAGAAAACATTATTTGAGTCAGTGTCCTTAGCGTAATCATTGTAAACAAAATGGTGTTCTACTGAACGTGTCAACATGGGTCGGGTATTTGTCATCGAATGCGCTGTATTATTATTATTGTTTTTAGTATCATAATTTAACTATAGGTATACTTAATTTAAAATGAAGTTAATGTATCCACGAGAACACTGCCGACAAACTGCACTACAGTTTGGCAGGAGATTTGTGTTTCTTTAAAAAATGTAAAACTTGTTAGAATAAATAAATAAAAAAAAAAAAAAAAAAATCGTTTCACGAGATGAGCAACTTAATCACGAGAGTATAAACACAGCCCTCGTGGCATTGGAGGGCTGCCATGCCGCAGGTCCTCGTATGTACCAGCCGGTGTCGTATGAGAGCTGCCAAACATGTGACGTCAACCAGTCAGTACTCGCCGCTTTTGGTTTTCAGCTCAATGCAATAATAACAGTCTTCTTATCGTGTGGTTGATGAACAACCTAGTGTCAGAGTTTAAACCACCTGTAGGTCTCTGACATGGTTTTACACACCATCGAGAACATCTGTCAGGTGTGCTGGTTTCCTCACCATGTTTTCCTTCACCGTTTTAAGCAAGTGATAATTAGTTTATAATACGCACATGACTGAAAAGACAGTGGTGCGGGTCTTGGATTCGAACTTGCGACCTTTGACTCGTCAGTCCAACGGTTATACCACCAGGCTATCACTGCTCAATAATAATATAATAACAGTGAACTCTAAAAAGTTAACGATCTCAAGGTAACCCTGGAGACCATTTTACACGAGAAAACTAATTTACATCCTAACCTAACTTATAACCTCAGGTTATAGAGCTATGAGAATATTGCATAATATTTTTGCGACTTTTACAATACGGACAATAATACAAGATAAAAATTCAATCAGCGATTGCAACAGTCGTCATGCAAGATTAATTGAAGGATAAGATTCAGAGTTCGTAGAGAACTGGATTAGCTGACAAGGCTTGCCGAATCATATGTGCTACTCAATTCTGTGGGAGGACCATCAACCGCTGGATATCCCTTCCTAAAGTCCTTGGGTCAAGAAGAAAACCAACCGGTAGTTCTGGACCCTGAACTGATGACCTCAAGTGAATTGAGTAACGCCGCCTATGTTCGAAAACGTGTGTACAGTATTCCAGTGTCACAACCACAGCTAATTCCTATTAAAGTAGTTCTGAAGTGCGTGTGTCCGCAGCCCTACGGTCCGAGGCCGGAGTGCGACTGGCCCGCGCATATAAATAGCCGCGTCGCTTGCCTAGTGCCACTGTGCCAGTAACCGCTCCCACTATACGCACGATACATCTCAATTGTTCTATTATGTCCTGACACCGTGGCTCCTAAATATATTCTCCGCATTGTCAAGGTTATATATTAGAAGATAGTCTACTTGAAATCCAATCAAAGTATTGTATATTCTAGTTAAGACTAATCGGGACGACTGTATATTGAACGTCAACTATTGTATTTAGACAGTCCCTAAAAAGCCTCCTACGTTGTTATTCTGGCCATTAAGTCCATAACCTTAAGCCCAGCTCTTCTAAAACGTACACCGATACCTATAACCTGCTTGCGAATTGTTTAAGCAAGAAGGTTCCGCATTCATCCTTATTCCTATAAAATCGTTTAGCATCACACATTTTCAACGTACTCTTCTTCTTGCAACGTTACTCAGGTATAACATCACGCTGCATTCTCCGAGAGGATAGGCAGAGGTGTACCTACACAAATGTACACCAATAGTTCACCAATTCTGTTATGAAGTCCCATGTAATAGCTTACTGCCATCTACCGGGTACAATTCCAAACTCCGGGCTACTACTATGCAAATTTTCTGTCAGAAAACCCCAATAACACTTCACCCATGAGACCACTCCACACTGAGCCCCACGAAACATTTATTCAAGATACAGGCTTCGGCTTAGTTTAGGCACCAGTCTCCCACAAATTATTTTGTCATAGTGTATCACTTTATAATTTGTGGAAGAAAATAAATGCATTTTTTTGCGACATGTCACTCACTCATCTCATTATATTCCTCTATAGAAGATAGAGATCTTATTTTGTTATACTTCGGAGCTTTGAGCCTGTTATGAAATTATTCTACTTCGACTATATCTAATACTTGTCTTGTACAAAATTAAAACTCGCTTTACTATCCCGAGCCGTCAGTGGGTGCAGTTCAATAAACCCCGGTGCTAGTTCGACCATCAGTCAGATAATATCCACCTGTCATCCGTCTTCCCTCCACCGCCCTCGTTCCGCATTCCTGTCAGTACTTGGTTGTAATCATATACATCAGCTGGTTGGCCTGTCCTAGTACTGACATCTCCACTTATATCACTCATTGTGCATTGACGATAAATATTATGGACTATTAAGACACGTTGCCAAATAATCAGACAAATCAGTAGACCCAAAAGAGTGTTGTTAAAGCCATAACTTTAACTCTGGAAGTAACAATACAAGGCTCAATTAAATTGAGGAAAACAGAGAAATCTTCTATTAATAACGGCCAGAACGAGAGAGATATTCAAAACATTTGCCCTCAAACGGATTTAAGTGCAGCGTCAGGTATTTTATATAACATGTTTGTGACGTGTATGATTGAACGTTACAACAGTGAATAATCGCATAAACAACAATTCATCATTACGCATGTTATCAGTAGATAACTATTCCTATGACGACGGCGCGAATGTCCTAGATTTCCGTACGTTAGTCCGCCAGAGCATACACACATAAGCAAGTGTTCAGGCAGGCAGCAGGAAGCAGACACCCCGCAAAGTCCGCTCAGAGTTGAGTGTAAAGCAATGTTGCGTATGTGTGTGTGAACTGTTATATGAATGCGGGGATTATAGTATATGGGTGTGTGTAAATTGTAACCAGTAACTACGCAATTAAGATGAAGGTTTTCAGTTGCACTGATAAGAGTATGAGTACGAATGTCAACATTGTGTGACCTTGAGTTAGTTATGAGGTCGTATACTATTGCATTACAACAGTATTTGATTCAACATTTCATCGATGTTACTTCAGGCGACGGTATAATTTGCTCTACCTGTACCGGGAGTCATTACTCACGTAGTAGTCTCTATCTATAGTTTTATTTTCCATATGAACTATAATTAAGCTAAAGCGTGTAACGCTATCAACAACATATTTAAGCGTAGTGATAATGTCGTCACCGAGGCATTTCTACTGAGAAATAACTATCTCACTTTCTTATCGTCAGTGACACAGTGTCGACGCACAGTCAGCTGTCCACGAAGCCTCGTCGTGTCAGCTGGACTATAATTATTGCGGTGTTTACGATGATGACGCACGGAACAGCTCTACCATCCACAAGCGACATGTTTAATAAGCTTATTACTATATATGGTAGTTCACTACTCGCATGGGTACAAAGTATGCAAATGTATAGGAAACATTTTGCTATTTTACAAATCTTTCATGGACACATACTGAGTAATGGCTTTACAGAATTGTTATCAAATCTCTTGGCATTGTAAGATGGCGGAGTAGATCAGCTGCAGCAGAGTTACAGACAAGCATAGTTCGAACAAATACTTTTTTGATCAAGTAGTGAGCGGAAAACAGTATTAACTACATTCAGATGCAATTAGAGAAATAACCATTTTGAAAATTATCTTATCCATGTTAGTATTGTATAATAACATTCGTGAGAACATATTCATATCAATTAATGTTCACCGGTTACTACTCACGTGCATTTTTCGGGAATGGCGATGTCGCGAGTCAAATTCTCGCCGCGGGCTTAGCTCATGACTAAGGGCTCCGTTCGAGTTCGAAACTAGTCGGGCAATTCCCGAAAAATGCACGTGAGTAGTAATCGGTGAACATTAATTGACATGTTAGTATTTATCATAGTTCCAGGCCTGCGTAGTGCGTATGTTCATTTAGTGTTTACAAATAGCTTTCATTGGTAATATGATGACACATTCGGACGCGAACACGCAGAGACCTCCCGCTCCGGCACGCAGACAACACGCTAATAATGCGACAATTGCACGCGACGGCGACGCACCACTTACCCAATAAGTCACATTCCAGGCGAAACCCAGGTTTAGAAATAAATTACAACTCCTCGACAAGTGACAATCAGTTGAAGCAGCGTGTTGCTGTCCATTGTCGGACATATGCTCCACAAAGTCAAAGTATTTATTGCTTTCAAGTATTATTCAAATAAGGTTTTGTCAAAATTAGACATTATCTTCAATAATGGCCAGAGAGATTAAGGTATTAATATCTTCGACGATTATTGATAATATTTGCATTTCAACCGCTTACACTGGAATACGGCTAACTATTTAGACGAAAAATAAAATTATAGTACTACTTGTTAGGATTGTATAGATGACCACGACCGATTAATATCATCGCTGAACAATTTGTATCATTCTATAACTTATGTAATGTGTTCTTCTCTGGTAGTTCAGTTATTTTAATTGTAAAGGCTATAAAATGTCAGAGGTATTCTAAACATATACCCTTGGTGAGGACATTGTGACTAATGTTGAATGTAATAAGCAATTGTTTAACGTGACTAGGACAGATGCACTGAAGTTATTCGTATTTCGAATAAAACTAGCTGTGCACCGCGGTTTCACCCGCGTTAATGCTCCGCTCCTACTGGTCAAAGAGTGATCTAATATAGCCAATGTTACCCGGGGATAGTGTAGCTTCCTAACGGTGAAAGAATTTTTCAAATCGGTCTAGTAGTTTTTGAGTTTATTCGTTACATACAAAAATACAAATCTTTCCTCTTTATAATATTAGTGTAGAAGTGTAGATATAATTATCATTTCTGATGTCACTTAGGCAAGAATTGAAATTTTAATGAAGCCTGCTATAGTAATTGCCGAATTTATTGTCTTTGCAGCTGTAACCGTGGCATGGACATTTGCACTTGCCACTGCGAGCGAATTCGCTACCTCGGTTGACATCGAAATTGTACACCTTGTACATTATACTATGTTTTATAATGTTATTGCTTTTATTAGACAAGCTATAATATACAACGCCATGAACAACAAAGTAACTATAATTTCTATGTATACTGAGTTAGAGAATACTTACTAAAGAGTTTTGCGATAATAGATCGCTTTTATTTTATATATTATCAATCGAATCTATCAAGTTTGTTCACTCAATTTAAATATCAAACAACAACAAGTTCGATACTTCCGAAAGGCCTCACCTGAAAACATCTCGGCACGCAGCACTATAAATTTGTGAGTTGACTGCCAATGTCGATCAAAATGCGCTATATTTAGAGAAGTAAAAGTAGATAAATAATTAGGTTTTTCAATCTAAGATGCGAAAAATGTATGGACGCAGAGCTAAAACTCAGTCATAATAATTTAATTCATCATTGGATACAGCTTTTACGCATGTCTTGTAGTTCGACTACTCGAGCTACTAAAAGATAGGGGAGCTGACGAAGCGCGTTATATGACGTACATACATCATACAACAATAGCACGGATGTTACAGAGAACACTCGGATACATTCCGTAGCAATGCTCTCGTAGGGTCAAGTCTTACAATGAGGAATGAGGGGCTCGATTAATTGGGGATGAATCTGTTCATACAATCGGTCTTCTGAGAAGTTTCTGTTATCAACAATAGTAATTGCCTGGTGGAATTTGGAATCCAAGACAATTATAGGTGTTTGTTGTAACTACGCAGCATTATAATTGTTATTACACAATAAGCGAAATTTCTGTTATCTTATCAGTTCAATATAATGCAAACCGGCGGCATGTATGGCAGATATAATATTTTTTTAAAGATAAATCAAACTGAATTAATAACTCAGTGGCGAAATGTCACAGTCACCTCTGACCTCTAATTACATGGTTGTATGGAAGGCCAATGTTCACCAGCGATCGATTACGATCGGATATTGTACTTTGTCACTTGTCACCGACATGCCATAAATCGCGCGAAACCTAGTGAACTAATTCACGATAAAGATAAGAATTTACTGATAGCACAAAAAGCTCATGAATAATATTTAAGATAAACAAATTGTTTTCAAATAAAGATTTTAGTATCGTGAATGGAGCGTGTTTCATAAAGCTGTGATGCACCTTCAATTGGAGTATTCTCGAATATTCCAGTGAAATAAAGACCCACCAGCCCAACCTGCGTACCCATTGGTTAACTCGGTTACATCGCGTCTTACGTCACAGCTTGTCTATGATCAACAAAAATATTTAAAAAATGCGGCGCAAGGTACTGCAGTGACCATCAATTTGTTGGTAACCCAGTTAGCCAATAGGTACGCTGAAGCAGGCCGCAGAAATGGACCACAGTTCCAAAGAGCTCTAAAGTTCGCGCTAAATATAGTTCGATTTGACACGAAAGTAAACGAAGATTAATGCCGTTAATTTAAGAAATCTTATATTATAAACCTTTTAAGAGCACCCCACACTCAACATGGTTTTAAATACCGTGTATCTGTACACCCTATAACATTGTCCTTATGACTCCGTCCGCCGAGGAGCACCCCGTGAGTAGGGCGTCGCTCAGCCGCGGCCTTGTGACGGCTTTACGAGCGGCGTCTAGCCGGCTCTAATGTATGTGAGCACTACAAGAGCGCAAGGTAGGCACACTCGGAACAGTGCGCGGAAATAAGGACCAACTACATGCCGAACGAAATGCCGTTAGGCGTTTCCACTCGAGGACAAGTGACCCACAGAAACATGTGCAGTCTGGTCATATTGAAATTCAAAACCTATATACTAACTTTGCTTTCCTTTACCTTATAATTTTCTGGTCAATGCGCAATATGCGTCCTGCAATGGAATCTTTTAAGTCCAATTTTAATCGCCGACCATTTTCGTTCTCATATTCATCATCATCAATGATCAATCACTGGTGTCATACGTTATAATTCCAATGGGCGCCTAATGCGCAAATATATATGGAAGTCCACACAAGTGCACCTCACCTACACATCCTTTAAGAAACTGTGGGCTCTCTCTACTACATGATCAACACATAACTAAATAAACCTGAATAGAATTGTTTAGAAACAGCCCACAATATCGATCCATCCTAATCTTTATTCATTTATTTTCATGTCGCAACTTTGTTCAATTGGACTTATATATTCTTTAATTGAGAATTTGGCTCTGCGACAATCCTTTCAGCTTTTCTCTACAACTTTTTTTAATCAAACAACAATACCAAAACTGCCATATTAATATAATGTACACAATTACCTGATTGTTTATAGAACACTAAAACAATAAACATATTTAAAGTGAAGCTAAAGCACATGCTATTACAAAAACCTTACCTACTTTAACTAAGTAACAGAAAGTTGTATGTAATCGCCAAAAATGTTTTTTTATATATATAATTGTATGTCTTGCAACACCCTTACAGGTTTGTATGTTTGGGATAATTAAGATCTCTGTAAACTACATTGTGCAATAAATAAATAAACTATGTAGTTCGTTTGATCTGCGATCCAGTAGTTGGAGCCGAACTATTCACGTGCGATGTTCATGACACATTGTCGTCTAGCGAGCCTTCTGTCCGTTTCTGTGTAGTGTACGGAGCTCACGCGACGCACGTTTTGCTTCTAAATTCTCTTACTGTCTTGTTGTTGCGGCTGTTTTATGTTCCGTCAATACAGTTATGAATTGATCAGAACATAGTTTCAAGTATTTGGATTACAGTTTAATCGGTTTCGTTGCTAGGAGAATGTTTTATTGCATTGTGTTTTGGATGGGTGATCTTGTTTCATTACTCAGACATCGTAATCTTTTTTGAAGAAAGTTACTAAAACGTGCCAGTAACCGAATTTTATGAATCCTTCACAACTAGATAGGCTCGAGGGTTACAAAATCGTCAAAATGTTTTTATATCCTATTGTACGCGGAACTCATCCCTAACATTGTTAGACTTTCGTCAGACACACTAAAACAAGCCAATAAAAGCCCGTCAGCATCGTATGTAGGTCACAAAATTACTCTACAGGATAAATAGCATGGCAACGAAATTCGACAAAATATACCAATAAATAAGCCCCACATTAAAATAATGTTTTAGGACATCCAGCTATTAGATAATGATTAATACACGCACGTGGTGTATATTTAGATGACATAACTGTTGGTTACCCGATTGTCCTTGTTTATGATTCAGAACCAACATTATATAGATCGTCACGCCTATAAACTTCGAAGGCAGGGTATTTTTGAACATCCATAGTTCGCCGACGACGGTATTAATCACCGATATAAAGGCCAATCTAAAGCGATAAATCAATGTACTTCTGGCTGAATTGCAAGTCATTTACAACAGTAAACCCAATTGCGCTGTATTTAACCCCAAACCGCCGAGTGGTGGCGATGTTCCTCAGAAGCGGTACCTTGTTTATTGCGCTGTCTATCCCCAGAGGCCGTTCATTGGCTGTTTGAGAGTTAAATGAGAGTAAACATTTGCGGATGCTTTGAGGAACGTATTGCTACTTAAGCTGTCCTTGATGCCACTGATCCATAATGTACCACATAGTTCCTAAACGCTCGTATCAATTATATTAGTTGGTACTACGCGTAACACGAGTACGAACAAATAGGCAATTAAAATACCGATGCAGTTGACAGATGGCGCATTATGTTATTACCTAATACTTGTCAAATCGTGACGTCACTTCTTGGGCTACGAGCGCTCCATCGAATGCCCGTCATCGCACTAATCTTGGCACTTGTATGGAGGGCTTCCTCTTTGTACTGTTATCAAGATTCACAGAAACTTGGGGATTTGTTAAAATCAATGGTTGAGATTGACCACTTGCGACTCGTGTCGTACTTTCAGAATCTACGTCACGTTATCGGTTACTTTCCAACATGCTTAAGTTTTTTCATTACAACAGCAGTTATACCTTCCAGCTACGTAACAAAAATATGCAGAAATACAAAACACTAACTCCCATAAAGGAAACATCCATCCACCCAATGTCATTTCTCTACCTTCATTTCTTTAGAGTTGGTAAGTGCTCTGACAATCATAGGATTGTGTCTATTTACATCAATCAAAGTTCTGAATACAAACTGAATATACCCGAGTCAAGTATCTTACGCGGAATTATTTGACGCAAACTTGCGAATCGCGAATCGGAAGGTTTATATCTCAAAGGAAACCAGAATAGATTCCAAAATATACTTAGAAAACAAATAAAAATACTCACCAATAACAACTAGATCAATATCACTAGTAGGGAGGTACAGTCCGGTGCGGAACGAGCCGAACACCTCGACGCGCGCCTGCGGCCACAGCGCCAGGATCGCGCCCCGGATGCGGTTCACCACCGTCGAGCGCACCAGGTGTTCCGTCTCCGAGGGAGACATGTATAGGTAGAAGTGCTCAATCTCCTCGTGCAACCTGGAATGCAAATAAATGTGGGTTAAAGCGCAGTTTAAATGATTTGGCTCCTTGTAGTCATCGAGCCCTTCAGAACGGTTATTAGTGCGGAAGACAAATAATCGCTATTCAAAATAAAGGATGGCCTCTCACGGCATCAAAAATTTACCAAGTAAAAGTTATGAATAGGACTATCTATATCTATCTACGAATAGAACCTTCTATACTATTATTCCTAATAGGTGCCTATACGCCTTGAACTATTGGGTGCAAGTAGACTTGGATACTCAGCACGTGTGCTAGCACGTTTGTATCTACTCACTTCAACAAAAAGAGTGACTCGCAATAAATTTAAATGTCCTACCTCAGCACAGTCCAACACTGCACTTCATAAATCGAGTGACACATGGTATTGTAATATGCTTATGCTTTTTCGTAGCATATTGATATACCATGGATTGACAGAGTTGCGAGCAAAAATGGAGTGAATGAGAAACTATAGAGTATTGAGCTGACACTTCACTAGATCGTACCAATGAGTTATTGTATAAATGTGCGCCAGCGGGTTCGGTGTACACCACACGCACACACGTGCCTCCACACTTAGGATAGCACCGCACTCGCGGCGGCCTCGCCTCAATTGTGCTAACACAATGTGCTAGCACACTTGTGAAAGAGTGCCTCACACAATCCTCATTTAACATGTGTGTACTACCCCATGACAGTGCAAAGCAAATCACCGTCAAAGCGTTATTGGCCTAGAGTACCGTTTGTGGCGAGATACTTTTCCGGGATAATCGTTCAAATCAAGGCTTGTTCTTTATAGAAGTATTAAAATATATGCGGCTAAAAATAGAAGATGGATACTGGTTAATAACAAATGTTTCAGTCGTTAACAGGCAAACATACTTGCTGTAATCACTCGCGGTTTGAGCATTTGCGAATAATTATTATAACGTGATCAATTAAATGATTAAGTTTATTTGTTGCAATAACTATGTCACACGAGAGCCAAAGCGAGCATGATTGATGTGAACTTGTTAAACTGTCGCGCCAAACAAAATGTTTTCATTTACTTTGATGATTCAGTACCTTGATCCAGACGAATTCTTGTCTAGGTCAATGATGTCAAAAATAGCAACTTGAATAGACTCGTAGACTAAATAAAAGAGTAGTAAAACGTAAAGAGCAGGGAATCGCTTGAGATATGATCACTGGACAGCTATAGGCTGGACTATCGCACGCGAATTTACTGAAATTCGTGAATTAATCAAAGCTTTCCGTTGATGCCAAACCCTCGTTCGAAGTTTATCGAGATCCCCAAACACTATATGCATAGTGTTCATACATATACTATATGCATAGTGTTCAACTCCACTAGCAATTAACTTGACAACTTTGCTAATACCATCACAAAACTAATTCCGCGTAACTGTCGTATCATTAGAATTCTGCTACGATCGTAATATAACGGCAATTACGCGAGACATGTTAATTGCGAGTCGCGTGCTAACCTTCACATGGTCGTATAATCGTACCGCGTCTGTCAGCCACCAGCCGGCCTTAGCATACAGGCTAACAGGCCTTTCACCAGAATGCACTACCATTTGCTTAAAATTCTTATAGTTCGAATTCTTGACAATCAACACACCTTAATGTTAGCATTGCAATTATGGAACATTAAAAATACTTCATTTTATTGTAAATTTAAAATGGTAATTGCAGTTATAAGCTGACCACACCGATTTTTCGTATGATTATTATGTGTGGGGGTAGATAAAAAAAAAGGCAATAACAAAAAAAAAGAGAGGGTTCTGAGGGGAGGGCATTCGAAGATGATTATTGGTACAAGGAAGTGAAGCGTTATTATATTTACAGGAAATTAAAAGTTTTAATGGTTATACTATCATATTTTATTTAAAAGTTTACAGAAGTTAATAGTATTATGTATTCGCATTATAAGGAAAATAAAATGGAATATACATACTCATGTTGTTTATCTTCTGGATAAGCCAACATATCAGAAGACGGGACTTTGTGAACCCATTAGCATTTTCAGCCGGAAGGTAGTATTGGCTAATATGTATTTCGGTAAGTTGCACAATTCTATAACATTCGACTGGCCAAATACAACAAAAATATATAATTGAGTTGAATTATTGAGTACATCGTTATATTAACTACTAATAGTTGATTTTTATAAGATTTATGGAACAAGGTAAAACGTACGACATTATAAAAAAAAAAGGGTACGGTTTTTCTTGATCTCATCATGGATAAAATGTAATGTTTGATAAGACAGATTAAAATTATGAAGAAATGGCATATGAGGTATAACTATACTAACCTTCAATCAGTAAAAACAATTTCCATAATTGAAGTAAAATTATAAATGCTGTAGAATCGGTGTTTTGGCATACTTACATACAAGGATTGATATAACCTTATTATATTATTATTTTTAAATAAAACATCTTTTTTTCATAATTTTAGTAGACATAAGTTCATGTGTTTAATTAAATGTTAATACTAAAATCCTTTTGGTATGGGTATTTATTACTATTATCACTATGACAATTGGTACAATCACAGTTGTAATATAGATTATAATGATGTCCCAATGTACAGTTTGAAAAGAACTGTCAACTAAAAGTAAAGAATGCTCAGTAAAGTAAATTACTTTATATGGTAATATTTAATAAAATAATTTATTAATCTCATGCTATACCCATACAAGATGCTACATATACCTACTCATATTTCATAAATAAACCCTGGAAAGCCTACAACATTAAACAGAGAATACAGATTTGATGAACTGTATTACTTTGTCATTATAATTGAATACTCAATAAGTTGAATATTTAATTCTATTAATTGTATAATTTTAGAAATATATAATTACTTTACCAATTTATTATTTTTAATAAAAAAGGATTTTGTGATGACATTTCACTCACTTTAAAATTTGTATATAAAACACAAAAATAGAAAAGGTTTAAGAGTTCACTCTGCTTGGATTAAATATCCATGTCAACTGTAAATCTCATATACAGAAAATTAAAACTAAAATATCGAAATTCTCATATGCTATCCGAGAAATAATAAAGACCACTAATTTAAAAACCACGCTTATAATCGATTATGCCTATGCCTCCACATGGCTAAATTATGGTGTCACCCTATGGGGAAACAGCATAGCTGCCACTATACTACCTACTGTTTATTCTACAAAAGAAATATCAACTCACTACACTCTAAGATATAAAAACAGATTAAACCTAACTAGCTCAAAAATTAAAGTAAATTCATCTAGTTCATATGCTATGTCCATAAAATTATTTATTAAGCTACCTGAAGATAATAAAAGGGAAGATAATACTTTCATAGTCGAATTAAATAAATTATTACTACAAAAAAGCTATTATCACATAAATGAATATTTAAATGGTAAATTTTAATAATCCTAACATAAAGTAATAATAATTAAAGATAATATAAATGCCTTGATAAGTATTATAAATTAAATGCCTACTTAACTACAATAATAAACCCTACAAATATCACTATGTTATATCTATGTTACACATACTATATCTATAATAATTAATACTTAAACTATAAATAAATATTTGTATAATAACTTTTGTGCGGTATATTCATATTAATTATTGTTATAAGAAGTAACCGGTGAACAATAATTAATATAAAAAAAGTAAGTACATAATTATAATTAAAACAAATAAATATAAATATTAAAAACTATTGATACAATGAATATTAAATTAAGAATACCAATTAGGTGTTCTACTACAATTATATAATATATCATTTATTAAGTAGATATTTTTATAAAAATAAAATAAAATAAAAATACTATCAATATAAAGTAAAAATACTATAAGTACCCTCTTACCAATGTTCTTCCTCTCTTAATGTTTGCGTGCCCAACAGGTTCCACAATGTACTATATTATTTTCCTTACCATATAAATACCATTGTGGATAACAAATAAAAGTTTGAGATTGAGGATTCTTGTAGCTTCTTTTTTCTTTGGTAGTATTCATGAACTGAGTAATTTTAAATGTTTTTTAAATTATTTTCTTATTTCATATTTTCTCATCTGTCTTTATTTCATTATTATTTATTGATATCCTTTAGGATATTATGCTATTTACTAGTAAACACAACATTATAGACAACAATAATATCTTTATTGTGTCTGGAATGTGCAAGTAAAAAAGTTTAAGCCACTAACATTATGTCAATATACTGAATTTAACATATTCCAGTATAGTGATTTTTAAAAGATTAATAATTGTACCATCTTCCTCTAAAAACTAACATCATATGCTATTTAAATGTTCAAATGACTCCTTATACAATTGGAAACAAAAATGTTTGTATTGTATTATTTATTTATATGGTGTGTATGTTTTAGAAATTATTTGATTCCTTTTCATACCATTGTGTCAAAACATAACCCTTAATGTACCAGAACCAATGAACATAGTGTGCCTGAATGCACTTCACCATATCAACCATCACATTCTCACAGTTAACATAGGAGTCATGTAAACCGATATAAAGAACTTGAGTGACATCTTGCCATAACATTTGGCGTCACGATGGAAACCAGTTTCGTCATCAATCATCGTATACTTTTAGAAAAATCTGGTCAATATTCGAGTGATCGAAATTCAGGGTAGTAGTAGTAGACTCAGCAATGTATGGTGTTCAGAATGTTATTCCTGATATCTATCCTCGGGTCAGATGATGTATTGGCTATCCTGTATATATGTACTATTATGTTTATATTAATTAGTGTTAAGTATTCGTGGGCGGATTAGTAAATAAAACTCACAGCAGCTGTTCCATGTGAGCTCCTCTCTGATATGCCAGATCGGAAAACTTGACTTGATGAGACATTAGAAGAATACTATTATGACAAAATCATGCATATTAGGTGCAAAGTTAAAGGCAAACAATGACGTTTTAGATATACATATATAGGCGCGTCATACCAGAACATAGGTGCATTAAAATTAAAACAGCGGCAACTTGAATATAGCTAGCTACATACCAATACATACAATAATACAGTCTGTTGGGAAAAGAAAATAATGAAACCGTACATCATAGCAGTTGTTATAAAGAGATTAGCAGACATCGCTTAGTTTCGGCACATACTTGCTATAAACTGCTGCAGGCTCATACGCGCGTGCGCTTGTGACGTAGCTATCTGAGTAGTGTCAAGAATAAAGTAAACATTATGAAGTTTTAATTTATAATCATTATAATATTTCGGTTAAAACGTATTTTATTATTTAGTGACTGTACTAATAATAAAGTTAAATTTGGACACTATTAACGCAGCGAGGCGATTTATCCTGCTATAATTTCCTATCGCCATTTTTGAGCGCGGATAATGCATATATAGCTTATAATTTCATTGGCAAACAAGCTGTAGAAAGTCTCGCACCGTAGCTATGATCAAAACATAATAAAAAAAAAAAAAAAAAAAAAAAGATATCGGCGTTTTAGTCACCATGATAACACATACTGATGGGCGTGATGCGACTGCAACGACATCACAAAACGGGAACATGCTAAACCTTAAAACTGAATATGACTAGTAGTGATCATGGTTAGGTACTAGTAGTTAAGCAGATAATCGTAAACGGTTAACCTATGTCGCGTTGTACTGACTTCGGAAGTCAGTTTATGTTGCCACTAAGAAGATAACGTACCTAAGTTTAAACACTCGCAACTAAGTAACAGCCGCATAAATTGATCGATCGGGGTTAAGCTGCGCTTGCCGCGGTCGGTCTGTGGATGAGTTGCCATCATTTCACCGTAAGAACCCTCAGTGCCTCGAAGAGCACGTTGAGCCGTCGCTCCCGGTTGTCAAATTGAATCTACTACCTCCGTTACGGATAGTCAGGGGTCTGAAAGTCTGACAATCAGTCATATCAAGAGATATCGTGTTAACCAATAACTGGGCTATGGAGGTCGGATAGGCAATCGCTCGTTTGACTGGGAGCCGACCCCAATGGGATTAGAAAAAGGCTAGTCAGATTGATTTGAAAGGTTTTACATTTAAAAACTGCCTCGTTGGTCTAGTGGTCCCAAACGCGACTGCTGAGCATGGGGTTTCGAGTTCGATTCCCAGGCTGGGCAGTGTTGAGTTTTTCTGTCAAAAAAAAAGAGTTTCAATAGAATCACGGCAGCCCGGAGTTTTGAGTTGCGCCCGATAGATGGCAATAGACTCACTATCTATTAAATAAGACTTAATGACAGCATTGGTAAAACCGAGTGTACAACTGCGTACGCCTTTACCTATTCCTTCGAGAAATACAGCCGCGATGCCCTTATTGCGTGTTGGCTGTATATAATCCGGTGTAGGAATCATAATTACGAAAGGACGGAAGCTTAATGGAACTGAGGGAATCTTAGGTTACTTCAGAGATCAAATCCAGGGACAGCTTTCCACCTTTTTACTCACCTTGGCTAGAAAATGTCGGCTGAAAGACAGCATTTCCATTCATGTGAACTTGAAACGTTAGCAATTTACGCGGCTCTAATAAGTTTTAATATTTACATTTCTGGAATGGATTTTGAAATCGATACAGCTTCTAACGGTTTACGTTCTAACCTAACTGAGATGATACCAAGACTAACTCGTGGGTGGCTTTTGCTTTAAGAATTTACATTCTCAATTGAATATCACCTTAAGGCCAAGTTGTCCCATGCGGATGCATTAAGCTGGGACTCTATTCCAGCCACCAATCCAAACTAAAGTTCCGTAGTCGAGTTGACTGTTTTGCCGTTTAAATTAGAGAGGCAATGAAAACTCGATATGACAACAATAAGGCACCAACAAAATTATTCAACCCTGGGGACCTTGTAATGATACCTAACTATCACATACCTGCTAACGGAAAAAGTAAAAAGTTATATCCTAAATTTAGAGGTCCTTTTAGAATTAGCGGCGTTTGGAATAATGATCGTTATGAGGTTTCTAGCATTGACGGCTATTCAAAACGCAAATATAAAAGCGTTTATCCTGCCGACGCATTGAAAAGGTGGATTACTTTCACTACAACCGACAAAAGTGATCACGAGGATGACATTAATGCGAACGACCCGAACAACAGTAGTAATGATGACGAAATACAAAATAGTTGTGAAACTCCTTCTGAATAATACTAATACTCCCTTGTTCTTTTTTTCCTTTATTATAATGACTTAGGTCCCTATCCCAAAAGTAAATGTTTCAGGTTATCCAATGTCAGGAGTGCTAATCCACCTTAAGAATCTTGCTATTGCAAAGTCTTCGCATGGGAATAAAAATGTAAGTGCTACTTTATTCTCAGACTGAAATATGCCGATTTGCGGTGATCAGTGTATCTACACGATGAAACTGAAATATGCTGTACTATTACGGTGATCAGTGTATCAGTGTAAGCGATGAAACTGAAATATGCCGCCGTACTATTGCGGTGATCAGTGTGAATTATGAAACTGAAATATGCCGTACTACTGCGGTGATCAGTGTGAATTATGAAACTGAAACACGCCGTACTATTGCGGTGATCAGTGTGAATTATGAAACTGAAACATGCCGTACTATTGCGGTGATCAGTGTGAATTATGAAACTGAAACATGCCGTACTATTGCGGTGATCAGTGTGAATTATGAAACTGAAACATGCCGTACTATTGCGGTGATCAGTGTGAATTATGAAACTCAAACATGCCGTACTATTGCGGTGATCAGTGTGAATTATGAAACTGAAACATGCCGTACTATTGCGGTGATCAGTGTGAATTATGAAACTGAAACATGCCGTACTATTGCGGTGATCAGTGTGAATTATGAAACTGAAACATGCCGTACTATTGCGGTGATCAGTGTGAATTATGAAACTGAAACATGCCGTACTATTGCGGTGATCAGTGTGAATTATGAAACTGAAACATGCCGTCCTATTGCGGTGATCAGTGTGAATGTGATTAGTGATTGTGTAATATAGTTATACAAGAGTGAAAGTAAAACGATATTTAAAAAAAAAAAAAAAAAATATCATTAAAACAATATAATATACGATCAAGAATCTTTAACATGTATACATAGTATAATTTGAATTTATACTTTGCGTGAACTACATACAAATTAAAATGTATACTTTGTATCCACAGGGATCCCGGAAATCTGCATATGGCAAGACTCTTTCACACCCTGAGAAACTTGGAAGATATAATACTTACAGGAAGTGTGCTTTTATTTTGTTTGTATTCTACAAACTAATATATATTGTAGTATTGAGTTAATTTCGATTAATAATTCAAATCTGAAGTAATGATTTAGATGAAGGCTATTTACAACAGTACACTTGTTTTGTGTAACCTTTTGGAATAAGAGCAATTTTTTTTATTATTGTATAGAGTCATACAAATTTCGAATGGCCGAATCGGAATGGGGACATTCCTTCAAAAGGATGGCCGACTGTTAGCATTGCAATTATGGAACATTAAAAATACTTCATTTTATTGTAAATTTAAAATGGTAATTGCAGTTATAAGCTGACCACACCGATTTTTCGTATGATTATTATGTGTGGGGGTAGATAAAAAAAAAGGCAATAACAAAAAAAAAGAGAGGGTTCTGAGGGGAGGGCATTCGAAGATGATTATTGGTACAAGGAAGTGAAGCGTTATTATATTTACAGGAAATTAAAAGTTTTAATGGTTATACTATCATATTTTATTTAAAAGTTTACAGAAGTTAATAGTATTATGTATTCGCATTATAAGGAAAATAAAATGGAATATACATACTCATGTTGTTTATCTTCTGGATAAGCCAACATTAATCTCGTTCCGATCATACCACGTTGCAAAAAAACAAGGTGATTCAGTTTTTTTATCAAGCAACATATTCTAAAACAAAATGCGTTTTTTTTCAATACCCTACGCAGTGCACATAAAGTCGACTAAGAGAAAATAATCCAACCTGCATTCTAATAGTTTCAAGTAAATTATTAACCCGGTTTTCGCAAATAGAATTAGGTGTTTGGTACCTCCCGCCTACTCCAAAGATGTATTCATGAATTTTATCATGAAATTAAATTAGTTCCATCCAGTCAGTCGCCATCCCCTAGGTAGTCTACATAAATCTAGTGTCCAATTTATCATTTCCCACGGTCCCGTAGTGACGTTGGGACGTGATCTGCATCTACAATATACATCGACTGACGAGAGGCTTTCAAGTTACACAACTATATTCATCGATATATTTCAGAACTCTGAAATGAGAAATGTTTCCATCCATAACTTTTGTATATTGGAATTCAATCAAAGTTAATAGTTTCAGAACTACATTACAATCATCCGGTAGACAGGTAGACATTTACTAATTAGAAGTCGAAGATTAAAGAGCTGCTTAAAAATGCCCGTTAAAAACATTCTTTGAAGTGCATATTTTAAAGAACAAAAAACGGCGAATTGCCGAGCCTGCAACTAATTGCATTCCAGCCTCTAGTATTAAATAATTGGAAGAAAATTACTGTGCAAATAATTTACACATGAGTGACTTTTTGCAATCCAGGGCAACACAATCAGTGATTGTTGCTTATGTAGGAGCTACAGGTACGACGAGTGCAGTTTTCTAGACTCATCAAGTATCGAAGTACTATTAGAAGCTCGTTCTTAGTTGTGAGCCAACAGCGGAAGCGAATATGGGCCGCGGACTTGCTCTAGCACCTAGACTTCTATTTAGGCCTTACAATTATTCAGGTATTTCACGTGCTTGCAACACCCAGATGATAGTAGCTTGGAGCGACTGCCCAAAAACATAACACTCGTGTTATGTTTTCGGGGTTCATGTATGTATGTTTGTGAGTTTCGATTGTCGCCCGAACCGATTTAGATGTATGGGGTATTGTTAGAATCCCTACATTGTCCCGGGTAACATAGGCTAGTAAGGTTAAAAAAAAATAGTTATATAGTGGCTACGGAAGAAAAAAGAGTGGAATAAAAATATATAATATACACATGGCCGGCGTGCTTTTAAATTATTTAATTAATTTCATCTTGTTGAGTGTTGAATCACTGTGCAATGGGATAAATTTTAGACTTATTTTCATACAAATGCTAATAAAGTACCGGTCTCGTACACTCGTACAATGCCTTCAAAGAAAACTTATTAAGCTTTCTCTACAAACTTGTCCAGACAATTTTTTACAAAAAAGGCAAAAGCGAATCTTTTAAAAGAATATAAAAAGGCGTATAAAAATGTGATTGGGAAACAAAAACTTGTTTTAAGATTTGTACAGATTGAAATTAACAATATAGCTTGGTTGATATCTCTAACTGGCGAATCTAGATGCAGCTTCGTAAGTGACTGAAATCGATAAGTATCATCGTATGTATTTAAAATTAGACGGGCATGACTCTTTATAAACATCTTGGTTAATTAAAATTATCATTACAATCTTCCTTCAAGTCAGCGTTCCAACTTTGTGATTTCCAGCTGCATCTGTTTAGTTATGCTCTCTCGCAACTATCGCAGAAGCACGCCCGTAGCGAAGGCAGCTTAATGCTTCGCCTATTATTCTTAATGATCGCGTCCGAACTGCCTCTGTTATAACGCCGGACGAGAATGAACGATACTCATTTATTTCTGAAGATACTTTGGCACCAAACGATGTTTATGATTAACTGATGCTGTAAATATGAAAGTCTGTGATTCTGTGTTTGCAAATGTTGATAACCTCTCTTAACAATAAAAAAAGCTTCGCAACAAAAGTGAGACTTTCATTTATTTTTATCTGGGTGTGTTATTTCTCGTGTAAATTTCCTCAGGGTAATGCATACCCGATGAATAATGAGATAAATGACCTGGGGCCACACAACTGTGTTATGATTTGTGTGATTGGAATAATATAGCTAATCCGTACCTTAACAAAATACAAAGTTAATTTCCACGACAAGGCCCTTGCATATTTCTACGTACATACAGTACCTAGGCGCACATATCTTGGCAACGGTTCCTCGAGTAGTTCCCGAGTGACGGCACCGCAAACAAATAATAATTTACGATGTTAAGTTTGAACAACAACATCAAAATGACAAGATGTAAACGAGAAGACGCTGATCCAGCTGGTTTCTTTGGAATTAAAGCCAACCAACCTGTCCCGTCTTATATACATAACATCTCAGCCAGATACATGTATTTTCATTCATAATAAGCTGGATGTCACGTGAAAGGCACTGAAGTGATTGATATTCGAATCGGACGCATTCATTCATGTTTACACATTCAATTTACGTATCAATGTTACGAGTATGACGTTGTTACACGTTCATTGATATTCATTTTACGCAAACTTACAAGGAACTGTCTTAACTGTTCGATAATGTCACCTTTGAAACTCAGTAATAATATTAAGGTGTTCATTTTTACCGCATCTCTAGAAAATTTGCTCCTTCATAGCTAACTCTTGGAGTGGGTCTTACTTAACCCTATGAATTTTAAAATCTTTTGACGCCTCGCACCGTTATTTTCGGTCAGTAAACAAATGTTACGTAAACGCGTACATGTGATAATATTACTCATCAACTCATCATTTGTGCGCGTAAATAGCTCCTGTTTAAACTTTATCACCGGCCTTGAAAGGCTAGTAACAAATAGTTTTCGGAATACTTCCGTAAACAATTATGGTGGACTTGTAGATTGAAAAATCGATGATTATACGAAAAAATATCCACAGATATGTAAGTTTATTTTCCGTCCAGGACGAATCAGATTTGTGTTTGACGAATCTAATGAGATGGTGTTTTATCACAACCAGGCAACGGCACATAGTCGTCCATTGTCACAAATAATCGTGAGGGAATTCTACCAATCGTCAGAATGGGCAAACTACTAAGTGATTGCGCTGTTGCTACTAGGGTATCGGTTTGTTATTGATTTTAATATTACGTAGATTTCGCTGTATCACGTGCTGTGCTGTTCGTCTCGACACGTTCTACAGAATTTACGCACTGATGCAACATACGTAGTAATTATATCATCTCCATTTACTACGGTTTATTTAGAGAACCGACTACTTCTACCGAACGTGACGAACATAATACCGTTATAGTTTATATTGAAATTCAGAATTGATCCAGAATCATATAAAAAGTGGTGTCAATTCCGCAACAGTTAAGCGAGTTAACGGCACAAAACTCTCGCTTAGCTGAAGTACGATGTTGGAGCTTGTTATTACTTTTGCAATGTATGTATTTCCGAACCAAGATAATCTATCCTTTAACAATAATTTTCTATTACATGACACTTCTGATACTTTGATAATTATTTATTCATAAAATGTAGGATAGGTATAGTATAGTGGTCAGTGCCACTTGACAGTCTTAAGATCATGAGCTCATGAAGTTGCAATATGCTTTGAGTTCCAGTGCTGTCACTATAAAAATTGCTAAAAACTATAGGAGACTGTTTGAAATCGATCAAATCTCTCGCAGCTTCCTATTTGCGCCATAATGACGCTTAGTTTTTCACATCCGCTCTGAAAACTTTACATAATACTCGAATACACAACTACCGTGTAAAGTGAAGGGTTGTGTTCGACACAAACAAAGCCTCGTGCAGTCGCCAGGGGGCAGTGACTGCCATTGACAAGGTCGCCACGCTCCGCGTCCGCTCTCACATTCTTAATTTTGCCTTGTTTAGATACTAGAATACAAATAGAGCTGTTGACTCAATCACACCGTTATGTAACAAACTATTGTTACGTTAATTTGTTTACAATGTGTATACAATCTACTACGAGTGTCGACTATCCTGCCTATGAATTGGGGAAATACAGTCCTTCATGATAGTAGACTCCAGTTTTCTTTTTTTGTTATTAAATGCAATGCTAGATTTACAGTGTGACTGATGTCTCTGAATGACGTTCTTAAGGGCTGCGTTTCTCCGTATTACGTAGTGGGGCCACCACCCTCTCCTAGTCACTCGTGCCACGGCTCGTGCAGACCAAGCAGTATGTACGTATGTAAGTATTGTAGCGGTAGTATTATGACGCGAATGGCGCATGTCACAATATCGTCAGCGAGTGGTGGGTGACAAACTTCTGATTCTACCTTTACTTTAAGTTCAAACGGCCATTTTTTTATGGCCTTATAAATAAAAGATTATTATATTAAATATTTAAAGATAATCTGATGAGATATATCTTAGTTTATCCCAAACTCATGTCTTATTCTTGTATTTTTTAATAATAAATTAATAATCCTATTTCGCGCATACACAATAACAAAACGCAAATAAACGTATTATTACCAGGCTGACCGACAAATATAATATTTAAAAATACCATTCCTGTGATCTACCAACCTTTATTTTCATGTATCTTCAATTATTATAATAGGTAGTTATTAGTCGAGCATAATAAATTAATACTCGAGTAGGCCAACAACCCACTAAGATCTATGACACAGTTGCACAAGCACTAGACTTCCGTACGGAAGTAATTGTGAGCCGATTGACGACCTCTAGAAAGTTAGTTGACTAACTTCTAGTCAACAACACATCCTGTCCAAGATAGGTAGCTGGAACTGACCGAATACAGACAGTGTAGTGGCTGATGTCCAGCAGTCAGATGCAACTATTGTTATAAAACTTTGTTGTTACTGCTAATACACCTTATGATCTGAATCTCGGAAACGGCTCCTACGATTTTCATGAAATTTTGTATGTAGAGGGTTTCGGGGGCGATAAATCGATCTAGCTAGGTTTCATTTTTAGAAAACGTGGTTTTACCAACAAAAAAACGGTCATCCAGATACTAGAGATATTAATACTGATACAAGCCCGACAGTGACCTATACTGAACTAATTAGGTCAATTTGCCGGTTATCATTCTCCTATAATATCTGAACTGCTAGTGTAGCAGAAACATTTACTATTACACTAGTAGATAAGCGATAAGCTGGCACCTTGTCAGAACATAGACCACTGCATATCAGCATTTAACCCCCGCCTACGTCAGGCGAGGCCAGTGTTGGCACACCCCGCTAGGGATGATGGTCGTGATGTGATGGTGCACGTCACAGCAGCAGTGGTCGACTGATTGCCTGCGTCTATTCTGAACGGCGCGAGCGTTGGCTTCCTGCCAGTAGAACAGCTTCACTGACGGCGTCGCTAACAGTAAGGTTACAGGAGGTTCACTTATAACAATGTGCGATAAACGACAAGATAGTTACATTGTCTTAGAGCTGTAGAAGATTCATAGAACATTTTCATTTACAAGTCTACGTCGCCTGAATGATGTCAATTGGCACCCCGTTATGCTGCAATGACACGTTTCGACGCATTGTCGCCTTCAGCAATGCTGACAAGTAGGAGCCTAGAAGCATCATCTGTACTACAAGACTTGCTTTGAGGTCACTGAACCGCTTTCTTGACTTTCTGCATCAAATTTTTTGCCGATGACTCGCTGGAGACTAGTATATTTTAAATACCTAATTACTAGCCAGAACACTACGGCCGCGCACTATTTGTTCGCGCATTCGTGTTTTTTCTCTTCGGCGTTTGTTAGCGAGCAAGTTAATAGGTACCTATACTACTTATGACAGGTTGTATGCGGAGCTTCTGCGCCTCTCTATTCGGTGACACAATAGTGCACATTGTGTTCACTACGCTAGATAAAGTGCGACCATATGCTCACAATACACTAGACATTGTTTGCACTTCGACATACTATTGTAAATGCCCTTTTGGTGTACTTATTGTTTACGACTTCGGAATCAAAGTTTAACAATAAGGCAGAATATTTGAAACAATACGCCAGATGCATTGACATCAATGGCCTTTCAAATAGGACAAAAACTTTAACTATAGCAAAAATAAAGTAAATATCAACCTCACATTCCGGGCAAGCGTCAAGTAAAATGTAGATCAAGTTGGCAAATATATCGCGAACATTTTGCTCAATATATTCAGCAGATTATTCGCTAATAAATAACATAATATCGCGCGCCGGCGAATGTTAACAACCGTCGACTAATAAATAGCTTATTACGTGTAAATCGTGCAGTTTTTGTGCACTCCAGAGCCGCCGCCGGTGACATGAGTCAGCGGTAGAGCATTGACGCGACTGATAACATCTTTAATGGAAACAGGCCAAAGATTACTGTATCAAAACTGAAACTGTTTCAAACCAAAAACATAGTATATTACGATTACGTAAAATTACCAGGTATATTTATTTGATAATAATGTATAGGTATAAGAAGCGGACATAAGTATGAACAGGGTCTTATAAAAGTGATTAATGTTGATTAGACTGGATCTGTAATCATAAATCTCTGCATCCTATACAGAGATTCTGTTGACAGACTTGGTCATTTGTTACAATGAGATGCCATATTAAATCGCCTTTAACTCCGGGATCGAGTGGTTGTATGGTAATTTGCAGTGAAAGAAAAACACCTAGAGTATCGCCTGCTTATCCTTCCGCTCAGCTGGCGACATGTAAATGATAAATGATTTTATTTCTGTAAATAGATCTGTTGAAGACACTTTTACAAGTCATTTTTATAAACTAGATGACGCCGGCGTTTCCTATCTGACTATCTCTGAGAAGAAACGCCGAAACAAACTCAGAGGTCAATGTCTCTTTTAAAGTCCAGACATAATAGTACATATCTATGTGAGTGTAACCATGCAGGGATCGTCTGGAATGGCCTTTTGAGGAAAGAGCCAAAGCAGCTTTGAGGTGACCTGTCCTGTCTGACGGCACGTATGCATCAGTCATCGTGTAGCTCAACCATAACTAAGGGAGCTCAACAACCCGTCACAAGACGATACCAGATCAGGAGGAAATTTGCGTAGGTCACATAAAAACGACTCAAAACCGCCAGACAAGCTATGAGGTTCATGTAAGAATTTCTGGCCCACATCGTACTCACATTCACAATGCAAATAGTGCTTATTATCCATAACAATATAAAAAAATTGCAAGAATTAATGTCAAAAAGAATCATAGAAAAATAATCATAATATAATAGATTCATTAAAAATGTCATAAAAATATATAAGTTAAACATTAAAATGTCAACTGTAGTGTCTAAACATTAGAGCGAGCGGCACAATCCCAAGCATTTTTATCTTCTATGTAGTCTTTGACTTTATAGTAACCCTTTTTGCAAAGAGTCTGCTTAACATATGACTTGAATTTATTGAGGCTTAATTCTTGAATATTGCCTGGGATTTTGTTGTAGAAGCGTACACTTTGACATCTAAACGAATTACTGATTTTTTGGAGCCTAGTCGACGGTAGCACGAGTTTGTTTTTGTTCCTCGTATTGAGACTATGAATGTCGCTGTTTTTACAGTATAGATTAATATGTTTCTTTACGTACATCAAATTCTCATAAACATATTGAGATGCGACCGTCATTATCCCAATTTCTTTGAATTTATCCCTCAGTGAGTGCCTAAAAGTAAGGTTATAAATTGCTCGAACAGCCCTCTTCTGCAACACAAATATAGTTTGAATGTCAGCAGCATTTCCCCACAACAAAATACCGTATGACATTACACTATGAAAATAACTAAAGTATACTAATCTGGCCGTTTCTATATCAGTTAATTGTCGTATCTTATAGACCGCGTATGCTGCAGAACTGAGTCTGTTCGATAATTTATTAATATGTGGGCCCCATTGAAGCTTCGAGTCTAAAGTAATACCCAAAAACATTGTGGTGTCTACAAGATCCAAATGTTCATCATTTATCAATACACTGGTTTTCATTTGCTTGACATTAGGTAATAAAAATCTAATACATTTTGTCTTCTTCTCGTTTAAAAGTAAATTATTAACATTGAACCAGTGCACTATTCTAGAAAGAGTGTTATTTACATCGTCAGTAACTGGTTGTTGCTGTTTAAGTTTAAATAAAAGTGATGTATCATCAGCAAATAACACTATATCTTGATCGCTTTTTACAATGAAAGGTAAGTCATTTATGTAAACGAGAAATAGAAATGGGCCCAAAATTGAACCTTGTGGAACTCCCATAGTAACCACCGACCCTTGGGATCGCTTTCCATTGACGTCTACTCTCTGAATCCTATTACTCAAATAAGATATAAGAAGATCCAGAGCAGTATCCTTTATTCCATAATGTTGTAATTTCCTGATTAATATTTCATGAAATACGCAATCAAACGCCTTAGACAAGTCACAAAAAACGCCTAAAGCATCATGTGAATCTTCCCAGGCGTTATAAATATTATCTAAAAGCTCAACACCGGCATCGGTTGTTGAGCGACCCCTTGTAAAACCAAATTGCTTATGGTGTAACAGATTGTTTTTATTAAAATGACTTTGCAGCTCATCAAGGATTAATTTTTCAAAGATTTTACTGAAGGTGGGTAGCACAGAAATAGGTCTGAAGTTAGTGGGGTCATTCATGCTGCCCGATTTGAACAAAGGTGTGATTTTACTACTTTTCATTAAATCAGGAAACACACCACAATCAATACAGTTATTATATATTATGGCCAATTCAGGCGCTACTATGTTTATAATTGATTTTGTAAATTCAACGGAATGACCCCAAAGATCGGCGGTCTTTTTAACATTTAGGGTATTAAACATTTTTACAATATCTTCGCCACTTATATAACTGAATTTAAATGCATTAACACATATATTTACATTTTCTTTTAATAAAGACTCAGCAACAATGGGACATGACTTCAGGGTTTTAGTGGTTGAGATTGGAATGTCCGTAAAGAATTTTTCAAATGCTGTAGCAACTTCCAGATCTGATTTAATTTCTTCATTACTAATATTAAGACAAAACTCACTATTACGATTCCTAACTCTTCCAGTCTCGTTATTTATAATATCCCATGTCATTTTAATTTTATTATTACTATTTTTAATTTTTGCACTTATATAGCGAGCTTTTGCTATATGACAAATATTTTTAAATAATTTTGAATATTTTTTAACATATTGGTAAAAATCATTACTTTTATTAAAGTTTCTTTCTTCATACAATTCAAATAATGTTTTTCTACTTTTATAAATACCCTTAGTGGCCCATTCACTGAAGGTTGCAGTACCTCTAACTGAGATCTTTTTGGGGATAAAAGTTGAATTAAATTCAGTACAATACATGTTAAAAAAAGAATTGTACTGTTTGTTAGGGTCATTACTATAGCATAAGTGAGGTAATTTACAAATTAATTTGTTTTTGAATGTCTCCAAGCGACCTACAGTTTTAGGTACCACAGTAATGTCTTTTTTTACTACGTCTTTAGACTGTTTAAGAAAAGTAATAAACTGTCCACAATGTAGCCGTGTTACAGCCTCTAGGGCGACCATGATTCATGGTTAATGTTGTAAGCTGATCGATTTCTATATACAGTCGACAAAAGAGATAAGTATCCAGGGTCGCCAGATATAGCTGAAACTTTCTTAGAAACCAATGTACTTCTAACTCATTTATATTATAGCTATTGATTTATTTATCAAACAGCTTTTGCTTTTTGTATAATATTTTTTTCTAACCATTTATGGTAAAAATAGGAGTTATGACAATATTGTTCTGTGGGGTTGCTATTGAAATTAATTTTAATTCAAATATTATTTTATTATTTAGTATTCAAAATTATGACCTGACATAATATTTTCAATGTCAATCAAGTAAATTCTGTATGTATGCAGTTTTTTAAATATCTAAGATATCTATCTAGGCTGCACACTCTCAGAAGATTACAAATATAATTTACATAATAACTTTTATGTAATCAGTAGTTCCTATGAATTTTTAAAGCAAATCCCACAAATACACAAACTAGTCATTCTACAATAACATAACACACATCACCAGTACCAATGCTTGTGTTAATAATATGTAAATTATTCAAACTCCATAGTTTACATTTTATGTCATAAAATGTATGTTATTCAGTCAATAGGTATCACCAACTATTTTTATTATCTCACACCATACCATGTGTGCCTTCAATTATCTATGGAAACTGACTGATAGAAAACGCGTGTTTTACGATATTTTTTAAGAAACTAAATATAATAATAATCGTTGGTCTAGTGGTCTCAACCGCGACTGCTGAGCAAGAGGTCTCGGGTTCGATTCCCGGGTTGGGCAGTGTTATTGAGTTTTTCTGTTAGGAAATTCTCAGTAGCAGCTTGGAGCCTGGAATTGTGCCCGGATGATGGCAAAAGGCTCACCACCTATTACACTGACTTAATAACAGCATTGGTGAAATATGGGTGTACAACAGTGTACACCTCTGCCTACCCCTTCGGGGAATACACAATACTATATTAAATATAATAAAAAACGCCAAAATTACATTCGAAGAAGGTATTGATGTAATAGTATTGACATTAACATGGTTTAATATCATTAACCTTTCGGCTCAGTAACGTACAGATCTGTACGTTGTAACAATAAAAATCTATTGTGTCTGCTAATGACTGACGCAACAGCTTAAGTTCTTGAACATGTGAATAAACATAACCTAATAATGTAAAATGATAACACAACTTCCTGTTTCATGACAACTAAGTCTGACACAGCATGAATAAATGTCACAAATATTAAATTACAATTCCTAACTTGTTTTATCTTAAGTTTTCACTTGTTTAAGTTCAAAAATATAGTTATAGTGTTAAGTCATTTAGGCCCAATTGCATCAACATAATTGTAACCATAAGCAACATATTGCTGTGGTATTTTGATAGGTTTTACATAGAACACAACACAACAAGGTAACACATAGTTACAGTTATGTGAAGTTGGTGCAATAGAGCCTTAATTTTTCTAACTGACATGAAGTTCCAAGGCATCTAAGACATTCCAATAGCTAGAAACTATTTTAAGAGTCAATAAAGATTATTGTGGGTGCATTTAGAGGCATATAATCTCACATACACACACAGATCATACAAATATTTTCTCCGTACACAAACCCACAACACGTGCCACAGCAGCTAGTTTTAGAACCAACTAAACTGTATCATATTTAACCTTTCGGCTCAGTAACGTACAGATCTGTACGTTGTAACAATAAAAATCTATTGTGTCTGCTAATGACTGAGGCAACAGCTTAATAAATGTTTAAGTGAATATTATCTCAACTTTGATGGCGTCAGTTAATGGTGAATAATGGCCCTTCTTTGATTTTAAGGAAGCTTTAAACTTGACTTATTTACATAATAAGATGAAGTTTAATTCCAGTTTATGTTGAAGCCATCAATCAATCAATTTATTAGCTAAAATATGGTGTTCATGTTGGTCTAAAACTAGAGTCTGCATATTCTACAAATTTAGTCTACTTATCTATTAAACTATAATATTAAATTACTTATCTATTAAATTTATGTTATATTAATTGTATCTTTAAAATATTATTTAATATCATAATACATATTACTTAAAAGGAAGGTGTTTAACTTATTTTAAATTTGGAGAAAGGTAATTGTTTAATGGCTAAAGGAAGGTGGTTATATATTTTGACTGCCATACAATATACATTTTGTTAATATCTCTTAGTTTTATAGTAGGTAACTTAATTTATGCTTGTGTCTAACATATCACACCTAGCTAAGTAACACATACAAACAAACAATGTATTGAATTATCTGATTGGATATTTAGATAAATCACATAGGTATCTTGATCTATTACAAAAACATATTGGCTTCAGGTTGGGCAAATCTTTTTTTTTATTTTTCTGCTATCTGGGTTGAGTACATCAAACACAAATTTTATATCTATAGCTACAGAGTTATTTGTGTTTATGCATACAAAATTCACCAGTAGTGAGATGAATAAATATAGTGGGAAATTGGAAATTATATATTAAACAAGCCTACTTTTAAAATATTTTATGTTCGGCTCCATATCTCCAGAAAGTTAACCTTTCGGCTCAGTAACATACAGATCTGTACGTTGTAACAATAAAAATCTATTGTGTCTGCTAATGACTGACGCAACAGCTTAAGGTAAACTAATGTTCAGACTGTTGTGTGTTTGCACTGGACTGTATTGATGAGTAATGACACAAATACAGACTAACACTATGTTTAAATGTTTTTTTTTTTCAATAAACATTATTTAACGTATACATACATATATGTATATGACCAATACAAATTGTAGTTGCCTAGCAAGTAATTTCATAAGAACAAACGAAATTGATCAAACTCTATGAATGGAAATAAACAATTAAACTTTAACTATGCATGTTATTGTAGGGCCATTGAATGTTCGATTCAAATAATTGAATTGACAAATAGTTGGATTGTGGCCACGACGAGCCAAGGCGCGAATGTCGCAGCGCTGAGCGGTCCCGCTCGCCGCTCGGTCAGTGGTGACATGCCTTGCCAGTCAGCTCACGACACATGGCCTGCCGCGGCTCGGCGTTCCACTGCGAGTGTCACGCCGCGCCGCCAACCCGCTCCTAACCAACACGTCAAACACGTTGACATCGCTGGCCTACACAAAAATATTATATCAAAACGTCACTTACCCTAAAATCCCCGGCTTATAATTATAGTTGGGTATCCGCCACGGACAACCCCCGTATTCACCTATGAGAGCATCGTGGTTTTTGTTCAGGTTAAACGTCGATGCGCGGTTATCGTTCATTTTCCTCCGCGCGGGGTTGAAATAATTGTTATTCCTACTTTCACCGTTCACATCGTTTATTGGTATAAAGTCTTGCGCTTTATTCACATTGGGGTTAGCGTTCTCTAAGTTTTTCAAGTTCATTTTGTCTATATCACTTTGGGTTTCCCAGATACGAAGCCACAGGCGCTTCGCGGGTCCTTCCTGCTCGGGCTGATACCACGCGACGGCGGGATCCATTCAGCCGGAGCAAGGTTCCACTATATAGGATGACACATACTGTTGCATTTCACATTTATAATATTGTAATGAAAATTAACACAAAACAAAAATAAGTCACACCACATTCGGAACATGGACGACACGCGTATAGTTGACACATTAACAACTAGAGGGAGCCATCTTAGCAAAATAAGTTTTAGATCCCAACTCAAATCAGTCACTTATATTCTTTAACAATATAACCAACAAATTAAATTACCTTTATTGGATAAAATAATCATAAAAATACTATTTTTTAATTATATAAGCACTACAGTATTGGTTATTATTGCTTGTATATTTAAAGCATGACTATTTTGACACTAGTGAAAAAGGATATGAAAAAATATTGTTCGGCTACACATTCTGATTAAGTATATATGTCAAATATTTATTGGCGTTAGAAGTTTATTTTTGATGCTTTCAGTATGTGTTATTTTTGTTAGGGTTAGAGAAAATGAATTAGCTGATATTAATATAATTAATTCTACTTATTTTTTTATCTGAAGCCGTGTATCCAAATAGAAAAGAAAATGCTTATTAATTACTGGTAACACTTTAATTTACCTAATAATTAAATTAATAGTTAACTTGACTGTAATCATGTTATCGTGAGAAATGAATAATTTCTTGGTACCTATGCTGTTTTTTTATTAAGTGTTACTATTGAATAAATACGCTTACTTCAGTGTCAAGCAAAATCACTAATCATTTCAGAACGCATAACAAGTTGACATTGACAAACGAGTGAGTGTCCTGAGTCCTGACATTGACAATTGATTGACAATGTTTTCATTTCGTTTATTTTCGCGCCGTTTATGTTCCGTGATAGAAACGAAACTATATTAGGACTTGTTGTAGTAAATAAATCAGGTAAAAACGAATTCATTATATAGAAAATATGGACAAAGCTCCATAATGTATTGCTTTTATGTCGACCTAGTGTACTTTACCTAGTGTATTCTGTAGAACGACTTATAATTAAACACACAAATTTCATTAACTATATTCTTACTGGAAGTTTGCAAGATTACATGTACAATAAATTACATAGATAATCCCAAGTCCAATAGTCATAATAATTTATGCACATTTGCGAAAATTATAGTTCAATGCTCCTTGCTTTAGGTTGCTTTTAACACCCCATGCCGGCCATACATGGAGTAAACAGTGTTTGTTATATATGACTAAAACTAAATATAACGGAACTTATCATAATTTATTTAGAGTTGGCGCAGCATATCCCTGTCTGGCATGCTGCAAATGTTTTGGCTATGTTTTATGACCGGCCGTCTGCCTGATATCAACCCTCTTTGGGAATGTTGTTGTTGGTGGTAACCGCCACCGATATGGTCTTCTTCTATCTAGCTATGTCACACCAAATGTTATCCATGTACCAGGTTCTGATGTTATCCTTCTATCACACTACTAACAGGGATAAATTTTCCTAAATATTGCATAATTTAATTTTCTACTTACTACTAGGTATATATCATTTTTTTTCAGTTTTCAGTCCTTTTCGATTTTTACTCTTGTTATAGCACTCAAAAAACTGCAAAACTTTCATATTTTTGTTGCTGAAAATTAACTTAGAAGTAGGTATTTAGGATTTTCTTACCTTTGAAATGATAATGTTCAAGTGTCTAAAAATTATATAGAAATCATGGCATCTCTACACATTATTATGCAATTATTTTCATTTCAGCTTACAACTGAGTCAACGTCTATGAGCAAGAGCTGAACCTCCCAAATATTGTACTACAAATGACTTATGAACACCATTCTTAAACTATTAGTACCATGTAGAGTAGCGAGGCAGGTACATCAGAGTATATTGAAGGTCATCCCTAAGCATTTGCAACCCATTTCTCCAAGAGTTACATATATTAGCAGTAGAACAATGGCACAGAGAAGCATCACATCATTCTTCAAGGTGTCTCCACCTAAACCTGTGGTCAAAGAAGAAAAGGTGGATGATGAGGAAGTCACAGACAATGGTGATGATAAAGTTGATTCACCACTCACTAATGAACAATCTAAGGTAATGCTGTTTGTCTGCCTGTTTGTGTTTCTTCATAATGTTTTGTTAGCACTGTTATTATTTCTGCTAGCAGTTGCCCCAGTTCATTGTAGTTGTGAGTGTATATATTTTATTTCAAAGTAATATCTTAATAAAGAGAGGTCGAGATGGCTTAGTGGTCAGAGTGTCTGGAGTATTTATCTGGGAGGCGCAGGTTCGAATCCTGTTCATGACCATATTCTTTTTCCATTTAATATTGTAACTTTAGAGTTCGCTAAGCATGTGTTAATGCTTTTCAAAGATTTATCTTGACTTAATATGCTTATTCCTACATTGATTATTTAGTTAGTAATAGGATTTATATGATATTCAATGAACATATTGCAATGTATAAAATATTGTCAAAACATAGTTTTTATGGGTGTAATTTATATTATCAATATTGTGTCTTGTATTTTGTAGGCGTCATCTAAAAGACCCCGATTAGAAAGTAGTGAAAGTGATTCCTCACCAAAAAAGAAGGAAAGGAGTCCAGCAGCAAGCTCAGATAAGGTAGGGCTTATATTTAGATTGTCTCAAATGTAATACAAAGTCTTCACTGTGATTGTTGTCATCATCATTCACCATTATTCATAATATATAGCAGATGATATGAAACTGTACCTCTGTATAAAACAGTTGAACACCAGAAGTGTCACTTCATAAAGAAATACAAATAACCTAGGATCAATTCAGTATATATTATAATTCATAAGTGTGTTTTCACATATAAATATATATTACAGAAGAAAAAAATAAAGAGGCAGCGCATTGAGAGCTCTGGCAGTGAATCTGAGGCTACACCAAAATCACCATCCGAAGGAGCTTCTCCACCACCATCACCAACACCAGAAGAGAAGACAGTTATTAAAGTAGAAAAAGCAGTATCACCCAAAACATATGCATCACCCAAAAGTAAAAAGAAGAAACCACTTACTGAAACAAATAGCATCAAGAAGAGTTCATCCCCTAAGAAAGTAAAAACAGAGAGTGCAGTAGGAGATGGTAAGAAAAAGAGAACACCAAAAAAGGAGGTTAAGAAAAATGAGCATGATATCAAGAGTGAAAGTAAAATAGTTGAGGAAGAGAAAGACATCAAGAGTGAGAGAAAAGAGTTAGTTCCTGGTGAGTTACTTGTTTACATAATAAATATCTACTAACTCTAACCACATAATATTTATGATATTATCACTCCCTTTTCAGTGCTTTGGTGTCATATGTCAAATACCGGTTATTACACTATATTTCACACATTGTGTCATGTCAATTACTTATGAATTTACTTGTACATTTATTTTGCTTTCAAAGATCTATTTTTACGTGTGTGGAGTCTACTGTTGTGCTCTTGATATGGAGAAATTTATCACAAATGTTCTGCAAATTGTTTTTATTTATTTGGTTTTTTCAAATCATTCATACCAATTCAAGATAAATCTTTGTAAAGCATTAACGCATGTTTGGCGAAATATGGAAGAAGAATTCGCGGTGGTGAGCAGAGGTCGAGATGGCTTAGTGGTCACAGCGCCTGGAGTATTTATCCGGAAGGCGCAGGTTCGAATCCTGTTCGCGATCGTATTCTTCTTTTATATATTAAGCATGCGTTAATGCTTTTCAAAGATTTATCTTGAATACGTGAGTAGTAACTGGTGAACAAGAATGAAGTTGCTAGAAATTGTTTTTGCATGCATTATCATGGATTTTCGCAAGGTAACACCTGAATCTCATAAAGACAAATTTTCTACCATTCACCTCTAAAACAGAAGCCGAATATAACCCAGCGAAACCAAAGTACCACCCAATCAACGACGCGTGCTGGGCCCCGGGCGCACCGGTGCCGTACCTCGCGCTGGCTCGCACGCTGGAGCTCATCGAGGACACGTCCGCGCGGCTCAAGATCGTCGAGATACTGAGCAACTACCTGCGCTCTGTCATCGCGCTGACCCCCGAAGACCTGCTGCCGAGTGTGTACATGTGTCTTAACCAGTTGGCGCCGGCCTACGAGAGCTTGGAACTGGGTGAGTCGGCTACGAAGTGTCCCAAATAAGACTATGTTTGATTTTATTGTGTTCAGCAATTCTCATATCAAGCCATGATTTTGTCAAGACTTGAAGTTTCCCTTGTTTCACAGGCATAGCGGAGACCTACTTAATGAAGGCGATAGGCCAGTGTACAGGGCGCACGCTGGCACAGGTGAAGAGTGCAGCCGCCAAGTGTGGGGACCTGGGGCAGGTGGCGGAGCAGGCGCGCGCCACGCAGCGCACCATGTTCGCGCCGGCGCCGCTGTCCGCGCGGAAGGTGTTCGCCGCGCTGCAAGAGATCGCGCACATGACCGGTGTGTACTGTACTGAACACATATAACACTATACAAGTGTGGGGACCTGGGGCAGGTGGCGGAGCAGGCGCGCATATCCCACCACCTTCCCATGGCCCCGCTGACTGGCTCTAGTCATATGAGCCGAGGCCGAATCTTGAGATGACTGCGGGCGTCGCACCCTTGGCAATGTTTTTTTATTGCCCGCATTCGCCTTTTGATCTCTACAAGATTCATGTCACAATCCGTGTCCATAATGTCAACTTACCCCATTCAGGGGCATTGACGTTCATTATACGTGTGGTAATTTTATCATGCTCCTTCTGCTACGGTTCTTCATTACTGCTATGCAATTGTAATTGTATGCGGTCCCTCTCGCTCCGGGCGACATGCCATTTGTGCGCGAAGTCCTGTAGCCTCATAAAGTTCGCCGGTGAACTGACTAAATCGCCGTAGTAAACCGGACCCTCTTCGGTGCGACAGATCCCATCCATCAAATCTTTCCCAATCTCCTCATACAGGGGGCAGAGCCAGAGGCCATGGTGCATGTCCTCTTCAGCCATACCACATTCGCAAATGCCTTCTTCGCACTGATTCATGTCACGCAATCTTTTCCTGAAGCTTCCATGTCCCGTGAGGATCTGCGACGATTGATAGTCCAATGGGTTGGACCCACTATGATCTGAGTCGAACCGACACCTCCGGGAAGTAGCGGAACAGTTCCCTGCCCTACTCTTCGTCCATCGCTTCGCAGCACGGCAGACGCCAAGATCCAGATGTCTTTCTTTCTTTCGCTGACTTAGTTTTCGCCTTTGCATGCTCGACTCAACCTGTGTGTCGGCTCCTCATGCTACCCGCCAGCGCGGATCACCGCCAGGTCCGCGGGGCTCACTCCCCCCAGGTCCGCGGGGCTCACTCCCCCCAGGTCCGCGGGGCTCACTCCCCCCAGGTCCGCGGGGCTCACTCCCCCCAGGTCCGCGGGGCTCACTCCCCCCAGGTCCGCGGGGCTCACTCCCCCCAGGTCCGCGGGGCTCACTCCCCCCAGGTCCGCGGGGCTCACTCCCCCCAGGTCCGCGGGGCTCACTCCCCCCAGGACTGCACGCGTCGCCGTACTCTCCGAACGATACGCCTTTGTCAGCAGAGATCGTAGCAAAGCACTACAGACGACGTATAAATTAGCGCATTTGTACCAGGATCCCCCAGCATACGTTATCGTGGCTACGAAAGTGCCCTTGTAGAAGGTGCGGAGTCCGGCATATCGAATGCCCCAAGAAGATACACACGACACACGTGATATCTTCCCAAAGCATTTGGCTGCACGCTCCCCTATCGATACTGCATGCGTTACTACCTCCAAGGAGGCAGCCGCCCAGAGGGAACCTGGGGTAGTGTGTACTGTACCTTATTATTTTATTATATTTCCGTCCCATTAACATCTGAATCCACCAGTTGCAAGATCAAAGGTTTTCCCCAAAATTTTCCTGAGGAAAATATTAGCCTAAGTAACAATAAAATTTGCGAAGTCATTATAATAAGCTCGTAAGCGATAAGTTTTATTTATAAAATTTGCGAAGTCATTATAATAAGCTCGTAAGCGATAAGTTTTATTTATAATTGGAGTGTTAATATTGGTTTTGTTTGTAGGTCAGGCATCAGTGAATAAAAAGATCAACAAAATACAGTCCCTGTATGTTGCGTGCCGATATTCCGAAGCGAGATACCTTATAAGGTATGTAAATCATTGGTTTTAAACTGTAGCACTTTTCTAAATAGTCCCAAACTCGTACAATGTACCAAAATTACACAATATACCAAACTCGTGGAATATACCAAATTCGGTCAATATACCGAACTCGTATAATCTACCAAACTTGCACTGTGTACCAAACACGCATAATTTTTCAACTTGCACTATGTACCAAACTCACAAAATGTCACAACTTGCACTATGTACCAAACTCACAAAATGTCATAACTTGCACTATGTACCAAACTCACAAAATGTCACAACTTGCACTATGTACCAAACTCACAAAATGTCACAACTTGCACTATGTACCAAACTCACAAAATGTCACAACTTGCACTATGTACCAAACTCACAAAATGTCACAACTTGCACTATGTACCAAACTCACAAAATGTCACAACTTGCACTATGTACCAAACTCACAAAATGTCACAACTTGCACTATGTACCAAACTCACAAAATGTCACAACTTGCACTATGTACCAAACTTGCACACTCAACTAAACAGTTGCACTCTACTAAATAATCGAACTTGACTAAACAAAACAGTACTAAACACACTTACTCGACTAAATTAAAAAATACGGACGTAGTGTGGTGTACTATATGTGAGAAGCATGCCTAGTCATCCAATTTCGCTTGTCAAACACGAGCTAAACGCATACAAATACTTAAAACTCATCCACTCGGGGCTAGTACGCTGCGTGTGTGTGTTCGTAAACTATCATTCGCTTATGACAAGGCAAGGTTATATTCGTATTTTATACCATATCCGTGGTTCCCGGATGAAGAGTCACAGTCAAAATTATTATCAAATTAGAATCCTGGCGTGGAACTTTACAGGTCTTTAGAAGGCAAGCTCCGCATCGGCCTCGCCGAGCAGTCGGTGCTGCAGGCGCTGGCGCTGGCCACGGCCAGCACGCCGCCCGGCCCCCACGGCGTTACACTGCTCGACGCCGCCAAGGGAATGTCGCCGGACAAGTTCAAGGTATGTACTGTGCTGTCTTACTTAGGGACCTGTTCTCACGCAGAACAACAATTATTTAGAGGCGTGTACTGACTGTATCCTTCTTGATGCGTACACAGCTTACTTAAATAAAGTTATGTTATAATTTATAAAACTACAAAAAATTATAAAAAATATAATAATGTTCTAAAAAATTTAATAGCTAAATTAGTTTCTTATAATTAGATAAACATTCGAAAAATACATAAAACAAATACCTTATTTTTTTCATGCATGCCTAATTGCTAGAGAAAGATAGTTGAGAAGCACTAATTTTACTAAATTTTGTCCATGTTACGTGTCACCGCTTCCCCGCTTCTCCGCAAGGACATCAACGCCGCGTCATGAAGTTGCATTAGAACCACTATTACCGCTCCGATCAAAAGACCAAAGCTTTACTTGGGTGGTTGTAGATTTCCTCACAATCTTTTGAAGAATTCAGATACTCAAGTTCAACTCCCAAACCTTATGCATGGGTAACGGATGCGTTACCTACCGGCAACTGCGACATTTGCCATTTAATATCCTTTGAGATTTTCTTTATTCCTCTTGCTCTCTCTTAGGCCCGCGTCGACGAGCACTCCCTAATAATCAAGACGACGTACTGCGAGTGCCCGAACTACTCGCGCATCATCCCCGTCCTCCTTCAGCATGGAGTAGCCGCTCTACCGCAGCACTGCCGCCTGGCGCCCGGCGTGCCGCTCAAGCCGATGTTAGCGCACCCCACCAAGCAGGTCACGCACGTGTTCGACAGGTATGTTACTAGAACTACTCGCGCATCATCCCCGTCCTCCTTCAGCATGGAGTAGCCGCTCTACCGCAGCACTGCCGCCTGGCGCCCGGCGTGCCGCTCAAGCCGATGTTAGCGCACCCCACCAAGCAGGTCACGCACGTGTTCGACAGGTATGTTACTAGAACTACTCGCGCATCATCCCCGTCCTCCTTCAGCATGGAGTAGCCGCTCTACCGCAGCACTGCCGCCTGGCGCCCGGCGTGCCGCTCAAGCCGATGTTAGCGCACCCCACCAAGCAGGTCACGCACGTGTTCGACAGGTATGTTACTAGAACTACTCGCGCATCATCCCCGTCCTCCTTCAGCATGGAGTAGCCGCTCTACCGCAGCACTGCCGCCTGGCGCCCGGCGTGCCGCTCAAGCCGATGTTAGCGCACCCCACCAAGCAGGTCACGCACGTGTTCGACAGGTATGTTACTAGAACTACTCGCGCATCATCCCCGTCCTGAAGGAGGAGTGACGAGCATGGAGTAGCCGCTCTACCGCAGATAATTGCTACTCGAAACATTTACCAAATGGGGCACTACGCGGGACACTTGCTACTCGAGACACGCACCAAGTGTCATTTTCGTTGCTACAAACACTCACCAAATAGGACACTACATGGATCACTTACCAAACTGGACATTCGCTGCTCCAAACACCAAGTGGGACATTCGCTATTCCAGACACCAATCAAGTAAGGTAACCACTACTCGAGACACCCCCCAAGTAAGACACTACATGAGACACTTACCAATTGGAACACTCGCTATTCCAGACATTCACAAAGTAAGAACTCGTCACACATATCACACTCACCAAGTAAAAGAAAGTTCGATGTCGTAATTTAAAACATATTTTACTGTGTTAGGTTCGAGAAGGAGCAGTTCACATGCGAGTGGAAGTACGACGGCGAACGTGCACAGATACACGTGCCCGGCACAGATAAGCCCGACCTCGCCAATGCCGCCATCTTCAGCCGCAACCAAGAGAACAACACCAGGTGAACTATGCATTCGTTAATGTTATATTATTGTGAACTATGACGCCATAACAAGTACTTTATTGGATCATGTACCATTTATGGTGAAAAAAAACATTGTGGAATTTTTATCAATTTCTATAACATATTTATAGTTAATTAAACGGTACAATACCAATTACATTAACAGCTCCGCAAACAGATTGTGCCGTTGGCTGAGACGATGTCCAATGTATTTATCGGGAACGAATAGTCGACAGAAAAGGTTATGGAGCTCGGGACTGTCGATACGCCCCCTAAGGTCTTTACAAGCTGTTGTAAGCGAATCATATCCTCTTCTCACCTCCAAATAGTTAACACTTAGCATTCATAAAAGAAAGTTTGTGGGGTACATGTAGGGAAAGAAATGGTATTACCTTCTGTACAGAAATTTGAGGAAACTTTTTTGTATTTTTTCAAGCATTAATGTTTGTGCAGCTGTATGAGGGTGCCAAACACAAGCACTAGTCTCGAGTTTGCTTCGAACCAGAGTTGTGTACAGAAGCCTTATAACATTTGAATTGTAGAAGTCGCGAGAATTTTGCAAAACAAATCCTAAGCGCCTGAAAGATTCCTTGGTAAGATAGGAAACGTGATCGCTGAATGTCAGACCACGGTCAAAGATTACACTCAAGTTATTTATGTTGCTAACACGAGTAATATCGTCACCACCCAATTCGTACTTATAGTGGATTGCACGCAATTCTCGACCGTACTTCATGACGTAACATTTACTGGTATTAAAAAACAGCTTGTTCACCACGCTCCACTCAGAAATTGCTTCAATATCCCTTTGTAGCAATTTGTCATCCTCGTCTGATTTGATTTGCATATCTAGTTTAAGGTCATCGACGACTAGCAGGATTTTGAAAATTTTGTCTTGCATACAAGATCATTAATCATGATGAGGAACAGAAGCGGACCCAGTACTGATCCCTGAGTCACACCCGAGCGAGTATTGTAAGGCTTGGACTCGAAAAGGCCATGTCTAACAATTTGCTTACGGTCCCGTAGGTAGTCGGCGAAAAAGTTGAGAAATCCTGACGAGAAGCTAATTGTCCCTAACTTTGACAAAAGCACATCGTTGTCGACTCTGTCGAAAGCTTTGCGGAAATCAAAATAGAGACCGTCAACTTGCCTTCCCGTGTCCAAGCCTGTGGAAATGTAGTCAACGTGAATCAACGAGTTCGGATTGATAGACCGACCCGGCCGAAATCCATGCTGGGCATCAGATAAAAATACAATTATACGTTTATAGATGAAAATATGGAGTGTATACTCGAAGACCTTTGCAATAATTGGCAGGATAGCGATAGGTCCGTGCTCCTCTACGGATGATTTGTCACTGGTTTTGGGTAAAGGAATCACACGTGAAATTTTCCACTGTTCAGGGTATACGCTGGATTGGAGGGCTAGATTAAAGACATGAGAGAGAGGAGTTGCCAGAGTATCGTGGAATCTCTTAAGGATATAAGCAGGAATGTTGTCGGGACCCATGAAACTACAGTGGGTTAAGTTTGGCAATCCCTTTAAGTACATTCTGTGAGGTCAGGACGGGGAGGGGAATATTGTCTCCCTCACCAATTAAGTAACACACTGGCAAAATACTGAGCAAATGCCTCGGCTGCATTAACACCCGAACTGATCTCCCCATTAAGTACAACATTTTGCTCGAAACCATCCTTTGATCACAGACTAGACATGCCAAAACTGTTGGGGATTTTTACCTATATTATTTTCTACAGTATAACAGTATGATTTGTAGGCGTCCTGGGTTCCTAGTTTTAAATCTGATCGTAGAGCACTGAACTGTGCGTATGTTTGATTACAGTGTAATAAAATCAATTTGGTATGCAGTTTATTTGCACGCTGAGTATCATTGACAATGTCTCTAGTGAACCAGACTGGATACCGTCTATTACCAGAACTTATTCTCTTTTTTTTTTGGCTTGGCCAAATTAATTGAATCATACATAATTGTTGATTACGGAAGCTCTTGGTTCGTACTATTATCAATTTGCGCGGTAGAACTAGTAGTAAAAATAATTTAATAGCAAATTAATTAAATAAACAAGAGATGGAAATTTAATGACCGATGTGTTCGCAGCGCGTTCCGAGTCCAAGTGTATCGCTGAATGTATAAAAAATTGCTGTAGTAAGAGACCAAGTCTGTTCTTGTAGCTTTAAGTTCTGGTTGATATAATCATTACAATTAGAAGAATTTTGGTACTTTATTAAGAGGTAATAATTGTTATAATATGATTTCCAGCAAGTACCCGGATATCCTGCGCCGCCTACCGTCACTACTGAAGGACACGGTGACCAGCTGCGTGCTGGACTGCGAGGCTGTCGCGTACGACATCGAGAAGAAGCAGATCTTACCCTTCCAGGTACACATACGTCAAGAGATATTTCGACAGTCGTGCTTAATATCGTCAGTGTAATACAATTAGTTGTGTTATGATCAGATCCTGTCGACGCGCAAGCGCAAGGACGCCAACGAGGCGGACATCAAGGTGCAGGTGTGCGTGTTCGTGTTCGACCTGCTGTTCCTCAACGGCGCCGCGCTCGTGCAGCAGCCGCTCTGCACCCGCCGCGCGCTGCTCAGGGAACATCTCAACCAGGTGGAAGGTACCACTGCTTGTTGTTATGTGATAGGACGGACATCAAGGTGCAGGTGTGCGTGTTCGTGTTCGACCTGCTGTTCCTCAACGGCGCCGCGCTCGTGCAGCAGCCGCTCTGCACCCGCCGCGCGCTGCTCAGGGAACATCTCAACCAGGTGGAAGGTACCACTGCTTGTTGTTATGTGATAGGACGGACATCAAGGTGCAGGTGTGCGTGTTCGTGTTCGACCTGCTGTTCCTCAACGGCGCCGCGCTCGTGCAGCAGCCGCTCTGCACCCGCCGCGCGCTGCTCAGGGAACATCTCAACCAGGTGGAAGGTACCACTGCTTGTTGTTATGTGATAGGACGGACATCAAGGTGGTTAAGAACAAATGGCTATGGATAGGATATATAGGTTTAACTTTTGAATTGGGCGTGGATGGCCATATGCAGTTTTAGTCTTAATCAAAATCGGGCCTGGGACTCCTTTAAGTATTTTTCGATAGGCCTTATATTCTAATTTGGCCATATATTATTATTTTATTATAATCATGAATAAAAATCATGCCTGAACACTTTTTATAGACCTAACAAAGGCATTTGATTTTGTTGACCATAGTGTATTGTTGGATATGCTAATTGCATATGGAGTTCGAGAAACATAAACTCAATAACAGGAAACCATCTAGGCACATAGGAAGATTGCGTAATACCACAAAAAAAAATGTTATTATAAATCAGAGCACAAAAATAATGTTGGTGTGCCACAGGGTTATGTACTGGGTCCATTGTTATTCACTATATACCTACATGATATCCCCAAAGTGACAAGCATAATTATTTTATTTGCAGACGACAGTATAATTATATTCACATAATTAGTCACCAATATTGTATTTTTGAGGAAGATTGTCCACTTGTATGCTAAAGATATAACAAAAAAAAACATTTAAAGAAAACAAATAGAATTGGACATACAGAGCGCCTGGAGTATCTATCCGGGAGGCGCAGGTTCGAATCCTGTTCGCGACCGTATTCTTTTTCCATTTAATATTGTAACTTTGGACATTCTATGCTAATATTATTATAATACTCATCCCGACCGCATTTCGGTCACGGTGGCTTATCTCCATGGAAATTAGCCAAGTGCTTAAGAAAAAAACATTTTATCGTAAAAAGGGGTGCGTCTTAAGATATTCTATAAAGACTTTACTTTTACCAATGATCAATGAAATATTTACAACAATTGAAATATAGCACACCACGTTTTTTTACGATAAAATGTTTTTTTCTTAATCACACAATATCTTTTTTTAACTTATGATAATGTTTTTCTACTATTTAGTTCGACTAGTTACAAATGCGTGTTTTTTTAGATTGTTTTAACTATTATTTTTTATAATAATACAACCGGATTAATCACGTGTATTATTGGTTTATTGTTTTTCCTGACGTTCCGAACACTTAGCAGCGATTTTGCAATCCTCGCGAAAGAAAACCGATATACTCGTATACCGAGAATGCTCCACGAGGCTATTGAAATAAAAATACGCGAATTTCAATAGAGAATGTGGTTGGCAATTACCGACTGTTTGGAACCCTGTACTGAAAATAATCAAGTCCCAAACTACACATCACAAGAAAAATCAAGATTATGTGAATCGGAACACCTTATTTTTAATAATTCGATAAAATAATATTAATAACAAACTTGTATCTGAAATGGAGACCTCTTTGGAGAAAGTCTCAGATTGGGGTAAACAACAAAAAAGTAAAACAACGCATTATTTGCAGAGGAGTTTTATAAACATGATATTAATCCTTATTCAAATAAATAAAAAAAAAACAAAAGAACAAAATTGCACTTGACATCATTTGATTTCAATGAATATCTTAGGAGATATCAAAGTTTTAAAATAACTCCGCAAAAAAATAACGATCAAGTACCACACGCATTTATAACATAACATAGCATCACGCCTCTATTCCCGAAGGGGTAGGCAGAGGTGTACATAATTGTATACCCACATTTCACCAATGCTGTTATTAAGTCCCATGTAATAGGTGGTGCGCCTATTGCCATCAACCGGGCACAATTCTAAACTCCGGGCTGACCGAGAATTTCCTAACAGAAAAACTCAATAACACTTTGACCGACCCGGGAATCGAACCCTGGACCTCATGCTCAGCAGTCGCGCTTGGGACCACTAGACCAACGAGGCAGTTATAATATTATAGTATTAGATTAAACGCACATGTACATTCAACATCCTGTTTGGGACCGCCACTATTTGAGTAGATACACTATATTTATGACTTGTAAGAACCTTCAGTTCTTAATAGACACATAATAATGACAATAAAGCAACCGGTATAAATGTACGTGCGCAGTTAATTGCACTAGTAGTAATTATGTACCGTATTATGTTTGTTACATTGTATTGTGAGTGCTAATTATGATGATATTAGTATTCTCTAATTATTTATTTGTTATTACCCGTTATTTGTCATACTTAATTAATTATGGTTTAGTTTCATAGTTAAGTTTATCGGATATGTATTTTTGGGAGATTTATTTAATGTTCTAGAAACTCACAGTTTTCAGTAAAAGCGTTTTATATTCACAATCCAATGTGAAAAAAATATGAGTTTCATAACTGTTGTAATACTTTTTCTTTTTTGTAACCAGGCGAGTGGCAGTTCGCCACTAGCAAGGACTGCAGCACGGTGGAGGAGGTGGAGCAATTCATGGAGGAAGCCATGCGCGGCTCCTGCGAGGGGCTCATGGTGAAGGCGCTCAGCGGCGCGCATGCGCGGTACGACATCGCGCGCAGGTCACACAACTGGCTCAAGGTGCAGTATAACAATGCGAGGGGCTCATGGTGAAGGCGCTCAGCGGCGCGCATGCGCGGTACGACATCGCGCGCAGGTCACACAACTGGCTCAAGGTGCAGTATAACAATGCGAGGGGCTCATGGTGAAGGCGCTCAGCGGCGCGCATGCGCGGTACGACATCGCGCGCAGGTCACACAACTGGCTCAACGTCCAAAATGAACCGTATCATTGTCGATTATCCTTCTGTAATTACAGAAATCTGTAATATGGATTTTAGTTCAGTGCTGAATATCAAGAATTCGTATATTGCTGCTGAAATATTCGTATCTATGATCCGATAAGTAATTGAAAAGAACTCAAAATCTGTATATATACCATCTAGGCGTATAATTATTAAACCGTGGATAACCAAGTGTTTACTTCGATGTATTCGCAACAGAGACCACATGATTTGCGAACTAAAGAAAGATCCCACGAATTATATTCTGAAAACGACGTACACTAGATATCGGAACTTCTGTAACAAACTACTAAAGAATCTGAAGATAGCATTTGAGAAATCAGAATTCCAAAAAGCCAAAATTGATCCCAAAGCCACAAAAAATATTACTAATACTCACCGAATAGCGACCTCCCCTGTAGAGTTGCTCAGCATGACTCCTGATGAGTTGTCTTCTATCAATAAAGTTAACGATTTCTTTGCAATAATTAATTTTAATAATTTACATTGGCAAAAATCTTGTGTTCTAATGTACTCCGAACGATTGGCCGCGTCTTGCTTACACAATGCAACAGTTAACTCGTTTGTTTTGCTGCCTAAAGACGAAATACAGGTTGAGGGACTTGTTAGTGGGTTGCGCTCCGATGCCGCAACAGGATGGGATGGAATATCATCAAAACTGTTAAAATCTTGCTCACCGACACTTATCCCAGCTATAACACATATTTGCAACCTCTGTATTTCCACGGGCAGATTCCCTAAGGTTTTTAAAAAGGCCGTTGTACATCCGATCTTTAAGAGTGGGGACAGACGCAGTGTTAATGACTACAGGCTCTCTCTACTATCTCTGTTTTATCTTCCATCTCCAAGGTTCTGGAGAAGATACTAAATAAGCGGTTAGTCAATATCTTGGAGTCACACGTTCTTTTAGCTGGCAACCAGTTTGGTTTAAAGAGGTGTAAATCTACTGAAGATGCTGTTGGTTCTTTTGTAGACGAATTGGTACCTAAGCTAGACAGTAAGAATAAGTGTCTTTCTAGACCTTCCGAAAGCCTTTGGCACTGTGCCTGTTCCCAGTCTTCTATCCAAAGTCGAGGCTATAGATTTGGATGGCCAAACCTTAAAAATTCTGCAAGACTACCTTACTGATCGGACTCGATGCATCAAGATTGGGAAATCGGTTAGTGACAGTAAACCTGTGACTTTCGGTGTTTCTCAGGGCTCAATTTTGGGCCCGACCCTCTTTTTGATCTATATTATACCCTGTGCAAACTGACACTGACCAATTGTTCAATATTTGCGTATGCAGACGACACGGCATTAATCGTACACGGAAAAGATTGGTCTGAGACATTTGAACTCGCTGAAGGGGCCGTTACTTCTGTAATGACTTGGCTATCTAATAACCTCCTCACAGTAAATCTAAAGAAAACGGTCTACCTACCATTCGCTTTGCAATCTTCCGCACTACCCAGCGCAAGCTCTATTATTAAGGCTCATACTTGCTCCCAAAACACTTAATTCACCATGTCACTGTCCACAACTTACGAGATCTGCCACTGTTAAATATTTGGGATAATTATTGATAACTTACTCAACTGGAAGTCTCACATGAATAGTCTCACTTCAAGAATCTGGAAACTTATTTATATCTTCAAAAAGTTGAGACATTCAGCTGACTTTGCCACCCTAAAGACAGTCTATTACGCACTGTCAGTCAATACTTACGTATTGTGTTTCTGTATGGGGTGGAGCGCACAAGGCCCAGCTTATCTACTTGGAACGTGCACAAAGAGCCGTCTTGAAAGTAATGACGTTTAAACCTTTCATATATCCTACAGTTACTCTGTATGAGGGCTGTAGCGTTCTATCAGTGAGACAGCTTTTTGTGCTTCATATAATTATGCGTAAGCATTCCTCCTACCATTTGATGCAAGTGTTGGTGGGAAGCGTCGACCTTATAAGGTTTGTCAACCCAAAGCTTTAGAACAGCGCTTGGCCAGCGGCATTATTATACTATTGGGAGTCATCTATATAATAAAGCAAATCAGTTTTGTAATACGTTTCCTCTTAATAGACGACACTGTAAACAAAATGTTATTGAGTGAGTGCAGGCTAAAACTTATAACGAGACGGAAAATCTTATTAAAATATCTATTATCTAATTAAATATTTATGTATACTTTCCTTCATAACAATGTCAAAGTCAAAGGTTTTTATTTCAAATAGGCAAAATTACATGCACTTATGAAACGTCAATTGATTTTAGTTGCACGGTTCCAAAAAGTTGGTCTTATGGAGAAGAATAAATATTAAAGCTTGTACAAAAACACACACACTAAGGCTGTCATTTCTTTTACTCACTTTACAAATAATGACCTCTGATGAACCCAATGTAATTTGTCTTAGGTAGTAATACCTTTGTGAGAATCCTGGTGCCCATAACACAAGGTAAATCTTACTTTGGGTACCAGTGTTCAAACAAACATTTATTATATTAGTCATTTAATTAATGTATTCATGAGCATACTAATGATTTGTACGTGTTTATGTTCAAACTTTTGGTTAATAAATTATTTATTTATTTATTTAATTTATTTATCAGGCGAGTTAATGGTCAAACATTAACTCAATTATGATATTTTAAAAACCAAGAGTATTTTTTCTACAGCTGAAGAAGGACTACCTGGAGGGCGTGGGCGACACTATCGACGTGGTGGTGATCGGCGCGTACTCGGGGCGCGGCAAGCGGGCCGGCGCGTACGGCGGCTTCCTGCTGGCGTGCTACGAGCCGCGCCTGGAGGAGTACCAGTCGCTGTGCAAGATCGGCACCGGCTTCAGCGACGACGACCTCAAGACCCTCACCGACACGCTCAAGGAACATGTCATCGATGGGCCCCGGAACTACTACAGGTGACTACATCACATGTCGCTGTCGCTGTCGCCCGCTATATGTCGTGATGTTGTAGGTACGACAGCGCGCACTCGCCGGACGTGTGGGTGTCTGCGCGCTGCGTGTGGGAGGTGCGCTGCGCCGAGCTGTCGCTGTCGCTGTCGCCCGCTATATGTCGTGATGTTGTAGGTACGACAGCGCGCACTCGCCGGACGTGTGGGTGTCTGCGCGCTGCGTGTGGGAGGTGCGCTGCGCCGACCTGTCGCTGTCGCCCGCTATATGTCGTGATGTTGTAGGTACGACAGCGCGCACTCGCCGGACGTGTGGGTGTCTGCGCGCTGCGTGTGGGAGGTGCGCTGCGCCGACCTGTCGCTGTCGCTGTCGCTGTCGCCCGCTATATGTCGTGATGTTGTAGGTACGACAGCGCGCACTCGCCGGACGTGTGGGTGTCTGCGCGCTGCGTGTGGGAGGTGCGCTGCGCCGACCTGTCGCTGTCGCTGTCGCTGTCGCCCGCTATATGTCGTGATGTTGTAGGTACGACAGCGCGCACTCGCCGGACGTGTGGGTGTCTGCGCGCTGCGTGTGGGAGGTGCGCTGCGCCGACCTGTCGCTGTCGCTGTCGCTGTCGCCCGCTATATGTCGTGATGTTGTAGGTACGACAGCGCGCACTCGCCGGACGTGTGGGTGTCTGCGCGCTGCGTGTGGGAGGTGCGCTGCGCCGACCTGTCGCTGTCGCTGTCGCTGTCGCCCGCTATATGTCGTGATGTTGTAGGTACGACAGCGCGCACTCGCCGGACGTGTGGGTGTCTGCGCGCTGCGTGTGGGAGGTGCGCTGCGCCGACCTGTCGCTGTCGCTGTCGCCCGCTATATGTCGTGATGTTGTAGGTACGACAGCGCGCACTCGCCGGACGTGTGGGTGTCTGCGCGCTGCGTGTGGGAGGTGCGCTGCGCCGACCTGTCGCTGTCGCCCGCTATATGTCGTGATGTTGTAGGTACGACAGCGCGCACTCGCCGGACGTGTAGGTGTCTGCGCGCTGCGTGTGGGAGGTGCGCTGCGCCGACCTGTCGCTGTCGCCCGCTATATGTCGTGATGTTGTAGGTACGACAGCGCGCACTCGCCGGACGTGTGGGTGTCTGCGCGCTGCGTGTGGGAGGTGCGCTGCGCCGACCTGTCGCTGTCGCTGTCGCTGTCGCTGTCGCTGTCGCCCGCTATATGTCGTGATGTTGTAGGTACAACAGCGCGCACTCGCCGGACGTGTGGGTGTCTGCGCGCTGCGTGTGGGAGGTGCGCTGCGCCGACCTGTCGCTGTCGCCCGCTATATGTCGTGATGTTGTAGGTACGACAGCGCGCACTCGCCGGACGTGTGGGTGTCTGCGCGCTGCGTGTGGGAGGTGCGCTGCGCCGACCTGTCGCTGTCGCCCGCTATATGTCGTGATGTTGTAGGTACGACAGCGCGCACTCGCCGGACGTGTGGGTGTCTGCGCGCTGCGTGTGGGAGGTGCGCTGCGCCGACCTGTCGCTGTCGCTGTCGCTGTCGCCCGCTATATGTCGTGATGTTGTAGGTACGACAGCGCGCACTCGCCGGACGTGTGGGTGTCTGCGCGCTGCGTGTGGGAGGTGCGCTGCGCCGACCTGTCGCTGTCGCTGTCGCTGTCGCCCGCTATATGTCGTGATGTTGTAGGTACGACAGCACGCACTCGCCGGACGTGTGGGTGTCTGCGCGCTGCGTGTGGGAGGTGCGCTGCGCCGACCTGTCGCTGTCGCTGTCGCTGTCGCCCGCTATATGTCGTGATGTTGTAGGTACGACAGCGCGCACTCGCCGGACGTGTGGGTGTCTGCGCGCTGCGTGAGGGAGGTGCGCTGCGCCGACCTGTCGCTGTCGCCCGCTATATGTCGTGATGTTGTAGGTACGACAGCGCGCACTCGCCGGACGTGTGGGTGTCTGCGCGCTGCGTGTGGGAGGTGCGCTGCGCCGACCTGTCGCTGTCGCCCGCTATATGTCGTGATGTTGTAGGTACGACAGCGCGCACTCGCCGGACGTGTGGGTGTCTGCGCGCTGCGTGTGGGAGGTGCGCTGCGCCGACCTGTCGCTGTCGCTGTCGCTGTCGCCCGCTATATGTCGTGATGTTGTAGGTACGACAGCGCGCACTCGCCGGACGTGTGGGTGTCTGCGCGCTGCGTGTGGGAGGTGCGCTGCGCCGACCTGTCGCTGTCGCTGTCGCTGTCGCCCGCTATATGTCGTGATGTTGTAGGTACGACAGCGCGCACTCGCCGGACGTGTGGGTGTCTGCGCGCTGCGTGTGGGAGGTGCGCTGCGCCGACCTGTCGCTGTCGCTGTCGCTGTCGCCCGCTATATGTCGTGATGTTGTAGGTACGACAGCGCTTACTCGCCGGACGTGTGGGTGTCTGCGCGCTGCGTGTGGGAGGTGCGCTGCGCCGACCTGTCGCTGTCGCCCGCTATATGTCGTGATGTTGTAGGTACGACAGCGCGCACTCGCCGGACGTGTGGGTGTCTGCGCGCTGCGTGTGGGAGGTGCGCTGCGCCGACCTGTCGCTGTCGCCCGCTATATGTCGTGATGTTGTAGGTACGACAGCGCGCACTCGCCGGACGTGTGGGTGTCTGCGCGCTGCGTGTGGGAGGTGCGCTGCGCCGACCTGTCGCTGTCGCCCGCTATATGTCGTGATGTTGTAGGTACGACAGCGCGCACTCGCCGGACGTGTGGGTGTCTGCGCGCTGCGTGTGGGAGGTGCGCTGCGCCGACCTGTCGCTGTCGCCCGCTATATGTCGTGATGTTGTAGGTACGACAGCGCGCACTCGCCGGACGTGTGGGTGTCTGCGCGCTGCGTGTGGGAGGTGCGCTGCGCCGACCTGTCGCTGTCGCCCGCTATATGTCGTGATGTTGTAGGTACGACAGCGCGCACTCGCCGGACGTGTGGGTGTCTGCGCGCTGCGTGTGGGAGGTGCGCTGCGCCGACCTGTCGCTGTCGCCCGCTATATGTCGTGATGTTGTAGGTACGACAGCGCGCACTCGCCGGACGTGTGGGTGTCTGCGCGCTGCGTGTGGGAGGTGCGCTGCGCCGACCTGTCGCTGTCGCCCGCTATATGTCGTGATGTTGTAGGTACGACAGCGCGCACTCGCCGGACGTGTGGGTGTCTGCGCGCTGCGTGTGGGAGGTGCGCTGCGCCGACCTGTCGCTGTCGCCCGCTATATGTCGTGATGTTGTAGGTACGACAGCGCGCACTCGCCGGACGTGTGGGTGTCTGCGCGCTGCGTGTGGGAGGTGCGCTGCGCCGACCTGTCGCTGTCGCCCGCTATATGTCGTGATGTTGTAGGTACGACAGCGCGCACTCGCCGGACGTGTGGGTGTCTGCGCGCTGCGTGTGGGAGGTGCGCTGCGCCGACCTGTCGCTGTCGCCCGCACACCGCGCAGCTATCGGTCTCGTGCACAACGACAAGGGCATCTCGCTACGGTTTCCCAGGTAAACTAACACTTCATGGTAGAAAATAATACTGACTAAAGTCAACAAAAACCTTTTGACTTCAGGGCTATTCTTGACTTATCTAAAACCTTTGACTACGTTCCTCGTGGCCTATTATGTATTACAAAACCTAAGACTGTTAGTATAAGGGTTCCGGCACTTAAGCTGTTGCGTCAGTCATTAGCAGACACAATAGATTTTTATTGTTACAACGTACAGATCTGTACGTTACTGAGCCGAAAGGTTAAGTGGCCGTCATTATGCCTGAAAAACCGGCAACAAGGTGTTACAATTTCAAAATTAGTTGAAAACAACAACATAACATCATACCCATCTCAATATAGGCATAATAAATATGGGTTCCCTCAAGGCAGTATATTAGGCCCAACTTTGTTCCTACTGTTTATTTTTTATGGAATAGGGGGCAACCGAGCAGACGGCTCGCCTGATGGTAAGCGATTACCGCCATCCATAGACTCTCGCAACCCCAGAGGAGTCGCAAGTGCGTTGCCGACCTTTTAAAGGGTTTGGGCCTCCGGTACCCTCACTCACTCGGCGAAACACAACGCAAGCGTTGTTTCACGCCGGTTTTCTGTGAGGCCGTGGTATCAATCCGGTCAAGCCGGCCCATTCGTGCAGGTGCATGGCTCTCCCACGGTGTACTTTAAGGACGCAATTAAAATAACAAATCATCAATGTATCTTATTCGCTGATGACATTGCTACTATCGAATCATCAGAAAAAAAAAATGCAATTTAGAATCACGAAAATGACATAAACAATACTATTGACAAACTAATCCAATGGCTGGAAATAAATAATTTAAAAATCAATATAAAAAAACTATATGTTTACTGTGTAGTTTAATCAATCTAATACAATTCAATACAAAATAAAATACAATTGAATATTTTAAAGATTAATAATGTGACACAAACTAAATTTATAGGTTTTTTTTTAAAGATCAAGAATCAACAGAATAAATTGACTTGTGTTTGTATATGTGTTTATTGATATGTATTTGTGTTTGTGTGATTTATGCCCCGAGAAAAAGTTAAAAATATTAAGACCGCCATAATATCCTATCAAGCGTATGTAGAAACTATTCTACCCTATGGCCTTAAAATGTGGGGTAATTTGTTGCACAAAAAAAGTTTAATAGAGTTGGCACCTGAAGAATACTGTGAGCCAATATATAACCTGTTCAAAAAAGCATCAGATATAAATTCAAGAAATCGACGACACGCAGACAGATTCGTCTTTTATGACATTCCCGGATTGTCGAAATACAGAGTTGTTAAACGATGTGGGTGTGGATCTCTGTAACAAAATTTTATATTGCCATGATATTGGTGACTTGAGGGGTATGTACCCAGCACAGACCTTAAAAAAATACGGTCGGAGCGTTGCGTACAACATGTGAGAAGCATGCCTAGTCATCCAATTTCGCTTGTCATACACGAGCTACACGCATACAAATACTTAACCTCATCCACTCGGTGCCAGTACGCTGCGTGTAATCTATGTGTGTGTGCGTAATCTTTGCTTCGCTTATGACAACGCAAGGTCACATCCGTATTTTTTTCAAATCCGTGGTACCAAGGTGTCAAATGTGCGACCGGGCGGACTAGTAGGAAGCGTGCTGTCATTAAAGACCTTAATGGCAATCTTATTACGGAAAAGTAACAGCAACATACTTGACAGGGTTTGGTGTCCTCCAAAACTTCTCTCCTCTCTCTTTTGTAAAAGCCTTTCACGACAACATGCGCGGTTCTGTAGTCTATAATGGTGAGACATCTGCCTTTGGTGTGAATCTTGGAGTTAGACAAGGTTGCGTTTGTGCCAACCTTGTCTTTGGAATATTTTTCAGAGCACTGGCGTAACAGCCTTTGACAAATGCGATGTTGGAGTACATTTGCATACAAGATAGGACGGGAGACTATTTAACGTCAGCCTCCTGAAATCCAAAAGCAAACGTTTAGACAATCGTCCACGAGCTTCTATTTGCTGATGACGCTGCACTAATTGCAAATTCAGAGGAGGATCTTCAAGAGTTGGTCACAAGGTTCGGTCGGGCTTGTCATCAATTTTCAATAACTGTGAACACTAAAAAAAAGGCGTTAGGGTGCAGGGTGTGACTCAGCCTCCGACGATAACTCTCGGCGATTCCGTTCTCCTGGTCGTGGATCACTTCTGCTACCTTAGCTCTACTACGACATCCACACAGTCAAATGACAAAGAAATAGACGCTCGCATCGGTACAGCATCAGCTGTCTTTGGAAAACTCCATAAGCGTGTTTGGAGAAACGAAAAGCTAACTATGAATACCGAGGTCCTCGTGTACCAATCCTGTGTTCTGAGCATCTTGCTTTACGCTTCGGAGACTTGGATCACGTACGCCAAACAAGAGCGCAAACTTAATGCTTTCAATATGCGATGCCTGAGAATAATATTGGGAGTGAAATGGAGGGATCGGGTCAATAATGAGGTTGTTCTCTCCAGGACTTGCTGTCCCAGCATCACAGCTATGCTCAAGCAGAGACGACTACGCTGGCTCGTCCATGTACATAGGATGGAGACAAAAGACTACCACGCCAATTTATTGTAGGTCCATCATGGAAACAATTACGCCCTATTTAGCTTCAATATATAACTCGTGCGTAGATCAAGGGGTCTTTCCTGATCTCATGAAACACAGTAAAGTGATACCGTTGTTTAAATCTGGTGAAAATAATTATAATTATAGGCCTGTATCAGTGTTGCCGGTTATCAGTAAGGTATTCGAAAGAATAATGCTCACGCAGATGCTGCGTCATTATAACAGAAATTCGATATTTCATGAACGGCAATATGTATTTACTAAAGGCCGTTGTACAACCGACGCCGGTGTTTCCTTAATGAAGTACATTTTTGCCGCGTTAATTTAAAATCTATATAAAGCGCACATTATGCAAACAAGCATATTACAAATTAGGAGACTACATTGAGGATAAAAATGCTTGGAAACATGCTGGCCCTGTTCCATAGGACAACTCAACCAGTACAGCCCATCTGCTTACTAACCTATCTCAATTTTGTCAGGCGTATACGCAATGCATGTTACTGTTAAATGTTATATATAAAAAGAGAGAAACAACTCCTAAATTTTTTATTTTACTCATAAGTTCTTTATTGTAAATGTGAGCACCTTGCAGGTCTGGTAGTTTGAGATGTCATACTCACATAAATGTCTTACTGTGGTGGCGTATGTGTTGGTCATTCTGTTCCCTTAAATATGGTTGAGCTGAGCGATGCTGATATATGCGTGATACTCGAGAACGGGTGCGACAAGTTGGGACTGGTCAGCTCTAAACTACCAAGACTTGTAACTATTATTACAATTTTGTATCTTCTGTTGTACCTTCGTCTACAACTATATCTGCATCGTTATCATATAATGACTTTTTATCTTAAATGTACCAAAATTATTGTAACACAAATTTTAAAAGAGTAACCATGGAGTTTCTTGCCCGTTCTTCTCCATAGGAATCTAAAAGTAAAAGTACCTTTATATGGTCTAATTGGAATAAATGACTTTGACTTTGATGTGTGTACGAATTTATAACCTGATACCTTTCGAACTTAAATCATTAAATATCATTTAATTTAAGAAATAATTATGCACGGCTGATAACACAAAATTTTTACTCACTAAAGTAATACTTGGACAATATATTGTAATGACTATTTCTCATGCTATACTTTATTTATCAAAACATGATTGACCTAAAATACTTACAGCTGGTTATACCATAATTTTCAAACTATTGTTTTTTAGACATGTTAAGGCCATGTAATGCCTATATTAATTAATATAGTAAACATTGACAAATAATAGGCACGAGCAGGATATGATTATAAATGATTGCTAAATAGAAATCACCAGGCGTCTCCTTAAAACGACAAGGGAAATTTGAAATTTAATGGATGCTAGCATGATACGATAACTCAGGGGAGAGCCATGACACGGTACGTGAAAGGTCGCGGGTTCGGGTCCTGCTCGTGTCTCATTATTTTTCCTATTTAAACAAGATGAATTAATTTAAAAAGTTTAAAAACACGCCTGCCATTTCGCCTTGACTATTACATAAAATGCTTGTTACTCGGGACATTGTGAGGATTCTAACGGTACCCAATACATCGATATCGGTTCAGGCATTTAGACGTTATGGTGAAATAAATAAATTCACAAACATACATACATACATGAACCCTAAAAACATAACTCTCCTTTTTTGTCAGTCGTGTAAAAAACCTGACATTCTGAGAATTGGACATAATGCGAACCTCACTTCACAATCATTTCGCGTATATGACTTTTCGGTCTGACATTTTACAAACCGAGCATTCTGCGTTAAAACCGTAGCAAAGCTCTAGTTATGGATTTTTGTGGAATGAAATATTGTGAATATATCCGGAGGCGCGGGTTCAAATTCTGTCCGCGACTGTATTTTTGTTTCCACAATCATTTGTAACGTAAAAAAGAAATTAATAATAATGGAAACGGTAAAGTTATGTTCATATGAGATGACATGAGAGCCACTACACTACGACTGATATCTAAATTCGAGCACTTCATAACTTTAATATTATCCTCCCTACATACACAAGTGATGAATTTTTCATAAACCATTTCTTATTTGTTGTATAGGTATCAAATTTAAGCTACCTACTATCCAAGTGTTGTGTTTCAGCTGTTGACAGAAACACTGATGTTTATGAGTGTACCAAACAATCAGAACTTCTCCAAAGTTACCTGAACCTCTGATAACTGTTTCGTACACTCACCACAGATGACTCGCTCATAACGCCTGTTTCCCATTGGGATAGGGCAGAGATTATCGAGTTCCATTTGCTACGATTATGACCGACCTTTATTTTAGTTAATATTGTATAATAATGTATGGACGTTTGCTATATAGATTCATCCGCGTGCGCGACGATAAGACCCCGGAGCAGGCGACGTCTGCGCAGCAGATCGCAGAGATGTACCTCGCGCAGGACCAGGTCAAGAACACCGCCAGCACCAACACCAACACCAACATGGACGACTTCTACTGAACACACACACGCACACACTCGCAGGATATCATTCACAGCTAGAGGGCGCCACTCACACGAACTAGTACACGTATTAGCGCGCTGTAACTGTCAGCAGAGGGCGCCACACTCGTGGACTGTCTCGGTGAACTTAAACACAGAGTTGGATGGTTTGGTATGCTTGCGGATGGGATGGATGGAAGTAACTAGTTTGTAGTATTGTGAGAAGAATGCATTAATGTTATCATTAAGTGTGCAATGCATTCGTTATGTATATTATTTTACTGTTTAAATAGTTTTTATTGGCTTTAGCCTTCTATTTAATGATTAAATAAATAAATAAATGATGCAGACCAAACTAGTAGCATAATTATATATATTATCTCAATTAATTAAAAACTACGTTAATTCACAATGAGTTTCTTTGAAACCGTTGGCCATGTGTGACACCATCTAGTGACAGTGACAGAGGTGTCTCGTGTTAACGTAGAAATGTTAAAAACCAAATAAATGAACACTCAAGGAAATTTGTCAAATGTTTTTATGTAATGTCCTAATTTATTAGGTAATTTCCTTTGTAAGGAAAATATATAAGGCAAATACATACAGTTAAGCTAAGAATCAAATGGATATAACAAATTATTTGTATTTAACATAGTACTAGCAAGACAGAAACTGTACCTTGAACGGCGAACATTAAGAAAAAAATAAAATTGTTGTAAAAATTTGAATTATGTCTTAAGTGAATCCTTATCACTTACACATTAACCCCTTAAAAGGAAATTACCTAATAAATTAGGACCTTATATATTTAGAAACTGTAAATGTATGTAATATCTCGTTTATTTTCAAATAATCTTGCGTTTATCTCTCGCCACTTGTATAATAAGACTTATTATTTAGTTCTTCGCTCGTCGCCTCTCTGCTGCTTCTCATAAACTGTCGTTAAATATTCTAAACTTATTTACATGTCGTCGTCTCTATAATAAAACTGCAGTTGTATCAATCAATCATTTTTATTTGAAAGTCATTAACTTATAACTAATTACACGATTACTTGGGGCTATTCTTACCTACTACAATCGGAGACATGATAGTTTGTGATGAACAATAATTATAAAAAATATACCGCAATCGCAAATATTTAATTTATGTATAAGTATGATTATGTTAGAACTAAAAGTAATAAAAATTGTACTCGACAGATAATCTCATATGATATGTTTTCCATTTAATAGAAATGTCGCGAACACAACCTATAAAAACAATCGTAAATTAGGCGAATTTCATTTGAGCAAAATATTACACCATCAGGGATGTATGACTGAGTGTCGTATACTGATGAATAGTTCTTATGAGCTTCCGTTAAGTATGCGAGCTCTAAACACGTGCAACACATACGTCATCAATAAATCACAACAATTTGGCACAAGTTACATACGTTATTGTATACAAAGCAGTACTTACAGCTACTGAGAGCGCGTGTCGCTACACTTATTTGAGAAACAATTGTAAGTTCAAATAAGGTTCTTTACAACAAGCTACGGCCCAACAAAATCATGAGATTCGTGTAATTATACTTAAACTTAAAACATACTAAAAGGACAATCCAAAATTGAAATACAATAAAATCACATAGTTGCACAACGCTATGTCAAAGAGCTGCCGGTAATAATAATAATAATATATAAATTGTTCATGTTGTCACATACCCTAAACTGGCCTTGTATGTATCGTCTAAATTTATTAATAAATGAAAATATAAAAATGATTACAATTACGCATAAGAAGATTAAGGAACTTTATAAATATTCAATTTGATGGAAATGATCCCTTAGTGAAATATTATCCATAAGTTAGGAAGTTATTGTCTCTAAATTAACTCGCATATATCTAAATATTCTACAAAATGTATTAAAGCCAAGAGTTGAACAAAATACCGTTCTATGTATATTTTAATAATGTCAAGAAACTACAAGTGCTATAACGAACGATTGTAAAACACAACACCGATATGGCACGAGGTATTCAATACATCGTAAGTAATAGGGAATATGCATGTGATTCAAATATAGGTCAAATATTTTTATTCGTAATCTTTATTGCTGTAGAATGGACACCTATTCAATTACTTTTTTAATTAATCGTGTTTTAACTATTAAATATTAAAGTTGAAAAGTGAGAATCATGCGGGGGAAATTAAAATGTCAAAACGCACGCTATTGGTTGGAGTGAAACGTGACGTCACTCTGCGCGATGACCATATCTCGAGTATGTTATTAATGGGTGTTAATCATGTTTTGTGGTTGGTTCGTTTTCAGTTTTAACGTTATACTATAAAGAAAAATCCTTCAATAAAATTTATAATTCGTTAATTTAACACTCTATTCTATACAAGATATCTTTTAAGATGTGTAATCTGACCTCAGAGAAAGCGCGCCAAGAAGGTGGCGTTTCAAACGGCCAAGCTGATTGCAGGTTTGTTTGTTAATTTTAATACTCTAATCATATTTTTACATGTGTTATATTTTTTCACGGTAATGTACCAACGTACACAATCGAATAAAAATATTTTAAAAAATACATGCATATACCCTATTGTATAATAGCTACTATAGTATCACTCGATAGTGTTTATATACTTTGAATATCAATGTACTAATTACGAGGACAGTATAAGTCAACTAGGCAAGAGTATATCGGTCATGTACAACACTACAAATTGATCACATCTCATTACACGTCCAGCTTACCTAACTAGGGGAGACAGCGGACGTGGCGCGCATGCGCACCGTCCAACACCGACGAGTCCGCGGCGTCCGTCTGTCATTATAATTAATTAATTATGTACTACGTTCACGATTGATTCTGACTTCCTTGATTGTACATTTTGGTGTTATTGAGCTTTGTAATGTAGCGACGTAAATAGCGGCTCTGTCTGACGTGTACTTGTTATTTTTATTTTGTCACAATAAACCAGAAACTAGTGTTCAGCGCTGGTCGCTACAGCTTAATATATATATAAACATGTGTGTATCTTCAAATGTCACGATCATGTCATTTGAAGGAGATACAACGACGTATATAAAAAGTGTACGAACAATTCCCTCTATAGTCTATACACGTTAAGTAAGTAACGTTAATCGTTATTGTAGGAGTGTAGGAGTACGTACATGCGAACTACATATATAATAATACACCTACGTCATGACAATAAGAAATTTGGTCAAGTTTTTAATATAGAAAATCTAACACCCTAATTGTAAATATGTATGAATATGTTTAAAGATATGTTAAACTTTCATAATTATTAGGCCATAAAGATATTAAAAATTACGATGCTAATGCTGACTCCATATAGGTATATGTAATAGTTGATCTAAGAATCTTATTCAGGAGTAAGGTGGACAGCAGAGGTGGTGACGTAGGTCCGGTGGTCGGGTGTGGTGTGACGTCACAGCAGCGCGGCGCGCTCGGGCGGCGGCGTGCCGGGCGGCGCGCGCGCCGACAGCAGGTTGGCGTGCTCCTGCGCACGCACACACGACAACACGACTACGTATTAGATACATCACTCCTATACACGCGTCTGCTCTTATCACCTATGTAGGAGGTGACCGTAGGACTGGTTGGACCTGCAAGTCCTAACCCGATGCGTAAAACCACTGACTTTTCATTAGCCATGTACACATTATAAAAATGGCGGAAGAAAACATCGTGAGGAAACCAGCACCCATAAGAGATGTTGTCGAGTTTACAAGCCGTACATCACACATCGTTAGAAGTGCACAAGTTGTAAACTGTGACACCTATGGCGATGAACACGGTGAGCTCATATTAGTATGGGAAGGTCTCTCAAAGACGTATACAGACTGACGGGTTTGTGAATGTACACTGTGACGGGTGAGTGAAACATCTTAATGCGATTAACGCTTTAGTTACGGCTCTAACAAAACTTTTACGCAATTAGTTCCTTGTTGTACGTAAATCCATTATGATTAGTTTAACCACGTTAGCACCACGGCGTGATTGTTATCGACACGTGCAATAGTTGCTGACATACAAACCAAGGCCGTCGCCAGGGATTTATTTCGGGGTTTATACAGATGAATATTTGAAGTTGTCGTTGATGATCAAATCTAAAAATGTTTTTTTATTCAAAATCAACGGATTCAATTCCTGGTTGCGAATACAACATGGTATTTTTTGATATTCCTTCTGCTATAACTGTATATAGCTTGTCTGGGATTTTGGGGAGGACGGGGATTTGAATCCCAAAACCCCCCTGACCTGGCACTGTCTACAACGGCCACAGTCGTGAATGCTAACGCGTTATGTTCAGTAAATTGTACCTACTTATTTCTCGTACTGCGCTTGCGTGAGAAAAACAAACCGCCAGTACACAATATGAGTTTTTCGGTAAAAAAGTACACAAAGCTTCCGCGTGTGTGAGTCACGAACTATTTCGTGTCGTGATACGTGTAGACGCGGCGACGACTTAGCGACCGACGACGCGCGGCGTGACTTTGGGGAAAAACCATTTCCATCTAAGATATGTTGAACTATGTAACTACCTACTTATCCGCGTTGATATTTAATATGACATTTTGCTCTTTTATTTTCTGTACTCATAATGATGCCACATCGTAAAAACCACGCCGACGACCTTCCTACTATACAATCATATAAATGATCTACACACACAGACACACACATATGCAACTCGCGGGATTGCCACTAACATCATAATATTAATTTATTATATATCATAAAACATATTTCATTATTTGGAATTGATTGGAATGAGTGCTAAAATGAATATGACTGAGGAGTCGGTTGATTCCGTTGAATATCTGATAGATTTAACAATATATTAAGATGTGGCAAGCCGATGCAATAAATTACATGTTTTCATCATAATCGATAAATTAATTACTCGTCGAATTTTCATAATTATTAAAATTACTTATTACAGCAGGTATATCTTTCAAACGCATTAATGCATGCGTAGAGAACTCCTTTTTTTTTTTTGGTAAAGATAAATACGGTCGTGAGCAGGATTCGAACCTGCGCCTCCCCGATAAATACTACAGGCGCTCTGCCAACTAAGCTATCTCGACCCCGAATTCGTCTTCCACATTTTAATACGTCTTATTTATTCGTCACTCGGAGTGCACGTGACCTCCCTCCGATGAACTCGTCGGTTCAAGGTCGTGTCACCTTGAACTTATTCATATCAGTGTGTCAGTATGTATTTTGTATAGCGGTACATCGACCTAGCTCGTCCCTTTATAAATTAAAATTTGTAACATTGTTGTTAGAAAACACAGACATGCGTGTAAATTAATAATATGATTGATATGAATGTGTAGTGCTAGTTTACCTCGGCGGGATTGTTCTGCTGCGGCGCGTACATGCTCTCGTACACGGGGTTCGCGAAGTGGTTGCCACCGTTCTGTACCAAACATACACCATTAATATTGTTTCTAAAACTACTATACAAAAGCAACAGTAAATAAATATGATTATGTACACTTAAACTGCAGAATTTCTATGAGACCGTGCCGTGTCCGTCGGTGGTGGACACTGCACAGTCCTGATGATGCCCCGTGGGAGGGCGAAACACGTGTAAAGTAATTGGTGGTGGTGCTATTTTGACACAAACTACAATAAGTACGTTTAACTTACGTTAAAACTAAAAAGTATAAACTTAAATTATTACTAATATCCTATTCCACTTTTTTTTTGTAAAATTTAAATATGGCAGTTTATAAACCTGCACCAACCTTAACACGTACCCTGTCTCCGTCTGTCGCACCAGTCGTGTACCCAGTCTAGGTCAGTCGCACCAGTCGTGTACCCTGTCTCCGTCTGTCGCACCAGTCGTGTACCCTGTCTACGTCAGTCGCACCAGTCGTGTACCCTGTCTCCGTCTGTCGCACCTGTCGTGTACCCAGTCTCCGTCTGTCGCACCAGTCGTGTACCCTGTCTCCGTCTGTCGCACCTGTCGTGTACCCAGTCTACGTCTGTCGCACCAGTCGTGTACCCAGTCTACGTCTGTCGCACCAGTCGTGTACCCAGTCTACGTCTGTCGCACCAGTCGTGTACCCAGTCTACGTGTGTCGCACCAGTCGTGTACCCAGTGTACGTGTGTCGCACCAGTCGTGTACCCTGTCTCCGTCTGTCGCACCAGTCGTGTACCCAGTCTACGTGTGTCGCACCAGTCGTGTACCCTGTCTCCGTCTGTCGCACCAGTCGTGTACCCAGTCTACGTGTGTCGCACCAGTCGTGTACCCAGTCTACGTCTGTCGCACCAGTCGTGTACCCAGTCTACGTCTGTCGCACCAGTCGTGTACCCAGTCTACGTGTGTCGCACCAGTCGTGTACCCAGTGTACGTGTGTCGCACCAGTCGTGTACCCTGTCTCCGTCTGTCGCACCAGTCGTGTACCCAGTCTACGTGTGTCGCACCAGTCGTGTACCCTGTCTCCGTCTGTCGCACCAGTCGTGTACCCAGTCTACGTGTGTCGCACCAGTCGTGTACCCTGTCTCCGTCTGTCGCACCAGTCGTGTACCCAGTCTACGTGTGTCGCACCAGTCGTGTACCCAGTCTACGTGAGTCGCATCGGTCGTGTACCTATCCTGTGTCTGTCACATGACTCGTGTCCTAGAGAGAGAGTGTAGTCTATGTCGGTTGTATATACTCACGTTGTGCGTGTGGTTGTTGTGCGCAGGCTCGAGCTCGTCCTCTCCCGCCAGGTACATCGGGTTGCTGATCTCCACGTTGTCCGACAGCCTCGTGTGCCCTATCCCGCCGCTGCAATACATCATTATATTACTTACTTTGTATCAAACACATTTCCACTCAGGCCGCATGTGATATTTAAACGATTTTAGAATATAACTCTTAATCATTCATTGTTTAAAACATTAACAGGTATGATGTCAATATAAAAGTCGTATAAAACTTTCAAAAGTCTAAATTACTTATAATTTATGTTGTCATTGCATCTTCACGCAGTTTGCTTACATAGTTGCAGCTAAACTTATCCATTAAGATGGTCTACATCTGATACTGACCGTCTCCTCCTGTGCAGTAGGTAAAGTGTGGCGAGCACGGCCACCAGTAGCGTGAGTAGCGCCAGCCCGGCGCCGGCCCACGCGCCGCCCGCCCCGCCGGCGCCGGGCTCGGCGTCCGGCGCCGGCGCCGGCGCGCCCGCGTGCGGCGCCGTGCAGCTAGTGCCCTCCAGGCATGCGCAGAACACGGGACCGGCTTCAGTCTCACTCACTGATAACATTATCAAACACATTCAATATTATACATTACTCAGATACATCGACACTCGAATTAGTAATACGGCATTTTAAGAAATGGACACGGACAGTGCTGTAGAGCACAGTGTAACTTGTACTTGGAGGTTTAAAGAAGCTTTGCTTTATAATAAGGATCAAATACTCATGATTATGTATACAGCTTAATGTTTCAAACACATTAACTACTAACGCACGTATGTGGCGAACTGTAAAGTTATAATATTTTTGTGGAAAGAAAAATACCGTGATCAGGATAAATACTCGAGGCGCTCTGACAACTGAGCCATCTCGACCTCTGCTCACTACCCCGAATTTTTCTTCCATATTGTTATACTTCTTTTGGTGAGGTCATCGGTATCTATCTCGAACCGATACGACTAACTTAACAGTTACAACAATGTAGGTATAGGTGCGATCACCTTAACAAATACTGATAAATCTTTCGAACGCATTAACACATGCGTAGTGAATCTAAAATATTAGTAGTATTATATCCGGGAGTGTGATGTTATGGCTATGTGTTTTTATGTCTGCTCGGGGCAAGCTCAAGCATGGTAATGTAACAAGTATAGCGGTGCGCGTACGGTCGGGTCCCCAGACGCAGAGCGCGGGCGGCGCGCAGGCGCGCGCGGCGCAGGCGTGGTCGTGCCCCACGTACAGCGTGCAGCGCGCGCCGCCCCACGCGCCCGCGCACCGGCACGCGCGCCCGCCCGCCGTGCCCACGCAGTGCCCGCCCGCCGTGCCCACGCAGTGCCCGCCGTTCGCGCACGGCGACGCGCTGCACGGCCCGCCCGTCGTCGCTGCAACAAACACTACGGTCAACATTGTCTTCGTGTCATCGCCTCTCACCGTCTCACGTGGAGTGGATACTGCAAAACATACGCGATACGACCTGCCACACAGAGATGCAGACGCTCTTAGATTGGCCAATAATCATGTGCATCATAATAATGACAGATTCGATCCACCAAGACAACACAAAGTCTATTTTTATTTTAGTTCGACAAAACCTATTCAAAAGAAGTGTCGGCGGCCAACCCACAGGTGCACAGAGGATTGGATTTTGCTTAGTTTTATAGTTCCTATAAATCTCACATAATTTCCGTACATTAACCATAGGGGCAATTCAAATATTATGTAAGCACTACAGGGGGGTGGGGGGGTCTTTGCTTTCCTTATTTTTGATGACATGGGGGACGGGGGGATTACGTCAACAGAAAATATTGTGTTTTGTTTTTACGATTTCGAATATTCTACCATTTTTTATCAATTTAATTGAATACATGGCAATTGGCAACCTGACTTGTCTATGCTTAAAAACGAAACACAGCTTCAATGATTCCCAAAAATAATAGATACGTTGATTCGCTTAGAACCGAGACACCAGAACACATAAAAAAATTCATGTAGGTACCAATGTTTAAGAGCTTTGCTTAATTTGTTGACGACGGGGAGGTGGGGGTTAATAATTGCAAAAAATCTGCTTACGTAATAATTGAACGGCCCCATACCTACTGCATCGGAACAACCTCTACACGATTTTTCAAGATACACTAACATTGCATAAATGGATCATGAGCTATTAAAATATAAATTCCACATAAGATGGCCTAATAACATTGGCGTCTACTAATCACGGCGTGTTTACACACAAAACATAACTGAGAATTTGACGGTCAGCAGTGCACCGCCCACCAGTTGCGCAAGCGCTGGCTAGCCGCGGACCGGTCGCGCGCGTCACCTTGACCTATCGCAACCACTGTCACACACACACACACACACACACGCCACATCTTCACCGAACCAATGACATTCAGCACACCGTAGCAGCGGATGTAAAGTGGATTAAATAAGTCAACGGCGCCGAAGCACTTTACAAAAAGACCATTAAAACCTTTCGGCTCAGTAACGTACAGATCTGTACGTTGTAACAATAAAAATCTATTGTATCTGCTAATGACTGACGCAACAGCTTAAAATAATTTCAGAGTCATACATTATTAAAATAGTGCGCTGATTACATTGTCTTATACTACAATAAATATAATAATGCCCTTAGCTAATTGTGCATGAAAATATTATACTAGGCTTTTTGTTTGTCTGTCTTGAAAACAATAAGGTTACGCTGTTTAAGCTGAACACTTTTGTGTTATAGATTATAATAAATCTACTTAGCTGTAACTGATTACAACTCAACGTTATTGTTATGACCGAAGTATTGAATATCATATTGTGCCTAACTAACGAATACATCACATAAATAATCATAATTAGTACTAAAACAACGTTAAATTATTCGCGATCAGAGAACTCGTATATTTTCGCTATGTTTAATTGGACAATTATGTTTCAGGTGATTGCTGATTATGGTACAAGAACTAATTTCTATGATCAATATAATTTTTTTTTGCAGGGCGCACTGCAGAAGAAAATATATGAAGTCAGCGCCCTATAACTTCCCTTAGGTATACGTCCTCGGCCCCCTTGTTTGTACGAGATTCGGAATGTTTACGGGATGCTGGGACAGAGACTATAAAAAACTAAACAATATTTACACCAATAACAAATAACTAATAGGTAAATACCTCAACCAAGTTCACGATATGCAAAAAATTTTAAAATACAGAATATTATATGATAATACATAACAGTTTATAGATTGTAACATTTTATATAAATACCATCCACTCTTCCTCCTCTCCTAATACTGACCGTATATCTGTGCTGTGCCCTAACAGGGTCCCTAGTTGATACTTTGTTAAACTATGCCAACATATATATAAACATTATGGAACGCAATGAAGATATTGAGTATTGAGACTAAAAGACCATGTCTATGTGTAAATATGGCTGTGATGTGTATGTATGAATATGACAAGCATCAGGCCGACTGAGACTCCGTTGGCTACGGCTCATGCTTGGCGGGGTTGCGGCGACAGCAGCGCCGGTGAACATTATTGGAGGACCGAATGGGTTTAATCAGTAGGAGTCCAGCATAACGTTCATGACATTTACCACATCATTAAAAATATGTGTTTTTATTAACATTGTGATCTCACAATGAGTATCGCACCGCAGTCACTTTTTGAAGTGCAAACCATTCAGTGTTAGGATGTTCAGCATGAGTCTATTCATGACTTACAATCATAGCATTCAGCGGAAAAGATCTTACTTAAATTTTTCGAGTTCCCGAAACTTTTTTTTTTTTTGGTAGACTCCAAAATAGGATGAAATTCATTAAAGTAATGTAGTTTCACAAAAGTAAGTATACTCTTAGTGATGCAAGACTTAGAGAAAGACGAGTCATTATTAATTGTTTGTCCCAGAGAAGTTTAATTGGTGAGAAACTTTCACCATTGAATTCAGTAACAGTAGGTACTCGTATATGTAGTAGCAAGCAATCATAGGAGCTAATTCACTAGTTTGTAGTTTAACGAATCAATAGCGTGAGATATCGAATACATAACAAGGTACACGTATGGGTTGGGAGTCGGGGAGGACCACGTCAGGTCGAGATTTATTTTAAAATCACATAACATTTGGCACACACCGTTCACACTCCGACACTCACCTCGGCGCGCACGTCTCCTCGCACCCCTCATCACTCAGTCTTTATTGTATATTATCACAGCACTAAATAATACTATCACAATATCCCGACGTCACCGAATCCACTCCGATAAGAGTAACACTAGAGCAGGCATCACTCGGCTAGGCACACTCAATGCTAAAGCGATGTGGAGCCGGATCCGACGACCGGCAGCGGCGACCACAGAGTGGCCACTAACAGAGAAGGAGTGCCGGCGCGACTATAAAAATAACTGATAATATCAACAATTCGCCGAGCGCGTGCCGGACACGAGCACGCGCGCGCTGCACGCCGTAGGCTCCATCACTGCGCGGAGGTGGGCGCGCCGGCACGCGGGACATGGACCAGCACGTCACACGCCGCGGTGACGAGCGGGAAGGCCTCAGTCGTATTCATATTAAGCCTACTATCAGAAGCCGTCATCTGATGGACCTAGTGCGATATAATCTATTGCAATAATTATGTCGAGCCCACTTACCTGACGTCACGTCGATGCATCTCGCATGAACACGTACAGTTAACATCACTGTTCAAGGCGAGATCATTTTACATACAAACATAATCACGCCTGTTTCCCACTGGGGTACGCAAAACTATCGATTTCCATTTGCAACGATTCTGACACACTTCTTTCGCTTCATCTATGTTCATTAACCTCTTCATGCATGCTCATCGATTTAGGTGGCTCCTGACGTGTCCTTTTTTGAGAACGTCGGCAATATCATTGCGGTACGTTCGTTTGGTCGGCCTGCGTCGACTCTTCCATCCACTCTCGCCTCAGGTACTACTTTAATCAATCACCTTCCATCCGTCCTTTCTACAACACGCCCATCTTATATATAAAACCATCTTAGCAATATTTTACAATGTCCGAATTTGTGTCCATAAGGATAGCAATAAAAATGTGTGCATAATTATTAACCCATTCATAAGACTAGGCAGCAGGACATGAGCAAACAGTGATGGATTGCTAATTAATACAAAACTGATTTACCTAATGATGTACAATATTCAGATATTCTCGGAGTAAAGCATGACAGGTCGTGACGTGCGACTTAACCCGTAAAATTACCATACATTTAACGCTTAATGCGAGGATCTATGCCAGGACTGAAGCAATAAAGATTGATTGATTATGCGAGTCGTTGATATGACGTCACGATAATTATAACCAACATTATATCTATTTATGTTCGTCTGCCTCGCTCATGATCAACGTGTTTTAACACTGACGCGACGATAGCAAATGAGTTCGGGTTGGTGTACATACGTCCACAGAGTGCATTATACTATGGCGTAATCTATCAACTACAATTTCAATAGCAAACAAGAATATGTATATAACATACTATACGTTAATAGTGGAGTGGAGCTCTGGGGTCTCAATAAAATATGAGTTTTATTCTAAACTCGATTTTTGAGCATACCTACTGATTACGAAAGTCACATTAGAATTTACCAAGAAATATGTTTTCCTGCTACGATACAACTCCAGCGACCTTCACAGAGCGCCGCCGTCGGCTACATTAACTTGGAACGTTACGATACGATTGTTGAGGTTAAGACACATCTGGCGCGTCACACTTTCGATGGGTGACCGTAAATAGCATCTTCATGTTGTCGTCTCTGTACTTCGGAGGGCACGTTAAGCCGTCGGTTGCAGTTGTTGTTAGTTAATAGCAGTCAGTAAGCCACGTCAGAGGGCGACGGGGGGCGACATCTACTGTGACACCAGGTTCGCTCCTTACCACAAGACAGAGGAAGAAGAACTACTCCATCACAGTCACTTTGTGGCAGATATCTCTTGCGTAACTAACTCCGGAGGTATCAGAGACGTCGAGGAAAACTTGTAATATAATCAGTGCTAACATCTTGACCTCAAGTTTCCTCGTAATTCTCGCTGCGTGGTAAAGCCCCGGGTGGCGGCTTTCGCGAAGGCTGTGTTTCCCGTGGTGACGCATGCGCACTTTGTTTGCGTATTTAATATGTGTATATGTGTTAATATAGTTAGTTATGCTAATGCCCACACAATTGACACAACATTTGTTTGGTAAGACGTGAAGCGTTGATAAGTACACATCGAGATTTTATATTGACAAGTTCCTTTGTCGTGGAGATGAACAATATTAAATTTTAACAAATTATTTAGGAATTAGTACATGGGCCCTTGTTTTAGGTCTCTTATATTTTTTAATCACTCTCATTTAGGAGTTTCAATAACTCTGAAGGTGATAACATCTAATATATAAAATTCTCGTGTCACAGTTTTCGTTGCCATACTCCTCCGAAACGGCTTGACCGATTTTGATGAAATTTTTTGTGCTTATCCGGTATCTATGAGAATCGGCCAACATCTATTTTTCATCCCCCTAAATGTTAGGGGTAGTCCACCCCAATTTTTTTTATTTATATGGCAAAACAACGCTTGCCGGGTCAGCTAGTAATAATGTAAGATGACAAAATTATATGAAAGTGAAAGTGATGCGACTGCTCTGTAAGATACACGCGGCGCGCGCACTAGTGAACTACTAAGTACTGGTGCGCGGCGACCGGCGGGTTGCGGGCAGCCTGTACGTGGTGACGTCATCGCCTCACTTGCCCTCTCCGTACGCGGAAGAGGACCTGCTCTGCTTTGAGAGCAGGTGGTACCGTCAGCGACAAAACTTGCTGAACCTTTAAATTTGTAAAATGTCTGAGCTCTGAAACTATCCACCTAACTACGCGAAGTACAAAACATTACAATCTTGTCATTTTGTAAATACAAATAATTAAAAAAGCCAAAAAGTACTACAGTCGGTATAGTTTTGATGTCGACTTCTATCGCTAACATATGTACCTACGGGAAATTGCTTTAGCTTTTAAAAATAAATATCCTTATGGTAACAGATATTCCTTTAACTACCTGTACCTACCAATGAGGACCTACATACCAATTCATGTACAATCATACAGCGCGCAAGTGATAAACATCGCGCGATAACATAGCGACGTTTAGTTTCGGCAGATACTTGCGCGAAACTGCTGCACGCTCACTGGCGCGAGCGCGCCCAGCGCAGCTATCAGCGTCTTTCCATTCTATACAAGGCCAGAACGCAAGGGTGTGAAACTAATCGCGTATGGATTGGAAATCACTTTTTTACTTCTTCGGTCTTCCAATCTATACAAGAGTAGTCTTATTGATTACGTGTATTCTTACTTAACTGTTTAGACGGACGGGGCTCCCATTTCCGCGTCTGTAGGGTCACAAAAAACCTAAACACGAACGGGGTGACGGGGGCACCCAACCTGTCCGTGTTGATTGGTGCCTACAACTACTACTGGTATTCAAGATAAATCTTTGAAAAGCATTAACGCATGCTTAGCGAACTCTAAAGTTACAATATTAAATGGAAAAAAGAATACGGTCGCGAACAGGATTCGAACCTGCGCCTCCCGGAAAAATACTCCAGGCGCTCTGACCACTCAGCCATATCGACCTCCTGAGGTCGGTAGGTTCGAATCCTGTTCGCGACCGTATTCTTTTTTCCGTTTAATATTGTAACTTTACTACTGGTATCCCTAGGAATTTCGTGAAATCCCTTGTATCCTCATTTCCCAGCAACCTATAGATCGGAATAAGCGCGCCGAACTCTAGATTCCAATTTATACGCGAGCAATTGCATGCGCGCCATTACAAACACGAATTTATCATTCCATTTATTAATAAATTATTTTATTAAACTATATCTCAACTCTTGTCAGGCGTAAGTGAAGTAGTATAGTTTGAAACCAGGACGCGCGCGTACACGTTACAAACTATACAAGAGCAGTACGCAAAATTCGTGTACGAGTATATGTCGCAGATGGATTGTAGAATCCGCTGTATTACAAAACTACCAGCTGATTTACAAAACAGCTACCCACCTTTAGACGTAATGCAGAATGACATATCTACAGTGGGACAGGTTTGTTTATTGTATAGGTATATTAAATGGATAGTCACCACTCAAGTAAAAAAGATACTGTATTCTGATTTGACTTTCCGTGGCTGGGTCGACGGAGCCCCGCTTCGCGGAGTTCCTATTTTTATAACTGTAAGGTTAGAAAAAACCGAAACACGAAGAGGAGTTCTTCGAACCTAACCTGTCCGTGTCGGGATACACGAAACTACCGAGCTCGCTTCGCTCGCTCATGGATCAATTTCGTTTATTTTCTTTCATAATCCCGATATATTGTCGACTATTATAGTGGTTTAGTATTTACGTCATTCAAAATTTTCATCTTTTTTTGCTTATGAAAAGTAAAATAAGGTTGGGTTATTATTGTTAAGACATACAGAGCCATATGCGACAAAATTTCGAACTAAAATCAACAATCTGACAGTTCATTGCACACTGTTTTACATAATCTCTGATCGTTGACCCGCTGCATTGATAAACGCATAACGTTCATTCAATTCTGCGTGTTATAGTTCAGTAATTAAGTAAAACCGCTAAACGTCGTTCAGCTGTTTTTCATAACAGTACTGTTTTGTAAATCAGCTAGCGGTTTTGTAAAACAGCTGATTCTACAATCCATCTGCGACATATACATTGTAATCGCAGATATAAAATAAAGTATACGTAAGTATAATAAAAAGTATACGCGAGCATTATTATTAGCAAGTATTCATATGGCTGCGTTCTGGTCTTATATAGAATGTTAAGAAGCATCACAGTAGTGTCGGCAACAAAGTAAACATTACAAAGTTTTATTTTATAAAAATGAAATCTTATTATTGCGGAATAAATATAAATATGGTGTAGTGACTATTCTAATAATAAAGTGACATTTGGACACTCTATTAACACAAGAAGGTGTGTTTCCTCGTATTTCATGGAGAATTCCGAGTGATAGTGGTAGTAAGTTTTTTTTTATAACCGCGACACTCGTTCGAATTGACCGAGTGCAAGTCGGGCAATTGCCTTACTCTCGTATCGCTATTTTTGAGCACGGTTAACGTATCTATAGTTTTATAATATCATAGGTACCTACCCGCTGCTTCATATCACATCCATCTCCTATTTATAACAGATTGATGGTCCACAAAAATAATTGGCGCGTTAAGATTTACATAAATTAAACAAGTTTGAAGCAATCACCTCGACTTGTAACATTCATAAATCATATTTATCCGAATAAGAATATTCATAAGTATAATTAAAGTTTGCCGGTGACTAGCAGCATGATGTCACGGCCATCACTTAGATACAAGTGTTAATGACAGTGGTTTTGCAAGTGTTTCGGACACGGGTTGCACGGACAAATACACGGAAACAACACTATTGTAAATAACTTACTAACCAATGAGTATGAAGGTTCTTGCTCGTTCTTCTCCATAGGAATTTACATACATTAAGAAACGTGGCAACTAGTTTTTGTTTCTTGACAATTATCATTGAAACGTGCATTTAAATAGTCTAAATGCAATAAATACTTTGACTTTGAGTGCAAAATATAGGAAGATAAATTTGAGAGAATAACAAAGTATGCATGTTTTATGGTTTATAGACATGATTGTCTCTTGAGGAAAATTAGTTTTTTTTAATAATTAAATTTTTGTAAACAACCCTTTTTACCTTTCCTTATCTTGCAATAAAACGTGTGGACTATAAGCAGATGAGATATAGGCATCATGGCTGGTAGGGTGCGGGGTACCCTCAACGAAGCCCACCCTTTTTTTTATCAACCGAAGAAAAAAGAACGAGTCTCAAGCCGACGCGTATATACCTATAGGTACCTATATATTGTTACATATAACCACGCATTACTTTTTACGGAGTATTCCGATTTTGATGATTCTTTTTTATCGGATAGAGTAAAGAGAAGGATACTTCCAATTGGTCCCATTATAGAGTAGATATGGGTATAATAGGAAAAATAGGCAATGGTTGAGTTTGATGACACTAAAACATAATGAATACCTGGCGTTAATCTGATGATGGAGACGAAAGATAGTCGAGGTATCTCTTCAACCGTTTCCAGCAACTAAGTACTTCATGTTTGTTAGTTATGTTTTGTAGAACATTGCCATAAAATTCAATAAAAATAATAGCGTTTTTATGTAAGTAGTCAGCCTTTCGAGTGACTATTCTAATCAAACATGCATCGTTGTTTCAGGAGTGGTAAGCTGTCCTGCTAATCTCGATGATTTTAGAGTCGTGACTTGTATCTGGAGCTATAGTTGTGCATCATTCCCTTCCATTAGCTGGTTGATGATTTCATGGCTCTCCTTTGTTATGATGATCCATTGCGCGTTAGATATTAGTCCCAGGATATGGTTTTGCGTCCTTTGTATTATCATTGTATTGGAGCCACGTGCTGTGCCCCATAGTTCAGTTCCATAGATCTAAATTGGTTTCAGCGTTACATTCACGTTCTGTGGTATGTGTGTGGTCCCTACTACGGATTTATTTTGCATCTGTTTGTGCCGAACCCTGTCGAACCCTTGGCTTGCTGGGAATGCTGGGTGCCCAGAAAGACTGATTCTTTCCTCTCACATACCTTCTTTATAACTCTTGTTACTCTATGAACTTGTTCTGTAATGGTGTGACATTTCCGAAAGCCAACTAAAATTGTTAGTCAGAAATGGTTGACTTTTGTTTTAGGACACTATTGATTCTTTGTAAAAAGATTTTTCAAATAGCTTGTACATCATCGGCAGTCAGCTAATAGACCTGTAGAAAGTAACTTCATAGACAGTTCGACGGATTTGTGTTCTAGTATGACCTGGGATTTTTCACAGGACCAGAAAGTATAAAGCCCGTAAAATAATTTAAAAAAAAGTCGTGGCATATTACTATTGCCTACGCGGTTGCTCTTCGGTTTTGTAAGCAATGTTGAAAAAGAAAGGAAAGAACCTGTGACGTTCGTGGCTTTGCTTATTGTTTTGCCGCACCGCGCAATTGTTATTGTTACATAAGTTTCCTCTCAGAGGTGATTCAGTCTGTATTATATAATTACATCAAGGAAACATTGTAACTAAAGCTGCCCTGCTCACTGTTCTATGGTAGATACCGAGTCGTAGTACTCACTGTTGTTCCGCTCGGCCGTCTGCTTGTTGTTCCCGGTGTGGTTGGTCTCCTCCGTGTTGGTCTGGTCGCGGTCGCGGTCGTCGGCGGTGTCGGCGGTGTCGGCGGTGTCGGCGGTGTCGGCGGTGTCGGCGGTGTCGGCGGTGTTGGCGGTGTCGGCGCCGGCGGCGTGGTGCGCGGCGCAGGCGGCGTCCACGCAGGCGGGGCGCTGGCAGCGCTCGCCGCTCCAGCCGGGCGCGCACGCGCACGACACCGCGCCCACCGACGACTCGCTGCAAGTTCCCTGCGCAAGCGTCACACGTTAAACGTAGCGCATTATATATATAGCAAGTAGAGTTAGCAACATGTCGGTAGAGCCGTAGAGCTGTGGGGCTGTGGGGCTGTGGGGCGGCGTACCTGGTTGAGGCAGAAGAAGCGGCAGATGTCGGTGCGGCAGTGCGCGCCCGCCGCGTCGCGCACGCACACGCCGCGCGCGCCGCAGTCCGGGCCCGCCGCGCAGCGCTCGCAGCGCGCACCTGCCGGCACACGCACTCCGTCAGTGGCGCGCACGTGCCGCGGCGCAGGCGGCGGCACGCGCGCAGCAGCACTTACCGGTGTAGTCGGGCGCGCACGCGCACGCGGGCAGGCCGGCGCGCGCCGTGCACGTGGCGCCGTTCTCGCAGGCGAGGCGCGCGCACTGCTCGGCGCCGAGCGGCGCGGGCCGCTCGCAGCGCGGGCCCTCGTAGCCCGCGTTACAGATGCACTGCGCAACACACAACATACGGTACCGTCGGCTTGTATAGTACATACTAAAACTTAGTGCAATGGTTAATTTATTTGTGAGTTATGAGCTAAGTAGGTCGTAACACTCGAGGCTAGATCGCAGTTCGAGCTAAAGGTTAAGACGTAATTTAGCTGAGTCTGTATTAACTAAAGCTCACGCAAAATACCATAAGATTAAAAAATGCAAGAAAAAAAGTTAATAAAATTTATTTATTTATATAACTACTAAAATGGCACGGATGACATTTCACGCGCCGTGGTTACAATAATTGAGTCGGTGCCAGATCCACCCGTGCACGTATTGACCTATTGGCTTTAGTGCATATGTGCACACAAAGTATATTGCATATGAATATTAGTAATTTATTTTATAGTTTATCTGAAACATAGACAAGTGCTACATACAACAGTTTATGTACGTATGCAGCGTTACCTTGAGCGGCGGCGGCTGGTCCGGGTCGGCGCCGGCGCCGGCGGGGTCGAGCTGGCAGCGGCCGCGGCGGTGGCAGTGCGCGGCGCAGCGGTAGTGCTGGCAGCGCTCGCCCGCGAACAGCGCCGGGCAGCGGCAGCGCGCCGCGCCGCCCGCCAGCACGCACGCGCCCGCGCCGCACGCCAGCGGGCACGCGCCGTCCGGCAAGTCGGACGTGTTGGCGCCGGCGGACGTGTCGGCCGCGTCGGTCGGCTCGCCCGCCGCCGGCGCGCGCATGGAGCCGCGCGGGATCACACACGCGCGGTGTTCCTACGTACACGTGCAGACACACGGTTATATATTTGTGTTGAACATGGCGTTGAGATATATACTTACTAATTAACATAGTCGTTACATCATAATTCATAAAAGATGAATTAATGTCCCTGATCTGTTTCTCCAATACAACCACTAAAGAAGATGTGTTTGGTTTGTGACATGGTTTTACACAGCACTGAGAACATCTTGATCCTGAGCTGTCCCATAGTAGGCGAGCCTGTAGTGGTACGGCACAGCTATCACAGTTACTGTTTTTTTAACTTTAGTTTTGTATCATTAGTGGTGGTGTACTCGCCTGCGCTGCGTGCGCAGTGTCGTGGTCGGGTACCAGTCCGTCGGGACACAGGCACGCGACCCCGCCCGGCGCCGTACTGCGCACGCACAGCGCGCTCGGCGCGCACACGCTGCCCGCGCACGGGTCCGGGACTGGGGGGTAAGGAACCATTCAGCTAATTACTGTAAACTACACTACTGCACTTTTGGTAAACCGAGGCTCAATGCATGATTATAAATAAAAATACCATAAACAGCGTAGAAAAACTAATAAATGTAATAAATATACCGATCCTTAAATTTGAAAATTAAATCATTAATAATTTATTAATTGCAACATATACATGATGAACAGCACGTAGCATGATTACGGCGCGCGATACTGACCGACGTGCGCGGGGAACATGGCGGGGTGCAGCAGCACGAAGGCGGTGAGCGCGCGGTCGGGCGCGCGCGGCGGGCGCGCGGGGCGGGGCGCGGGGCGGGGCGCGCGCGGCGCCGGCCCGCGTGCAGTGCGCGCCGGCACGCGTGCAGTGCGCGCCGGCACGCGTGCAGTGCGCGCCGGCACGCGTGCAGTGCGCGCCGGCACGCGCAGCACGCCGCGCGCCGCGCCGCACCACACGCCGTCCTCCCACACGGCGGCGCGGGCGCAGGCGCGCCACCACGGGGCCGCGGCGCCCGCCACCGCCGCGCCGCTCGAGTTGCCCGCTAGTTTCAATTCTGAACAGACCGAACGCATCGCAGACATCAGACAATAGACGGCACTATGTTATTGATCACTGAAATAGCGTTCTGTGATGATAGCACTTAATGTGATCATCTTTTAAAAGAAGTTGTATGCATCAACAAGTAAGTATGTAAGCGAGAACAGGTAGGTGTAAGTAAGCGACGTAAGCGTAGTGTTGTGTGGAGAGTGTCCGACCTCCGTCCACGTAGACGGCGGGCAGGCGCGGGCCGGCGCCGGCGAACTGCGCGAAGTGCGCCACCAGCGCGCGCTCGCCGCCGTCCAGGCGCACGACCTCCAGCGTGCCGTAGTACTGGTCCACGAAGTACAGGCGCGCGCCCGCCGCGTCCAGCGCCAGCGCGCCCACGCGCCGCACGCGCCGGCGCACCAGCCAGCGCGCGCCGGCGCCGTCCAGCGCCGCCACCATCACGCCGGCCGACGCGCCGCGCTCCGACCAGAACATCTGCCTGCACAAGCGCACGCCCACACCGCCATTAGTCAAAGTTAAACGAAGTCACCCTAACAAGATAGACGCGCCCCGAAATTCAATTCTTGGCACTTTACTATTTCTCGCATCATCATTGAGTTCATCAAATATATTATTCAATGATGACAGTTCCCTAATTTTCTTAATGTTTATAGTTCCTGACTGCTGATGCGCTACTAGTCTGTGTAAACATGTTCATCAAAGTGTCGAGGAGCACTCCGCTGTTACCCTGAACCACCATCCAACCACCAGGTTTATTTCTGCGCCAGATTATCGGATCTAGTAGGTATACAGGTAGCAGAGCCCGGAACACTCCACGGCCTATTGGAATATTGTGCGACTTCGAAGATGTATCACCTGGTGTCATTATGAATAACAATATCGTCTGGTTCAGCCCCGTCCCGTCGGTACAGCGTGGCGCGGCGGCGGCCGTCCAGCGCGGCCACGTGCACGCCGCCCCCCTCCCCGGCGCCGCCCCCCGGCCCCGCCCCCGCCGCCGCCGTGGTCCAGTACACGCGCCGCGAGACATAGTCTACGGCAACGCCGCGGACCTCGGCGCTAGACTGGATCTATAAGTACAACATACAAGTTACAGAACCAGAAATGAAGAAATCCATCTCTACCGAGCGCCACACAAACAAGTATGGAGGCGAGACTGGTAGCTGGCCGAGAGTGCGGTCGGATGTAATGTACGCACGATAGTGTGCGCGTGCGCGGCGAGGTCCCGGGGCGCGCGCGCGTGCAGGCTGACGTTGGCGCGCAGCACGCGGCCGGCGCCGTCCCCCCACACCACCCACCACTCGCCGTCCAGCAGCGCGCTCGTCGCGCACGTGATGTCTGCACTCTTGTTCCTGGTGAAGTCAACTCACATCATAATGTCAACACAATATAACGAATACTTAAAAAGCACCCGGAAGATGAAACACACAAGTGAATTTTCTCCCGTTATCGGAACTTTTGCAATAATCTTCTAAAAAAAATTAAACGTGAATTCGAATTTTCTGAGTTTCAGAAAGCAAAGAATAATCCAAAAGCCACATGGAGAATCATTAAACAGGTGGCAGGCATAAATCAAAAAAAGAAAGAAACCGCTGATTTATTGAAATGCTGTTCCGAACCATCACAGTCTGTAGAAAAGGTTAATGCTTATTTTGTAAATGTTGGCAGACACTTGGCGTCTGAAATCCAGCACTCCACTCACTATATTGTGATATTTAGTGATGAAATTGGTAAAGATATGGGCCAGTTACTATCAAATTATAGCAAAGGACAAACCATTACTAATTATTGTATGCCTGGTCTTAGTTATATTAATATTATGGAAAAAATTCTTAGTTTTAGTTTCAGCCAGGACACAACCTTATTGGTAATGGTTGCAAATAGGGGGAATGTAAACAAAAATAGACTTCTATATTATCATAACAAACTTTTGAATTTAACTTTAGGTAAAATTGTGATGTTCACATTTCCTTACAGTAACAGTTTGCCACAGGAAGAAAATAATATAAGATTTAAGCTAAACTTGACATTAAACACATTGACATGTTATAATAATAATTTTCATATAATTGACTCTAACAATTATGTTAGTAATAATTTATATTTGACCAAAGATAGTTATTATCTATCAAAATATTGTAAACGACAAATAGCTGTATCGCTATCCTATTTTTTTGATTATTCAGCCAAGAACTTGGCTACAAAAACTATTGCTTCTATTGAGCATTTTAATGACATTATTATTGAACCAGCCAAGAATTTGGCTAATAAAATTGACATTATTGATAATTTAAATTAGAAATTAAGACAATAGAGTCAACCTCTTGCGTATATAACAATAAACTTATTAAAAAAAATACACCTATTAGTGTAACAAATACATGCAATGTTTTAAATACCATCATCTTGGTGCACCAAAATATTCAGGGAATGTTGAATAAAGAACTTGAAATTGAATTGTTTATGAACTGTAACAATATTGATATTTTTTGTATTACAGAACACTGGCTTAAAAGCCATCAGCTCATATTCAATTACAATAATCACCAAGTTGGTAGTTCATTCAGCAGAGAAAATGCCATACATGGTGGCTCATTAATTTTAATAAAGAAACATTATCAGTTTAAAGAACGTAAAGATATTGTGTGCCTCTCTGTTGAGCGTACTATAGAAATAGCCTGCATTGAGCTTGAGCGGCTTGTTGTATTGAGTGTGTACCGACCGCCTTCATCATTATATGACTGTTTTGAAAATGTCATGGATGAAGTTTTGCAAAAGGTTTGTAAATTGAATAAAAATGTAATGATATGCGGTGACTTTAATGTTAATTTATTGGAGGATTCTTCTATGTGCATAAAAATTAAAAATTTATTTAAGTCATATAATCTTGAAAATCTTTTTTTGGAGCCGACTAGAATAACTGCTACCACTGCTACATGTTTGGATAACATATTCACAGACATTGTACCACAGAGTAAAAAAATTATAAATCAACTAGACTCTGATCATTGTGGACAGTTTATTACTTTTCTTAAACAGTCCAAAGATGTAGTAAAGAAAGACATTACTGTAGTGCCTAAAACTGCGGGTCGCTTGGAGATATTCAAAAACAAATTAATTTATAAATTACCTCACTTATGTTGTAGTGATGACCCTAACCAGCAGTACAATTCTTTTTTTAACATGTATTGTACTGTATTTGATTCAACTTTTATCCCCAAGAAGATCTCAGTTAGAGGTACTGCAACCTTCAGTGAATGGGCCACTAAGGGTATTTATAAAAGTAGAAAAACATTATTTGAATTGTATGAAGAAAGAAACTATAATAAAAGTCATGAATTTTACCAATATGTAAAAAAATATTCAAAGTTATTTAAAAATATTTGTCATATAGCAAAGGCTCGTTATATAAGTGCAAAAATTAAAAATAGTAATAATAAAATTAAAATGACATGGGATATTATAAATAACGAGACTGGTAGAGTTAGGAATTGTAAAAGTGAGATTTGCCTTAATATTAGTAATGAAGAAATTAAATCAGATTTAGAAGTTGCTACAGCATTTGAAAAATTCTTCACAGACATTCCAATCTCAACCACTAAAACCCTGAGGTCATGTCCCATTGTTGCTGAGACTTTATTAAAAGAAAATGTTAATATATGCATTAATGAATTTAAATTCCATTATATAAATGGCAAAGATATTGTAAAAATGTTTAATACCCTAAATGTTAAAAAGACCGCCGATCTTTGGGGCCATTCTGTCGAATTTACAAAATCAATAATTAACATAGTAGCGCCTGAATTGGCCATGATATATAATAATTGTATTGATTGTGGTGTATTTCCTGATTTAATGAAAAGCAGTAAAGTCATGCCTTTGTTTAAATCGGGCAGCACGAATGACCCCACTAACTTCAGACCTATTTCTGTGCTTCCCACCTTCAATAAAATATTTGAAAAATTAATTCTTGATGAGTTGCTAAGTCATTTTAACAAAAACAATCTGTTACACAATAAACAATTTGGTTTCACAAGGGGTCGCTCAACAACCGATGCCGGTGTTGAGCTTTTAGATAATATTTATAATACCTGGGAGAATTCACATGATGCCTTAGGAATTTTTTGTGATTTGTCTAAGGCGTTTGATTGCGTATTTCATGAAACATTAATCAGGAAGTTACAACATTATGGAATAAAGGATACTGCTCTGGATCTTCTTATATCTTATTTGAGTAATAGGATCCAAAGAGTGGATGTCAATGGAAAGCGATCCCAAGGGTCGTTGGTTACTATGGGAGTTCCGCAGGGCTCCATTTTGGGCCCATTCCTATTTCTCGTTTACATTAATGATTTACCTTTTATGGTAAAAAATGATCAAGATATTGTGTTATTTGCTGATGATACATCACTCCTATTTAAACTTAAACGGCAACAGCCAGTTACTGACGATGTAAATAACACTCTTTCTAAAGTAATACACTGGTTCAATGTTAATAATTTACTTTTAAACGAGAAGAAGACTAAATGCATCAGATTTTTATTGCCTAACGTTAAGCAAATAAAAACCAGTGTATTGATAAATGATGAACATTTAGATCTTGTAGACACTACAATGTTTTTGGGTATTACTTTAGATTCAAAGCTGCAATGGGGCCCACATATTAATAAGTTGTCGAACAGACTCAGTTCTGCAGCATACGCGGTCTATAAAATACGTCAATTAACTGATATAGAAACAGCCAGATTAGTATACTTTAGTTATTTTCATAGTGTAATGTCGTACGGCATTTTGTTGTGGGGAAATGCTGCTGACATTCAAACTATATTTGTGCTGCAGAAGAGGGCTATTCGAGCAATTTATAACCTTAGTTATAGGCACTCACTGAGGGATAAATTCAAAGAAATTGGGATAATGACGGTCGCATCTCAATATGTCTATGACAATTTGATCTATGTTAAGAAACACATTAATCTATTCTGTAAAAACAGCGATGTTCATAGTCTCAATACGAGGAACAAAAATAAACTCGTGCTACCATCAACTAGGCTCCAAAAAATTAGTAATTCATATAGATGTCAAAGTGTACGCTTCTACAACAAAATCCCAAACAATATTCAAGAATTGAGTCTCAACAAATTTAAGTCATATGTGAAGCAGACTCTTTGCAAAAAGGGTTACTATAAAATCAAAGACTACGTAGAAGATAAAAATGCTTGGGATTGTGCCGCTCGCTCTAATGTTTAGACACTCATTAATAATTGCTGTATTTTTTGTATTTTTTTTACTACTGTTTGCATTGTAATGTTTAATTTATTTATTTTATGATATTTTAATGAATTTATTATATTAAGATTATTCTTTTTGACATTGATTCTTGACATTTTTTGATAATATTGTTATTCTATTAGACACTATTTGCAATGTGAATGTGAGTACGATGTGGGCCAGAAATTCATTCATACATGAACCTCATAGACTGGCGGTTTTGAGTCGTTTTATGTGACCTACGCAAATGTCCTCCTGATCTGGTATCGTCTTGTGACGGGTCGTTGAGCTCCCTTAGTTATGGTTGAGCTACACGATGACTGATGCATACGTGCCGTCAGACAGGACAGGTCACCTCGAAGCTGCTATGGCTCTTTCCTCAAAAGGCCATTCCAGACGATCCCTGCATCGTTACACTCACATAGATATAGTATTATGTCTGGACTTTAAAAGAGACGTTGACCTCTGAGTTTGTTTCGGCGTTTCTTCTCAGAGACAGTCAGATAGGAAACGCCGGCGCCATCTAGTTTAAAAAATGACTTGTAAAAGTGTCTTCAACAGATCTATTTACAGAAATAAAATCATTTATCATTTATCATTTATAAAGATATTCTTACTAGTCTTTCAAACCAAGATATATCGGGTCTCTCCAAAATTACCTCATCCCAGTCAATGGCCCTTTACAGCGTGGATAATGTTGAAGTAGACAAAATCATCCTTGACCTGAAGACCAACTGTACCGCAGGTTTTGATGGTATTCCGTCTTCAATCGTGAAAGCCACTCGACACATTCTTGTTCCAATCCTTGTATTCATATTAATTTAACATGTGCTTTTCGTCAGGAATCTTTCCTGAGTTATTTAAAACCGCAGTTGTCCATCCTATTTACAAGTCTGGGGACAGAGACAGTGTCTTGAATTATAGACCTATATCGGTTCTTACCTCTTTCTCAAAAATCTTCGAAAAACTGTTGTTTATAACAACAGGCTTACAAAATACCTAAACAAATATAACATCCTTTCTGAAAATCAATTTGGCTTCCGAAACGGAAAATCCACTGAAGATGCAGTGTTGGAACTTACAGAAACGATAATTGATCATTTGGAAAATAACAGAAAACACTCGCTATCTTTCTAGACCTATCGAAAGCTTTTGACACTGTCTCAGTCCCCATACTTCTTTCGAAACTGGAGAATGTTGGTATTCGCGGTAAGGCCCACGATATTCTCAAAAGCTACCTGACAGGCCGTAGACAGCTTGCAAAACTCGAAAACCACCTAAGCAAGCAAGAATCCATTACTTTTGGTGTACCCCAGGGTAGCGTGTTGCGACCGACACTTTTCCTTTTATATGTCAATGAACTGTGTCAGTTATCTTTGCCGTACTGTAAAATTGTAACCTATGCAGACGACACAGCTCTAATTGTTCATGGTCACAACTGGAATGAAACTTGCAAGAACTCTGAATCTGCCCTTAGCTCTGTTATGAGGTGGTTAACTATAAATCTTTTAACCCTTAATGTAAATAAGACCAAGTTCATTTCCTTCTCCACCACGAAGTCAGGTTAACCACCAACACCAATAGTAATTCGTGCTCATACTTGCCTTAACGCAGATATGAACTGCGGCTGTTCTCCAGTAGAAAACACCCAAATAGTTAAATACCTTGGCGTCACACTAGATTGTAACCTCAAATGAAACCAACAAATTGCTACTATTGTAGAAGAAAACTCATATACGAGTACATCTTCAAAAAGCTTAGAGGATCAGCAAGTTTTAACTGCTTAATAACCATTTACTTTGCACTTGCGCAGTCTGTCTTGGGATACTGTCTAACTGTTTAGGCGAGTGCTAATAAAACAACAATGATTCGAGTTGAACGAGCGCAAAGAGCAGTCTGAAGACCGAATAAAATTTCTCGCCAGTACCTTCAAGACAGCTCTGTCTTGAAGGTACTGGCGAGAAAACCGATCCGATTCTCGACAACTTCGTTGTATTCCCTTTGCCAGGTCCTCACTGTTAGACAGTTATTCGTTCTTCAGACTGCTCTTCGCAAACACAGCGAACTTGTATTTGAGCCTAACATATCTGTCACTAGACGCCGCTCCGATAGAATATGCAAAATAGCACCTCGCAAAACTATAGCGGCAAGTCGTCATTACAAGCACATAGGTGCAAAAATTTACAATAAAATAAACAGAAGCTGGCGAGTGCATGGAGGGCAAGTAGTAGTAACTAGTTAAAACTTTTTATTGCATTTATTTTATTTGTATATATATATTAGTATATTTTATGTTTCATAATGTTGATGAGAGTTTTGCATCCTGCTCTTCTTCTTGCTCATCTGATGAGAGCTATGCACGTGCACGTAGTGATGATTCTGTGCACTTACGCGACCAGCTCTTTTCAATTTTTTCGAGCTTTAATAAGTATTTCAATATAGTTCATATAAATGCTCAAAGCGTTCCCGCCCATCACTCTGATTTATTGACTTCTTTTGACTCTGATTTTATCCATGCAGTCCTTATCTCTGAAACTTTTCTCAAACCTACCCTTCCTTCTTCTCAATATTCGTTGCCCGGCTACAAACTGGTGCGTAATGATAGAACAGGCAAGGGATATGGAGGGGTTGGTATTTATCTACGTGGAGATATTAGCTACAAAATCGTTGATAAGTCTCCGAGTGACTATACTAAATTTGCTGAACACCTTTTTATTGAAGTTAATTTTAACCATACTAAACTACTCTTAGGTGTTTATTATAGTCCCTCTTGTCAAATCGATTATTTCTCTTCCCTTGAATCTAAACTTGAAAATCTATCTCCACTATATGACCACACTATTATCCTCGGAGACTTTAACACCTGCTTGCTCAAGAATGACACGCGCAGCCATCAACTCCAGTCCCTTGTCTCTTCTGTTAACATGCATATCCTTCAGCTAAATGCTACTCATCATGCTCCTCACTGTTCTTCTTCACTCTTAGACCTAATTCTAGTTTCTGACCCTAGCAAAGTAGCTACACATGGGCAACTTTCTGCATCCTTCTCTTATCATGATCTTCTATTTCTTTCGTATAAAATACGCCCTCCTAAACGCAAATCCAAATTTCTTTTCCTTCGCAGTTTCAAGAACATTCATATGGAGCGTTTGGTGGAGGATGCGGGCAATATAGACTGGTCTCCTGTTTACGACTGCGATGTGTTAGATACTAAAGTGTCGGCTTTTAACAAAATACTGTTGGAACTGTACGATGTACATGCTCCCATAAAGAAGGTGAGAGTAAAACATCTCCCTGCACCATGGCTGTCTGAAACGGTGAAACAAGCAATGTCGAGGAGGGATAATGCTAAGAGCCGATACAGAAATTCCCCTACGGATGAGAACTGGGCTCTTTACAAGAAGTTGCGGAATCGTTGCGGTCGTGTGTGTAGGGATGCTATAAATTAATTTTAAACAAAAAATGAAAACCGCCTTCAAAAATCTACTACACTAAAAAGTTTAAAATAATATCAAAATTTGCTTATAATAAAATCATTTTAAAAGAACAATATATAATAATAATCTGTTAATTTTGGAGTCGGTGCCTGTACTGAGAGAGGGTTATTGTTTTCCTCTTGTTAGTCACTTATGTTCGTTGTGCTGTGGTTATGTTACCGGCCTTTGTATCTGGTTGTAAACCCAATATACATCAGGCACCGACTCCAAAATTAACAGATTATTATTATATATTGTTCTTTTAAAATGATTTTATTATAAGCAAATTTTGATATTATTTTAAACTTTTTAGTGTAGTAGATTTTTGAAGGCGGTTTTCATTTTTTGTTTAAAATTAATTTATTTTAGTCTTTTTAGTTTTAAGTGTGTTATATATATATTGTATAGGTCATATATAAGATTGTATACTTCATAAATAAGTTAATTTAGAAATTTAATAATATGGGTAGGCTTTCGAAAGCCGCTAGGACTTAATTACTGCATCGGTGAAATGTTTGTGTACAACATTGGTAACTTCTGCCTACCCCATCGGGCAATACAGGCATGATGCTATGCATGTATTGAGTGGCATGAACTATACATGGGTATGCGATTACAGCAATTGCGAGTGATTTGCTGTGATTTATTGAAGAGTTCCATTGTCTAACTTCGAAGATCTTCATCAGATCTTCACTAAATTGAAATGGAACCATTTCTGGGGACTACTCTTTCAAAAAAAGATATCGACGGACATACATAACAAAACATGGTAGCTACTGTAAAACGTTGAGGAGTTCCCTTGACTGTCCTTCGTCTTCATCATCAGACCCCTAATTACAGTCACAACCCATCTAGGTGTAAAGTTCTCATCAATACAAATTAATCAAGCCCAAACACCAGGTAATTGCTGTAAATCTTTAAAGAGTTCCCTCGACTGTCTTTCAGCTCCATTATCAGATCGACTCCTTCATTAAATAGTAGTGCTTTAAAATACTTAATGAAAAAATTAACAAATGCACTTGTCGCCCCTACAATTTTCGAAGGTTTCCCTCGATTTCTCGGGGATCCATCATCAGATCCTGGTTTCCTTATCATGGTACCACCGTTGAGATTTCTTCTTTCCAACAAAAAAAGATTTATCAAAATCGGTTCATAAACGACGAAGTTATCCCCGAACACACATAAAAAAAAAAAAAAAAAAAAAAAAAAAAATATACGGTCGAATTGAGAAACCTCCTCCTTTTTTGAAGTCGGTTAAAAAGGCGCCACATTCACAACTCTGTTCAAAATTTCAACACAGCGCAAGTATGGCAATTTCTTAAGTCTCTCGGTATTGGCAAACCCGCTCCTGAAGGTATCCCTGGGATGGACCTTAATGCAATTAATATGCACTTCTCAAAATCTCCAGTTAGTCTGGATGATAACATAAAATCTTCAACTCTAAAAAATCTCTCTGATCTTCCTTTGCCAATATGTACTTCATTCAGTTTTCACCAGGTTACAGAACGTGATATAAAGAAATCAATTTTATCAATTTCCACAAAAGCGGTGGGTGATGATGGCCTCCAACTCCAAATGCTTCTTCTCATCCTCGATGAACTTGCACCTGTAATTCTTCACATCAAAAATTATTCCCTTGTGACAAGCTCATTTCCTTCTGCTTGGAAGAAGGCGCATGTCTTACCGCTCCCTAAAGCTTCTAATCCTACCTCCGTATCCCAGTTCCGTCCGATATCCATACTACCAATTCTGTCCAAACTCCTTGAGAGTGTTGTTAATAATCAACTGTCTTATTACCTTTCCTCTAATAGCCTACTTAGTCCCTATCAGTCTGGTTTCCGCCCTGGCCATAGTACAGTAACGGCACTCGTGAAAATAACGGACGACATCCGACTAGCCATGGAAAACAAGCTCCTCACAGTTCTTGTTTTGCTGGATTTTAGTAGTGCCTTTAATTCAGTTGATTTTGACATCCTCTTAGGAATCTTATCCTCTCTGAATGTATCTCCTTCTGTAATTTCTTGGTTCAATTCTTATCTTCGTGGTCGCTCGCAGTCGGTGCGCTCGGATGAGAACTTCTCTGACTGGTGTGATCTAGCTGTGGGTGTACCTCAGGGTGGCGTCTTGTCTCCTCTTCTTTTTTCTGTTTTTATCAATTCCATCACAAAAGTCTTAGCTTCACACTACCATCTCTACGCAGACGACTTGCAGCTTTATCGACATTTTAAAATTGGGGAGGCTTCCGAAGCAATTGCTGCCATCAATAATGATCTACAAAATATCTGTGACTGGGCAAAAGCTTTTGGTCTTTTGGTTAATCCGGCAAAATCTCAAGCTCTCATTATTGGTGGCAGGTACTTGTTCAATCACTTGGATCACCTGTCTCTCCCGCCAGTTATATACGATTCTGTTCCTATACCATACTCCAAAAGCGCTAAAGACCTGGGAGTTATCATAGATTGTAACTTGTCATGGAGTGTGCACATCGCAGCAGTAAGCCGGAGGGTCTATTGCTCATTTCACTTGCTAAAACGTCTTCAGAAGTTCCTGCCGATTCAAACTAAAATAACACTTGCCCAATCTCTTCTTCTACCACTTTTAGATTATGCTGATGTCTGTTTTCTTGACGCAACAGAAGAACTTGTCAACAAACTCGAACGTCTGCAGAATTTGTGCATCCGCTTCATATTCGGACTTCGGAAATTTGATCATGTGTCAGAATTCCGGACTCGATTGAAGTGGCTGACTATTCGGCAGCGTCGAGATAGTCACATTCTTTCTTTTCTCTATTCTGTTCTTCACAACCCCAATTTCCCGAATTATCTCAAAGAACGCTTTGAGTATCTTGTCCCCAGAGGAAAACCATGTCGCTTAGTGTCTTCTCTTCTTCTCCGGACTACTCGTCACACTTCAAGTCGTTATGATGGATCATTCACTATACGTGCAGTGCGCCTCTGGAATTCTCTTCCACATTCTCTTCGTGACAGCCCTTCTTTGGATGTCTTTAAGAGAAGAGTCAGGGAGCATTTCCTTTCAGCATGAATAATAGGTATATTTGTATATATATATATATATATGTATATATTTATATATATATATGTAGTGTGTATCATATCATATATGTAGGTATATATTTAATAGGGTATTTATGTATGGTTTATAATTCTGCACTATTTCTAGTCTTTTATTCGTGTTGTACACTTGACTCTGTCCTCATATTTGCTTCTCTTCTCTCTATCACTCAAAGGTTTGCTGTCAGAAAACTCATTAATGGGTTAAGCTCGCCTTTGTACATCCTTTTTCATTTTCATTATTTGTATTGTGTATCGTGTGTACAATAAAGAATAATAATAAAGCATAAATATTTACCCTTTGACTAGAAAAAAATGCAAAATGAAACTTGATACATTTGATATGATAATTCCAAAGTACGTTAAAATAGTAGCTAGTGGAATGTGTATATATTTGTGTAGGATGCTAGACGTCAATTGTTGTAAATGTCACAGATGGATTGTAGAATCAGCTGTTTTACAAAACTGCTAGCTGATTTACAAAACAGTACTGTTATGAAAAACAGCTGAACGACGTTTAGCGGTTTTACATAATTACTGAACTATAACACGCAGAATTGAATGAACGTTTTGCGTTTATCAATGCAGCGGGTCAACGATCAGAGATTATGTAACATGAACATGTTACATAATCTCTGATTTTTGACACATTTGTGTGACATGAACTGTCAGATTGTTGATTTTAGTTCGAAATTTTACTGTGTGGCCGGTCGTGCTGGGGCGGCGGCGCGTCGTGCTCGAGGTGCGTGTACCTGTGTGGCCGGTCGTGCTGGGGCGGCGGCGCGTCGTGCTCGAGGTGCGTGTACCTGTGTGGCCGGTCGTGCTGGGGCGGCGGCGCGTCGTGCTCGAGGTGCGTGTACCTGTGTGGCCGGTCGTGCTGGGGCGGCGGCGCGTCGTGCTCGAGGTGCGTGTACCTGTGTGGCCGGTCGTGCTGGGGCGGCGGCGCGGGGGGGGGCGGCGCGTCGTGCTCGTGCTTGTGCGGCTCCCACACGCGCAGCACGCCGCCCGTCGCCACCAGCACCAGCGGCTTGTCGCCTGCACGTAACGTATCGACAATTATATTCGACTCATCTGACGGTAATGCGTTTATTATTTATCTCGATCTATGACATCTACTATTGAAAATGAATTTCGGGGCTTAAATTTTCGGTACTCAAAGTTTCTTAAAATGCTTTTCCGTGAAATTAGTATTATATTATGTTTGTATTATAAATTAAGTATTAATGTTATACAGTCTCACTGCTGTGCAAAGGCCTCCTCCATGTTTTTCCAAATCCTTTTCCCCTGCACCGCCTCAAGCCAGCCTTGGTGGAACGTATCTAGGTCATCCCACCACCTCTTTCTGGGCCGGCCTTGGCGCTTTCGTCCATTTCCAGGCAATCATGGTGTTAATATTTTTAAATTTAACTAATTTAAATGTCCTATCGATTCTCGTACATACGATGTAGATTAACTTAACAAATAATCGTATTAGTGCACTCACCGAGGGCCTCGCACGTCAGCGTACCGTCTGGTAGCTGCCGCTGCTTGTATCCCGGCACGCATCTAGTACACAAAAACATAATAATAATGATATTTATTGAATAAAATATCGTACATCATACATTAATAAAATTAAAAGTGCAAAGTTTCGTTAATAAGTTTATACACATGTGCCTGAATTAAGTGATCCTGTGCATGAAAAACTAAAATAGTCTTAAAATTAAATACATTATCACATTGTTATTATAACAAAAATACAAAATATGTGTTAATCTAACGTATAGGTTATAAAATTAAAGCAACACTCAACATATATATATGTCGCAGATGGATTGTAGAATCAGCTGTTTTCAAAACTGCTAGCTGATTTACAAAACAGTACTGTTATGAAAAATAGCCGAACGACGTTTAGCGGTTTTACATAATTTCATTAATTATGTAAAACCGCTAACACGCAGAATTGAATGAACGTTTTGCGTTTATCAATGCAGCGGGTCAACGATCAGAGATTAAGTAAAACAGTGTGAAATTAACTGTCAGATTGTTGATTTTAATTCGAAATTTTGTCGCATAGGGCTCTGTATGCCTTAACAATAATAACCTCACTTTATTTTACTTGTCAATAGCAAAAAAAAAAATGAAAATTTTTAATGACGTAAATACTAAACCACTATAATAGTCGACAATATATCGGGATTATGAAAGAAAATAAACTAAATTGATTCATGAGCGAGCGAAGCGAGCTCGGAAGTTTATCTGTATCCCGACACGGACAGGTTAGGTTAGGTTAGCTTAGCTGTTTTATAAAACAGTACTGTTTTGTAAATCAGCTATTAGTTTTGTAAAACAGCGGATTCTACAATCCATCTGCGACATATATAATAAATAAAGATAAATAAAAATTCATCAGATATCTGCAAACTTATTAAATGTAGATGTCACAACGGCACAGAGGTCATTGATAAATAGCAAAAATACAAAGGGCCAAAGATGGGATCCTTGGGGAACACCTGATGCAGGACACTTCTGACTAGATTTAAAACCATGGATAGTCATGACAAACTTGGAACGGTTATGAAAATATCTTTCGCATAATCATTATTAAGAGCCACAACTTCCTGCATGGTCTTATTTCCTTTTAAGAGTGCCGTGGTCTACCATATCAAACGCTCTCGATGAATGTAAATAGTATTGACTTGGTTCTTGACCACAAATACCTCATGTATATCGCTGACATATCCAAAAAGCCAGAAATCCGTCCTGATCGTCGACTTAATTTAAACCATACTAAGTGACATGGTAATAATGTACTCACTTGCAAGTGTGGTTGAGATGTTTGGGTAGACACACTTGCGAACACGTGTTCCAGTGACACGGCCGTGCAGCGTCTGTCAACACAATAGTTAGAATATTATTAGTTACACAGCTACTCCACTACCTAATACGTATGTTGATCACGCACCGTTGTCACAGGAGGAGTGTGCGGGCACGCAGCGGCCGTCGTCGCACATGGTCTCGTCCCGCAGGCACGCCGACTCCTCGCCCAGCCAGCGCCGCCGCGAGCCTGCGCACGCGCACCGTCAGTACGAGCCGCCACACGCCGCCCCGCGGCACACACAGTCACTACCACACGCACGGCTACTCACAGAACGCGGCGCTCTCGTCACCGTCGCAATCGGCCACGCCGTCGCACACCAGGTTGGGCGGCAGGCACGTGTCGTCGTTACATCTACGGCAGAGCACGCATTAGTACCCACTGTCGGCCGCTCGCGTCGTATTCCGCAAAACGAGGTCGAGTGTACTCACCGGAACATGGGCGGCGGGCAGGCGAGGCGCTTGCACAGCGTGGCGTCCTCGTCGCGGCCGTCGGCGCAGTCCCGGCGGCCGTCGCAGCGCCACGCCGCCGGCGCGCAGCGCGCCGCGCCGCCGCAGTCCAGGCGCGTGCCGCAGCGCGCGCCGGCGCCGGCCAGCGCGCCGCACTCCACCTCGTCGCTCGCGTCGGCGCAGTCGGGCTCGCCGTCGCACCACCAGTCGGCGCGCACGCACGCGCGGCCCGAGGCGCAGGCGCGCGCGCCGGCCGCGCAGTGCGGCGCGCAGCCCACCTCGTCGCTGGCGTCGGCGCAGTCGGGCGCGCCGGAGCAGCGGAGCGCGGCGCGCACGCATTCTCCGGAGCCACAACGGAACTCGGACTCGGAGCAGGCGCGCGGCTCGCACTGGAGCTCGTCGGCGCCGTCGCCACAGTCGTCCTCGAGGTCGCAGCGCCAGCGGCCCGGCACGCAGCGGCCGTCGGGGCAGCGGAAGTACGTGGGGTCGCAGGGCGCGGGCGCGCGGCCGGCGGCGCAGGCGGCCTCGTCCTCGCGCGCCGGGCAGTCGGGCTCGGCGTCGCACAGCCACTCGCGCGGGATGCAGCGCCCCGAGCCGCAGCGGAACTCGCCGGCCGAGCACGCGCGCGCGGCGCACTGCGCGCCCTCGTCCGAGCCGTCGCCGCAGTCCGAGTCCGCGTCGCACACCCACACCAGCGGCACGCACGCGCCGTTCGCGCACGTGAACTGTGCACGAGGGGCTGTGAGTGGCGTGCCTACAGCGGCAGTGGCGCGCGCCGTGTGCGGTACTCACGTGGTGCGGCGGGCAGGTGCGCGGCGGGCAGTCGGCCTCGTCGTCTCCGTCGATGCAGTCGCGCCGCCCGTCGCAGCGCGCGCCGGCGGGCACGCAGCGTGCCGACACGTGCGCGGTCTCGTTGCCGCGGCACTTCCACTGCGACGACAGGCATGTGAACTGCCACAGCACAATTTAATAAGTGTGGTCCGAAACCTATCACTCGACAACACGAATAAATATATTTATGTATGAGCTCAACTTCGAAGCCGGAAGTTCGCAGAGGGGTCTTGGTTTTTTTAAGTTGGCTATGTCATTGCTTCCTAATTTTTGATCCTTGTGGTAGCATTATCGGGTGTTGTAATAATACCGTTTTCCAATATCAACGATAAGATAATCATTTATATGCAATAATGTAGGGACAATGGCTCTTATAAATATTCACTCTGTATATTCGGAATAGTATTTTCAGTGCTACTGAAGATTCCTATACTGAAGAAAAACGTATCGTAACAAACGAGAAACTGAACAGTATAAATCTAATCTTGATGGTGATATCGCACACGGAGAGAGGAGTGTTTGAAGACTCGTGTTGCGTTGAAGTGTTTAAGGGGACATGGTGGCCTTCAACGTCAAGTAAAACTGGAGGGAGGAGCTCGCAAAAGACCGTGCAGACTGGAGGACACAACCTTGGGGACAAGAATCATAATCGTTTGTGCTGTTATCGTATCAGCCACGACAAGACAGTGATCAGCTACTAAGGACGCTAAAATGTCTGTAATATCCGTAGATGTAAAATATGGAAAATGGCTTGTTTGTTTGTTGCTCATATGATGATGAGCTCGATGTTACGGGAATAAGGGTTATGACATATTAATATTATGTATATCACTATTAAAAAACATGGTGAACATCTGTCATAATGATCAGGATCAAGTTCCGGGCGCAGTGCGGTGGGCGCAGTGCGGTGGGCCCAGTACCAGTAGGCGGGGGCGCACCTGGTCGCAGTCGCGCTCGTCGCTGTCGTCGGCGCAGTGCGGCGTGCCGTCGCAGATGTGCGACGGGTGCACGCAGCGGCCCGAGTCGCACTGGAACTGGCCCGGCGAGCAGCGGAACGGCGGGCAGCCGGCGGGCTCGTCCGAGCCGTCGCCGCAGTCGTCCTGCGTGTCGCAGCGCCACCAGAACGGGATGCACTTGAGCGCCGACGCGCACACGAAGTGCGCCGACGTGCAGTTGGGCTCGCACGAGCGCCCGTCCGGCGCCAGCGCCCAGTGCTCGGGGCACGCGCAGCGCGCGCCCGGCGCCCCGCCGCCCGGCGCCCCGCCGCCCGCCGGCTCGCCGCCCGCCGGCGTCAGCAGGCACAGCCCAGAGCAGTTCAGCGCCGCGCACAGCGCCGACAGCTCTGCGCAAGACAATGAGTCACAAGTCGTTTTCAGTGGCGCTGGGTTTTTTCATAATTTTTTTTATGGGTATATTTTGTTTTGGTAAAGTTACATAGCATCTTATAAATGTTCATACAACATAGTGTGTACATCGAATGAGGCAATACTAGTTTGTAAATGTAAATAAAATACATATATCCAATAATAAATACCGGGCACGGGCGGCTGTCGTGCCGGATGGTACACGCGCAGGTCCATGGGCTTGTGCACGGTGTGCACGAGCGTGCGGCAGTCGTAGGCGCCGCCGGTGCTGTTGGCGTGCTCGGGCGGGGCGGGCGCGGGCCGGCGCCGGCAGCTCTCCACGGCGCGCGTCTCCCAGTCCGACCAGTACACGCGGCCGTCCCACACGGCCAGCGCGAACACGTGGTGCAGGCGCAGCCACGGCATGCGCTCGCGCGAGAACAGCACGCGCACGTGGCGCCCGTCCAGGTCCGCCACGGCGATGTAGTCCTCGCGCGCGTCCGCGAAGTACAGCTCGTTGGACGCGGGCACCACGGCCAGCGCGTTGGGCCAGTACAGCCCGGCGCCGATCAGCACCCGGCGCGCGCTGCCGTCCATGCCGGCGCGCCCGATGTGCGGCGCCGCGCCCCAGTCCGACCAGTACAGCGTGCTGCGCGCCACACATTGCACGTCACGGTTAAATCAAATCGCATTCACCTTTCGACATATGTAATGGTGTACGTTTTTATAACAAACTGCCAAAGTCAATAACTGATCTAACCGAGACAAAGTTTAAAACCCACATTAAACGCGTACTTATTCAAAAAGCCTATTATAAGACCAAAGACTACGTTGCCGATAGGGATGTTTGGCTATAACACCTTCTGCACATGTGGCTTCCTTGGCTACTCACTGACAATGTACGTTTCTATCACAGTTCTAATGAAATTTTTGCTTTGTTTTTTGCATAATATACCTCTTTCAATCTTTGCTTTCTTTTTTGTTTTTACCTTTTGTTAAACTTACTTTGACGGATATTATGCATTGTTTTATATAACTTCTTTAGCTTCAACATTTTGTAAATGTGAGAACGCCGTAAACTTGTCAAATGCGCTATTCATTTAATAAGGCTTATGTAATTATCTTTTATATTTGTGACTGCATCCAAGATTACGTTGTTTTTACATCCCGCCCAAAATTGTATCTACAGAAATTGTAAAAGATATACAGTTTAAAAGAGTAACCATGGAGTTTCTTGCCGGTTCTTCTCCATAGGAAGCGATTTTTTGGAACCGTGCACGTAAATTCTGACTCTTCATAAGTGCCTTTGTATGGTTTATATGAAATAAAAACCTTTGACTTTGACTTTGACTTTATGTAGACGTGATGCTAATACTTAACGGTGAGAACAGAATTTTAAATAGTCTCACGGTGAGCGTGGTGACCGTCGTAATGCTGTGTGGTGACGGCACTACCATCCACTATTTACGTGAGATTTAAATAAAACAATCAGAGAGAGAGAGAGGCAGTCTCGGAGAATCTTAACAACGCGATTCAGGATTTACAACAAATTGTACACTGCCATCTGTCGGGTAGCAGCAAAAAATACATAAAACCTTCCATGTAACTGTAATAACGCCATCTACCACATATTGACGGAACTATTCACTACCGACCTTACTAAATGATTACTTAGATGTAGGCTCGAGCACCTGGTGCAGCGTACGTAGGCAGGTATACGTACCCGTGCGCGGGGTGCAGCGCCAGCGCGCGCGGCTCGCTGAGCCCGCCGCGCAGCAGCACGCGCCGGTGCGAGCCGTCGGCGCGCGACACCTCGATGGTGTCGGTGCCCTTGTCGCACCAGTACAGGTTGCCGCCCACCCAGTCCACGGCCAGCCCGTCCGGGTTCTGCAGCGTGGCGCCGTGCAGCAGCTGCTGCGGGCCGGGCGCGGCGCCGGGCGCGGAGCACGCGCGGCGCACGGCCGAGCCCAGCCGCGTCACGTCGCTCCAGTACAGGCAGCCCGCCGCCCACTGCAGGTCCAGCGCCACGGCGTTGGTGAGGTCGTGCACCAGCAGCTCGCCCCCGCCCCCGGCCCCGGCCCCGCCCTCCAGCGGCACGCGCCGGATGTAGTAGCGGTTGGTGAAGATGAGGCTCGCGCGCACCGCTGCCGAACACACGGGCACACTCAGTATGACGTCACCGTCCGCCTGCGCGTCGTACGCCGAGCTGTACTCACAGGACACGGGCGTGCACGTGGCGCCGTCCGCCATCAGCTTGTAGCCGGCCGCGCACGAGCACACGAAGCTGCCCACCGTGTTCCTGAGCACACACAAACACGTTACAGCACCGGTGGGCTCGCAGCACCCCGGCACCCCGGACCGCGGGCGGCGCACCTGCACTGGTGGTCGCAGGGCAGGTCCTCGGCGCACTCGTCCACGTCGGCGCAGGCGCGCAGGTCGGCGGCCAGGCGCCAGCCGGCGCGGCACCAGCAGGCGCGCCCCACCGGCAGCTCCGAGCAGTTGTGCGCGCACCCGCCGTTACCCAGCGAGCACTCGTCCACGTCTACAACACAACACACACACGCGCACGCACACGTGTGTAATACTATTTTGCAGATACATTGTAGTCATCATAGTTACTCCACAATAATCTGTTACAACATGGAAAAAGCAATTTAATTCTATGGTTTAATATAAATAAAAAACACAATATTCTGATGTCTGGACTATTACATTAAGCGGTACATTCGTGCTTGAAAAATGCAAACAATAAGATCTAAAATACAAACTATAGAAAAATATAGCATTTTAATTAAATAAAAAGTTAACATTTTATACATTTTGGGTCCGTTCTTTTCCTTAGGGTTCCGTATCTCAAAATTAAAATGAAAACAGTGTAAAATCAATTCTTTGTCCTTCTATCTGTGTAATAAACTCAGAAAAACATGAAGGTATTTTGTTGATATTAATATATAAAAATATACGATTTTTATACCAATAAATCAAACTTATTGCGTTACCCCGTCGACGTTGAATAATGAAATTTGACAAGTAAAATGTGAGTACTGACTGCAGTGCGTCTCGTCGGAGTAGTCGCCGCAGTCGTCGGCGCCGTCGCACTGCGCGCCGCGCGGCACGCACGCGAGGTTGCGGCACTGCCACGAGCCGCGCGCGCATGCGCCCGACGCGCCGCCCGCCCCGCCCGCCCCGCCGGCCCCGCCCTCGCCCAGCGCCAGCGCGTACGATGCTGCCGGGACGACAACAGTACTTTATAATAATAACCGCACACCTTAAACACCTTTTCAACTTACAAAGATTCATAGATTTATTTGCTTAAAATACGGTTATACAGCGGTGTTTATGTACATACGTATATTACGTTCAGCATATTTAGTCATTGACAAATGACATGCAAACATTTAATTTTAACTTATCATAATTCCATAGTTTAATTAAATAACAGGCTACAATCACGCTGTGAAAATCCATTTATTTTTTGTTATTATAATAATCACTATTATTATTATATATTTTTCTTTTAAAATTATTTTATTATAAGCAAATTTTGATATTATTTTGAACTTTTTAGTGTTGTAGATTCTTGAAGACGATTTTTATTTTTTGTTAAAAAATAATTTATCAAAATATTCTTTAGGTGAATAAAAACCCTTTTCAGCTAGCCACGTATGTAGTGTTCGTTTAAAGCGAGACATTGGTATCTCCTTTATATGTGATGGGAGTTCATTGAATATTCTTATACACATTGAGAAAACAGGTTCTACGGTATAACTCAGTTTTCATATTTGGAATTTTAATTTATTTGGAAATCTACATTCAAAAGAACAGATATCCCCACGTTTCTTAAACATAGATAAGTGGTATTTTGTAAATTTATTTACTTCCTCTATATATAAACAAGTTACTATCAGCAACTTAAGCTTCCTGAACAACGGCTTACACGAAGTCAGTGGATCAACATTACAAATCGCTCTTATGCACCGTTTTTGAGAAACAAAAGGTCTGTTGATATGTACGCGTTTCCCCGAACCAATATATCATACCGTGATACGGACGCTACATAGGCATGGTAGGCTTGCATTATTTCATTTTGAATTATTTTCCATCCAATTTATTATTCTATTTATTGTATTATTTATTTATTTATTTGATTATTATAGTTTTCTTTCATTTTTTGTATTATAACAGATACGTCTTCAGCAAAGAGTGTAAAAGTGTAGTCCGTTACCTTCGGCAAGTCATTTACTTATGTAAATGAGAAAAAGTAGGGGCTCAAAAATACTGCCCTGTGGTACACCTGAATATTATAATAATAATATTTTTCATCGGTTTTGATTGATATGTACACTCTGTCCCATTAGAATGAATTACAATTTCAAAAAATTTTGATCTATTTTTAAGATAACTTCTCAGCCAATCATTTGCATGACCAAGTATCCCATTTCACATTTTTTTAGTAACAGATCGTGTGACACGTAGTCGAAAGCTTTGGATATGTCAAAAAAGACTACAGTGGTGGGAATTTTTTGTCAATGAATTCTGTAACTTTGCTAATTAAAGTATATGCCGCTAGGGTAGTAGATTTGCCTTTCTGGAATCCATTTTGTTCGGGCCTCAAAATATATTTATTTATGAAGTTAATTAACCTGGCATACATAGTTTTTTCGTATATTTTGGATAGAACTGGTCTTAGAGCTACTGGTCTGTAATTATCAACTTGTTTTTTATTTCCTTTTTTATAAACTGGTTTATCACTGATATTAATAGTTTTTCTGGAAAGACTCCCATTGATAATGATTGATTGATTAAATGTACCAGAATAAGGGTGATCACCGGCGCTAGCTATATTTGATTATTTATGTCCGTATTTGGTCCGTTGTTGCATTTGTGTCGTTAAGTGATTTTATGGTAAAGTTATTATATTAAATGAAAAAAAATACAATTAATGTCTATTAAATGGAAAAGTTTCGCTAAGCATACGTTAATAGCTTTTCAAAGATTTATCAAACCTGCCTGGTTCACTAATGAAAACAATAGTCGTATTTATTATAAAAAATAAAACCGGTGATGCGGCAGATCCCACCAATAATAGGCCCATATCGCTTGTTACGGTCATAGCTAAGGGGCTGGACAGTTAACTGGACACGTACATGGCCCCAAGGATTAGACTGCACGACGCACAGTTCGGTTTCAGGCCCGGTCAATCGAAAGAAAGTGCCATTATGTGTCTAAAGCGAACTGTCCGGTACTATACGGACAGGAAAACACCCGTTAACTCGGCTTTCGACCTTGTGTCCTATGATCTCCTATGGGAGAAGTTAAGAAGTGAGAGCAAAGTAGAAAATGAAATTACCTCTCTACTAAAATTCTGTATTTAACCCAAACAAATAATGTAAGGTGGTCTGGGACTCTGTCCGAACAATATGATTTGGACTGTGCCTCACCCCACAGTCCAATTCACAAGGGGGATCACCTCTCCTCGCCTATTCAATTTATATATAAATCAGCTGATTGCATCGGCTGTCATATTGATGGTGTTACGATAAATAACATCAGTTATGCGGACGATATGGTCTTGCTGAGCCCATCAATCACTACATTGAGATGACTGCTAAAGTTGTGTGAGGACTATGCGGTGGCTCATGGCCTTAGGTACAATGTAAGAGCGAGTTACTTGTTTTTAAAGTTGGCACCAAAGGCGACATAAATGTACCACACATCTCATTGGCAAATACACCCTACTCCAGGCGCTCTAGGCACTAAGCCATCTCGACCTCTGCTCACCACCGCGAATTCTTCTTCCATATTTTTAACACGTCTTTTTGGCGACGTTATTGCTATCAATTCAGTACCTATACAGGTGACCGAACCGACACGACAAACTTTGCAGTTGATATTACCTGTGCCGTTTCATGGTCTGAAGGTCCTAATGGAATAACTTCAGATTTAGCTTCTGGAACGTTACTCGATATTTGAACAAAACATGCATTCCGTCTAATTGGTTGCTTAATATGGATATGGAATCCAAAGTTACTTGTTATTCTATAGAGACCATTTACGTTTTTATTATTATTTTCCATTTTATCACCTAATATATTGATATTTAGATCACCTAGTATGACAATCATTTTCTTTATTTTGTTGCGGAGATTACCTAACATTATCTCTAGATTTTTTAATAATATACATGGATTCGAACTAGGTGTACGGTAAAGTGCAATTGCTAAAGTGTTATATTGTAACAGTTCGATTCCGCAACTTTCAAATTCATGTTCAGTAGCCATTTCTTTTACAAGTGTGTCTTATGTTGTTAATACGCTGATTATTGTTTAAGATACTCTCACCTTACGGCTCGGGTCGCAATCCAACCCCGAGCGTAATGACGACCTTAGCTCACTGTATCATAATATCGGTTCCATTATTTGGAGCTACTAGCTTACGACCACCGATCTTGTTTAGGTTAAAGTATGTTTTTTTAAAGATCTTTCGTCAAATACAGATAGCTGTATTACGAGCGGAGTAGTATAACGTACAGCACAGTTGCGGGTCCTCGTCGGAGCCGGCGCCGGCGCCGCCGCCGTCGAGGCAGTGGTCGCGCCCGTCGCACTGCAGCTCGCGCGCCACGCAGCGCCCCGCGCACGCCAGCGCGCCGCCCGCGCCCGCGCACAGCGCGCCGCCCTCCGCGCCCAAGTCCGCGTCCGCGCCCGCGCCCGCGCCGCAGCCCGGCGGCTCGTCCGAGCCGTCCGCACAGTCCGCGTCACCGTCGCAGTACAGACTCTGCAATTCAGTCAAATATTTTTAGAATACACTTAACAATTAACATTGTTTGCAATATACGCCAAATCTACAAAAATAAGTACCGGGTGTAGGCAGAGACCGGTGTCGGCGCAACGTGCGGCGCCGGGTGGGCAGGCGCAGCCGAGCTCGTCCTCGGCGCGCGGGCAGTCGGCGGCGCCGTCACAACGCGCACGCAGCGGTACGCACACGTTCCAAGCGCCGCACGAGAATTGCTCCGCGCCGCACGCGAACACCAGCGACGCGTTAATGTGGCCTGACCATATAGAACACATCCAGTACAATATATTCAATAGACAATCGGAAACAGTCAGTGTGCGTGCGCGTGTCTCTGGTCGCGTGTGTACGTACGGCACAGCCGTCGGCACAGTCCACGCGGCCGGCTCAGCGCCACGCCAGCGGCACGCACTCGCCGCCGCCGCACGTGAACTGCTCGCCGCTGCACGACGTGTATGTGGTTGTGTGTGTACGTACGGCAGTGCGTGGTCTCGTCGGAGCCGTCGGCACAGTCCGCGCGGCCGTCGCAGCGCCACGCCAGCGGCACGCACTCGCCGCCGCCGCACGTGAACTGCTCGCCGCTGCACGACGTGTATGTGGTTGTGTGTGTACGTACGGCAGTGCGTGGTCTCGTCGGAGCCGTCGGCACAGTCCGCGCGGCCGTCGCAGCGCCACGCCAGCGGCACGCACTCGCCGCCGCCGCACGTGAACTGCTCGCCGCTGCACGACGTGTATGTGGTTGTGTGTGTACGTACGGCAGTGCGTGGTCTCGTCGGAGCCGTCGGCACAGTCCGCGCGGCCGTCGCAGCGCCACGCCAGCGGCACGCACTCGCCGCCACCGCACGTGAACTGCTCGCCGCTGCACGACGTGTATGTGGTTGTGTGTGTACGTACGGCAGTGCGTGGTCTCGTCGGAGCCGTCGGCACAGTCCGCGCGGCCGTCGCAGCGCCACGCCAGCGGCACGCACTCGCCGCCGCCGCACGTGAACTGCTCGCCGCTGCACGACGTGTATGTGGTTGTGTGTGTACGTACGGCAGTGCGTGGTCTCGTCGGAGCCGTCGGCACAGTCCGCGCGGCCGTCGCAGCGCCACGCCAGCGGCACGCACTCGCCGCCGCCGCACGTGAACTGCTCGCCGCTGCACGACGTGTATGTGGTTGTGTGTGTACGTACGGCAGTGCGTGGTCTCGTCGGAGCCGTCGGCACAGTCCGCGCGGCCGTCGCAGCGCCACGCCAGCGGCACGCACTCGCCGCCGCCGCACGTGAACTGCTCGCCGCTGCACGACGTGTATGTGGTTGTGTGTGTACGTACGGCAGTGCGTGGTCTCGTCGGAGCCGTCGGCACAGTCCGCGCGGCCGTCGCAGCGCCACGCCAGCGGCACGCACTCGCCGCCGCCGCACGTGAACTGCTCGCCGCTGCACGACGTGTATGTGGTTGTGTGTGTACGTACGGCAGTGCGTGGTCTCGTCGGAGCCGTCGGCACAGTCCGCGCGGCCGTCGCAGCGCCACGCCAGCGGCACGCACTCGCCGCCGCCGCACGTGAACTGCTCGCCGCTGCACGACGTGTATGTGGTTGTGTGTGTACGTACGGCAGTGCGTGGTCTCGTCGGAGCCGTCGGCACAGTCCGCGCGGCCGTCGCAGCGCCACGCCAGCGGCACGCACTCGCCGCCGCCGCACGTGAACTGCTCGCCGCTGCACGACGTGTATGTGGTTGTGTGTGTACGTACGGCAGTGCGTGGTCTCGTCGGAGCCGTCGGCACAGTCCGCGCGGCCGTCGCAGCGCCACGCCAGCGGCACGCACTCGCCGCCGCCGCACGTGAACTGCTCGCCGCTGCACGACGTGTATGTGGTTGTGTGTGTACGTACGGCAGTGCGTGGTCTCGTCGGAGCCGTCGGCACAGTCCGCGCGGCCGTCGCAGCGCCACGCCAGCGGCACGCACTCGCCGCCGCCGCACGTGAACTGCTCGCCGCTGCACGACGTGTATGTGGTTGTGTGTGTACGTACGGCAGTGCGTGGTCTCGTCGGAGCCGTCGGCACAGTCCGCGCGGCCGTCGCAGCGCCACGCCAGCGGCACGCACTCGCCGCCGCCGCACGTGAACTGCTCGCCGCTGCACGACGCCGCCTGTGTCGCCTCTTCGGGGTCGTCCGCATCGCCCGCGTGTTGTTCTACCGGCGCAGTGCTCGTCTCGATTGCGTTTGATTCTGACACCAGTACTTTACTTATGTACATTTAAGTTTTCTTTTTACACGACTGCTCAAAAAAGGGAGTGTTATTTTTTTGGGTGTGTGTATTTTGTGTGTAAGTTTCTTTATTCCGTCATAACTTCTAAACATTTAAAATCTAGGTGTATGGGGTATCGTTAGAATCCTTATACTTTCCCAAGTAACACAGGTTATTAAGATTTTAATAAATAATAATAGTGCAGTTATGGTGCACAAAACGGTATGAAATAAAAAAAAAAACCTGAGGGGACCTGTAACAAAATATTCTACAGTACTGTCCCCCGACTGTGATGAATATTCATCAGTACTTTGTTTTTCAAGTTTGAGTTGACACATGGCAGGCGTGTGTTTTAATTAATTATTTTTTACTTTATAAACGGTTCACGAATTAATCAAATCTTTATTTGTGATACACATGTAGAAAAAAGAAAGTCTTCAATTAGATACAAATGTAGTTCTTCTGTGATCAGCCTCCTGGGCATACAAATGTAAAAAATTATAGCAATTAAGTCAGAATTTAAATCAAGAATTATTATAACAAAAAAAATAATTAATATCATCATTAATAAATATTACAATCAACAAGGGTCCTAAATGTGAGCCCTGCGGTACTCCTAATGATATAACATTTGTTTGTTATCTAAAACTTGAACAATTACATTGGATTTGTGACAGTTTTTTATAGATAAGACCACTATCGCTGTAAAGATCCATGGACTCCCATACCCGATATCTATCCAGTGAAATATTGTGATTAATTACATCGAAGGCTTTACTGAAATCAGTTATACTGCATGCAACTTCTTCTCTTCATTTAATGCATCAGCAATATTACTAATAATATCACTAGCAATACACAGAAGATTTGATGTCGTGACTTTTTAGGAAGGAACCCATGACGACTGGGATGCAGTTGTTGTTTTACATGCCAATAGATCTTATTCTAAAACTTTACCAAACGTCAAAAGAATGGGATCGGGACGACATGTGAATACATCAGCTTATATATGTGTGTAATTTATCTCTGTAGACAAAACAATGGCCCCTCATTTTCAATGCAGCTTTGTAACTTTTCAAATAAATTAAATCACTGTGTTATGAATAATGTCTCTGGTACGTTTTTGGTTCTCGGTGATCTTAACATGCCTGGAATTACGTGGATGTCTTCTGATAGATTAGCTTTCACACCCAGTAATCTCACCGCTAACGACGAGTGTCTATTAGCAGATGAAATGTGTACGCTTGAACTTCGGCAATATAATGGTGTGACTAATCGTTACGGTAAAATATTGGACTTAGTATTTTCAAATATTCAACTCAGTGTATCTGAGTGCACAGATTCGTTAGTGCCCACTGATCCTTGCCACCCATCGCTGTTAATTAATACATGGTACAATTCGGCCCTCATTAGGCTGATTAAAGAAAAAAATTAATACCTAAAATAATTCAAAATCTATGGAAATAAATCTGATGAATTAACTTTCAAACTTTTGCGCGAAAGAGTTAAGACTTTAGAATCGACATGTTATAATAATTATCTTAAACTTACTGAAGAGTCTATAAGAAACAATCCAAAAAGCTTTTGGACTTTCGTTAAGTCTCGTTACAATTCTAATTCAATTCCCAATACTTTACAATATGATAACAACTTACACTCTACTGGTGAATCTATTTGTGAGGCATTCTCTTCCTACTTTAATTCCACTTTTTTGAACCGTGTATAGTAATCAGTCTGTCTCAACTGTTATTTATAACACGTCTTTGCCTAACCCTCCGTCTAATATCGGTCATATTGAGGTGAAAGTAGAGGAAGTTGCCAACTTAATTAGCAAGTTAGACGTATCCAAAGGTGCAGGACCAGATAACCTGTGTTCTAATCTTCTTATTGGTCGTGCCACGTCTATCTCTTATCCCATCTCGCTTTTATTTGAAAAGTCTCTGTCCCAGTGCGTTGTTCCTAGAATATGGAAGGCAGCGTTCATTACCCATTACCCATTCATAAAAAACGATTTTATCACTGAGGCTATGGACGGTGGCGGGCAGGTCGATGTGGTTTATACCGATTATAGCAAAGTTTTCGACCGTATTGATCATAACACCTTGATCCTGAAGCGAAGTGCCATGGGCATTCATGGTGACCTTCTCAGGTGGTTCTCCTCCTATATAGATAATAGGTCGCAAGCTGTAGTTGTCAATAACTACATTTCTAGCTGGTATTCTGTCCCGAGCGGAGTTCCTCAAGGTTCCTTGATTGGCCCTTTATTATTTATAATCTATGTAAACGACATCGAACCCTGCCTGCAAACATCCAAACTATTATGCTTTGCTGATGATATGAAACTTTTTGCCACTATATCGTCTCCGGAGGATGCTAATGCTCTTCAGTCTGATCTGTGTCGTCTCGAGAACTATTGCCGCATAAATAAGCTCGATTTGAATCCGTCCAAATGTTCAGTAATCACTTACAGCAGAAAACGTGACATTATAACTACTTCGTACACCTTGGGTGGCCAACCCCTAGCAAGGTGTATTACTATTCGTGACCTGGGAGTCAATCATGATTGTAAACAAATTTTTGATGATCACATTGATGCAATTCTCAAAAAAGCATCTAAATCATTGGGGTTCATTATGGGGCTGTCCAAGTGCTTTACAAAAGCTAAGACACTCAAAAATTCTGTACTGCACGTACGTTCGTAGTCACCTGGAGTACGCCTCGGAAATATGGAATCCGCGATATCAAAAATATATTGATCGCATTGAAAGTGTTCAAAAGAGGGGCTCGTGGCTAAGTAACAGCCGCACAGATCGATCGATCGAGGTTAAGCTGTGCTTGCCGCGGTCGGTCTGTGGATGGGTGACCATCATTTCATACCGAGACCCCTCCGTGCCTCGGAGAGCACGTTAAGCCGTCGGTCCCGGTTGTCAAATTAAGATCTATGACGGCCGATACGGGTAGTCAGAGGCCTGAAAGTCTGACAACCAGTCATGCCACGAGATATCGTGTTACCCAGTAACTGGGTTGTGGAGGTCAGATAGGCAGTCGCTCCATGTAAAATACTGGTATTAAGCTGCATCCGGTTTGACTGGAAGCCGACCGCAATGTAATTGGGAAAAGGCTAGGCAGATATATATATTGAAAGTGTTCAAAAGCGTTTTATTAAATACCTTTGTTACCATCAGCGGATTCCATATGATTCTGGAGAGTACTTCCAGCTCTGTAGGAAATACCATCTATTGCCACTTCAAAATCGTAGAGAGATAGCGGATTATATATTTCTATCGAAAATTATATCCGGCCAAATCGACAGTTCCGAGCTATTGGCGAAATTTGGCTTTAACGTTCCATGCAAATCGGTACGTTTCAACCCACCAACACGGATACCAAACTCCTTATCGAACTATAGGCAAAATAGTTTTGTTGTACGTGCATGTAGAACCTTTAACAATTTGTGTAAGCAGCATGATCTTGATCCATTTGTTACCAGTGTGTCAGCGGCAAGACGATGCATAAGCCATCAGTTCTTTAAATAAGAGTTAAAAATTAAAAAACTGCCTATTTTTGCATACATAGACATTAATTGCTATGTGATCTCCTATAGGCGAAGGCTTGTAATTGGCTCAATGTTACCCAAACTGTTTTTATCAAAATTGTATTTAGCTGTAAGCCTTCCATGCTGTATTAAATAAATAAATAATTGGTCGCATATTTCTTGCGCGCTAATGGCACGTTTGTCCTTTGTAATACGATTAGGTAGTGAACTGTAGTTGCTATCGTATTCAGAAAGTAAAATTGATTGCATAGTTACCAGTGATCAGGTCACAGTCTCCGTGCACGCAGGCGGGACAGTCGCGCTCGTCGGAGCCGTCGGCGCAGTCGGCCACGGCGTCGCAGCGCGCGGCCAGCGGCACGCACGCGCCGTCGTCGCAGCGGTAGTGGCGCGCCGCGCACGCGCAGCCCGCCTCGTCCGCGCCGTCGTCGCAGTCCGCGCGCCCGTCGCACGCGCGGTCCGCGCCCACGCAGCGCCCGCCGAACCCGCAGCGGATGCTGGGCGCCGGGCACGAGCGCGAGGCTGCGAGAGCACCGCACGTCAGTACCGACACGCCGAGCGCGCGCGAGCCGAGCGGGCAGGGCACTCACTGCAGTAGTAGAGGTCCTCGTCGCTGGCGCTGGCGGCGTCGCTGCAGTGCGGCACGCCGTCGCACACCAGCTCGGCGGGGATGCACGCGCCCTCCGCGCACGCCCAGCGCCCGGCCGGGCACGCGGCGGCGGCGGCGGCGCACGCGCGCGCGTCCGACTGCAGCACGCGGCCCGCGCCGCAGCCGCACGCCACCTCGCCGTGCGCGTCCAGCGAGCACAGCTCCGCGCAGCCGCCGTTCAGCACATCGCACGGGTTCGCGGAGCCTGCGCACAGTTCAATATTACGTACCGACGGTGTCTTCTAACACCGTGTACGACGCAACTATGCATGAGAACCCTGTTACCCATCGACATTCTTAGTTAATTTTTTTTAACCCATGTGTTACAATGGACTGATAGTCTAGTGGTATGACCTTGGGACTAACAAGTCAAAAGACGCAAGTTCGAATCCAAGGCACTCACTACTGTCTTTTCGAAGTCATATACATCAATTAATTATCACTTGCATAAAACGGTAAGAAGGCAGGCATATATAGTCGTTCTTATATACAGGATTACTGTTTATAAGAACGACTATTTATGCCTTGGAGTGGCATTTAGAGTTGGCGTGGTCCAGCTTTAGAGGAGGATAGTTGTTCACACGGCAGCAAGTTGCTTCTTCTGTTGACCAGCTATTCATCAACTTTCAAGAAGGATGGACTGGAGTGAAAGACAGCAGATATCGAGCCACGAGTCGACACTCTCGACAACTATTATACTTGCTTGAATTTCTAACGAATCATGAAAACTTGTGTTGTTTTAGTGCCAAATTGCATATTTATTTCATGTCTCATCAGTAAGAGTCTGTGAAGGAAAGTTTCGTTAGTATACTTGCGGTAAAATAAGGACCCGCTCGTGGGATATACTCACAGGTCTGGTGGTCCGGCGCCACGGCGATGATGGCCATGGGTCGCGGCACGTCGCGCCGCAGCGGCGTGGCGCCGCCGGCCCGCTTGTCGGCGCGGAACACGCCGTGCGCCAGCCAGTCCGTCCAGAACACCCAGGGCCCGGCCACGGCCACGTCGAACGGGTGCTCCGTGCCCGCGCGCGTCACCACCTGCAGCACACGGTGAGGACTGAGGACCGAGGGCCGCCGGCGCGCAGGAGGGCCTGCGCAGGTCCGCGGGCGGCGCCACACTCACGTGTCGGTGCGAGCCGTCGAAGTGCATGCGCTCGATCTTGTCGAGGCGCGCGTCGGCCCAGTAGATCTTCTTGGCGGCGTGGTCGATGGCCAGCCCGTTGGGCATGAGGATGTGCGTGCGCACCACGGTCTGCAGCGCGCGGCCGCTGACGTAGGCGCGCTGGATGGACGGGTGCGACTCGTTCCAGTTGGTCCAGTACAGGCGGCGCTCGCACGGCTCGTAGTCGATGCCGCGCGGCCGGTCCCCGCGCGCCAGGCGCAGCACGGTGCGCGCGCGCAGCGGGCCCGGCGGCCCGGCGCGGGCGCCCGGCGGGTCCGGCGCCGCCAGCAGCTCGGCCGGCCGCGCGGCGCGGATGGCGGCGCCGCTGTTACACGTCCAGTACAGCGTGCCGTGGGACGCCGCGAACACCATCCCCTCCACCGCACCCACCTCTAGTACACACACATATACACATCGATCATGTAGATACATGTTATGCTGTTAACATGTAACTTAATCTAATTACACAAAATAACATGCATGTAAAAAAAAAACTCGTTGTGTTGATGGAGCCGCGCTGGATGTCCAGTAGAACATGTGCTGTGTATGGTATGACACTCACGCTCGAGCAGCACCTCGTGCCCGGAGCCGTTGAAGTGCACGGTGTTGATGGAGCCGCGCTGGATGTCCAGTAGAACATGTGCTGTGTATGGTATGACACTCACGCTCGAGCAGCACCTCGTGCCCGGAGCCGTTGAAGTGCACGGTGTTGATGGAGCCGCGCTGGATGTCGGAGTAGAACAGCCGCGAGCTGTTGTAGTCGTACGCCAGGCTGATGGCGTTGCGCATCAGCTCCCTGTACACAAGACACGTGTTGTATGTGAACTGTGAAGTAGTGTTCAGTTACACAACGCGTAGGCGATGTGGCCATATTGTGAAGCTCTTACTTGTCTTGTATAGGTTTGTAGGGCGAGTTGAGGTCTTTTTCGTCGAGCAGGTGGATGCTGTCGATCTCGGTGACGCGCGAGTACATCAGGAACGACTCGTACGCTGCATACAGTAACACGACATAAGTACCTTACAATATACCCGAACCAAACAAAAGTACGTAAGCATAAATAATAAAGTGCCGACCATAGAATTATAAATGAAGGTGTATTAATCGTGTGTATTTATTGGTTCATGCAGTATTATTGGAGCAGAGCGACAGTCGGCGGCTGGTACAGGGGACAGGGCTACGTTACGTGTGCAGTTGATGTGGTGATCAACGTATGGAGCAGAGCGACAGTCGGCGGCTGGTACAGGGGACAGGGCTACGTTACGTGTGCAGTTGATGTGGTGATCAACGTATGGAGCAGAGCGACAGTCGGCGGCTGGTGCAGGGGACAGGGCTACGTTACGTGTGCAGTTGATGTGGTGATCAACGTATGGAGCAGAGCGACAGTCGGCGGCTGGTACAGGGGACAGGGCTACGTTACGTGTGCAGTTGATGTGGTGATCAACGTATGGAGCAGAGCGACAGTCGGCGGCTGGTGCAGGGGACAGGGCTACGTTACGTGTGCAGTTGATGTGGTGATCAACGTATGGAGCAGAGCGACAGTCGGCGGCTGGTACAGGGGACAGGGCTACGTTACGTGTGCAGTTGATGTGGTGATCAACGTATGGAGCAGAGCGACAGTCGGCGGCTGGTGCAGGGGACAGGGCTACGTTACGTGTGCAGTTGATGTGGTGATCAACGTATGGAGCAGAGCGACAGTCGGCGGCTGGTACAGGGGACAGGGCTACGTTACGTGTGCAGTTGATGTGGTGATCAACGTATGGAGCAGAGCGACAGTCGGCGGCTGGTACAGGGGACAGGGCTACGTTACGTGTGCAGTTGATGTGGTGATCAACGTATGGAGCAGAGCGACAGTCGGCGGCTGGTACAGGGGACAGGGCTACGTTACGTGTGCAGTTGATGTGGTGATCAACGTATGGAGCAGAGCGACAGTCGGCGGCTGGTACAGGGGACAGGGCTACGTTACGTGTGCAGTTGATGTGGTGATCAACGTATGGAGCAGAGCGACAGTCGGCGGCTGGTACAGGGGACAGGGCTACGTTACGTGTGCAGTTGCGGCCGTTGTGCGCCAGGCGGCCGTGCGGACACACGCAGCGCGCGCGCTCCCCGTCCGACAGGCACAGCGCCTCGCAGCGCGCACAAGCGCCGTGTGCCGTCGTGTTGTGTGCCGTCCCGTTGTGTGCCGTCGCGTTATGTGCCGTCGCGTTGTGTGCCGTCGCGCCGCGCACCTGTTGCGCCGAGCGCGCCCACACCTGCCACAACACATGTTGAACTCTGATGTAATGACCAGCTGACTGAACTGGACACATGACGCATCGGCGACGTACAAAATAATTATTTGAATATAGGCGGAGGACCCCTCCTCCGCCGCAGAGGGGGGGATCCGATATGCTTTTAATGAACTGTTGGATGGTGGGGATTTTGAGGTCGAGATGGCGGTTCGCGTTGCGAATATAGAACGGGGCTCCCGTGGCCTTTCGTAAGAAACGGTTTTGGAGGGTCTGCATCCTATGGAGACGGTATGATTTTGCGTGTGAGAACACGACGCAGGCGTAAGTCATGATGGGGCGTATGCACGTGGTGCATGTAAATGCGCAATTTGCACTCGAGGGACAATTTTCTGCGTGCGTTCAGGATAAAAACTCCTTTAAGTACTTTTCACTATTCCTTATAGGTTCGGATTTAGCCATCCGCGCAAACATCAAAAATTTTTTAATTCCTGTACGTATGTATAAAAATTAGACTATGAATTTTATATGAAACATGCGCGTAATTTATTCCATTGCGCGCCTTTTTGTTCAAAATATTATCGGTGATGGCAATTTTAGCAGTAATCACGTAACTGAGTGTTGACTACGAGTGTGAGTGGGGAGTGTTACCACGATGTCCTTGAGCGAGTCGCCGACGTTGTCGCGCAGCACGCGGAACGCCGACACGTTGGCGAGCGGCGCCGCCAGCACGCTGCCGCGGTTGTACGTGCTGCCAACACATTATTACAAAAATATTAAAGCGAATTAGCTTGTCGAATCAGTACCAATCCCATGCAAAATGTTTCCAAAGATCGAAAGAAACAGATGTTCAATATGACTCACGTGTCGAGCCAGTACAGCGTGTCGTGGTAGAGCGCCAGCGCCACCGGGTGGTGCCGCTGCGGCGCGAAGCTGGCCAGCTGCGTGCGCGCCGAGCCGTCGTACTGCGCGCGCCACAGCAGCGCCGCCAGCGGCTCCGCCCAGTACACGTGCTGCAGCTGCGGACACACGCGCCGTCAGTACGGGCAGGGGGCGCGGGCGGGGGCGCGGGCGGGGGCGCGGGCTGCGGGGCCGCCGCACGCTACTCACGCGACTGTCCAGCGCGATGTCGGCCACGCTGGAGCCGTTGTACAGCAGCGCGCGCTGCGAGCCGTCCGGCCGCGCGCGCTGCAGCCAGCCGCCGCCCGCCAGGAACAGCCAGCCGCGCTCCGGGTCCACCGCCATCGCTGCAAAACAAGCACTGTCACTGCGGGCCGCCCGGCGGGAGCGGCGCCGGCGCGGCTTATACCCACCGGTCACGGCGAGCGGATCGGTGTCCAGCAGCACGTAGCGGTGCGCGGCGTCGTAGCGCGCGACCAGCACGAGCGCGCGGCGCGGGTCCGACCAGTACAGGTTACGCGCGCGCCAGTCCACCGCCAGCGCGCCGGGCCAGTCCGCCGCCGCGTCCCCCCCCTCCGCCAGCCGCGCGCGTCCCGAGCCGTCGCGCCGCACGCGCCACACACTGCCTGCTTCCGAGTCCACCCAGAACAGCCACTCCGTCGCTGTGGACACATGGACACATGACACACACACACACGTTGCCCGCCTCTGAGTCCACCTAGAACAGCCACTCTTTCGCTGTGGATACACGGACACCTGACACACACACACACACACACACACTTCCCGTCTCCGAGTCCACCCAGAACCAGTGTTCACAACTTGAAGCAAGAATTATCGTACCAGTACCGTAGAATTATCGTACATGGAGCAAAATAAATCGTATTAAATGTGATATCAAGATTTTGGATAATTATCGTACGGTTGAGAACACTACCTAGAACAGCCACTCCGTCGCTATGGACACATGGACACCTGACACACACTCACCCGCGTCGTAGTCGATAGCGGACGCCATGGACAGCTGCGGCACGGGCGGCAGCAGTCCACGCGGATCCTGCTCCTGGAACATAATCTACGCGTTAAGTACGTGACAAGCAGATCGCGTCGTTGTTACTGACTGTCGGTGTGTCACGCGCACTAACCTCCATTATGTATACCGAGTGGATTTTTGTAGTAGGCTTGGGTGGGCAAATCCGAATTTATAAGGAATAGCCAAAAACTCCATTGAAGGCGTTGACGTCGTTTTAGAAGTCGCTATGACTTCTAAAACGACGTCAACGCTATCTATGTAGTCGCCACATAAACCAATCGATAAATACTACAAAAATTAATATTAATACATTCAAGATATGTCTTTGAAAAAGCATTAACGCATGCTTAGCGAACTCTAAAGTTACAATATTAAATGGAACTAAGCCATCTCGACCTCTGCTCACCACCGCGAATTCTTCTTCCATATTTTAACATCGGTTCGGTCACTTGTAAGTACTGAATTGATTGCAATGACGTCGCCATAAGACGTGTTAAAATATGGAAGAAGAATTCGCGGTGGTGAGCAGTGGTCGAGATGGCTTAGTTGGTCAGAGCGCCTGGAGTATCTATCCGGGAGGCGCAGGTTCGAATCCTGTTCGCGACTGTATTCTTTTTCCATTTAATATTGTAACTTTAATATTAATACAACTTAATTTATGCATTGCGAGTGAATGCTGCATCTGGACAACAGGTTCAGTGACGCGACTTCTTCAGTGACTAAGTTCTAGAACATTAATGACTACATTGAGCTCGCATTTATATTATGGTGATGTCGGATCGACTATCTTTACTAATAAATTTTAATACAATGTCAATGCAATGGTGCTATAATGGAAATATCAAACTTGTAAATTCAATAATTTCGAATAATTTATATTATTGTCAAGACAAGTCAATAAAACATTGCCAGTGACATAAAGTTTAAGATCGAATATTTATACTGACTTTTAGTAAAAACCACTAATCGCCAGGGAAGCCACATGCGCAGAAAATAGTTAATGCCAAACTTCCTTAACATCAATGTAGTCTTTAATTTTATAATTTAAACTTTTTACCCGTGAGATCTGTGACAGTTTTTGGTAGCTTATTATAGAAGCGTATACCATTGCCTAAATGTGATTTATTTGTTTTAGTTAATCTAAATTTCGGTACTACTATTTTATGTTTGTTTCTAGTATTTATGTCGTGAAAGTCACTGTTTATCGGTCATTCTCAAATGGCTCAAATAGGTGAGTCCGGGTCGAAAACCACAATGAAAGGGATTACTAACCACTTGATATTTTTTTGTATAGTAGATAATATTAAAATATTAAGGAGGGGCCCGTATCCTTTTTTATAAAAAAAAATGTAAGATAGGTAAAAAATATTAAAACCTTTAATATATTGACCTCGGTGTCGCGTCCGAACCCTATCTTACGGTGGAAATTATTTTTATCTTTTTTTCTCTAAGACCTTATGCTACTTTGCATGTATTCACAAATAGCTAAATAGTTACTCGCTTTACTTATGAAATTACTAAGCAATAATAGGCATTAGTGAACAAGTTGCAACTAGTTGTTTTCACGTCCGACGTTTGGATTTGATATCAGTGGCGTGCACCGACCCGTCCCTAAATTTTATTTATTATTTATGTACACACAACAATTTTAAATATACAGTCATAAAGCTACTTAGTACAAAGGTCCTGCTTATTTCAAAAGAAATTTCTACCAGCAGACCTGCAAAAGGATAAATGTTTCAAAAATCCCAGTAGACACAGTGTGTAGGAAGAGGAAACTAGAGCTAACAGTTACAAAAAAATATTGTAAACAATAGAATAAACTAATACATATAACTAAACTAATACAAAAAATACATATATAACTATATACTAAAATAAACTAATATACTAAAATACCAGTTAAGCAGAGAGTTAATTTTGTACTATGTAACTGCGAGAATTTTGTACTATATAACGCGTCACCGCGTTACTCTTTTATTAAGGTAAGTAATCGTTTTCGGTGGTATGGTATAACCATAACATTGATTTCGGTGAATGCATTTTATCCATTTCTATTAAAACTTTTATTTTTAAATTATTAAGTATAAAAGAACTTCTTAAATGTGTTAGATTTCAAATGAAAAAGTTAATATTACAAATATGAGTTAGTTTTGAAAATATCTACGATTTTGCTTATTTATTTGATTCCAGTGGCATTGATTTCGATGTTTTCGGTGGTCACCGAAATCGATTGCTAGTATTCATTTCTATTTGAAGACTGTAAAATTCGAAAATTATTTCTTGTTTCAGTGTTTTGATTATGCCAGGTTCGAAAGAAGATCACTCGGCTGAAAAAGATTGGCTGAACGACGTTGGAAAGCACGAAATAAGAGTGATCCAGAGCTTTATGCAGTGCACAAGGAGAAAGATAGGCAAAGGCATTATAAAAGGAAAAAAGATAAAGCCTGTAAGTGAATTAGATCCTCGCCAGCAACTAGTTTTAAGAGAGAGAAGTAGGATGTCTTCGAACAGGTACAATTTGAAAAAAAGGCGCAATGAGTTGGAAGTTTCTTGAAGTGGATTTAATTAACATACCAGAAGAAACAGACGAAACTGATGACCCTTTGATGACTTCACAATCACAATCAAATCGATTAAAACCAGGCAAATGAATACCACCTAAAGTAAAATTACCACTTTGAACTCAAGCAAATCCCTGTGTCGATTTATTACCCTCAGGTTTATTACCCTCAGGTTTATTACCCTCAGGTTTATTACCCTCAGGTTTATTACCCTCAGGTTTATTACCCTCAGGTTTATTACCCTCAGGTTTATCCGTCTTTCATCTCCTTTACCACGGCGTGTTGATTTTAAAAAGAATAATTTGTGTGGGTCATGTATACAATTTTTTGACGTTGAAGTGATTTTTATAATAAATATTTATACTCTGTGAGTCTAATAGAAATTTATATTGTGTGATTAAACTTGATCTCAAGCGGGTATTAGTTAATAAGTAGCTTTTCAATATTCCTTCCTACGTGATTATTTCAAGGTTACATTTTTTTTATTATATTAATATTGGTAGTTTAAAAATGCCACCCAATTTAAATTGTTGGAAGTTTTTTTTAAATCCAACATATGGTTAAAGTTACAATATTAAATGGAAAAAGAATACGGTGCGAACAGGATTCGAACTTGCGCCTCTTGGATAAATACTCCAGGCGCTCTGACCACTAAGCCATCTCGACCTCTGCTCACCACCGCGAATGCTTCTTCCATATTTTAACACGTCTTATGGCGACGTCATTGCAATCAATTCAGTACCTATACAGGTGACCGAATTCTCTTTCCATTTAATATTGTAACTTTAGAGTTCGCTAAGCATGCGTTAATGCTTATCAAAGATTTTTATTCAATATATGGTTCTTGAGTAAAATAAATTATGTTGTTTTATTGTAAAATTAACCAGATACCATACAAATCATAAGTCTACAGTAGGTATTATTTAGCAATTTATATTATGAAATGTTAAAAACATCTTTGAAATGTTTAAATAATTTTGTATATTTCATTTCGGTGGCAAGAATATTGATATCTGTGTAAAGCATTTAAAAAAAGATTGATATCTTCGTAACCATTCGGTCAATATTTCAAAGTTCCCTCAGTTACTAATATATTATAAACTACATTTAAATTCAATAATTACATGTTAGAATACGTTAATTTTAAAAAAATGTGTGCCACCGAAGTCAACCAAGTAATGAGATCCCTGAGAATGACCCTTTATTAAATCTTTGCAAGTTCTTTCGGACATAGATAATATTTTCATAAATATAAAGTGACGGTAGTGTAAGAAAATTAATTTCACGAGGGACCATTTCGTAGATTGCACGAATTGGCCTTTTCTGTTAAATAAAGATTGAGTCTACTTCGACCGCTGATCCCCACAACAGAATGCCGTAGGACATAATGCTATGAAAATAAGCAAAGTACACTAATCTGGCTGTAGCTACATCTGTCAGCTGTCTATTTTTTTTTTACTGCAAATGCTGCAGAGCTTAACTTGCAGGATAGTGATGAGATATGAGGGCTCCACTGCAGTTTCGAGTCAATAGTGAAACCCAAAAAAACAGTTTCATTAATTGTGTTAAGTTTGCTACCGTCAAGAATTATATTCGATTCAACTTGATAGGTAGAGAAATTTTAAGCATTTCGTTTTAATTGTATTCAGTAACAAATTATTAGCAGCAAACCATCTGGATAACGAATTTAAACTGTCATTTACGGCAACTAGTTCACGGTCCTTTATGTTAATTTTAAAAACAAGGGAAGTATCGTCTGCAAACAGTATTATGTCCGATAATTCGGATATCATGTACGGAAGATCATTGATATAGGCTAAAAATAAGAAAGGCCCGAGTATAGAACCCTGTGGTACACACATTTTAACAAGAGACCCAGAGGAAGTTACATCTTTAATGCCTACTTTTTTTTGACGTCCAGAAAGATAAGACGATACAAGCTCACTAGATCGGCCTCGTATTCCGTAGTGGCTTAATTTACAAATAAGCGTTTTGTGATCAACGCAGTCAAAAGCTTATCAAAGGTCACAGAGGATTCCAATAGCATCACGCGAGCGTAATATATCGCAATATATGGAAAAAGCTCATATGTAACAAAAAAATATTTTTATTATCGCATATGTACCACATTATATTAACTGGAAACTCACTGCAATAAGTATTACATTTTGAACAAAATTGCCCTTGACATCATTTGATTTCAATGCATATCTTAGGAGATATCATAGTTTTAAAATAACTACAAAATAATAAATAAATAATAAAAAATGGTAAATTACCACGCGCGCATTTATACCATAACATAAAATAACGCCTGTATTTTCTGAAGGGGTAGACAGAGGTGTACACAGTCGCACACCCACATTTCACCAATGCTGTTATTAATTCCCATGTGATTGGTGATAGCCATCTACCGGGCACTATTACAAACTTCGGGCTGCTACTGAAAATTTCCTAACAGAAAACTTATTAAAGTGTAGTAAACGGATAATATAGTTCGTGAGATACTCGTAGAGGTATTTTATAAGGGTACAAAAAATAGTTATATGTATTGAAAGTGATGTGAATCCAAAGTCTAGTTCAGTGTATACAATAACAGAGGCGAGCGGCGCGCGGTACCTGCGTCTCGTTGCTGGCGTTGAGCGGAGCGCCGCGCAGCTCCCAGCCCACCGAGTATATCACCACCTCGTCCACGGCTGCGGACAGTACACGGAACGGTTAGTGTGTGCGCGGCTCGGCGGCGCTCGGGCGCGCGCTGGCGGGCACGCTCCTACCGGTGCACGCGTCTCCGTGGCGCTCGTAGCCCGTGGCGCAGCGGCACTCGCTGGCGCTCTCCGACACGGCCAGGCACAGGTGCGCGCACGGCGCCGCCCGCAGCGCGCACGCGCCCCGCACGGCGCGCTGCGTGCTCGCGTCGTACACGCGCAGCGACAGCACGCCCTCTGCGGACAGACAGCACCGTGAGCAGCCGGGGGCCGGCGCGCGGGGCCGGCGCGCGGGCGCCACTCACCGGTGTCGTTGCGCAGCAGGCGCGCGGTGTGCGGTGCGCAGCGCTCCTTGTCGCAGGCGCGCACGCCGCCGTCGTCGTCGGCCCACAGCACCTCGCCGCCGTACACGTCCAGCGCCAGCGGCCGCGCGCCCGCGCCCGTCTGCAGCTGCACGACACGCCATATTTATGATTTTGATTTTAACGATAACAACCATTTTCATGAGACTGGAATATATATTTCTGTTGAAGCGCCTAACACATGAAGCGGCTCGGGCCGCGATAGGCGCGGGACGACGGAGACGAGACACTCGAGCACGGACATCGGACTCGAGCGACCGTCGAGCACGGACATGTATTAAATTGTGCGCGGTGTGTATCCTTGTCTTATTAATATAAAACAAATACCATTCTTGTAAAAGTAACGTAGTGTAATAATAAACAAGTGGAAGTGAAGAATCGCGTAATTATTGTATTACACCCGCCAAGGGAGGGGCTCGTGGCTAAGTAACAGCCGCATAGATCGATCGATCGAGGTTAAGCTGTGCTTGCCGCGGTCGGGCTGTGAATTTCTATTGTACGATTTGTGAAACAAAAGATATAAAAAACAATTGAGATCAAAGAACGTAACATAGGTACTCTCTCCAAAAAGTGGTTATCCCTAAGGAATCAAATAAGATTGCCGTTATATTCGTATTTAACATAAAGAATTTGATATTCGCAACATTTCATTTCAATCGGCATTTTTTATTTAACCCACAAAAATACCTCAAGAATGGCCCCGATGATGATATCCTAAAAGCGACGATACATTTGTCCAGTTAATATTATAAAAAATCCTTTGATATATTAATAAACACAGCGAAGCAAACTTACGGTGGTAACTTTGCCAGTGGCGATGTCAAGATACTGCATGGTGGCGGAGCCGGCGTTCACCCAGTACAGGCGGTCCGCGTCCAGGTCCACGCACAGGCCTGCAACACAAGCGTGACGTCACCGGCGCGCCCCCACACACACACACACACACACACACGCACACGCTCGGGCGCGCACGTACTGGTGACGGCGGACAGGCGCGGCTCGGAGCGCGCGTCCAGCAGAGTGCGCACGTGCTCGGCGGCGCCGTCGGCCGCCTGCAGCTGCTCCCCGCCGGCGCCGGCGCACGCCCAGTACAGGCGGCCGCGGCGCGGGTCCACGGCCAGCGCCGACACGTTGTGCAGCGTGCGCAGCGCGCGCGTGTGCTCGCCCGCCAGGCTGGCGGCCAGCAGCGCGCCGCCCGACGAGTAGTACAGCACGCCGGCCGCCCAGTCCGCCGCGAACCCGCGCGGCTGCTGCACGCCGCTGTCGGCCAGCACGCGCACGCCGCCGCCCGTCAGCGCGGCGCGCTTGATCTCGTTGGTCTCGCAGTCGGCCCAGTAGATGCTCTGCGACGCCGCCACGAAGTGCACGCTGCCCGGCGCCGTGACGTGCGGGCCCGACAGCGTGGGGATCATGTGCACCAGCGGCGCCTCCAGGTCCACGCCGCGGATCTCGCCGGCGCGGCCCAGCAGCAGCACCTTCTCGTGCGCTGCGGGCGTGAGACGGGGCTGAGTGCACCAGCGCCGTGGGGGGGCGGTGGGGCGCGGGCGGCTCGCGCGGATACGTACGCTCGCAGGTGACGCCGTCGGCGGCCAGGCGCATGACGTGCGGGCAGGCGCACGCGCGCTGGTCGGGCGCGTGGATGAGGCACAGGTGGGAGCAGCCCCCGTTGCGCGCGCAGGGGTTGCGCGCGGCGGGCGGCTGGCGCGACGGGTGCAGCACCTTGACGTCGAAGGGCTGCGTGAGCGTGCGCTGCACGACGGTGACGCCGCTGCCGTCCCACTTGCTGGCGCGCACCACGCTGTTGGAGCGCCAGTCGGTCCAGTACACGTGCGCCTCGAACACGGTCACGGCGAAGGGGTGCGACAGCGCGGGGTGGCCGCGCAGCACCTCGCGGTGGTCGGCGCCGTCGTACGTGGTGGTGTGGATGGAGTCGGAGCGCGCGTCCACCCAGTACAGGCGGCGCGCGCGGTAGTCCAGCGAGATGCCGTTGGGCCAGGCGCCGTCGCCGAGCGCGTCCACGCGCACGAGCACGCGGCGCGCGCGCCCGGCCAGCGACGCGCGCTCGATGCGCGGCGCCGCCTGCTCCCAGTCGCTCCAGAACAGGTAGCCTGCGCACGACCACCGCACTACGCGTTACTACTACACACTACACACTACACGCTACACACTACTGACGAGCTGCACCGTTTGCCTCTTTGCAAACATTTGAATAGCTTTAAAAACATAATCACATAATGCTTTTTGGGTGAAATGTGAACAAATATTTGACTCGAATACCCATAACGATTAATTCATTTTATCAAATTAAAAGCAGTAATGTGATTAACAGCTTCAAACTTCCAACAAACTCTTCATTGTACTCATATCAAAAATCAGCTTAAAAAATTAATGTGTGTATTGTATGTATATTTAACTGCGTGACTACTAGCTTATTTGGTTTCTTCTATAGATTAATGCACGTAAGGTTTCATAAATACTTGATGAAATACGTCAATTGGATAGTTGCGCCATCTTTCGGATTTAATCTGATTTATCACAAATTTTCGAATAGTTTATGAGTTTTTATAATTATTCTCAAAATAACCACTAGATGGCTCTGTACTAAAATTTTATCGGTATTCAACTAAGTGCTTTTTTATTTACTTATTTATAATTAAGCAATAAAAAGAAATTTACAAATATCTTAAAAAAACTGTTCCAATATTAAATGGAAAAAGAATACGGTCGCGAACAGGATTCGAACCTGCGCCTCCCGGATACTCCAGGCGCTCTGACCACTAAGCCATCTCGACCTTTGCTCACCACCGCAAATTCTTAATCCATATTTTGCACCTGCGTACCTATTCGCTATCTCGGTTGCCAACCGAATTCATGGACACTTTGTAGTACATTGCGTCGTAAGTTTTTACTATTGTTGCTCATCATAGACAAGCTGTAACACACGACGCAATGTACTACAAAGTGTCCATCAATTCGGTTGGCAACCGAGATAGCGAATAGGTACGCTGGAGTATTCATCCGGGAGGCGCAGGTTCGAATCCTATTCGCTTTAATATTGTAACTTTAGAGTTCGCTAAGCATGCGTTAATGCATATATAAATTTATCGTAAATTTCTTAATATATTTATTGTGGTTATTAGCTTAATTCGAAAAGTATCGCTTTGCTAAATATTTTCGTTTAATCGCAAACTAATAGTTAAAAGTATTCAGCAGTAGAAGCTGCGGTGCGAGCACGGATCTTTTTGTCGACACATTTGTCGATTTTAAACGTCAACTTTGACTTATGTTATTGATGAAACGATAAAATTCAATACTTTTAGACCACAGAGTACTTTTTTATAAACTTTTATCGACTTGAGAAGTGGGTCAACCAAGAACCGTGCTCAGACGCTTTAACTAATTATTTCTATGTAAATTCTGTTAAAAATGACACAGTACCTAACATGTCGGTTACGGTTAAAGTGAAGTTGGTGCAACTGAGTATAAGAGTAAGTATGGAGTTCCTCGGTCGTTGTTCTCCATACGAAGCTACATGTTGGAAGGCGGCAACCGGCAGTAACCAGAGGCGGTGCTAGTGGAGTACGTGGTAGGGTAGTACTGACCGAGGCGCGGGTCGGCGGCGATGGCGCGCGGGCTGTCCATGTCGCCCGCCAGCAGCGTGCGCCGGAACTGGCCGTCCAGCCGCGCCACCTGCGCATGGCCACTGTCACTCACCACGCACGAACACAATAAAACTAAATTCAACACACAATTAGTTTGGTACCATTGAAACATTTTATGTTTTTTTTTGTAAATAACTACTATTCCAGCTACACAAGACAATCGTCGATAATCGAACCGATTCCGATACCGTACATATGAATCAATAATTATTTATTTCTGTACATATATCTCTGTAGAAAATAGATCACATAGTGTCCTACGACTGCAGGAAAAACAAAAACATATAAAATAGACCATAAATCAGATTATGGACGATCATTTAACTGTAGCACGTATAGTCCCGGCTGGCGACCGTCCGGCGGCCGATACTAATCCTGAACTGTGCGTTACGAATGACATACAAGCGAGGCTAGTAGTGCAAGGTGTATGAGTGACCTCTATCTGGTGCAGACTGCTCTCGACCCAGTACAGGTTGCCGGCCACCCAGTCCACGGCCAGCCCCTCGGCCGTGGACAGCCCCTGGCGCACCACCGCCTCGATGCCGCTCAGCGCTGCGACACACGACACATGTACACAATATTAGAGTGAGTAGAGTATCGGAGCACGCTCGTACACGTAGTAGAGTAGTGCGACGTACCGTTGCCGACGATGAGCCCGCGGTAGATGTTGTCGTCCACGACGTCGGTCCAGTACAGGTGCACGGCGCCGGAGCCGGCGTCGCGGTGCCAGTCCAGCGCGATCGTGTTCTTCAGCGACGAGATGAGCGCGCGCGCCCGCAGCGCCGGCAGCTCCACGCCGCGCACCTCGTGCCGGTTGCTGAACACCAGCAGCGGCGTCGTGCCGTCTGACGCAAGCGCACAAGCACACACCGGTACAAATATTATATTACGACCTACCGGCTACACACTAATCAAAATCATTTCGTCATTTAGGAAAATTCATCCCTTGAAGGGGAAATAGGGGATGAAAGATTATTTACAGTATTCGACATTTAAAAAAATAAAATTAAGAAATAATATTATTTTATAATAGTAATTAAACTCCTGGTTAGGACAGAAACAACAACTATATAATTTTATTCACGTATGGGAGCTTGGTGATTTTTGAAGTAATAATATTTCGTAATTATACAGGGAATGATACTGCAAGAGTATTCATCCACGGGGCAGACTCAAATCGTGCTCACGATAGCATCTTTCTTTCCAGAAAAAAATATAACTATAGAGCTTGCTACGTATGCGTTAATGAGTTTGAATAATGCTTTAATAAACATTTTTCAAACTCATTAACGCATGCGTAGCAGATTTTTATCAGAGACAGAAAGAGAAGAAAACTTTAATTTAGAATAGAAGAACTAATCAAAAGATAAAAGCGTTCTTAAGAGAACACGTGACACGTGACACGTGACACGTGACACGTGACACGCGTCAGTGCAGTGACACTGACCGGTGCTCTTGCAGGTGAAGCCGTCGTCGGCGAGGCGATAGCCGTCGTCGCACGTGCACTTGTAGCCGTGCTTGGTGGGCGTGCAGGCGTGCGCGCACACGCCCCAGTCCGAGCACGCGCGGCGCGGCGCGCACGTGGCGCCGTCGCGCTGCAGCCGCAGGCCGGCCGGGCACGCGCACACGGCGCCCGCCGGCGACGCGTGGCACGAGTGCGAGCACGCCGACAGCGCGCACATCGGCTCGCCTGCAACACGAGCGGCGGTCAGCGTGTGGGCCGGCGGCGACGCTCCGGCGGCGGGCGCGGCCGTAGTAGGCGTACCGCAGCGGTCGGCCTCGTCGGCGCCGTCCGCGCAGTCCGCCACGGAGTCGCACAGCTGCGCCAGCGGCACGCAGCGCGTCCCGTTGTCGCAGCGCAGCGCCGGCGCCGCGCAGCCCGGCCCCGGCGCCGCCGTGCTGCTGGCGCTCGGCCTGCTCGTGCTGCTGCCGACGTCACCGGGGCAATCCACCTCGTCCGACCCGTCCAGGCAGTCCACGTGCGCGTCGCATCTGAACTCCTGCAGTACACGCCGACCGTTAAACTCCGAACGTTACAAAGCTACTATAAATGACGGAAGACAGGATCTGCCGATAGACAAGTTTTTTTTTCGAATATGGATCTATGTTTCGCAGCCAGCTCGCCTAATTATAAGCGACGGTGTGACCGAGGATGGAGCACGTAGATCCAGAATCAATATTCACTCTAAGTAGAGTGGATAGATTTGGGGAGAACGATAGTTGGGCAGTTGATGCAACTGCCCAGACCCGTCACCCACAACGGTTGCACCGGACTACATCTCGAGACACGACTAGGTCGCTTCACGACATGGCTTTGTCGCTTCGTCGCTGCCTGTGTTCTGGGCACATTACCGGGTGACAGCGATGCGGAGGAGTATTTCGACGCCTAAACCCAGTATGTTTTATGTTATATATTTTATTTCTATTATCATTTTCTTGTATATAATTAAATAGTTTTGATATTAGTTACCTGTAAGCTCATCAAACACACTTTATAGTATAAATATTTTATGTTATATTAAGCGTTATTTCATTTGTCCAAATCCTGCGCGAACGAGTCACGAAACTAAGTGCATTATATGATTTATGTTCACTGACCTTCCTGATACATTCGGTGTTGTTACACTGGAACTCGTGTTCCTCGCACGCCCCGTTATTATCATTTCTGTAAAGATACATCGGTTTAGCACGGGTCAGCAGGTTTAGCAGGGGTCGTTCCACGAGCGTGTCGTGCGAGAACAGTCTTGCAGACACTCACGGGTGGTGGCGGGCGGCGGGCGGCGGCGCGCTGGCGCTCGGTGCGCACGCGCGCTCGTCGCTGGCGTCGGCGCAGTCGGCGCGGCCGTCGCAGTAGTAGTCCCAGGGCAGGCAGGCGCCGTTGTCGCACGGGAACATGGCGGGCGGGCAGGGCGCCGCGCCGCAGCCCGCCTCGTCCGACGCGTCGCCGCGCCCGCAGTCCGCCGCGCCGTCGCAGCGCCACCACAGCGGGATGCAGCGCCGCGACCCCGCGCACTGGAACTGCGCCGCGCGGCACGAGCTGCGCGCGCACGCCGCGCCCGTCTCGTCCGCGCCGTCCGTGCAGTCTGCGCACACACAACGCGGTCAGCCACGCGCCGCACGCACGCACGCACGCACGCACGCACGCACGCACGCACGCACGCACGCACGTACGCACGCACGCAAGCACGCACGCACACTCACCTTTCTGTCCGTCGCAGATCCACGAGTTGGGTATGCAGCGGTTGGTGTCGCAGCGCATGGACTGGTCCTCGCCGCACGTGACGTTAGCTGCGCACACAAACACGACACGCGTTACTTACAGTCCGGTGGGAGTGCGGGGAGCGCACAGTACCAGAGTGACGTCACTGACCGCAGGGCCCGGCGGGGGACGAGTCCTCGTCGGAGCCGTCGGGACAGTCGAGGTCGCCGTCGCACAAGTACTGCGACTCGATGCAGCGCCTGCGACACACACACACACACACTGCTACTGCTATTTAAAGCTACATTTTGACGCTTTTTAACAGGCTTATTACCTTCACCTGTAACTAACTAACGATGTAAGAAAATCTTGGAAGTTAAATTTGACCCACTTTCCGATTTCTGATTGAGCTGAAATTTTGCATACACGTTTAGTTTGGATGACAATGCATGGTGAGCTAAGTGACGTCATTCTAAATCCAATATGGCGGACTCCCAAAGATGGCGGACTAGTTATTTATTTTGCGTTACCATGATATGGGTATCAAATGAAAGGGAATTTTATCGTAAAAAGCGCGGGGTGCTTCTTAGGATATTTAATAAATACTTACTTTAACCAATGTTTTGTCAATAAAATATTTACAACAATGGACATCCAGCACCCCACGCTTTTTTACGTTTTTTTTTTTTTCATTATCATTCTGTTTTGTTTTTGAATTTATAGAAAATTATTTTGTTTATACTTTTAGTTCCACTAGTTACAAAAGCGTGTTTTTTAGTTTTTAAAATTATTATAAGCTTTAACACCAAACATCAGTAAGCCACTATCGTTCGGTGCTTAAAATTATCCGCTCCACAGTCCTATGTAAAAGATTTCTTCGTACGTTTTCTAGGACTTAACACAATTAATTTGAAATCGATAAAATATTTATATAACACTCCTTTTTTGTGCAGTCGTGTAATAATAACTGTGCCCCGCAGTTTCACCCGCGTTAACTTGAGTTGTTGATGTTGTTGTGAATTTGTTTAAAACCTACTAAAATATAGTCCTCATCATGCTCACATGGAACTTAATATCAGCCAAAATCCAAATATACAGCCAAATATCCAATGGTGCTATGTAAAGTTATAAATGCGCGCGCGGTTCTTTATCATTACTTTGTTGCGGAGTTATTTTAAAACTATGATATCTCCTAAGATATTCATTGGAATCAAATGATGTCAAGGGCAATTTTGTTCAAAATGAAATACTTGTGATGAATAATATTTATTTGGATAACAATAATGTTTATAAAAACACCTTCGCAAATAAAGCATTAATTTAGGACCAATTTGATAACCATAAAAAAGGCTATAGTGAGTCAACCTTAAAAGATAGACAGAGATGCTGTCGCGGCCTTTTTTTTACTTTTAAATGGGAACAATTCCGTCATACATGATTTTTAGTAGGGTTTCCATCTCTAAAATCTGCAAACCACAACACGGTTTTTGTAAAGTTAAATATAAATAATAGTTTTAATAGTTATAAATTGCTTTAATTGTTAAAAAACTAAATTTTGAAATAAAGTTATAACAATCAATAAAAGGTATGTTTTAGAAATATATAAATCGGGTCTGCGTCTGCCCGTGACCACGGCCGGTGCAATTCGGTCGAAACGTCGGGAAACAAAAAAGGTATCGTAAAAGCCTTTTATATAAAATATCGCGATATAGACCCGATTTATATATTTCTAAAATGTGTACAAATCGCGAAAGTTTAAAATCAAAAGGTATGTTATTCCGGTTTTTCCAAATTTTTCATTAATGCCCCGCTCCTATTGATCATAGCGTGGTGTTATATAGCCTATAGTCTTCCTCTAGCCATGGCGGGAGCGTGGTGGACTACTCACCCGTGCAAGCAGTTGAAGGTCCCCTCGGGGCACGCCACGGGGGGGAGGGGCACGAGCGCGGGGGAGCACGCGGCGCGCGCGCCGGCGGTCGGCTCGCGGCCCTGCGCGCACGCGCACGTGCGCCCGCCCGGCACCGCCAGGCACAGCTCCGCGCACCCGCCGTTCTTCAGCGAGCACTGGTTGTGACCTGCGCACCACACAACGGACGGCGGTCAGCACTGGCACAGCGAGGCCCTGCGCGCGCGGCGCGGGGACGGCACGCACCTTGGCGCTCCGTGTCCGACACCAGCTTGAGGTCGTAGAGCGGCGGCGGCAGGCGGTACAGCTCCGTCACGTTGCCGTCCGCGTCCCGGCGCCGCACCGCGCCCGTGCCGTGCTCGCTCCAGATGACGGCGCCTGCACACAACACAGTGAGCGTGCCGCCCGCGCAGCGCGGGGGGGCGCGGGGCGCGGGCGGCACGTACCCTCGTACAGCGCCAGGCCGTAGGGCTTGAGCAGCGGCGCGTGCGGCGCGTCCTGCGCCACCAGCTGGCGCGCGCCCGTGGCCAGCAGCAGGCGCTCGATCTTGTTGAGGTAGGTGTCGCACCAGTACAGCTCGCCCGGCGCCAGCGCCAGGCCGGCGGGCCAGTGCAGCGCCGCGTCCAGCAGCGTGCGGCGCGCCGCCCCGTCCATGTGCGCCGCCTCGATGCGCCCGCGCGCCTGCCGCGCGCCCGCCCACACCGACCAGTACATCGTGCTGTCGGGAGATCGCTCTGAGCTCACGGGCCCGCCGGTTCACTTGCTCCGACACGTTTGCGATGTGTACGGGCGGACGTACATTTATTTGATGTATTAAGTATGTTAGGTTAGGTTAGAGACTTTGGTCTCTACCGAAAACGCGTTTGGACCACAGTGCGATCACTAGTAGGTATAATATGAATCAGATACATAATAAGGACAGAAAGTTAGTTGCCTAGTCTAGTAAGATAAGCGTGTGTCACAGGCGGCGGAGTGCGCGCCAGTGACACCTGGCAAGCATCACGTCGTACAGGAGAAAGCTGCTCACCCGTTGCCAGGATCGAGTACGATGGAGCGTGGGTGGTAGTACTGGTAGTCCTTGTCCTGCACGAGCACGCGGCGCACGTGCGGCGCGTCCAGGCGCGCCACGCTCACCGTGCCCAGCGCGTCGTCCGTCCAGTACAGGTTTCGCCCTGACACACACGAGGGATTAGTTACACTGAGGGAAGGAGACGAGAGAGAGTGCGCAGCCTCCGTGGTCTCACCCATCCAGTCCACGGCGATGCCCTCGCAGTTATCGACGTCGCGACCGGCGAACACCTCGCGGCCGCTGCCATCCAGTTTCTGGCGGACGATCTCGTACCTGCACATGCACACAAGCGAGCGTGAGAGGGCCGCACCGGGGCGCGGGCGGCGCGGGGCACGGGGCGCGCGGGGTGTACCTGTGCACGTCGCAGTAGTAGAGGTAGCCGGCCTGCACGTCCACGTCGGCGGCGGTGGGGCGCGCGGCGTCGGTGGCGGGCGCGGCCGCCTCCCAGCCCGCGTGGCGCAGCGCCAGCGCCTGCACGAGCGGCGGCGCGCCGCGCGCCAGCACCAGGTACGCGTCCACGCGCACGAGCTCGCACGCGCCGCGCCCGGCCGCGCGGAACCCGTGCCGGCACAGGCAGTGCGCGTGCGGCGCGCCGCGCACGTACGCCGTCACGCAGATGTGCTCGCAGCCGCCGTTGGCGCGCGCACACGGGTGTGACGTCACGGGCTGGCGCTGTCGGTGGAACACCAGCGCCGCCGAGGGCCGCGCGTCCAGCGCCAGCCACGTGCGCGCGCGCGTTCGGCTGTAGCGCGACACCAGCGCCAGCGTGCTGTTGCGCCACACCGGCAGGTACAGCGTCGACTCCAGCATCGAGATGTGCTGCAGCTCTTGCGTCTGAATAACCGCTCTACGTTACTGTTGCTCCGCGTGCGAAGCACTCGATGATAGTATCCAATAAGTTTATTTTATTATTAACTACGAATCACGATGGCTATTTTTCTTTCTAAATAGGTACATAACATACTTGTATACAAAGCAGACACACTAGAAGCCATAGCGGGCGCGCAAATCAACATCAATCCACTACAGCTTCATCGTAATCGGATGGATGGTATAGAAATGCCTAGAACACGAACAAACAGAGACAGAAAATATATAAATTAGTTTATATTGAGTATGTGGGTGACTCACGGCGTATCCCCTGCGCACGGTGCGGCGGTTGGCGCCGCTGTAGTCGGCGCGCTCCACGCAGTCCAGGTACGCGTCCACCCAGTACAGCGCGCGCGCCGCCGGGTCCAGCGTCAGCGCCGACGGGTACACCAGCTTGAGCTCGGCCAGGCGCGCCCGCGCCCCGCCCGCCAGGCTGGCGCGCTCCACGGCGGGCGGCGCCGCGCCCCACACCGTCCAGAACATGAGGCCGGCGCCCGGGTCCAGCGCCAGCCCGTGCACCTTGCCCAGCGCCGCGTCCAGCAGCAGCCGGCAGTGGCGCAGCGCGCGCTCGCACACGTACAGCGCCTCGCGGCCCGCGTCCACCAGGTACCAGTTGCCCGCCACCCAGTCCACGGCCAGGTGACTCACGCCTGCAACGCGAGGTAGCGACACGTCCTGCACGAGCGCACACTTGCACCGTGCACACTGTGCACACTGCGCAAACTGCGCACGATACTCACCCGTCACGTCGGGGAACAGCGCGGGCGTGCCCAGCACGCGGCGCCGGCTGAAGTCGTCCGCGTCCACGCACACGATGCCCGACTTGCTGATGTTATGGTGCACGTAGCAGATGCTCCTGCACACGCAACACGTCGGTTATAAGTGGTGCGAGGTGCACGGCGCCCGGTGCCGGCGCGAAACGTACCTATTGGTGTAGTGGAAGTCGAGAGCGCGCACGTTGAGCGCGGCCAGCGAGTGGTTGGCGGTGCGCGCGCGTCCGTCCGGCCACACGCGCCGCACGTCCGCCGCCGTCACCACGATCAGCGATAGCGGCTCGTCCGCCGGCTCTGCACGATCATATACAGATATATAGCTACACCTTTTTTATCCTTTCATCCATTTTTCGCTTTAGCGTGGCTTACCATTGATGGCTATGCAGTCACGTCCGTCAGCGTGCAGGCGGTAGCCGGGCGCGCACGCGCACGTGTAGCTGCCGCGCGTGTTGTGGCAGTGTTGCGCGCATGCATCCTCCCACTGACACTCGTCCGTATCTGAACAACACATTAAATGTGATTATTGTCTCCAGGAGGCCTGCGGGTGTAACTGTTATGTAGTAGCTGATCGGAAAGGTGTAATCATAGTGCGTACTCACCGACGCAGCGGCCGCCGGCGTCGGCCTCGTAGCCGTCGCGGCAAAAGCAGGCGAGCCCCGCGTGCGTCGGCCGGCAGCCTTCCTCGCAGTGCAGCGCGCCGCACGCGCTCGCCGTGACTGAAACACAACGCAAGTAAACACACGCACCAGAGCGCACGAGTGTGTGCATCTATGCACAGCAAGGTACGCACAGTTGTCGCAGATGTCCCACTCGTCGCTGGCGTCGACGCAGTCGCGCGCGCCGTCGCAGAACCGTTGAATGGGCACACACGTGAACTGCCCGTCCACCGGCGTCGCGCACCGCGCGCTATTCCCCGAGCACTTGAAGTCCTTCTGACCTGCGCACCAAGGAACAACTTCAATCGTATCTCAAGTGCATGCAACACAAAACAAGTGGTACTGGTACGTACACATGAAGGGGTCCTCGTCGGAGGCGTCGTGCGCGCCGCAGTCGGGCTCGCCGTCGCAGCGCCAGCTCGGCGCCAGGCAGAAGTTGCTCACGGCGCAACGGAACTCGTCGCCGCGGCACGACGCGTTCCACGCTGCGCACAACGCATTACATTACTTTATCGTATTTCACACTCTGAAAGCTGACGCGGCAGCGTATGTACCTGACTTGCAAGAATGTGTATAATCATAATATTATGCGCATGCGATGTAATATAACGTGGTTACGGTTGGGGTTGCTGCAATGTAGTTCATCGGAGGCGTCAGCACAATGCGCGCGGCCATCGCAGCGCCACGCCAGCGGCACGCAGCGCAACCCGTCCGCGCACTGGAACTGCGTGGCCAGCTCGCACGGTGCGCGCTCCGTCGGCTCGGGCTCGCCGGGCTCGTGCGGAGACGTGCCCGCTGGATCCGGCGGCGGCGCTGTAACACATGGAATCCATGAGAGTTTGAACGTGTAACGTACTACAAATATATAGAATAGAAGCGCGAGCCATGACTGCCGGGTGCGTGTACAGCGCGCTCCGCTAACGTGGAACACGCCACACACATTACACACTAGTCACTACAGTAATAGAATAGCTGTATGGTGTCAGTGCCAGCTCTTCGCATTAAACGTAAGTTTTCCTACACAATATAGCATCAGGTGAGGTGGCGGTCAAGCATAAGCAAATAGGCTGTGCCTTTAACTACGGTTACCTATCGGCGATGAATTCAATTAATGAATGCCCTTTGATTTGTTCTCGGAGCCACGGGTAGTGGGTTGAATTCCCGCGGACCAAACATAATAACGAAATAATTGAAAATTATCCTACTAATATTATAAACGCGAAAGTTTGAAAGTATGGATGGATGGATGTTTGTTACTCTTTCACGTAAAAACTACTGAATGGATTTTGATGAATCTACAATAATATAGCTCAGAATAACACATAGGCTACAATTTATAAAGGTATTGTGTGAATTGTCCAAAATATGACGATAAGTGTCAAGTAAGTAGAAATAAATCTACCATCTGCGAGCTATTCTGGCGTGCGCTGCCTAAACTACAAAATGATGTGTGGTGGAATTGTGTACCTTATATAGGTCTACAGAAAGGTCCGCGATGGCATATGTCTGTCTCTTAAGGATAACATACTACATCCATGTTAATACTTAAAAATCTACCATCTGCGAGCTATTCTGGCGTGCGCTGCCTAAACTACAAAATGATGTGTGGTGGAATTGTGTACCTTATATAGGTCTACAGAAAGGTCCGCGATGGCATATGTCTGTCTCTTAAGGATAACATACTACATCCATGTTAATACTTAAAAATCTACCATCTGCGAGCTATTCTGGCGTGCGCTGCCTAAACTACAAAATGATGTGTGGTGGAATTGTGTACCTTATATAGGTCTACAGAAAGGTCCGCGATGGCATATGTCTGTCTCTTAAGGATAACATACTACATCCATGTTAATACTTAAAAAAATGGGCAATTACGAAGCGGTAATTGGAAAGCGGGACCGGGATCAAAATTTCATGATTACTTTTGGTCGCGATGTCCGACATCCACGCGGGCGAAGACACGGGCATCAGCTAGTGTGATATAAATTTTAACTATGTTCCATTCAAACTCGATACCATCCATCATGACTGTGATTGGCAGTGCAGAGGTCGCTCAATGTAAAGGTGTTGGGGCACAAACAGCAATACAGTCAGTGGGACATTATTTGTGGGTCGACTCCACACTTAGGTACATCCTGGGGCTTTTTCGCCAATGTATCTCAGTTTGCTGATGTCTTGCTGATGGTGGTGATGTGTATTGGGTCGTTGAGTGGTTCAACGTGGTTGAGTTCAGCGATGCTGATGCGCACGTCATACTCGTGAACGGGTGCTCGGGTCTGGACTGGTCAGCTCGTAATTGCCTTGGTAGTCGTTATGGCTTTATAAACTTGTACTATTTCAATTATTTGCTTTTGTTTTTCTTTTACATTATTCTACCCTTTTTTCACATACCATCAATATACAATTGTAAATAATATTTTATTTTTAAAAAGAGTGTCTATGGAGTTTCTTCTCCATAAGATCAAGCTTTGACGTTTCATAAGTGCCTGTAATCTGGTCTACGTGAAATATTTTTGAATTTGAATTTATGTAAAGCTTCTACGTAACCGGTTCACAGGTGCGAAATTTGTAATTTCCGATTATTCTACCGCGAGGGATGGATTCCTTATATACCTAAGTATAACCTGCCTTATTAAAGCATAAAACGGGGACTGCAGGTTTAAATCCTGCTCATGACCGATTTATATTTCACATAAATGTATTAATTGTCGTGGTGGCCGAGGTGGTTACGGGCTTGAACGAGTTGTGGGTTCAAATCTGGCCTGTAACAATGTGACTTGTTCGATGTCATATATGTACCTACTTTCTTAGTTAATGTAAGACATCACAGACCAACGGTGAAGGAAAACATCGTGAGGAAACCAGGACTTGAAGATCTGAAACCGCCAACCCGCAGTGAGCTAGCGTGGTGCTGGTAATGAATGCTCGTGCCTTCTCTGTATGCGAAGAGGCCCGCGCCTTACAGTGGGTCAGTTATGGTTAGTTACGTTATGTATTAACTTTTGTGATCGCTACGCATGCGCTTATGCATTTGTCTGTATTTGTTATTATAATCGCATCTGTACGACATTAACTGCAAAGTTAGTCAAGTCGGTTCAGTCACCTGTAGTTATAGGGACTGAATATATAGCGATCACCTTAACACGTAATTATTCTATTGCGAAAAAATTATTCGAAATATGTAGTTATTGAGCAGAGCTCGGGCTAGCTCAGCAGACCGCCTGGAGTATTCATCCGGGGGTCGCAGGTTTAAATTCTGCTCACAACCGTAATTTGAAGTTATTATATTAAATGCAAAAAGAATACCGTCGCGAACAATTCAAGATAAATCTTTGAAAAGAAAGAAAGAAAGAAGAAGAAAGAAAAATAATTTATTTGATCACAACACCACGAGACACACAACAGACAAACAACTATAGTTTTTAACACAAAAATAAAACGAAGAGAGTTAACATGTTATTATTCCAAGTACAATAACGTAAGGAACGTTAATATTATAATTAGAAAGACATATCATTAACGAGTCAGATTCCATTGCTATTCATGAAGTATGTGTCCCATGGCTGAACCAAAAAAAGCATTAACGCATGCTTAGCGAACTCTAAAGTTATTATATTAAATGGTGGTTAGCAGAGGTCGAGATGGCTTAGTGGTCAGAGCGCCTGGAGTATTTATCCGGGAGGCGCAGGTTCGAATCCTGTTCGCGACCGTATTCTTTTTCTTTTTCCATTTAATATAATAACTTTAGAGTTCGCTAAGCATGCGATAATGCTTTTCAAAGATTTATCTTGAACCGTAATTTACTTTCCACACAAAAGTATAACTTTAGAATGTACGTGTTTACTGCCAGTTTGAAGTAAAACATTTGATGCTATCTCGGTTAGGGTAATTAAATACAGGTATTAACACCAGCTGGTAAACAAGCAGAGGTTATCACGGTCCGGGGCGGTCCGTCATAGATCTTCGGTTTAATTATAATAAAAAACAATAATTATTATACATTAAAAGTTTAAAGAATCAAAATATTTATTAAAATGCAGAGAATTAGAAATAACGGCTGAATAAATAAAAGTTAAAATAAAATAATTTTTAACACAAAAAAGAACCGACTCCAAAAATCTTTCTGTTAAGTAAAATTGCACTAAAAAGTTATAAAATAATTGCATTATTTACTTACTACAATTTATAAAAAAATATTTTTTTAATTTTAGAGGATTCTGAATAAATCAATTTATTAGGACAATAATATACAATTATTATTATTTTTGGAGTCGGTGCCAGACAAACTTTAAAAATATTAAGGAAGTTTCCTAAAATTTGCAAAGTATATCTAAAGATACATTAACCTTAATTATTTTTACGATAATGTATTATACCTAATTGAACCTATTTACAAATGAACACAACAACTGCCTAAAGCGAACGTAATACGCTACTTCATGAATGTACTTACTCGTTTATTATCCTTTACTGGCACCGACTCCAAAAATAATAATAATTGTATATTATTGTCCTAATAAATTGATTTATTCAGAATACTCTAAAATTAAAAAAATATTTCTATATAAATTGTAGTAAGTAAATAATGCAATTATTTTATAACTTTTTAGTGCAATTTTACTTAACAGAAAGATTTTTGGAAACGGTTCTTTTTTTTGTTAAAAATTATTTTATTTCTTACTTTTTAGTGAATCTTGCGTACCATAACTGATTTATCGGAAGTGAATATGGATAGACCTACTCAACGCGCTGTTCATATATATCTGACGCAGATGGATTGTAGAATCTGCTGTTTTACAAAATGTCTAGCTGCTTTACAAAACAATACTGTTTTATAAAACAGCTGAACAACGTTCAGCTGGATTGCCATTGCGATACGTTTAACAAAACTGCTACCCAGCTTTAGACGTAATGCAGAATGACATATCTACAGTGGGACAGGTTTGTTTATTGTATAGGTATATTAAATAGATAGTCACCATTCAAGTAAAAAAGCGATACTGTATTCTGATTTGACTTTCCGTGGCTGGGTCGACGGAGCCCCGCTTAGCGGGGCTCCTATTTTTGTGTCCGTAAGGTTAGAAAAAACCTAAACACGAAGAGGATGCCGGGGGCTATTCGCTCGCTACGCTCGCTCACGGGCCCCCGTCATCCTCTTCGAACCTAACCTGTCCGTGTCGGGATACACGAAACTCCCGAGCTCGCTTCGCTCGCTCATGGATCAATTTAATTTATTTTCTTTTATAATCCCGATATATTGTCGACTATTATAGTGGTTTAGTATTTAAGTCATTAAAAATTTTCATTTTTTTTTTGCTTTTGGCAAGTAAAATATAGTTAGGTTATTAATGTTAGGACATACAGAGCCATAAGCGACAAAATTTGGAACTAAAATCAACAATCTGACAGTTCATTTCACACTGTTTTACTCTCTGATCACAAACATACTTACATACATACATACATAAATACACTCCGTTTTTTGAGCACTCGTGTAAAAAGAGATGTTTGAGAATGCGGTTTCATCATCATCATCATCATCACCTGATGATGAAGCTGGAAAATAGTTAGTTCATTAGAACTATTCTAGAGACCGTAAACACCTCCGGAAAGTCACAAGAAAGCAAAATACACCATTTCTACTAAACCAATTTTCATAAAATTTAAATGGGACCAATCTGAAAGTAAATCCTTTCAAATAAAAAAATAATTTTCCAAATCGGTTCACAAATGACGGAGTTCTGAGGTAACAAACATAAAAAAAAAAAAAAAAAAAAAAAATACAACCGAATTGATAACCTCCTCCTTTTTGGAAGTCGGTTAAAAAACTAGAAAACACGCTTTAGTAACTAGCGGAACTAAAAAGTAGAAAATAATTTTCTATACACACGGGTCCGGCCCGGAACAATTATCTGTAGATCATACAAATAAGTATGTATGTGTCTGTGCAGGAATCGAACCTGCAACACGCGACGCAGCAGCCCGTCTCTCGACCACTGCGCCAACCACGTATTGTCATCGGTCCTTGATAAGTGTGCGAAGTTTCAATTCAATCCGATGTTTTAAGGTGTGTGACAATCACGTCCAAAGATTCCGTTACATTGATTACCTACCAACCAAGCTAATAAAAACGTGTTACAAGCGGGACGTTCCACTATCGTACCGCGTACCGCGCACTAAGTACTATTTACGATATATAATATGATTATGTATGTAATATTTATATTATACCGTATTTTATTGTAATGAACTATGTCGTATGTGTATATTTAAATATCTAGTAACTTACAAAGAGTAAGTTACTAGATTTTTAAAACCACCATGCTTTTTCTCTGCATCACCCTAAGGTTGTCTAGCAGAAAATGTCTATGGCATTAAGACCACCTTAGTACCAAAGTGCATAAAGAATATATAAATAATATATAACTAGGTATTATATTATCCTTCGCAGCGATAACCCTACTATCTGTGGTCACTCCCCGCCGCCGCCGCCCCCGCCGCCGCCGCCGCCGTTGTGTCGCGTAGTTCATTCATAACACTGCTCGGGTCGCCCGGCAGAGGGTCTGCTCTATCTCTTAGAAAAAGGGCGTTGGACCTCGGCTTCTCAACTCTGCAAGTCGAGTTCCGATAAAGCGGATTCTTTCAAATGTTAAACAATTATTCATTCATTCAATGTTGAATCGAAAGTCGAAACATTTTAACGATTCTGAGGGAGTTCTGTCTAAGTGCGATGAAAGATGCAGAATGACATCGCGTGATCTTACAGTTCATTTCCAGGAATGGAAACCATTCATCAATATTTAATGTATAATGCAGGAATACAACCATAGAGATGATGGAGAGTTCTCGATAGCTGCACAACTGCACAACTAGTACAAGCGGAAACACACGAAAAACAGTCTATTGCTGTGTGGTATAATTATGATATATGGACTATTTATAATTCGTTTAACGGTTGGACAGTGCAATATGGACGGTAGGTCCCCCAATCACCGGCCTTGATACAGTCAGAAGGGGCAAACATATGTGCGAGTAGCAAACAGAGGTATCGAGAGGAGCGGCCCCGGTTCCATCATCTCTAAGTACACTATACGATCCGGAGTGGGTTTCCCCGTTGTTACGCCATTACTAACATGAGACTTCCGACCCCGAGCATATAGTTCTGGCGACTGAGAGTAGCTCAGTTCGCAGCGGGCTCGTGTTTTTCACTTCAGCTACCTAATGTAGACAAACTGGAGCCCTGATCGACTCTGGGGAATTGAGGAACGTAGCTCTTACGTATAGGGTCGCGGGCAACGCGCGGCACACCCGCTCCTGGTACTGCATGCGTTCATAAGTAACCACTTGCTTTCAAGCAGAACGTATGCCTGTTTGCTACCATAGCGGTATAAATAAATGCTATGTATATCTTGATGTTATTATTTTAAATTTTATATATTTAATTATGTAAACTTTATTTCTTACCTACTTTCATTACTAAGTATTCATAAAAGAGGAAACGGAATTTGACTAAAGTTTATATTTATTTACAACAAGGTTCTAAGAATAAATTAGCTTGTTTATTATATTTGTTTGTAAATGCCTTTTTGCATTTAAGTCGCATCTTACCTATATACTAAGCTACAACATTACGAAAAACTTAGTTTATTTCCTAATATTGTTATCTCTTTTTACTTCCTTTTAAATCCGGAATGATACAATGACTTTTTAATTTAGATGTCTCATGTGGCCACGCACGAACGTTTCGCCACAAGCTGCACACGATCCCGATAGTAAGAAAAATAATTTGTACTGCAGAACACAGCAGCAGTGCAGGAGCAGTGATTGAGAAGTTACTAGGGTACCTACGTTCATTATAAGAACTATTATGTGAGAGCACGTTGTTGAATACCAAAAATCTAAACTTTATTTTTGACTTCAGGGTATATAAAAGGATAATGATAATTAAAAGTGGAGCACTCGAGTGTGTTGCGTGCCCTGTCCTTGTCGAGTGTTATATCTACTAATTGAAGTGCGTTAAACAACCGGTTACGAGCAACTGCAGGAGTCGCCGCACTGCCGGCAACACTGCACACTCTATGACACACTCATAGTTAATCGGACCAAAACTCTACTCTTTTCATAATTTGAATTTGGTTTTATTAATTGAGATATAGGAAGTCTCTTTAAGTTGCAAGAAATTTTAGTTTTTTTCAGGCCAGCACTTACATACAATAATTTTAAAAGTGTTTACATTTAAATACAAGGTTATTGGTAACTCGACGTATACCCAGCAGGACTGGATAGAGAGTAGCTAAATTGCAACAAAATGGGGGGGGTACCATACTTATGCTTGGCCGAAACTAAGATGCCGAAATATTGAAATTTTTTCAATGATTAAATAATCACCTATCTCATATAATATCACTAGATTGCACTAAATTTAAATAATGCCAATCTTATAATTATCAAGATCCTCAAGTCAAGGAATTACAGCATCTACTTACTTACTATAAAATATATCTGTGGTTGAAATTCAAAGAAGTCTTTCACCACACTTACGGGGGCACAGAAGCCACAGACTGTTCTTTGTCATACTGTTAAATAAGAATGTTGGCTTATTGATCAGCGAGAAGTGACTGACACGGCATCTTGTAGTGGACCAGCGCGTCTATCACCGCGGCGCAGCATTGCCTTATAAATCAAACGAACGTCGGTCCAATGAAGAGTGACAGGTCACATGATCATATGCATCCACTTCGCTGACTGGATGACTGCTGGCGGAATAACCAATTTATGTACGAGTTCAATTCACTTAGCGTAAGTACATACTGGACTGGATAATAATACTTATGGGTACTTATTAATGTAAGGTAAATGTTAAATGGAACCCGAAGTATATGCTTTAGTTATAAATTTATTATAAACACACATACTTACACTGTTTCGCCATCGTTCTATTTCGTAGTAGGACAGATTAATAGCAAATTAAATCGACGAACTTCATGCGGCACGGTCGTAGCACAAGGAAATTTATATTTTCTGCTTACCCAATGGGCAATAAGGCGTGATAGTTTTTATGTAGGACACCAATGAATAAAATCTTAGTATCATATCAAAAGTGTATTAAACGTGAACCACGGGCACAGCTAGATTCGTTATTAAAAAGAACATCACCTGGAAGTCCACTTCTTGTTTTCTGTCCAGTTTCTGTCAGTTAATTTTTTAAATAAATTAATTAATAAATACTAACATAAAAATACATCAGTGTGCAACTAACAACGTTATCCACATCTTATAATACTAAGAAATTCATGCACAAGTATAGTAAAGCAATTTGACTTATTGTGAGTTATTAAATAATACAGTATAGGTACATAGAAGTCGGTTAAAAAAGGTATAAGAATTATATTAATAATTTTTCTAATGGCTTACTCTCTTACTCAATTTTTCTAATGCTCCGAGGTACTATATAACACAACTTATTTGTTAGTTCTGAGCAGTCATATTTGCCATTACACAGATCTTAAAGAACCTTTGTTTCCAGGAACATGCGCCTATATTCAAACTCGAGAGTTGGTAGTGTTTTAATAAATTATCATAGTATCGATAATGTGAGCTTTAAGAAATTTATATTGAACAGTTTCAAGGCTCACAATATATTTCTTATATATGCCGTATATATTTAATATTTAATGTATAAGTTTCAGCTGATATATATTGTAATTTTTATTTTAACACGTGTTTTTGCTATTTAAAGCTAGACAGCGTACCCACATTGTAGCTCTTTTTAAATCTCCATTGTACGTATTCAGTTTTATTCCGTTAGATATTATAACTAATCCAAGACACCATTAACTTCGTAAATAAATCATCTAGAGGAAAGACTACCGACTGGACTGTGATTCAATCTAAAATACGTTACACACACGGACGAAGAGTGGTTAACAAAGCTTATGTTACTCTGTATGAGATGAGCATTTTGTCTTTTAATGGAAACAGCCTAATATTAATTTTAAAACTAAGGTACCCTATTACGTTTTATTTTTAAGTAGTCTATAGTTGGTCAATAGTGTAATAGGAGCACATGTTGGGACAAGGTAAGCACCAAATGCCTATTAATTACAGGTTACAAGTGTAAATTTAGGTAATTCAAACTAGAAGCAGGTAGTTAATTACAAAACATAGATTGAGGAGGGCGAACAGGCGGCCGCGCCGACCGGTTCGCCATTTTTTTATGTGTGGCTCGTTCGCCGCGCAAAAACGTCATCTAACCACTGGAGCCACCAGTCACCATTACAAGCCTGCTCAACGGTGATACGAGCACTCACACGGAAGCTATCTGATCACGATAAAATACTACGCTGTGAACAGGATTACACTACGGCGTAATTATTAACAGAACCTTGTGTTCGCTAACGTTGATATAAATACCTGACACAAGTAGATACAGGCAAATTGTTAAGCTGGCAGTAAAAGGTTAAATTCAACTAATTTGTATTTGAAAGGCTAAGCTACACTGTTTCTACAGAAACAAATCGTTGGCATCGTACTTCCCAATACGCGCCGTCAACCTTTTCCGTTTTTCGGTGAAGATCTACATCTGCTTCTAACCCTCCAACTAGTAGTAAACGCGCTTTTGTTTCATGTGTGAAAAATGCATCATGGACGCTGTGCCCGGAGAGTACCGGAGTCGCAGCTGCATTCACCGCAATCCCGGCAGGTTATGGTCTGTTGAAAGTAGCGACAGATCTGGTCATTTGTGTAGGCCGGTCACAGTTAGCCTGCATAGTCATTACAGCGTCACGTGCGTAAAGCGCAGCGCGCCACCCCCTCGGGGCTGGTCAGGCGAATATAATAATAATAACATAGTCCGGCCCGCTGGCCACGGCTGCCTCACACTAGTGTGGTCGGTTCCGTAACTATGGTCTGGCCACAGGAGCGGCTGGCAGGGCGCCAACTCCATGTAGGAGAAGAATTTTAGTCCAGAAAGAATGAAACGACCAAATGAGCTCGCACATTTGGCGAGATTTTTTGTTGTTTATAGAAAAGCTTTTAATACGCTTATTACGCGGCTAGGTTCAGCGCGATCTACTTTTAATACGGTTATCACGCGGCTAGGTTCAGCGCAATCTACTTTTAATACGGTTATCACGCGGCTAGGTTCAGCGCGATCTACTTTTAATACGGTTATCACGCGGCTAGGTTCAGCTGGATCTACTTTTAATACGCTTATCACGCGGCTAGGTTCAGCTCGATCTACTTTTAATACGCTTATCACGCGGCTAGGTTCAGCTCGATATACTTTTTAACCACTTCAAAACGAAGATGTTTTCTATGCCTTGCGTATTGTTTATATTTGTATATTTTTTTCTATATTCTTTTCTTTGCATGTACTAATTATGACACGAATTACATAGCATAGCATCACGCCTGTATTCCCCGATGGGGTAGGCAGAGGTATACACAGTTGTACACCCACATTTCACCATTTACCACCATTATTCATAGATAAAAAGCTCTTGTCGCTCTTAGGTATTACAACTTTATGACTTTCAGGAATGTGTAGGATGGTATGAATATTTTCTGTAGGTACTTGTATTTATGTTTCAATCGTGTTGTGAATCTGAGAATCTGGAAAACCTCGATAGCTGGGAGACCGATTCAAATAATAGGGTTAATACCAGTCCATATAGCTATTTATACAGTGTATCGACCGCGGACGCTGTCCACTCGATCAAGATGCTCAAAGAAAAGTATAAGGTACTCATAAGACACCTCCATTTTATATTTATTGTGAACTTACACGATGTAAGAGAAAGCGTACAAGCACAAGGTAATTTTAATAAGTTTTTACTATGCTAATATCGGATCTTGTATATCTTTTGAACTATTTTCTCGGAACTGACTGCATATAAACTTAACGACACGACAGTGAAATATTATGGTGACGAAGAACCGATCTGTTAGAGGAGCCGAAAAGGAGTTGCACATCATTTCATGACACCATAGTAGTTATCGTAAACGCACTGACTTTGGGCGAGTTATATTGGTCTGGAATCTGGATCTCATAATGACAGTGATCAGGAGTCGTAAGTACTTGGTGTTGTTTGAATACTTTTTATACAAATGCGCGGCGCGCGTCCTGCTGCCAGTAAATTTAAATTCTAAGTAATATTATTCTCAAGAAATATGTACTAATACTTTATTCAAAAATAGTTATGGGTATATAAAAAAAGTGTTCTGGTTCTCGAGAAAGAGGGAAGCCGGGCAAGTAATCAAAATCTGTTTAACGACGAACAGAAGTTTTTGGAAGTCGTTACAAGCTTGTTGACAATACAACGGGATAACAGAGAAATCTCGAATATGGTCGCAACTCTGTGACTATCCACAAGGGTGAGCTCGAAGGGAAGCTGAGGGATAGGCGTAATGTTCCTCCTACTTATATGTATATTCATACATTATTAACTTTCAGTAAACAGGCTATTTAACAGATGAGTACACCTTTCTATGAGTACACCGCACCGGTCAGGCGGTCACCATAACAATCAACAAGGATAGATAAAGTTCATAAGAAATATAAACATAAGTACTAGTACAGTATTCTTAAAAAAAACGTAAATAAAAATACATTATCATAATAGACGTTCCTTAATTTAGTAATAGGCAAGATGGTACATTAGTTACATTACACACCAATATGTAGTATTTCTTTGGGTGATAATGTTTTTTGTAGGTTTTTTAGAGTTGCTTTATAGTATCTCCTGATACAAATTTAAAACATTATGACACACACACCGTACACTGGCAATTCTAGCGGAACATAAAAAAGTACAAATAACTAGTTTGTAACATTACATTTATTTCGTTTTATTTTAGAACGTATTTTTCAAATTGAGGAAATAATTGAACGTCGCTTCATATGCGAGCGATTATTCTTATTTTATTCGAATTAACATTCTTTCGAGTGAATTTCCTTTAATTTTTAACCGACTTCAAAAAGGGAGGTTCTCAATTCGTCGGAATCTTTAATTTATTTTTTGTTTAACTTTTCGTAGTATTTTTTGTGTATTTTTCACTTTAAATCTTTTTAAAAGTCTAGCACTTCATAATGCCCGGTTTGAGCCCAATTGCCCAAGTGCCAGGGCACTTGAGATGAGGAGAACTGATCAAAATAACAGAATGATCTCAAGAATAGGGAATATGCATTATGATATGATGCAAATTTAGGTCAACATTTTTATATGTAATCTTTATTGCTGTAGAATGACACATATTCAATTATTATTTTAATTAATCGTGTTTTAATTATAAAATATTATAATGGAAACGTGAGAATCAAGCGACGGAAATTAAAAAAATCAAAACGCACGTTATTGGTTGGAGTGAAACGTGACGTCACTGTCCAGGATGACAACATCTCGAGTATGTTATTACTGGGTGTTTATCATATTATTATGTGGTTCTTTTTGAGTTTTAATGTTATTCTATAAAGTAAATCACTTCAATCAAATTTATAAATCGTTAATTAAACACTCCATTCTACACAAGATATATTTTATACTGTGTACTTTAACGTCAGAGAAAGCGCGCCAAGATGGCGGCGTTTCAAACGCCCGAAACTAATTGCAACCTGCAATCATATATTTACAAGTGTTATATTTTTCCGCGGTAATGTACTAACGTATACAATCGAATAATAATATAAAAATATACATACATATACCCTATTCTTCGCCGGTTCTTTTCAACAATTTATTGCAGTATCCAACGATTCGGTGAGACGAATGCTTTTGTGTGAAGACTGGGACAAGGCAGAAACAGATTTACTTCAAGCAAGGTTGATTGTTTCATTCAGCTTTGCGTACGTAGGAACCCACGTCTAACGGTCGTCCAAGCTCAAAATGAGCTTGAGGAAATATGAGGTCTGAACAGAAGTGAGCGTACGGTTTGTTTGTGCCCGCCAAGGCTCCAAGGTACATCATCGTAGTAACAGACTAACTTTTGCTTGGGAATATCGACTTTGGAACACCGACCAATGGGGTAAAGTATTGTTTACTGTGATGAGTGCAGAATTATTTTAAATGAAGTTGACGGAAGGCAACGAATATATAGACGCAAAGGAGAACGATACCATCAAACAAATTTTGAAACTACCGGGCATATGGTCGAGGGTCAATAGCGGTTGCGGGGGTTTATGTTTTGGAGCTCGCTTGGTGGTGATCGATGGAGAAACTTTGACTGCAGATCGTTATATCAGAGATATGTTAGAAGAAAATGTGGTACCATTTACCCCCTTCATCGGTGACGACTTTGTTTTGATGCAGGATAATGCTCAAGCAATCTTAATAATGTAAATACCACAGTTATGGAGTGGCCCGCGAGATCACCGGATATGAATCCGATAGAACACGTTTGGGACCTGCTGAAACGAAGAGTAAAATCCAGAATCCCAGCTCCTGTTAATGTGGGTGAACTGCGAATCGCCATAGAGGAATGGCAGAGACCATCACAGGAGACAAAGATGAAGTCATTCTCAGCAAGCCTAGATGAGTTGGTGGTTTATATCCCTGAATAATATAGGATATACAAATAGAAGGAAAAACAAACGTGACTTTTTAAAATTCCTACTCGTATTTCTATGAAACTCAATTTTCGAACCACTGTGTGTTGCAGCTGTATGCATTTGACCTAAACTCTTAAGTAATGTCACAATTAAACTTATATTTGTATTTTATTTGGATGATATCATTGGTGGATGTTAATTGATGCTTTTTAAATCGTTAAATCCGAATGAAATAATTGAACACTCATAGTTTAAATATTTTTGGAAAAAAGCAGTAGGATTATTTATTTGGATAGGGAACGGAAACTTGCAGAAATACCAAGTACCTAATAGACATAGAAATAAGCTAATAGAGAAAACGTAATAATCAAGATATCATCTAACTTACAATTAGACACATTTACTTTAAAACACTGAAAGTATTTAATTGACACTGTCATTACAAAACAAAAATGCCTCCGTAAAGAGATCATCCGATAGTCATAGGCATTTGTCTGACTTGTAAAGAAGGATCAACACAGTGCATAAACACATAGTACACGAAAAGCATCGCTTCGTTGAGTAACAATATTGTGGCGAGTAATTATAGCGTATTGCGTAGTGATGGTAATGCGAGCCGCTGTGATACCTGGACGCAGTGGGCGCCCAGCGCTGCGGCCGCACACCGCAGGCACGCTTCCGCATACTAACACTAACTTTAGTGATATTTATCAAGGTGATGACTAAGGTGATGGTGAATCCTGGTCTCGGTGAACGATATCATCACCACGCTAGCATGCATTGTACGAGCTCCAATAGCATTAGAATTACAAATACGAGTAAAGAACCGTCGCCAAGCCCGACTCGCTATGAAATTTAGGTACGAATACGTACTTGCCTACGAGTAGATATGCTGAGCACCGGCGGCAAATCAAGTCGATGCGTGCCCCGCACTCCATGCACGCCGTGACTGCATATTGCGATCACGTGACGCGCGTATTTGCAATAATAAATTTATTCAGTGTTTTGCTGCCGTATTATTGAAAACAAACGATTTTTGATTTACGATGAACCTAAATTATTGGACCAAGACCAAAGTAACGTACATACTTATAATTTTTACCTAATTATCAAATCATTTGGGTTCATTGCGTGAATGAGAAAATAAACTTATTATACCATTATTCAGATTATAGACTATGACCTGAGGTCTTACTACCGATCTACTTGTTTTGCACACAGTCAGAAACAGTGTTTTCTATCCATTTTATTCAATGTACAGTAAAATGTTTTGGGGGTTGGTTGGGGGTGATACTTTTTGCTAATCAAGTTCCTTGAAAAATAAATAGCATCTTGTATTCTTAGAAACAGATATGTACACAGTTGTACGCCCACGTATCATCTATTAAGTGTCATGTAATAGGTAGTGAGCCTATTGCCATCAACCGGGCACAATTTCATTAATTAATACTAAGAATTTCCTACCAAATCGCCCAATATCACTTTGCACGACTCGAGAATCGAACCCAGGACCTCACTCAAGTCACTTTTGTGACTAAGGTGTAATTTATTTAAAGTAACAAGGCAGTCCCTTGAACGGCTTGCACTAATTTGCCTTACGTGAGTACATGACCGCTCGAACGATCCATGTAAGAACATTCGTTGGTCTTATATTGTTTGTTGTTATTATTGGTTCTTATGAGTTGTTGGTATTTAGTGTGGCGAAGTGAGATCGGTGTCGCAAATCCGCTGCTTCCCTTTAATTGATTGAAATATGTATTTATATAACTCTATTTTAATATAGACTATCGTTTTTTCCCTTTAATATGACACCAAAAACAAAGAAGAAATAACGTGTCTGCAATACAGGCGCGTCGCTGTCACATTCACAACAATCACGTGTAGTCACGACGTAGTACGCACGCGCGACACCCACTTGCTTACCTACGTGCCTCCGGCGCGCGGCCTGAAGGGTGTCCGTAGAATAGGTTCGGGCACACATCATATTATTTATTATTCTTATGGTAATAGCCCATTTTTATTGACACAAATAAATAAGACAGACAAATAAAATTAACATTTATTAATTTCCTTCACAAATTACCAATTCTAAATTATAAGGGACGATACATATCTTGATAATATCACTGTCGTTAATTAGCTAACTTATTATAACGCTGCGCCCGCGTTTAAAATGTTTAGGTGAGGTTGACGATGAACTGCATGGTAAGCTCAGCTGACGCTAAGTCATACTTGAGCACCTAAAGGGGACCTCGACCCCCAAGAGCGTTGTTCAGACTGACAGGAAGGAGTCAGGTGCCTGGTTTCTACATATCGGAAGTACGTTTGAATCAGAAGCTATTGAACCACTAGTTGACGTGATCGTCTAGTCTAGGTATGTGACTACTGTATATAGCCGACGCTGTAATGGTATATAGAAATCTAGATAAGTGGCAAAAAAAATGTGTTATCCTCACAGGAAAGTAAAAACTTGCTAATTCGACATTCATGTTTTTAGATAACACTAAACTACTACAAGGTACTGTGGATCATCATACTTGATCATAGTCGTGTGCGTGTGCGCACCACGCTCTCCAAGCAAGCACCTAGCCTACATAGTACATACATAGCTGGGAGATGTTCTTGTAAAAACAGTACAAGTTCTATCAGATTATCAGCATTCTTGGACACGTACTTCGACACTAATCTATTATCAGACTAAAAAGTATGTTACTTATTAGTCTGATAATAGGTAGATTAGTGTCGAAACGCAGACCCCGGTTAAGAATCGTGAGAGCAAAAGGTCAAAAATCTACCACTTGTAGGTATTGGGCCGCGGCACGTTGAGGGCATTGTTTTTGGAATAGTATTTTACAAGTACTCATACCAATCTGTAAAACGTAGGTACATAATATATCGGGAACTCCGAGCATGCAAAAGAAAATTTAACATGCAAGTAAGTATTATGATATGCCTGCAGCCAGGCCGCTTATTGAGCGAGCGCAGGTACCTGAGGCGGAGTGCGCCGACCCGAGCAGCGCCAGCAGCAGCGCCGCCGACCACCCGGTTCTGGCCGCCATCCTTTGTGTTCTCACACACTCACGTGCACATCCGAGATCTGTGGCATTCTTGTCACTCACACCACCAGCGCAAAGCTATACAATGAGCAAGCCTGCTCCCTTCGATGTTCAAATACTGTTAAATTTAATCTATTTATGTTTACTACCTACTATAGACGCTACTGTACACACATTAATTCGATCTCACTATTCACTTGGAATTAATAGTCGGCGTTTGTCAAGATCAATAACATATAAAGTCAGAAAAAACGTGTTACAATACACTGTGATAATGATTAAGTAAATAATCTAGAATTTTTTAATTTTGTATTTCCTTGCGCCTCGCGACGACAAAAACAATACAACCAGTAGTCCACAGAGCCGGGCGGTAACAGTAAACATTTTTTTATTTGTGGTGTAAATGTTGCCAGTATGTTCATTAAGATTTATTTACAAACAGCAATTAATTGTATAATAAGTTTACATACATACAAATTATATTATTTTAATTTAAAATAAAATGTATGTAATGAATAACAATATTACTTTATTATTTAATATAATAAATTACATCGTCGGTAAGCAATTTTTAAGCCTTCTGACATCAAAGATTTGTTAGGCTAAATATTGATTTATTTTCCTTTTCATGCTACGGCAATCGAAATCCCATGTTCCATACAAACACGGCAATTTCGCGTATCTGACACGGCAATTGAAAACTAGGCCTTGGCAACATTGGTATGGCTGAGTAGTATGTATGGCACACACAGAATCCCAACAGTTTTGTTGGTTTGTATTTTTTTTTTTGTATTATTCCAGTGACCCAGCTGTATAAAATGCTCTATAATTAAGTTAGTAGTATTCTGATTCTGTAAAATGTTGTATTGTAATTATCAGCAGTGTTGTCAGATCGGCCTTTTTGAATATGTGTCGGCCTTTGTGCCTTTTTGACATTTAAACATTGATTTGGTAACATAAGCTAGTAATTATAATAAAACAACTTTTAACCGGATTAATCGCGTGTATTATTGGTTTTTTGTTTTTCCTGACGTTTCGAACACTTTGCAGCGTTCGTGGTTGCAGGAGGACCACACATAATACACGCGATTAATCCGGTTAAAAGTTGTTTTATTATAATGTGTAGTGATCGCGCAAACCTAAGATATTATTATGCTAGTAAGATTTAAAAACATATCACAAGGCACGGCGTGCGTTTTTTTAATAAACCATTCGGCTCAGCAACATACAGAATTATACCTTGTAACAATAAAAATCTATTGTGTCTGCTAATGAGCGAGGCAACACCTTAAATAATAATAAATTTGTTTTATTTTCAGCTTTTCAGTGTTACTATTAAGTAGATACTTTAGATCAACGTATTTTAATCGTACTTTTATATTTTGTGTCAAGATAGTAGCATTAAAGTATATGATGTTATATCTAGTCTCGCGAGAAAGCTCAGTTCTGCAGCTTACGCTGTCAAAAAAGTCAGGCAATTAACTGATGTTGATACAGCTCGGTTAATCTATTTCAGTTATTTTCACACCGTTATGTCCTATGGCATTCTTTTATGGGGCAAAGCTGCAGATATTGAAAGTATATTTGTTTTACAAAAAAGAGCTGTTCGATCCATATATCAGTTAGGAGCTAGAGATTCACTTAAACATCATTTTAAAACATTAGTATCCTTACTGTTGCTTCGCTATTTATTTTTGCCAACATTATTCACATTCGGCGGAATATTAATTTATTTGTTAAAAAGAGTGATGTCCACAACATCAACACAAGGACTAAGCACAAACTTTGCGCACCTATTCATAGACTTCACAAGGTTCATGAATCATTTGTGGGGCTCGGTATTCGCTTTTATAATAAACTACCTCTCTATATATTAGAAATGCCATTCCATGCATTTAAATTAACAGTTAAATATAACCTTTCCCAAAGGGCATACTATACTATTAATGACTATTTGAACGATAAGAGTAGTTGGTCGCTGTGTTGAATGCAGGACTCCATTTTTTTTTTAATTTTTCTATAATTTTTTTTGGTTTTATATTGACAACAGTATTTTTGTGTTGTTTAACTTCATGACATAATCGATGATAATAATTTTATTGTTATGTCTTTAATGACTACTAATATGTTAAAAAACACATTGCCGTTAACTGGTGACCTCGGCTATGTAGTAATGGTTTTATTTTTATTCTTCTAACAGGCAGCGAGTTCGTCATGCTCCCCCTGATGTCATTGCTTGCGGTAGCGTCATGGATCGGGTCACCACCTTCCCTCTAAAATGGCGAGGGAGGCGATGGCTGATCTTTGCGTTATGCTCGTGAACGGGTGCTGCTTGCGGTGACTGGTCGTCTTGCTGATCGTAGTTCTTAATTTATTAAAATGCATTTATTGAATTAGCCAACCTGGTTCTTGTTAATGTGCAGTTTGTATCTTTTGGCATGGGTACGACCTTCATACGAAATCGTTTTAGATTAGAGGGTTTCGGTAATTTTACATTGTTTCTTGATTAATTTAATATTTCTATACATTGGTACATAGGCTCGTGCTAGCTAACATGTGCCTCAGACATTTTATCTCAATAGATACAATAATTTTAAAGAAGTTCAATTTTAAATTTGTATAGAATCTATAAATAATTTTGATAAAGACAGAAGTGTTGCTGGGAAGTTCGTTGCGCCGCTTCTTTTTTCCAGCTAAAACACTAGGAAGTGGTGAAGGGTGGGCTTTTTTGGGGGCTGTCTTAATTTGAATAACCTAATTTTGATTTTTCATTTGGATTCGCCTATTTCTGGTTTATATTTGATCCCCATATTGTTATGAAAACAATTTTCATTGCCCCTCTTTCTGGGGGAGTCGGGTTTTTTTTTCTCTATCTCCCTTTCCTGCCAAAAATCGGCTCTTTTCAGCACAAGTTTCGTCTATTTTTAATTCATCTGCTGGCAACACTGGTTATTAGTGTCAACAGCCAAATTGTCAATCTTCATTCTTCAAAGAAACTAAATTTTTTCTAAGGTACATTAATACCGTTAATTTTTGTATAAATCTCATTTAGCACGTTAAACTGAAACAATAAAGCTTCGTAAAATAATATATTATAATTTATATACCTCATTTACTCTTCATATTACGGTATCAAATTATGTAATTGTAAAATAGGTTAGAATTTTGTTATTAGTTCTTACAGTAAGACATGAATACTATGATTTAAATTATAGATGGGTGGACACGGACACGGACCTCCATACAAAATACCTAATTACAAACAGTTCACGATCAAAGGCATCCCCCAGCTAGAGGAACTCGAGAAAGCGTTAGAGAGGAAAGGACTGAAGGATCCGTGGATCAGGTGACGTTTTCAAGAATATGTGTCGGCGCTACGACTGATATTTCAAACTAGTTACTGGTCACCAGATGAGCTCCATTGGTCAAGACAATATTTAGTAATATTGTCTTGACCCTTGACTTGGCAATATGTTTTTTTTTTCAGATCTATGTTTTTATTTAATTCATAAACTACAGTAGTGAATCTCTTTTAAACTGATCGGTATCGCCAAGTTGAGCCATCTAGCTAGTGTGTACTTTCTTAGTTTAGTAGCTCTCTCCTTGGAATTCTAAACCAACTAGCTGTGGCCCATGGTTTCACCTGCATATAATTATATTTTAATTGCCTACAAAGTACTCATCAAAAAAAAATGAAATGATTCACAGTTCATCTCTTCTAAGCAATGCTTGGTTCTGATCGCACAGGATTAAGGTGTAGAGATGTGATTAAAAGTAAAAAAATATGACTCATTAAAAGTTATAAGTTAAAAAATAAAAGACTGGTTAAATTAAAAGTTACAAATATAACTTTTAAGGAGCTCATTAAAGGTTTATCTTGTTAAATGTTCATACATGTTCTATTAAAACATTAATATTAGTTGTCTAGAATAATTATACAATAGAATTAAATTAATGTGCACCCACATTTTTTACCTTCTTCATGCAGCAGACGCACTTAGTTTGCTTGTTATAAGTTATAACTTTTAGCAATACTTATTAATGAAGTTAAAAGTTATTTTTTATTAATGGTTGCATTTAACAGTTATAACTTTTAATAATCATCTCTATATTATGTGTCACATGGCTTGTTCATGCAAGTGCTAATCTGTTGGCTCGCTAATTAGCAGACACAATAGATTTTTATTGTTATGAAGTACGTATTTGTACGTGGCTGAGCCAGAGGGGTCCCTAATATGCTATGCCTAATAATAATGCTCATAAATCACTATTGAATTTTCAATAATTTCTTTCCATAAAATACTTAATTGTGGCTTATGTTTAAGAGATAACAATTATGGTGCTGTGGACTTTTTTTTTGATGTACTAAAGACTTATATTATTGTAGACCATTTTATTTATGTATCACTAACTGTTACATCAGAGGAGGAGCTTGTGGCTAAGTAACAGCCGCACTGATCGATCGATCAAGGTTAAGCTGCGCTTGCCGCGGTCGGTCTGTGGATGGGAGACCATAATTTCAAGTCGAGACCCCTCCGTGCCTCGGAGAGCACGTTAAGCCGTCGGTCCCTGTTGTCAAATTAAGATATATGACAACCGTTATGTGTAGACAGAAAAAAAAAAACCTGACAACCAACCAAAGTCTGACAACCAGTCATACCTCGAGATATTGTGGTACCCAGCAACTGAGTTGTGGAGGCCAGATAGGCAGTCACTCCATGTACAATACTGGTATTAAGCTGTATCCGGTTTGACCGGAAGACAAGACCCAATGTAATTGGGAAAAGGCTAGGCAGATACATAAATTAATGTTTGTAGCTAGCTGAGGTGAAGCCTAATGTTATATAGCCAATACTATTCCTCATGAATCTGGCTCATATACGAAAAGATTTTTTCAAATCCGTCTGGTAGTTACATAAATTAGCGCATTTAAACAAGCAAACACAAAGAAGCTCTTCCTTATAACATTAGTTAAGATTTTTTGCAAGAAGTATCATGCGAGTAGCCGTGAGATACCTTAATAGACCCGAACTAGAAAGGATGCTTATCTTATCCAGTTTTTTAGGGGGATAGGCACTCTGCAGGTGACGAACTTGGGTATTTCGTTGCCCGACCAGTGATAGGCCCGAGACGGCGGCGCGCCGCGATTTGGCGCGCACAACTCCGTGGAGCGATTAGCAGGCCAACTGTGGCCGACCTATACAGGCGATGGGGTGACGAGCCATAACCTGCCGGGGTTGCGGTGAATAGAGTCGCGATCCTGGGACCCCGGTAAAGGTTAGAGTAGGATCGGTGAGGTTTTTAGTCGGTAGGAGTCCGGCACAACGTCCATGATGGATTTTCCGCACTTGAAAAAAAAAAAAGGCGGGGGGATAGGCACTGTCTCTCCGGGTTACTCAGTAGCCTATCTAGAACATTACTCACACTAATAACTAGGTTTATATAACTTTGTAAGCATGTGCTACCTGCTTTACCATACCATGTAATCTGGCCTAAGCTATCATCATTCGTAGCCTGATATCACTCACTGCTGAGTATAGGGCTCTCTCCACTTGTGCCAGCCTCAACCAAGTGTGGCCCACGACGCTAATGATGTCATCGACCCATCTTGCAACTGGACGTGCAACGCGTCGCTTTCCAGACTTGAGCCACCATTCTGTCAACGCTTGCATCACCTTTCACCACCCCGTCTAGCCAGGTGTCCCGCAACACCAACAATACATTTTTTTTTTATTGATTTATGAGTTTTGGTCTACATAGTTGGTAATACCATTATGTTAAACGTATTATTAACAACATCATTAATCATTGCTACAAACAATAAGTCCTGCAAATATCGTAAACTCCGCAGTTTAATAGAAATATTGTAATAGTTATCTTTGTGAAGAGAGAAATGAAGCTTATATTATTTATTTCCAGTACCATTTATTTACTTACATATAATTAACATTTTTTAAATATATATATACAAATACATAATTTAAAAGTATAAAAAATAGTAGGCCACCGGCATCGGGAATAGGGTCCAAGCTACCGGTGGTTAGGGCTCCAGAGAAAGGAACCTCCTCAGAATGCGCGCGTGTCGAGGAGAACTGCTCTCTGTATTATTATAGTTAACCTTAACAAAAAATTGGGATTTTACAAGAAAATTATTGAGGCAATAAAGTACCACCCAGTTCATCTAATGACCATTCGTCACATTAAGTAATATGGTAATATGTGACATTTAATAATGTCACTATGCAAGCAATTAGTCAGTTTCCTTAACTTAGTATATTACTAGAGTACGAATACAACTCATTCCCAATTAATCTAATGATAAGTAGTAAACTATTAAATATAAACGACGAATACGTATAGCCTTTGAAAACTATGGTCCATGTCTTGTCAACATTTTCGAGCCCCTAGCTACATTTCTGTTAATGAAAATAATCAATTTGTCTGATTTCAGAAATGAAGCATGGAGGTACCACCCTGGTTTCGGCACCCGCTGGGCTCGCGCCAACAAGTTGTTCTTCCGGGGACTGCCGCTAGGCTTCGTCCTCGCCGTCATCACAGTGGGCGCCACCAAAGCGTTCGGTGGAAGCGACGGTCACGCACATGACGCACACTGATCTGTCGTGCGGTGATATTATTCTTTAAAGTAGTGTCGGTATCGCGCCTCTATTTAATATATATTTTATTGTAGTTATACGTATTTTTCATTTATAGTGTGTATTCTTATGAGCCTTGCTACATAATAAGAAAGTTGACATTATAATGTATTAGGTGATCATTGTTTATCGCCTGACTCGTTATAGTACAAAATTGCGCTTTATTTTTACAAAACCGTTGCTTACTAACGGTTTATATATTTAGGTGTGCAGTTTCAACAACTACTTTATCGAAACTCATATCATTATACATATTTCAAATGAAGACACAACTTAATTGTACAAACAATGGCGTACATTGATTTAGCAAACTAAAGTAACAGCGAGGTCGTCTTTTACTCGCTCAGACAGTGTCAGGACACCGCGTGTGCGGAGCAGAGATCTGGCAATAAAAAAAAATTACGGAGAAATATTTCGAGTTGCGCATTGCGGTCTTGTAAATGTCAATATCTAGCTGCTTCCACAATATTGAGGGTGGTCATGCATTACATTTGAATATTGCGACTACCACCAACTACTACACGTGTTCCCCCCCCCCCACGGGGCATCATCAGGAGCTGTTAGACCGTGCAGTGTCCGTCTCGGTAATCTATACTTATAATAAAATCGTAACGCGAAAGCCCGAAAATTTCAATTTCGCTTTTTCTTTTTTTTTCTTGATGTGTTTTTTAATCGATACTAATGCCAAATCCGTTGACTTTAAAATTCGAGTCTTTTTGCCTGATTGAACGTCGGAGGTTGGCGTCAAAACTAAAAAAAAACCGGCAAAAGCTGGGTCAACTTATAGGCTATTCAAAATTACACCTTTCATCGAGAAAGCGGAGCAGTGATGTGAATCATCTAACAGAATCTAAGTTTGATTGATTACAATAAAAATGATACTGTTGTATATCTTATAAAAAATGACCACTGCAATAGGTAACATTGCGCTTTATCCTATGGGGACTCAACATTTACCTGTTTTGTATATTCTTCGCAGTGTTAATGATTTTAACAATGTTGTTGACAGCTGTAAATTTAGCCACATATCATAGGTGACTGTTACATCGTACCTAAGTGAGACGATCGAATCCCGGTACAAGAGATTATTTTTGCATATTTTTTAAATTAGTTAGTACAAGATATATCTGTTAATTTGCAAAAAGAACTTTATCATAGTTTTGCATGTCCATGTTCCATTTTTATGTGTTTCGCTTGCCGTCTCATATCAAAATGATGAAGCACAGTGAACATGTCACACGTTAACGTTATGTACAATTTTTATCAGTCAGTACTTACCATTTATCATGGTTCTTTTTTCTACAGAAAGATGCGTAATTTTTAAAACTCTGTTTGTTATATAACATAAAAAAATGGCTGTCGTACCTATTTAGTAACAAAACTAAACGTCCACACCTGGCCTTAGGATTAACTTAATTGCCTAACACATAAGTAGGTAATGGCGAAACATCAATTAAGCATTACTGACGATATTGTCGGAGGCTGTCCAGCATTTTCGGTGATATTTTGGTGATATTTTATCATCTTTAGTGAATTAGAACGAAATGCAGTTTGGATGGGCGACTTTCATAAATTAAGGAATTGGTAAGTCCCACGACCCCTTAAAGTATTAAAACCAAGGGTTACAACTAATAACGTTGTGCTCACCTTAACAACTATTGTGCTGATATTTATTTTGAACTGCTTTACCAATAATATAAATCCTACAAGGGCCATGTGTTCTTTACTTGGCATTAAAATGAATATGTCCTATGCGCGGTTCTAAAAGCCAAATCAGTTCAGGTGTCAGAACAGTTGAAGTCGATCGATGTCTATTGTCAACAAATAGAACTGAAAACATAATGGGAAACTTAATTATTAAAATTTAAAAACACTAAATGTTAAGTGAAGCTTACCATAATATATTAGTGAAAACCCCGCTAAATCGGATTAAGCCGCTTCTGAGATTAGCGTGCACAAACGCACAGACAAACACAAAAATTCTAACAATCATTGTTTTGGGTGCTATTTGCGTTGATAAAGGTCACAATAATATTATTATTGCGTCCGGTAGTTTATTATATATTTTTGTCCAGAGTGAAACATGGCGACTTTTGAAGAAGGTAAGGCTAATTTATGTTTCGTAGATTTCGTTGACGAGGTCGCTGGTCTTTTGCTAGTGGAAATAGAGATGGATGTTTTTTTTACGAATTTACACACTTCAACTTTCGTTCGTGTTAGAATTTCTAATTTAATAAAGTAGGACTTACAACTAATCATTTGATCTGAGACATTTGGTAGGATTCTTACACACTTCTTTTGCTAAATAAATAACCTTCCAGCGTCCACACTGTTACCCCACACGACAATGTCGTAGGTACTCGTTATATGCTGTTATGGCAGCTTGTAGGTATGGTGGCTCTCTTCAGCTCGAGGAGAGCGCATGTAAAGCTAGATAGTTTATTGTATGTGTTCTGAATGTGCGTGTTTCAGTTGATGTGTGTATTCATCGTCAGGCCTAATAATGTGCGCGTAGTATATGTCCTATCTCAGGGATCACCAATTACTTATATGAGGGGTCCGTTTTTTTAATAATATGACTGTCGTGGTCCGTTTTGTAGACATAACATAGCATCACGCCTACATTTCTCAAAGGGGTGGGCAGGGGTCTACATAGTTGTACACCACATTTCACCAACGCTGTTATGAAGGCCCATGTTATAGGTGGTCAGCCTAGTGCCATCTACCGGGGCTCAATTCGAAACTCCAAGCTGTTATCGAGAATTTCTTGATAGAAAACCCCAATAAAACTTTGCCCGACCTGGGTATCGAACCCAGAACTTCATGCTCAGTAGTCGCGCTTGGGATCACTACGACTTCTGAAGTTTGGTAGATGATTAGATACTAGCACCCGAGAGCCGCACAACTTAGGTCGTCGGTCCGGATCCGGACCTTGGTCCGCCATTTGGTGATCCCTGTCCTATTTTATCAGTGAGTCCTCGTACATAAGATAGGAACGCTGGAGTAAGTTTGAAGTTCGTACGCTACAGACGGTGGTTGGGCACTGCCTCCTGCCTGGCAACCAGCTGTCGGCGGGAGCGCGCACACGCCGCATGTCGGGACACACGAGCCCTCCCGCCGGCGGCGCGCAGCACCACAGTACCACAGCGGCGCGAGCGTGCGGCACCGTGCAGCGCCAGTCGGACCTCGCGACATCGCCGCGGACTCGGCTCATGACTAAGGGCTCCATTCGAGTTCGAAACTAGTCGCTATCTAAATCGGGAAAATAGTGATGGTATCAATCATTTCAATCTATGACAGCTCGGTTGGCGCAGTGGTCGAGAGACCGACTGCTGCGCTGCGTGTGGCAGGTTCGATTCCTGCACGGAGCAAATATTTGTACGATCTGTAGATCTGAATCTGGGTGTGTGTGTGCTTGTGAGATTATATGTCTGTTAACGCACCCACAATACAGGAAGAAATTCCTAGTGCGGGGCAACGTTTCTTAAAAACAAAAAAAAAACTTATAAATTTAGTTAATAAAAAATATATCTTGGTTTTGTATTTAAAGTAGGAAGAAACCATTTCCCCGACCCTAATACGTATTATAATAATGATACAACAATCACAACGTGTGCTCAGGTGGAGCGCGGCTTGAGGTCCTCGTAGCACGCGCGCAGGTAGATGTAGTTCTTCTTGGCCGGGTTGAAGTGCTCGTGGCCCTGCGGCACACACAACTACACATTGCATGACCCGTACATTTTAACATAACACAGAAAAATAAATTATTTCAATCAAACTAGGAAAGATGGTGGTAAAGTGCGCGAGCCTGACCTTGGACCAGTCGTAGCCGACGGCGTAGGCGAAGATCTGCCCGTTGTGGTTGAAGGCGCACTTGGTGAGCGGCTGGTCGAGCATCTCGGAGGACTTGAGGCGCGTGCGCGCGTCCTTGTCCCAGAACGAGAACGAGCCGTCCGAGCCCACCGTGGCCAGCGTGCCGTGCGCCGGGTGGAACGCGATGTCGTTCACCGCGTAGATGTCCTGCCGACCACACCGGGGTCACTACACGGTCGCTACGGGTGCCGAGCGGGTCGCGGGTCGCGGCCGCGGGTCACGCGTCATAGCTTACCTGGTATCCGCCGGTGGTGGCGGGCGGGCGGTGGCACTTGAAGGTGAAGTTGTCCTTGGGGTTGGTGGGGTTGACGTACTGGATGGCCACGCGGCCCTCCACGCTGCCCAGCGCGAAGCCGGTGGGCTGCTTGGTCTTCTTGTCGCGGAAGATGGCGATGCAGCGGTGCTGGTGCTTGAGCGGCGAGTCCACGCGCTTGAACTCGGCCGGCTTGCCCTCCAGCGTGTACAGGCAGATGCCGCGGTCCGCCGTGCCCACCACCGCCATGGGGTAGTCCTGCACGCCACTATATACTATACTATCTTATACATTATCACATACAACGTGTGACACAAGTCACTACTCATACTTTAGGGGTTCATGTACCCATCTATACGAATGACTTCTACTGAGGGACTATTTTCGAAAGCGCGAAAATATATCCGCTGTCCCAAAGGAGTGTTCATACTTACTTGACCGAAATGTATGGAGCAGCTGATCTTCTTTTCGGCCTTTCGAGGTTGGTTCCATAGAAGTTGTTCGTATACGGGATTACATTGACCCCCCACAGTATGACTACGGACTTGTGTTACACGTTGTATAATACTCTGCAGGTACCTACAATACATTACCAAAATCTTATTTGGAAATGCTACCGATACAGATCAGACTCCAACATTTCTGGAGGCATTGTCTGTCCGTCTACCCGAACACTTGTGACCAGCGGAGATTCTAATGGAATCATCATCACTGTAGCATAAATTTTAACATTGTGAAATATTGAAACAATTATGTAAATTAAAAAATATTTGCCTTTAATTTCTTTGAGAGTGAGAAATAATAGTAACAGATGTCATTTAAATAACGAAAATAATAATGTTTACATTATTTAAATACAGACAATTTATGTTATTTTTACCTACATAAATGTCACGAATGCAAATAAACAAGTAAGATAAAAATTTATAAGTGGAACTTTCGCTGCAGCGATACTCAAGGATCAACCTTTTAATGAAAATATGTATCATCACTCTACCGCTCATAGGAACTGAGCAGTGCATTATAATCTTCAACCAGTGGATAGGTTTGAACTGAAGCCTAACTTAGTGGTCAAGAAATGTTCTTATCGTATGGTTGACGGATACAATCACCCTAATATGTAAATAATACAAGCTCTGTAGAGAACGTACCACATCCGCACAGTAACAGCGCTCCGACAGATTCATACTCATTATAGGAACGGCGCTGCGGGTGTCCCAGAACTAGAACAATCGGAAACAATTACAACGAGTCCCGAAGTGATGCTACGACCCAGCGGCGCGGACCGCGAGTGGAGCGGTACCTTGAGCGTCTTATCCCACGAGGCCGTCATCAGGCACGTGTAGTTGGGCGCCTTGACCCAGTGGCACGTCTTCACGGGCGCGTCGTGCGCCGCCACCTGCACACACACACACACACACTCCAGTATACACAACGCGACGTTCAAAACGTTAATAACAAATTCATTATTATTTTTTAATCTATGAATGAGGAAATTTGAAATAACTATTATATTTCCCCAGCATCAGACATCACATAAAATAATAATATTAATATTATTTTTTTGTTCTAGTACTTCTAGTAAAAGTAGTATAGATTTAAAAAAAATATGATATAAATGGTATTTATGAACTGCGGCATTCAGAGATGGTTAACAAGACCATGAGATTCACCTGCATTGATTGGTTAGAAGCCAGGTCCCAGCATTTGACACTTTTATCTGTTGATGCCATGAATATTTTACTTCCATCCTGAAAATAAATAATATCACCATATGAATACAGGCATGTTCCAGTGAATAGTCGAGCATGTAGCAGTCTGTATTACTGAGTGTGTACCGACATCATGCCACGCCACGTCCAGGATGGGTCCATCCATGGTCTGCACGGCCTTGGGCACGGTCTTGCCCGATGCCTCCACCTCCCAGCATCTCACCTGCACAACACAACTCCATTAAGTGTGCACTACACACAGTGAAACTATCTCCATAATAAAAAGCAGTTCATAATTCTGATGACTGTCCTGTTGGTCTAGTGGTTAGTAGCCCTGACTGCTAGGCCGGAGGTCGTGGGTTCGATTCCCACCCAGGACAAATGTTTGTGTGATGAGCACGATCATTTGTTCTGTGTCTGGGTGTAATTTATCTATAACATGTATGCATTTAGAAATATATAAGTATGTTTATCAGTTGTCTAATACTCATAACACAAGCTCTGCTTAGCTTGAGACTAGACGGCGTTGTGTGATAGTTGTGGAATATTTATTTATAATTGTCCTATTGACAGGCAATGTAGGACAAGGTAGACAGACTAAAAAAACATAATGTTACGGACGTCTTCGCCTAATACGTGTTATAGTTATGTTTTGTAATTGATTTAAGTAAGATAAATGATTATAGTGTGAATAAACAATTAAATAAACACGATAGATATAAGTAAATAAGACGACTAAACTTGTACATAGATATTCTTGTAATACGATATGGTAAACTTATATAAATACGATAGAATATGCTAGATTTAAGTACGATGTAATTAGGTTTGTTTACTTTAGACGTAAGTAGGTAAACAATAACATTGTAAGATGGTACAGAGCACGGTTCCGACACGCACGGACAGGTTTAAACCTGTTAGAAGCGCGAGGTATTTTTGCGCTCTGATTGGTGGAACGCCCTAGAACCGCACTCTACACCACCCACTACTTGTGACATGTTAAAATGGGATATAAACAGGGCAGTTTGTCGCGTCAGTCAGTCAGTCACATCTAAGTCAAGCAGCAAGCTAGCCCTGAGAAATAAACGAGAAACAAGAAGCCTGAAGTTTTATTCACAAACTAGAAGAAATACATACAGTCCACCTTGACACATAATATACATATATTGCATGTTTTGTGCATGATGGAGATGGCAACACCAACATTTGTGGGTTTGCAACACGAAACACAGGGATAAAGAAGACCTGAAGAGTCAGCAATGACTGGACCCGAGAATAATAGTCCAGAAATTAAACCCTGAAGGCACATTAACAAGCCGTCTCAAATTAGTAGCTGAATCTGAACCTAACCAGATTATTAATCAGGATGAATGAACAATAGTAATATCATTTCAGTCTTTTTAAACACTGAACTTGAGGTGTAAGGGGTACTATTACCATCATAGAAGCACCTAAACCAACCTCATCAGCCCGTGGGACATCTTGCTACCCAACAAACAAAGCTATGGCAAAACATCATATAACCCCAAGTGCCCAGCAGTTCTGGAAAACTTTGCGATATTGACGGCAGTCAAACGGTTCACAGAACACAGGGTGCTAAGAATCTCCAGGTGAGATCAATCCTGTGTTAAAAAAACCAAGCAGCTAAGAAAACGGACTTTGATACTACTTTGACTTATAAGCTCATAACATACGCACATTAATGCAAGATGAGCGCTTATTAGAATTAGAAAATGCTTTCAAACAAACAAGATTGTCATAGGGTTATCAGAAGTAACAAAACAGTAAAAATACAGAAGAAAGAGATAAATCAATTTTATCACGTTGGAGTTTCCAGAGGTCTTTATGGAATTGGTTACCTGGTGGCTAAAAAGTATAACAACATCATACAATTCCTAAAATATTCGGAGAGTATAGCAGTTCACACACTGAGCATCACAGACCATCATAACTTACATTGTCCAAGCTTACGCACCTACGTCATTACACACAAATAATGAGCTAGAGGACTTTTATATCACAGTAGCTGTGCCCGCGTGGACGCGTAAATTTACAACATGTCGTGTATGAACACAAATTCATAATAATAGCCTTTGCCCTTCAGTGGTGCACAAAATAGGTTAATAAAAAAATTATACTGATTCATTGAAAATTTTTTTTTTTTGTAATATGGTATAATATTAACAAAGTAAGATTTCCAAAGAATTTTTGTATGTATCACCTCGTTGGCAAGTGCAGATTTATTTTGTTCTGATAATAATTAGACAGTATATACGGGTCTGTGCATGTGAGACTATGTGTTTGTAAACTCACCTGATACAGGCAGAAATTCCTAGTGTGGGGCAATGAATTCATTAAAAAAATAAAAAAGTATGAAATGATGGTCACCCATCTACAGACCGACCGCGGCAAGCGCAACTTAACCTCAATCGATCGATCTATGCGGCTATTACTTAGCCACAAGCCCCTCTGAGCCTACGAGGTAGGCCTACAATGCAGAAGAATAATTAATGTGAAATTGGTGTGACACCCCAGTTCTTCAAAGAGCATATAAAGCCATTGGCTGCACCTGTTGTGTTCACAAAATTTTTATGTCAGAGTGCCGTTCCATCGGTGAATCAGATGAGACTGAAGAAAGAAGGAGTGCACCTATTTTAGCACATACATTTGTGCACTATAGTTTGTTTTTTTTAAATGTATTTGCTCTTGACTCTAGTCTAGATTAGAGGTGACAGACAAAGGCGACGTTCACTCTAACTTTGAAGAGATTAGGTTTGAATGCATTCAGAAACACACACATAGGAAGTATATTATTGTAGGATATATTCAGACAGTCATTAATTTGTAAAATGCTTTGAAAATAGCTTGTTTTGTATGTAGAACTCTCATAGATGTAATTTACCCAATTCAATTAAATAAAGTTTGTTTAGAGTGCTTTGGCACACGGTGACCCAGTCAAACATGTTGAGCCTTTCTCCCTAGTAAACTACAGGCCATAGCTTACAAGCATACTTGCTACTTTTACTATTACTTTTTACACAACTGCCTGTAAAATAGAACGTTATGTTTTTAAGGTTCATGTACATAATACTAGCTGTGCCCTGGAGTTTCACCTGCACATAATGTATACTAATATTACAAAGCAATGCTTTTTTTTTGTTTTTTTGAACTTGCTTATCTCTAGAACTGATCATATTTGAAAAATTCTTGCTACACTTTTCAGCCAACCTTAAATATTATTTATAATACTGACCCCTGACTGACAAGAAAATTTCTCACCTGCCTTGTTTTTCACTTTATATTTCAAATATGGCAGGCATGCTTTTTAATTAATAAATATACAATATTTTATTATATGTTGTATTTGAAACTACAATTGGCTTTCGGAGGTTGATGCAATTTAAGAAGTCGTTGGTAAAAATCATAAATATCTTAATTAAAGTGATCAGTTAGATGGTGCACGGGTCTCACCCGGCAGTCCCAGCTGCCAGCCACGAGGAAGGTTTGTGGCAATGAGGGTGGAGAGAACTCCAACGCAGACACAGTGTCGTCGGGTGGTGAAGTCACTTCCAAGTCCTTGTTCGGGTTGCTCGGCGCCCCGACTAGCTGGTTGAACATCTTTATCAAACACTGTGACTAACAACAATAAACTGTATTGATGTTCAAGAACTTCAGCTCTGAACACAGAAAAATTATAGATACTACTTATTTTCTGAAACTAGAGGCGCGGTAAATATACAGTACACAAACCCCGTTTGTTTTGATTTTGAGTTTTAAATTTTGAAGGTTATGTCAGCGTTGCCATCATAGATAATACATATAGACGAGAGAGTTGCCATGGCACACGGTACACTTCTTACAAACTAAAAAAAGTCGGTATAAACTCCGTACCTACACGGAATACCTAAGTTTAAAACTCCGTAGCAAATCCGTATAAAACTTATAAATAATAATTTGCCTTTTTTTTGTTGTTTTATTATTAATGAATTAGCCTGCCCTCTAATATACAGGACTTTATTAAAACCTGTAAGTTAATATTGAGATTACAGACTGATGCTGACGCCTCATAATATACTTGAGTAGATTAAGAAAAACATCCTCAATGGAGAGTATCCTCTTAGCTTACCATGGGTATGTAAGCTCAGTTTAGATATGGCTTAATATTATGGGGAAATTGTACTGAAATAAAGAGAGAAAAGAAAGAAACTTTGTGTCTCAAAAGCGCTGTATTATAGAGCCATGGTTGGGATTTCTCTTGACGAGTCTTGTAAACCTCATTTTAAAAGGCTAGGTATATTAACTCTGGCGAGCATGTATATCTGTCGCAGATGGATTGTAGAATCAGCTGTTTTACAAAACTGCTAGCTGATATACAAAACAGTACTGTTATGAAAACAGCTGAACGAAGTTTAGCGGTTTTACATAATTACTGAACTATAACACCCAGAATTGTATGAACGTCTTGCGTTTATGAATGCAGCGGGTCAACGATCAGAGATTAAGTAAAACACTGTGAAATGAACTGTCAGATTGTTGATTTTAGTTCGAAATTTTGTCGCATATGGCTCTGTATGTCTTAACAATAATAACCTTACATTATTTTACTTGTCAATAGCAAAAAAAAGATGAAAATTTTTAATGATGTAAATACTAAACCACTATAATAGTCGACAATATATCGGGATTATGAAAGAACATAAACGAAATTGATCCATGAGCGAGCAAAGCGAGCTCGGGAGTTTCGCGTATCCCGACACGGACAGGTTAGCTTCGTGTTTAGGGTGTTTCTAACCTTACAGACACAAAAATAGCTGTTAATTAACCCTGGTTTAGGACGAGCAGACCGGTCTCAATGCCCCACTCCTCCAGCACCTCGGCTCGCCCATTCGTTATCGGGCAACACCAAGCTGAGGACTTGACATTGAAGTCCCCGAGCACGAGCACCTGGTGAGGGTGGCTACACCTGACCATAGTGCTCATATTCTCCAAAAAAAACCTCTATACCGGTGAGAGATTGGTTCGGGGAGTAAAAAACCCCTATGACCACCAATTCCTCTATTTTTACCGCTACGCAACCCCGAACCTACGTTACATTTTCGAAGGGCGGGGTGCAAGTAGCGGCCCGAATAACTAGGGCCACCAAGCCGGAAATTTCACCCACCCAGTCTTCCCTGGGGAGGACAAAGTACGGCTCAGAGAAAACTGCGATGTTAATCAACCACTCCGCCATGCTATGGAGTAAAAAGTCCTGAGCCGTGGTGCAGTGGTTGATATTCGCTTGGAGGAGACGAAGGGTTGAAGCAATGATTGGCATTCCATTTCTCCACCCTGCCTAGCCGTTTGTGGTACTTGGAAGGCCGCCAGAGTTAGGCCTTTCTTTGTGGGTGCTGCGCTAGCCTTGGTGCTATCTTGCGCAGGTCTTGGTACCTTCTGCACACACGACACAGTGTGGCGCATTTCGAGAAAAATCACTGCAGTCGACCGCCGAAGGGAAGCACGTGCCCCCCGACCTGGCAACAGAAACACCGCAGGGGCTTATGTGGCAAAACCTTTACCTTTCACCTGCGCTGAAACCCAACCAACTAGCAGCCGTTTACCATAGGAGAGCTTTTGTGCCACCACCACCGGACAGGTCACCATTACTGTCCCTGTGCCGGTGGAGCTTGGACGTATAGCCCCGGCTTCACCTGCCCGGGAAAACAACCCCCAGCGCCGGCAACGCGGCCACAACCTCTTCCAGCGTTATGGAATCATCGTCGGCCGGTCGTCACTGGCCTGGACACGTTGACGGCCTCTGCCTCCAGAGACGATCTAGTCATTCAGCGTGAGCGTCTGCTTTGGGGCCGCTGATGGCGCCGGAAACTTCAACCACCGGTCGCTGTTTTCTTGCACTGCATGCCCGCAATCCCGAGGTCACCCATGCTTATTTCGGCTTTGGCCTTTGCCAGGATCCCGGCGTAGGTTTGGCCCTTCTCTATTACCATGGACTGCAACGTGAGTACCACAGCCGAGGACTTAGGATCGCAGAGTCTGTCCGCCGTCTGCTCTGCTACTTTACTAGTCTGACTCGCGACATTGCCATGGACTCAGCTCATGACTAAGGGCTCCGTTCGAGTTCGAAACTAGTCGGCCAAACCCGAAGAATGTACGTGAGTAGTAACCGGTGAACAATAACTAATATGATTATGATCTTATTGCAAACATATAAAGTATACTTTTACTTATATCTATAATTACTACTTATTATCTATAATTTTTAATTATATCTATATTCTATCTATAATTGCCTTGCCTATTTAATAATTGTATTAAAGTCGACTTTCAACATACAGTATTTTGAATAATGATAATGATATAACAAGTTATTGCAGTAAGTGATTTGTTGTCAGTGTCAATTTTCATGATGTAATCGTGTTACTGATTGCTCCACGTTAGGTTTTAAAACTTTTAATGGTTTGTACTATTGTTGTTTACTGCGCGTATACGGAGGACGGTAGACATGTGGGGAAGACGGTACGACATTTAAAAAAACCACGTATCGCGTGTCACTTTCTCTGACAGTACACAAAAAATCAATAAAATCGGATGCATAGTTTCGCCACAGGAAATTATTTTCATTTTCTTAATTTTGAACATGCTGTAAATGTAGTAACATTTTACTAGGCAAAGATCATTAGGTCATAAACCTGTGCGAATTCATTGATAATTACATCTCCTTCACAATATTATTAAAAGACATAGAAAAGTGACACACGTTGCCACTTAGACGCCCTTCGTCTAGACAAATCAAAACAATAAGTGAGAAGTAGTCTTTACGCACTCAAATGTGTGGGTGATTGTTCACGCAAGACAGAGAAAGAAATAAGGATTAATTCGGCGAAATTTTAATTGATCTAATTCATACCGGTCACTGGGTCAGAATTTCAGTACGGAAATGTTATCCTTTGAGAGAGCACGTCCTTTTTCTATGTATTTCGCTAGTTAATTGCGCACGAGTCGAACCGCACGCGCAGGATTGTTATCGTGATCTTATTGTTATTGTTAGTGATTCATGTTATTAATAGTGTGGTTTACTTTAGATGGTGTTCAGTTTTGAAACTTTTTTTCCTTTTGTGTTTTAGACTTATATTATTATTAATTATGCCTCGTGTGAGTTATTCAGCTATACACTAACACGAACCTTATCTATGGATAATGTCTACAAAACTCAGCTGTAGCATTACGTACATATCGGGAGAGATATGGTGAAACTCGAACGTGTCTTACAAACATTCGTGTTTTTACACAGCCCGTTCAAAGACTTAGTGATAATCAGCCATTAGTTCCGCGACAGGAAGGCGTTCCTTCGCATGAAGTAGCAGTGCGGCTTGAGGAACAGATTCTAGAGTATTTTGCCAACAACCCTACTTGTAGTCTTCGCAACGCAGCTCGCTGGTTTCAAGTAGACCACAGGACTGTGCACAGAATTTTGAAAAGGGATGAACGACGGCCTTTCAAATACAGGAAAGTTCAAGCTTTATTACCCAGGGATAGACCGGTCAGAGAAGCCTTCTGTAATTGGCTACTGGGAAAAATAACTGATGACCCTGACATCCTCTTCAATATCTTGTGGACAGATGAGAGTACATTTACACGCAATGGTATTTGGAATCAGCAAAACTTGCACTACTGGAATCGTGAAAACCCGCATGTGTGGCGAGAATCTGCATACCAGTACCGATTTTCAGTAAATTTTTGGGCAGGCATTCATAGGAACCAAATATTTTTTTATTGACGGAAATCTCAATGCGGCCAAGTTTTTAGAGCTTCTCAGTAGTCCCGTATCTGATTACGTAGATGACTTGCCATTAGACGTGTATAGTCGTCTTTGGTACCAATTGGATGGTGCGCCTGCCCATTCCATCGTGCCGGTGAGAGAACGTTTAACGGCAATGTTTGGACAGCAGTGGATTGGTCACTATGGACCCTGCCGGTGGCCAGCACAATCGCCAGACTTGACGCCACAGGTTTTTTTTGTCCGTAAAAAAAGACGTCTATGCTCGCGAAGTTCACAAGTTAGATGAGCTTAAAATCAAAATTACTCGTGCGTTTGAGAATTGAAAACGTACGGCTGTGCGAGGCGATTTGTTAACCTTTCGGCTCAGTAACGTACAGATCTGTACGTTGTAACAATAAAAATCTATTGTGTCTGCTAATGACTGACGCAACAGCTTAGGGCGTGTCCGAAATAATAATAGAATAGTAGTAGTAATAGTAGAGGAGAACGGTGGGCATTTTGAAAATTTAGTTTACTTTATTGTGCAATGCAATGCTATTTCATTTAGCGATCGTTTAAATTAATTATGAGACATTAGTGTTTATAGCAATAAATCTCCAAACGTAAAGTCAGTGCTTTGTTTATCACCGACAAAAGAAACCTCTAGGTCGGTTTCAAATTGTACGTTGCGGTGACGTTGCCGTTCATACAACAGGTCAGTCACTTTCTATTGACAGATAATTACAAATGGTGTTATTTTTTGCTCCGACTATTTTAATATTTATTTTGTTTGTAAATAGAATATTTTAAATTTTCGATAAATTATTTTGTTATGTGTTTGATAATGCTTCTATAGGTTAGTAATAGCCGTGTATTCATTTAATGTCGTAGCATCATCCCCACTCGGTATATTAAAAGTGGAATAACAAAATGAATCATGGTGAGTCCAATACACACAAAATTTTGTACAAAAATAGAATTAAAATTATAGAATTTTAGTTAAGTTGTAGTGGTGTTTTATTTGATCTTTGGTATCTAAAGAACAGCTTTGGGTACTTAGAATATTTTTTAGACATCGAAATATTAATATAATTTATTTTAACATTCATAACCGTGCACGTAAATTCTGACTTTTCATAAGTACCTTTGTATGGTTTATATGAAATAAAAATCTTTGACTTTGAAAAAAAAAAAAAACTTTCAAAAAATCGTATTTTTGTTTTTTTACAAATCTTGCTGTGATTCTTTGTTAGAACCTACTCATGTAAATTTAATTGCCGGACAGCTATGTAACAGGATAACGATAACAGTTATCATTCCATAACATAACACGTTAATGCATTATTAAGATCTAGCCGTTATTGCCATCTCTCTAGTCACTAATGTCACAGTCATTACTTGAGTGATATTCACAGACTACTAAGACTAAGAGATACTACGTATCATATATTATAATCTGTGACATGAATGAATGGTATTATGGTATCGCTAGGAATTCAGTCAGTGGGAAAAACCGAAAAATTGTTGTTTTGTAATATTTGTTATTGTTTCACAAAAGTTTATCTCATGTCCAACTTACCATTGATCGGACTCTTGTGGTTTTCAGGATTTTATTTTTTAAATAGTAGTATAATTTATGTCAGATAGAGAAACAACAATGAGCAACATACAGTATGTTCAAATAAAAGATTTGAAACCTGGCATGAAAAACATCAATGCTGAGTTTATAGTGTTAGAAGTGGGTCCACCGACGTTAACGAAGGAGGCACGTGAAGTGCGCACTTTACGGGTGGCGGACACGACTGCGTCCGTCAACCTGTCCGTGTGGGACGAGCCCGGCGCCCTGCTGCAGCCTGGCGACATCGTGCGGCTCACCCGCGGCTATGCCTCGCTGTGGCGCGCCGCGCTTACGCTCTACTCCGGCAAGTCTGGTGACATACAGAAAGTGGGCGAGTTCTGCATGTTGTTCAATGAGCAGGTGAACATGAGCGAGCCGCAGCCGTCACCGCCTCCCACCTCGGCCGGTGCGGCGCCCGCGGCTGCCGACCGCTCCAACGGCGCGCACGCGCCGCTGCGCACGCTGCAGGCGCCGCAAGCCACCGCTGCCCCGCACAATGCCAAGTCCGAGCGCTTCGCGGCGGCGCAGGACCATCCGGGCAAGCACGCGCACAAGACGTATGTGCGCGGCCGCGGCCATCAGCGCGGCAACAACAGGAGGTAGCACTCGGAGCTGCCTACCTTTAGTGCATTTCAAGATAATGGCGCATTCATTGTGGCTTGAAACCTGTGTTTGTGTAGAAACTGTGCTGTGTTGTTCAGAAAAAGATCTGAAGCAAGTTTCTGCATTGTGAAAAATTCAAACTGTTTGGTTAGCAATATTGTTTTATAGCCATTGTATCAACAACATGCCATCGGCACGTACCGCTTGTGGCATATTTTCAATGTATTTTTATTTACTGTACATGTTGATGGTGAATCTTCTACAAGACTATTTATTATATTTGATAAAGATGTGACTACCATTATATTTATTCAGCAATAACATGCTAGGCACACACCTCATGTCAGTGTCTAGAGGGCAAGCATTATATTTTTTAAACACACCAACTTCTTATTATTACTTTTTAAATAGAAACGGGAACTAGCATGATATAAATATTGTTGAATAAAAAAAATTGAACATAATTATTCTGTTTTATTATGTGTATTATTATTTTTTTTTCTCTTTAACTTCGTTCTGTCTGGGTGTCCTTTGACACCTCTCAAGTTTTTTTTATTTAACTGAGTTCTAATAGAAAAGTAAAATGTTAATTTGATTTGTAGGTTTCCACATTAATAAAAATACAAATTAATATTAGACTATAACTATTATATACTTTTATATAATATTTACTTTTCACGTTGCTGGAATGATACAGGTAAAATTCATAAATATTGCGGTAGGCATGTGCCTGGTTGCCCAGTTAACAAGCACTAAATGACAGCATGATTACTGACTGTCTATTTAAACTAGTTTCAGTATAAGTATGTATAAATATTGCAGCTGGATTACTGGCTACTTTTCGCATAATGTTCTTTGTCCTAATATACTTCGGCATAATTTTTTTAGGCATACATTTTAAGTTGGCATAATCATCTTAAAGACTAATTTGTTTTGGCTTAAATTTGATTCGCATAACGTTAGTGGGCCATTAGGCCTACTAACGTTAGACTATATGCATAATAATATTTAATAAATCATGATATGTAATGCATGAGAATAGTTTTTGTTATTTATATTAATATACAATTAATATAAATAACAAAAACTATTTTCATGCAAATGATTTATTATACATAACATTATGTAACTTAAATGATTTTTCAATCGCGAGATAACTTCAAAATACAATGGGGCGATGCGCGTGAGCGAGCGAAGCGAGCTCGAGAACCCAGTGCACCACGATACGGACAGTTTAGGTACGAGACTTTTTTTTTTCCTTAAAAAAGTTATGCTTTAGAACTTTATGCTTAATAAATTTATGCTTTAGAATATTATGCTTAATCATTATTATGTAAAGAGAAATTATGCTTAAAAAAATTATGCGTAATATGTTATGCCTAATTATATTATGCGATAATATAATTATGCCAAACAAAATTATGCTAAGTTATATTAGGTCTTAAAATTTTATGTAAATGGATAGGGATCCGTTTTACAAAACATAATACAGAATGTCTAATCTACAGTCAAACAGTCATTTTTTGTATGGGTATATTAAATGGACAGTCAGCATTAAAAGTAAAGAAAAACTGTATTGTGAATTTTCTTTCCATGGCTGGGTTGACCAGAAAAAACCTAAGTAAGATACATATATTACTAAACTAGCTGTGACCCGCGGATTCAACTGCATTTAATTATATTATAATTACCTACTTAGTAAGTTAGTACTAACCAATAAATAGAAAATAATTTACAGCTTGTCTCTTCTCTGAGGGTTAAGCCGTTATGTGTCACATGACCTGTCCATGCAATTGTTGAAATATTTTACATTACATGAACATAACATGCTGTAAAAGGCCAAGTTGCTCTTCATAAAATTGTCTTAATAATTGTCTTTCATTTGTAAGGATTTTTTATTATACGTTGACCCGTAGGAATTTCTTCCTGTGTCGTGGGTGCGTTTACAGACATAATCATAAGCACACAAAAACCCAGACCCGGAGCAATTATCCATAGATCGTACAAATATTTGCTCCGTGCAGGAATCGAATCTACGACACGCAGCGCAGCAGTCGGTCTCTCGACCACTGCGCCAACCGTGCTGTCAAAGGACTGATGACCAAGCATTTGATTTCAATGAATATCTTAAGTAATATAAGATTAAATTTAATAGGAGAAATTAGATTAATTAATAGTTTAATATAAATTATATGTTTTTGCTAATTTATTCCTCAAATTAACGCGGGCGAAACTGCGGGGCACATCTATAATCTATAAACAATAATAACTTTGCATTGTTAAACCCACGTTAAAAAGAAATCTTTTCAATGCTTAATATTTTGACGATTTAAAGGAAAGGCTATCAAACATCACGTTACAACCAATAGGAGCGGAGCATGAATGAAAAATGTTGCATAAAAACTGGAAAAAATATTCCCTTTGAGAGCTACCGTTGCGTGCGCTGCGTAAACAGTTCAAGTTACGAAAAAATTATGTGTGACGAAATTGTCCTCTTTTAAAAGTTCGAAAAAAACTTCCACGACAGTATATGTATGCAGCATGAGTCTCGGTAAAATTTCGTTGAGAATAATCGCATGGTTCGCGTGCTCTAGTTTAAAGTGTAAAGTGCAGACGCAGCTCAACCTCGCGCGTTGGTATGCGGCAGTGCGCTCGCCGCGATTACCCACTTACCGTTGTGCAGGGCCTGACCGTCGCAATATAAAATATATTTTTAAGTGAAGTCATTATTTTTTACAAAAATGTCTTCTAAATCCCCAATTAAATTGAAATCCGAAACAGAACACATCCTGTTTAAGGCATACAGTGAAGAGAAAGCGGAGAAAGAAAATCTACATCACTACATAGTATAAAACAAAGTCGCTTTCTCTGTCCCTATGTCCCTTTGTATGCTTAAATCTTTGAAACTACGCAACGGATTTTGATGCGGTTTTTTTTTAATAGATAGAGTGATTCAAGAGGAAGGTTTATATGTATAATAACAATCATTAAATAGTGGAGAAGTACTGTTATTTTTGAGGTTTCTAATGTGATGTCGTAAATAATTACATTTTTTCCGCTTACATTGCAAACGCAGGCTGAACCCTACGAGTTTTATCAAAATAATGTACTAAGTATTGTACACATTGAAAAGGTCTACAGAAAAGTCCGTGATGGTATATGTCTATCTCTTATGGATAACCCACAATAACTTTTTTTTGTCATTTACTTTTTACGACAAATAATGGCTAATTTTCGAAGCGATTTTAACCAATACAGCATTAATCCTTAACCAATTAAATACCTTGAATACATTGTTCATTTAATATAGATCTATATGGCCCTTTACACGGTATGATTTAAGTGAATATTTTCGAAGATATTACAGATTTAAAAATTGCGGGACGTAGCGTTGTTATAAAAAAGGTCTACAGAAAAGTCAGAAATCTTCATGGTATAGGGAAAGGGGGATTGTTTTACTCCAAATTTAACGCGTGCGGGCCACGGGCAGTAATGAATAAATCAAAACTACTGGATCGATTTTAATCACATAGGCTATATATTTTATACCCGTGCGAAGCCGGAGCGGGCCGCTATGTTTTTATATACAACGTTCACAGTTTTTCTGTAGTGTATTTAGTATCAGCATTGCACCCGTGCGAAGCCGGGGCGGGTCGCTAGTCAGGTAATAAAGGAAATGCAGGCTCAATCTGAGCTGCATATGCGGTGTACGACAGGGAGGTTTGACGTCTCCTAGGCTCTTCAACCTATATGTCAATGAGTCGAGCTCAGCAGCAGGCGTGTTGGTTGTTGGGTTGGTGGTGTTAATATTAACAGCATCACTTAGGCGGACGATATGGTGGTGCTGGGCCCGACAGCAGGATCTATTGGAGAGATGTTGAAAGAATGCGAAACCTATGCTTCTGCACATGGGCTCGTATACAACGTAAAAAAATGTGAATACATGATCTTTGGGGGCAGCCGGAAAATACCCCGATTACACACCAAATTTTACCCTTATGGTTTGAACATAAAAAGAGTGAATACATTCAAATATCTGGGGCACATACTTACCGAAGACTTTAAGGTTATATAACGTAGATATTGAGAGAGAGCGTAGGGCATTGGCGGTCCGAGGTAATATGCTGGCACGTAGATTCTCCCGTTGTACCGACCAGGTCAAGATAACGCTATTAAAAGCACACAAGGCCCGAGATGGTGTTGCGTTGTGTTCCCGCGCATCTCTCAGCTTGAAAAGGTGGTGTAGCCCACTCCTGTACCTGTCAATACAGAGGCGGTGATCGCATGCGCGGTCTCTCACTGCTGGAGTCGCGGACGAATGTCCACATGCTCCCGCTGCCCCAGCTTATGGAGATGAGACGGAACACGGCGGAGTTTTTAGTGGGTGAGAGCAGGGACTGAATTACCCAAAAATTAAGGTACCGTTAAATTTCGGTATGACGTCATACCGTTAAATAAGGGTTACCGAAATATTTCGATACCGTTTTTTTTATCAGTAGCGTAATTTTGAGGTTGGATATGCATACCGGTATTATTTCTTTACAAGTACTGAAACCTTTATAAATGTTTTGGTAGCAGTACCTTAACCATTATAAATAGGGGTTTTCTTTGATGCACCGCCTCGCTACTCTGTCGTTCACTTGAGAGGCCCTGATTACACATTATTATGACTCAGTTTTGGATTTTATTTATGAACACGGCAGCGTAAGCCGGACTAAGCCAGGTGCCTACCTAAAGTTTTCTTATGTTTCTTCTTTAAGGTTTTCTTACGTTCTTCTTTTCTGACTGGTGTTGTTGAAAAATTTTCCTCATAAATGTTTAGAGCAAATACGTAAACGTAGGTACCTTCTTATGTTTTTAAATAACTTATACTCTCGATTTCACGAGAGAAATGGGGCGGTAGTTTTTCAACTACGTAACATCACCCTTCTTTAAAAATAAGACCACCACGCTTCTGCTCCATGCCTCCGATGTCGTGCCAGTGTGGATGACGAGATTAAAGAGTTTACGGGTTCTGTCAAAACAAAGGCGTTCCTCCTGCCTTGAGTAGCTTTGTAGTAATCCCGTCATCCCCTGGAGCTTTGTTGCCATAAAGCTGTCCAAGAGCCATTCTAATCTCGCCCATATCGATGTGGGGAAGCTCGTCAGTGAGGTGGCGCGTGAGCCTAGTTCGTGGATCATCCCCGCCTTGGGCTTGAGGTGGATGACTTTTGGGAGTATACGCATCTCACCTGTCGATGATCACTACCGCTATTAACCCTGCTGATCACAGAGACATTTTGAATGCTTGACGCTTGTTAGTCAAAACGAAGTCGATCTCATTCCTAGTCACATTATCGGGGCATCGCCTGGTCCACTTCCTTTTGGGGCCTTTTCTGGAGAAGGAATTAATCAGATAATCTCCTGGACCTCGAGGAAGTTTACAAGCATCTGCCTCCTGTGATTTCTGTGCCCATAGCCGAATGAGCCTACTCCCGACTCGCGACTTTCGTTTACTCCCTTCGTGTTGAAGTCACCCATGACAACAATGTAATGTGTTTTGGTATAAGACATAGCTTTCACTATGTCTTCATACATGGCCTCGACTTCGTCATCAGGGTGTGCGGACTGTGTGACTTGTGGACCAGAAACCCGACGCCACCTTGGGATGGTTGGTGTCGTTCTCGGAAGTAGAGCAAGTGACCGGCTTCGAGAGTTATCGTCTCTTCCCTCTGTCTTCGGTGCTCCGAAAGACCCACAATATGCCAGTTAATACAACAACTCTTCTTCCAATTTGGCAACGTGCTCGTTCAGCACAGAGAGCGTCCGTTAAACGTCACCAGGTAACATTCATTTCGTTATTGATACCCTGCCGTCGCTCGGGGATTCTTAGCAGCCCCTACCACACCGTTACCATGGCCGGTATTATTATCCCCCTGCCCTTATCCCAATTGATCTGACGTGAGAGTATCCATTATCATCAGGAAAAGGTAAGGACTTATAGCCGACCCTTGATGCAGGCCTACAGCCACACTGAACTCATCGGTGTTGCCAGCAGCTGATCGGACATATCTACTGGATTGACTGTACGTAGCACGAATGTACTCCACATACTTCGCAGGCACACCTTTCTGTTTTAAGGCCCACCATAGCACATCCCAAGGTACCCTATCATACGCTTTTGCCAGATCAATGAATACCATGTGTAAGTTCTTGTGTGCACGTCTGTACTTCTCGTACAACTGGCGGAGTGCAAATATGGTATCCGTTGTTCCTCGACCTGGCACAAATCCAAACTGATTTTTAAAAATCATACACTCCTCTCGCAACCTTTTTTCTATCACTTTCTCCCATATTTTCATACTGTGTGACATAACCTTTATTTCTCGATAGTTTTCACAATCCTGCACATCACCTTTATTCTTAAAGATGGGCACTAGCTAACTACTGCATCCTCGGCTAATAAGTTCCATACTTCCACTGGTATATTATCTGGACTCATGGTCTTTCCATTTTTCATACTTTTAATTGCCTTTCTTACTTTATCCATACTTATATCCTTCACCAAACCCACATTTACTTGTACATCGCTTAGCACACCATTCCACACATTCTCCTTGTTCATTAGCTTTTCAAAATATACCTTCCATCGTTCTTTTATTTCAACATCCTCAGATAAAACCTTGCCGTGTCATCTTTCATACATTTCACCCTAGTTTTTTCCCTTGCTCTCTTTTTCCTTTCTTTTGTTATCTAATAGAGTTCCTTGTGGTCTGTCGACAATCTAGTGAATTATATAACTGCGCTTGTGCCTTAGCCCTGGAAACTGCTACCGCCTTTTTTGCTTTTCTCTTCCATTTTTATTTTATTCTATATGTTTCAAATTCTCATTCTCTGTTTCTACACCCTGCCATTCTGTAAATGCTTCTTTCCTTTAAGTATATTTTGCACATCCTCACTCCACCATGTCTATTATTTCTTTACCTTTCGATTCTCCGCACACATCTTTCACTATACTTTTAATACTCTCCGCCATCTCAGTCTAACATTCATTAACTTTCCATATTCTTTATTTCTAACATTCTATCTACAACTTGATTTTTCAACATACTTGCACACGCTTTTTTCTCTAGCATACGCCATCTGGTTTTGGGTGGCGGCTTTTCTTTATTTTTACTGAGCGAGACACTAACTTTTACCTCCATTAACAACAACCTGTGTTGTGAGACCAGATCTTCGCCAGGTACAACTTTGCAGTATTTGATGACTGATAGAAAAAAGGAATACTTTTTACAAGGAAGTAATCAATCTGTGTTGCCTGGTGTCCACTTTTATATGTGACTAGATGACTCGGTGTACTTCGTATCACGTCGAACGTCAAATGTTTGACAGGAAAGTAGTTAGAACAGTTTATATAGGCAAATGAAATTCTATCTTCCTCGCAATTTTTCTACATTTTCTCACCGTTTAAACCTTCCGTGGACTACGACAAACATTTCTAAACCAAAATCAGCTAAATCAGCCTAGCCGTTCTCGAGTTTTAGCGAGACTAACGAACAGCAATTGCTTTTTATATATATAGATAGATTACGGCCAGGTATAGTGTAGTTACCGGGAACTGGGGGCCGTGAATGAGAGATGTTGTTCATGAGGCTATTTGCCATAATCATCACGCTTGGCAGGCGGGTTCGCGACCGCAGTTTCTGGAATACTTTCTCTTATGGTGCTGCTGCCCACCATCAGGTTTGGCATTGAGAAGCATTCCAGAACAGGGCATGGAAGGGCAAGGCAAGAATGGATGGAGAGGTGTTACCTCAAAAGCTCCGGCTCAAACTCAAACTCAAACTCAATTTTTTTATTTCAAATAGGCCCTATTACAGGCACTTAAGAAAAGTCAAAGCTAGGTGCACGGTTCCAAGAAGTTGGTCTTATGGAGAAGAGCCGGCAAGAAACTCCATAGACACTCTTTTAAAATTATGTGTTCTTTACAATTTAAATTTATTAATGTGAGAATAATGCAGGTTAATGTTGAAGAAAAGGCAGAATTTTAATTATATAAAAAGCCAAAATTATAACCAGAGCTATTACGAGCTGACCAGTCCCAACAGACAGCACCCGTTCACGAGTATGACGAGCGCATCAGCATCGCTAAACTCAACCATTTTGAAGGGAACTCAACGACCCAATACACAACGCCACCATCAGCAAGACATTTTAGTGAGCATGACAAACTCATAATACCCGGTCATAGGCTGTTATATGAGAGTACTTCTTTAATGTAACGATTAACATTAATGTCCACATAATGCTCACATTTTACAGAACAGTAGTGAAGCTATAAGATATAATACAATATTTATTAAGAAAATTACATTAAATAACTGTTAAAAAAAAGAAACAGTTAAGTCAAATAACAATACAGCAAACCAAATTTTTCGCAAATTTAAACTAGTAGCAGAAGGACTAGATTAGAATAATTGTCATGTGATTATGTAAGATTTACATAAATATCAAGAAGAAAAATTAAATATATAGGTTTATATAATATATATATATACCTAGTTGTCAAAATAAGGTATAATAAAAACAGTTATTACCAAAGTAATCTGTACAGGCTACATCCATTCATGCAATATATTAGACAGTGCCAGTGGGTCGCTGTGTGCAGGAGGGGATCGTGCGCCAAACATCCCTATCTTCAATGTAGTGAGTGATACTATAATACGCTTTAGATATTAAAATGCGTTTGATAACTACCTTAAACTTATCATCTGGAAGATCTGTAATATTAGATGGGATCTTATTATAGAACCGAATACCGTTACCCATGAATGATTTGCTGGTCTTCCTAAGCCTAAAACCGGGGACCATAAGCTTGTGCTTATTACGAGTGTTTAGATTGTGGTTGTCACTCTTCTTATTATAATCGGCAATATGTTTGCGAATGTACATGATATTACTGAATATGTACAATGATGGCAAAGTAAGTATATTTATTTCCTTAAACAATTCACGTAATGACTCACGACAGCCAAGATTATAAATAGCTCGGACTGCTCTTTTTTGTAATATAAAGATAGTCTCAACGTCAGCAGCCGAACCCCACAGTAAGATGCCATAGGACATAATACTGTGGAAATAAGCAAAATAAACTAGTCTAGCTGTTGCTACATCTGTCATCTGTCTTATTTTCCTAACAGCGAATGCAGCAGAGCTGAGTTTGCCAGCAAGTGCCTCTATATGAGAACCCCATTGCAGTTTAGAGTCTACTGAAACGCCTAAGAAAACAGTTGAGGGAACCAAATCTAACACCCTACCATCAAGTTTTATATTTGAATTTATATGGGGTACGCTTGGTATGGAGAACCTAATACATTTGGTCTTATTCGAGTTAAGAAGAAGGTTATTAGCAGAGAACCATTTAGATACTTTATTAAGTGTATTGTTGAGTTCTATCTGATCCCTATCCTTTCTATTTACTTTGAATATAAGGGATGTATCATCAGCAAAGAGAACCATATTTGTCACGTTATCCTTGATAAGGTAGGGAAGATCATTAATATAAACTAGGAACAAAAATGGGCCCAGAATTGATCCTTGAGGCACCCCCGTTTTGACAATTACACCCCTTGAAGTTACATTATCAATAGCCACCCTTTGATTCCGATTCAACAAGTATGAACTTAAAAAATCCATTGATCTACCTCGAATTCCATAGTAATTTAATTTCATAATGAGCGTTCGGTGATCCACGCAGTCAAATGCTTTCGAGAGGTCACAAAACACTCCTATAGCATCTTGAGCCTCCTCCCAAGCCCCCAACACTACTTGGATCACAGTGGACCCGGCATCCACTGTCGATCGTCCCCTAGTAAACCCAAACTGTTTGGCATGCAATATTTTATTTTTATTAAAGTAAACTAACATTTGTTTTAACATTACTTTTTCAAAAATTTTGCTCAGAGCGGGTAGCACAGATATTGGCCTATAATTAGATGGGTTATTATGGCAGCCTGATTTGAAAATGGGTACGATTTTACTTAGTTTCATAAGATCGCGAAAAACACCGTCTGTGATGCAGGCTAGAATCCCTTAGTCGCCTTCTACGACACCCACGGGAGGAGTTGTGGTTTTTTATTCTACAGCCCAAGACGGAAGAGAGATAAAGAGTACAACAAACAAAATGTCCAAACCATGATATTATATAAAATCTCATTGGTCCAACCAAACTATAATTTCTAACATGTTAAACCTCTCCGCATCGACCCCGGGGACCCGTACTTCACTTTCTCGCATGTTTTTTGGTACCGAAATCGTATAAAGGTTAAATAAAGGTATAGCCTACCCTTTATTTATAAAGGTATCGGTATAGGTCTACCTTTATTTCAAAACGGTACCGATATATTTTTGAGGTATCTTAACCTATAACCGTAACTGCTTTCAGTCCCTGGGTGAGAGCCCCACATACCCACATCGCTTCCTCAAGCGGTGTGACCTGCGGTAGGCACATTTTCTCCGCCCGCAATTAATCTACCGCAGACATGGTAGTCCGCGCCTTTGTTTATATTTTATAATTTTGTTTATATTTGCACTAGCTTCAAGCAATTTCTATACATTATTTGATCTTACAGACTTCGGGGGGGATTTGATTGGTTTGGGTTTTGTTTGGTTGGGAGTTTGGATTGAGGCTTGTTGTTTTTACGATTGTTGGGTTATGTGGGGTCTGCTGACCAGGGACTTCGCTAGCTTTCTCAAGGCTTCCATCACGACTACGTCTCGATCCTGCATGGCCGTCTTTAGGTTGTAGTCGACCACCGTTTTAGTAGGCGCATCCATCGCTCTTCTTACGAAGCGGCCCGTGGCGTCATCGGCGTCGTCGGTGTAGTAGACGCAACTCGCTGTATGCCTTAGCACTGCCACTATCGCGTGGGAGACGCTGTCGTGGATTTGGAGTCTCCTGGACTTAGTGTTTATGATCGCTACATTTTCGCAGGTCAATCCCTGAGCCTCGTGTATGGTTAGCGTGCGCGACCCCTCGTCGGACCCATATCCCTGGCTTATAAGAGAAGCTTTCTCCTCTTGCGTATGAACCAGGAATAGGGTGTTTTTGGCAGTTCTCGGTATTTGCTCATCTGTGTAACCTCTCACTTTCAGGGAGTGGACCCGCGACAACGACGACTTGGAGGAGTATATACCGGAGTATATATTGCTCAGCGCATACGCCACATCCATCGGGTTGCGGTGTGTGCAAAGCAGCTCCTGGGTGATGCCAGCCACCAAGTTTGGACGGGTATACCTTAGGTCGAATAGGTTCTCTCTGTCCAAAAATGGAAGCTGATTAACGTCTCCGATGAGGACAAGTTCGCTTGCACCAGACAACTTTACTGCCATAACTATGGCCCCAAAGTGGTTCATAAGAGCCTCGTCTACCGTGAGGCGGTGGCATTTCTCTTGCTTTCTGAACCCGTTTGCTAGAATTGAGGCCATAGTGCGCACCTTTGTCTTGACTCGGTCTCCTAAGCGGTGCGCCAGCTTTAGCAGTCCTTCTGTGTCTCTCTGGAAGGTCTGCAAGATCTTCCTGCACGCCATGAGATTGATTGTTACTGTGGTCGTGACTGTTTGGGTAGATGGTAGTCGGTTTCGACTTTGCAAGGTTGCGTCTGTTTTGTTAGCTCTTGCTGCGACTATTGCGACTTTGCTCGCGAATGCCAAGAATGGTTTTCTAGTAGCCGGTCTCCCCATGATGGTGTGGAATGTGGATTGGCTTAGCTGGGTGTCGATCTTTACTTCCAGCTCCATTCTGTCATGACTGAACCTTGGGCATTCGAAGAGCAGGTGCCAGATTGTTTCATCGCAACTGGGGTCACAGACGCACGAGGGACTATCTTCGAGATGAAAGCGATGGAGATACGCTGAGAATCCTCCATGTCCTGTTAGCAATTGTACATGGACCGGTGTCCACTGTGCGAAGCTGGACAATTCCCAGCTCCTGGAGATCAACTTTCTCTTGCGCCACCTAGAAGATGCGGCTATATGTAACCCCCTGTTTTGTCGCCTCGGGCCGTAAGGACAGCACGACGGCAGCGGATTTTGGAGGATTCACCAGTTTCCCAGGCTTAGACGCAACAGAGGCACGAGTTTCCGGCTTGGGTTTTGGGCCAAGAGAACTTGGTAAACATCTCGCCAAGTTCGAAAAGCAACAGGCACCAATATCATACGCCCAAGCGGCGGCACCCACATCACCACAACGTACAGAGCCAATCAAACCTAACAAACCGTGAGCCATCATCGTGACCTCGAAAGATGAAGCCCACTCCCGCCAGCAAGTGGTCGAGTCATTCAAGGCGAGCATCAACTTCAGGTAAACCACGTATGCCCCTGTACGGATCCAAGGGGTCTCGAACAACAAACTTAGAGTAGAATTTCAAAACCAAAAACAAATTGACGAGACGTTGAAATTGCTCATCTCGGCTCCGTCTAGAGTAAGCGCAGAGGCTGCTCGCGAACTCCGGCCCATGGTAATACTTAAGGGCATATAAACCGATTCATCTTCTGACGACCTCATAGCGATCATCAAGGGTCAAAACGAAGAGATTGCAGCACTCATCACGCACGAAGAGGACCTCAAAATTGCATTTAAGGGGAACAATCGCAACCCAAATCTATTCAACGCCGTGCTTCCAGCCAAGCCGAACATCTGGCGATGATAAAATGATAGAGATAGGCAGTCGCCATTGACTACATGCGTGTGCACTGCGAGGAATTTTCACCCTTCACGCAATGCCAAATATGCTATCAATTTGGGCATATCAAAGCCTGTAGCGAGCCAAACCACCAGGCACAAGGATGTCCGCTCAAGGAGAAGAAGGGAGCGCCTAAGTGTTTTAACTGCTGCAATCACAACAATAAATTTAAGACCAGTTATGACACCAAACACAAAGCCAACTCACCCAACTGCCCCGTCATCAAGTCCATGAAGCAGCGCATCAACAACCGCATTAACTATGGACAAGAATAGAATCAACAGCCATCACAGAAGTCAATATTACTACAGTGCAACATACTGATTCAAACATAGCCCTGACCAAATGCAAAACGAACATAAATATGAATGATAGATGTGGGGGCGATGTATCAAATAGCAGAACCCCCACAAATAAATTCACACAAAATGTGCAGGAAGGGAGAGCACAAGATATTGTCTGATAATAAAAACGGGATGAAACACAGAAGGCGGAGGCTGAAGATAAGAGAGGAAAACTTATTTGAATGATAGATGGGGGGGTAATGTATCAAATAGCAGAGCCCCCCCAAATACATTCTCACCAATGAGAATAAACAGAGAGCATAAGAGAGTCTCACACTATTTTTAAAGAAACCAATAAATATAATAAAAAAACCTGTCTGCGACCTGTAAAATGGCAGCAGATATTTACAAGCAGCTGGCATGCGCGGCGAAGGTGAATTGGGGTCTCAACACAGAGATAATAAGGACAATATACGTGGCGGTGATAGAGCCCATCGTGTTGTATGCAGCGAGTGGGTGGGCTCCTGCAGCCGAGAAACTGATGACAAGAAATCAGTTTGACTCACTGCAAAGAGGTTTCACTCAGAAGATCTGCAAAGCATATCGCACGGTGTCTCTGACATCGACACTTATCCTGTCAGGCCAAATCCCCCTAGATCTCCGGGTAATCGAGGCCGCAACCCTTTTCAAGATCACAAAGGCTCATTCCAAAGAGTTTATACCGCCGGGTCGTGACCTGCAGTGTACAGTGATCTACTCCCAAAATCCCCATCCTGAGTTACTCACAATAACAGAGTACGCACGCCTAGATGACTTGACTCTCGAAACCCTGGAAACCCATCAAGTGATCGGTCCCCAAATATTCACCGACGGCAGCAAGATAGAGGGAAAATTTGGAGCTGCCTTAACTTGATGGGAAAACGGAGAGGAGTCAAAGTTCAGCACTTTTGGCCTGGAGCCTTACAACACAGTCTTCCAATCGGAAATGTACGCTCTCCTCAGAGCTGTTAGGATGGCAAGAGAATCCAGGGCGGCCTCCTTAAGCATTTTAAGTGACTCAAGATCGTCACTTGACCTGCTGAGGAGTCCATCTGTCACTCACCACCTGGCATTCTAAATCAAGAGATGCGTCCGCGAGATCAGAGAGGAAGGCAGGAAGTGAGTCTCTTCTGGCTGAAAGCCCACGTGGGAACCGCCGGGAATGAGAGAGTTGACGAGCTGGCCAAGGAGGCAGCCCTAACAAAAGAAGTGGCAGACAACAACAAGGTCCCCGTATCGTACGTGAGAAGAATGATACGGGAGGGGACTATAAAAGTGGCAAGCGTGATATGAGTTCTCGAGTACAGGAGCGGTAACGAAAGTGTTCTTCCCAGACGTCCTAGCGGGGAAAAGAACACTCAGAGATGCAGTGCTCACACCGGTCCATGTACAATTGCTAACAGGACATGGAGGATTCTCAGCGTATCTCCATCGCTTTCATCTCAAAGATAGTCCCTCGTGCGTCTGTGACCCCAGTTGCGATGAAACAATCTGGCACCTGCTCTTCGAATGCCCAAGGTTCAGTCATGACAGAATGGAGCTGGAAGTAAAGATCGACACCCAGCTAAGCCAATCCACACTCCACACCATCATGGGGAGACCGGCTACTAGAAAACCATTCTTGACATTCGCGAGCAAAGTCGCAATAGTCGCAGCAAGAGCTAACAAAACAGACGCAACCTTGCAAAGTCGAAACCGACTACCATCTACCCAAACAGTCACGACCACAGTAACAATCAATCTCATGGCGTGCAGGAAGATCTTGCAGACCTTCCAGAGAGACACAGAAGGACTGCTAAAGCTGGCGCACCGCTTAGGAGACCGAGTCAAGACAAAGGTGCGCACTATGGCCTCAATTCTAGCAAACGGGTTCAGAAAGCAAGAGAAATGCCACCGCCTCACGGTAGACGAGGCTCTTATGAACCACTTTGGGGCCATAGTTATGGCAGTAAAGTTGTCTGGTGCAAGCGAACTTGTCCTCATCGGAGACGTTAATCAGCTTCCATTTTTGGACAGAGAGAACCTATTCGACCTAAGGTATACCCGTCCAAACTTGGTGGCTGGCATCACCCAGGAGCTGCTTTGCACACACCGCAACCCGATGGATGTGGCGTATGCGCTGAGCAATATATACTCCGGTATATACTCCTCCAAGTCGTCGTTGTCGCGGGTCCACTCCCTGAAAGTGAGAGGTTACACAGATGAGCAAATACCGAGAACTGCCAAAAACACCCTATTCCTGGTTCATACGCAAGAGGAGAAAGCTTCTCTTATAAGCCAGGGATATGGGTCCGACGAGGGGTCGCGCACGCTAACCATACACGAGGCTCAGGGATTGACCTGCGAAAATGTAGCGATCATAAACACTAAGTCCAGGAGACTCCAAATCCACGACAGCGTCTCCCACGCGATAGTGGCAGTGCTAAGGCATACAGCGAGTTGCGTCTACTACACCGACGACGCCGATGACGCCACGGGCCGCTTCGTAAGAAGAGCGATGGATGCGCCTACTAAAACGGTGGTCGACTACAACCTAAAGACGGCCATGCAGGATCGAGACGTAGTCGTGATGGAAGCCTTGAGAAAGCTAGCGAAGTCCCTGGTCAGCAGACCCCACATAACCCAACAATCGTAAAAACAACAAGCCTCAATCCAAACTCCCAACCAAACAAAACCCAAACCAATCAAATCCCCCCCGAAGTCTGTAAGATCAAATAATGTATAGAAATTGCTTGAAGCTAGTGCAAATATAAACAAAATTATAAAATATAAACAAAGGCGCGGACTACCATGTCTGCGGTAGATTAATTGCGGGCGGAGAAAATGTGCCTACCGCAGGTCACACCGCTTGAGGAAGCGATGTGGGTATGTGGGGCTCTCACCCACTAAAAACTCCGCCGTGTTCCGTCTCATCTCCATAAGCTGGGGCAGCGGGAGCATGTGGACATTCGTCCGCGACCCCAGCAGTGAGAGACCGCGCATGCGATCACCGCCTCTGTATTGACAGGTACAGGAGTGGGCTACACCACCTTTTTAGGTTAGGTTAGGTTAGGTTTTTTTTTTTTTTTTTTTTTTTTTATATTTGTTGGGTAGGTTTAAATATTGTGAGACTCTCTCATGCTCTCTCTTTATTCTCATTGGTGAGAATGTATTTGGGGGGGCTCTGCTATTTGATACATTACCCCCCCATCTATCATTCATATGAGTTATACTCTCTTAACTTCTAGTGTGTTACAGAATTGTTTGCTTTCGTTTCCTTTTCGTTTGTTGTGAATGTATTTGAGGGGGTTCTGCGATTTGATACATTGCCCCCCCATCTATCATTCATTTAACATTATATCTGTTATGTTCAATCTCTTGCTTCTTATTGATCCTCGTTTTTGTTGTATGACTACATCTTGTTCGCTGGTATCCTGCTCATTTGTTGTGAATGTGTATGTGGGGGTTCTGCTATTGGATACATCCACATCTATCATTCATATATGTTTTCGTATTGCTTCGGTCTGGGTTATGTTTGGATCAGTATGTTGCACTGTAGTGATGTTGACTCTGTGATGGCTGTTGTTTCTAATCTTGTCCATAGTTAATGCGGTTGTTTATAAACTGCTGCATGGACTTGATGACGGGGCAGTTGGGTGAATTGGCTTTGTGTTTGGTGTCATAACTGGACTTAAATTTGTTGTTGTGGTTGCAGCAGTTGACGCATTTAGGCGCTCCCTTCTTCTCCTTGAGCGGGCATGCTTGTGCCTGGTGACTTGGCTCGCTACAGTAGGCGCAGGGTTCTTCAGTTGCTGTGCACTTGGCTTTGATATGCCCAAATTGATAGCACTTTTGGCACTGCGTGAAGGGTGAAAATTCCTCGCAGTGCACGCGCATGTAGTCAATGGCGACTCTGCCCATCTCTATCATTTTCCGCCAGATGTTAGGCTTTGCTTGAAGCACGGCGTTAAATAGATTTGGGTTGCGATTGTTCCTCTTGAATGCAATTTTGAGGTCCTCTTCGTGCGTAATGAGTGCTGCGATCTCTTCGTTTTGACCCTTGATGATCGTTATGAGGTCGTCAGAAGCTGAATCGTTTGATATTCCCTTAAGTATTACCATGGGCCGGAGTTCGCGAGCAGGCTCTGCGCTAACCCGAGACGGAGCCGAGCTGAGCAATTTTAACGTCTCGTCCCTTTGTTTTTGGTTTTGAAACTCGACTCTAAGTTTGTTGTTCGAGACCCCTTGGATCCGTACGGGTGCATACGTGGTGGTCCTGAAGTTGATGCTCGCCTTAAATGACTCGACCACCTGCTGGCGGGAGTGGGCGTCATCCTTCGAGGTCACAATGATGGCTGGTCTACTAGGAGGTGGCTTGTTTGTTTTGATTGGCTCTGTACGTTGTGGTGCTATGGGTGCTGCTACTAGGGCGTATGATTTAGGTGCCTGTGCTTTCTCGAAATTGGCGAGATGTTTACCAAGTTCCTCGCGGACGCAGGAGGTGATTTCCGCCTTTAGAGTTTCATGCGTTTGAGGTACGGGAGGTGGTGGTGCGTTCTCCGTCTCTGCAGCGCAGAATTTAGGGAGCAGTAGTGTGGCCCTGCGTATCTCTTCGGCAGCCTGTTGGATGATGCGCTTGCTGAGCACAGTGACGCTGCGGCCCTCGCTGATGGTCCGCGTTATGTGTGCCGCAAGCGTACTTATGATGTTGGCGCATGATTCGATGTTGGTAGCATCGGTGGCGGATGCGGGAAGGGGTGGAGGGTCGATAACGGGTGGAGTCATTTTTGGACGGGTGTGGGAAAAAAAACAACTATTTATCTATCTGATACTACATGACTAAACTAGGGACAGAGAAGAAAAAAAAAAAAAAAATTATATATATATAGTGATGGGTGTCAGAGGAAAGGTGCCGATAAGGCGAATATTACACTGAAAACTAGATAATTTTGAGATGAATGGTTTACGAGTTATCAAAGAAATGGGTAAAACAAAATTTTTTGGCGATATTTACGTAATTTACCCCGAGTAAAATTTTAGTTTATCCCAGAGTTATGGGAGTGAGGTCATATGATAGCCCTTCGGACAGAAACTATGTGTAGCGGTCTTAAATTTACTCGGAGAGGTATAATTGGCGAGTTATGGTGACTCCCGTTCGCAATACAAAAAGATGGGAGTCACAGAAATCACTACCTTAGTGGAAGTGTTATATCTCCAGAACTACAGCACAGAAAAATATGAAATAAAAAACAGGGTTACCTAGGTTAATTTGCTAGCTAATAGTAATACAAATACACTGTGTTTATAAGTAAATACAAGAGACAAAATTAAATGAAGTTGGTGAAAATTTTTATGAACTAAATATACCTCGTATGGTTTGAAAAGTTGATGGATTATAATGGAAAAGGTATTACATGAAGGTACTGACTAGGTGGATGCTACCAATACACCAGAATTGCCCACAGTGTCTTGAAAACACGTTTTTCCACGCTTTACTCGTTTCCGAAAAAACCCAGGTTGCGGTAAAACCGTTGTTATTCCACGGATCCTATGTGAATGTCTTCCAAACTCGCAGGGATGGTGGGTAATGAAATGATACTCAGTATGTAAAACATAAACTCAAAAGTCACAGGTATGCGCACAGTCTGTTTGCACAGAAATGTTTTTGGGTAAATTTATTAAAAGTTTATGGAAAACCCTGAAGATGGTCGTGGAAATGTTCCAAATTTTCAGAGAGTATGTGCAAAGAACATACGGATACCACCAATATGCCAGAATTAGCCGCACGATCTTGAAAACCAGTATTTCCTGTATTATTCTGATTTCGAAAAAAGGTCTGATCGCGGAAGAGTTGTTATATTTCCGTGAAATTTTGTCCAATCTTCACTCAAGTTTCAGAAGTGGTGGCTTATGAAATGGCGCATCGATTGGTGTATCACACGTAAGTAAAATATTCACAGAAAAATGTACAGTCTTGTAGAACCGAACTAACTTTGGTGAAAAATCTGGTAAAGTCGATGGAAAACTATGAAGTTGGAGGTGGAAAAATCTCAGAATTTCACAGAACGTGTAAGCAGCACTACTTTAAATTATGGTAAATTTAAAAGAAAAGGTTATCGCGACAAAATTGAAGTTAGATGATATTATATGTTTTTGCACGGGATAAAGGTCGAATTGTATCACTTTTTCGGAATTATTCGCTAAATCTAGGGTGTCCGGAATAAACTAATGTCACCACTAGGTCACTGGCACTTAAACGCAACTTTTGATACTACTTGTGTCTTTGTAGCTCAAACTTTTCCGATATTTTGGATTTTTCGTACGCGGAGCGACGCAAAAATGATCTCTTAAATTTGTTGTTGTGGTTGCAGCAGTTGACGCATTTAGGCGCTCCCTTCTTCTCCTTGAGCGGGCATGCTTGTGCCTGGTGGTTTGGCTCGCTACAGTAGGCGCAGGGCTCTTCAGCTGCTGTGCACTTGGCTTTGATATGCCCAAATTGATAGCACTTTTGGCACTGCGTGAAGGGTGAAAATTCCTCGCAGTGCACGCGCATGTAGTCAATGGCGACTCTGCCCATCTCTATCATTTTCCGCCAGATTTTCGGCTTGGCTTGAAGCACGGCGTTGAAAAGGTTTGGGTTGCGGTTGTTTCTCTTAAATGCAATTTTGAGGTCCTCTTCGTGCGTGATAAGTGCTGCGATCTCTTCGTTTTGTCCCTTGATGATAGTTATGAGGTCGTCAGAAGGTGTATCGATTGATATGCCCTTAAGTATCACCATGGGCCGGAGTTCGCGAGCAGGCTCTGCGCTAACTCGAGACGGAGCCGAGCTGAGCAATTTTAACGTCTCGTCTCTTTGTTTGTGGTTTTGAAATTCTACTCGAAGTTTGTTATTTGAGACGCCTTGGATGCGTACGGGTGCATACGTGGTGGTCCTGAAGTTTATGCTCGCCTTAAATGACTCGACCACCTGCTGGCGGGAGTGGGCGTCATCCTTCGAGGTCACTATGATGGCTGGTCTGCTGGGAGGTGGTTTGTTGAGTTTGATTGGCTCTGTGGGTTGTGGTGGTGTGGGTGCCGCCGCTCGGGCGTATGATAAGCGTATCGGTGCTTGCTGCTCCTCGAACTTGGCGAGATGTTTACTGAGTTCCTCGCGGACGCAGGAGATGATTTCCTCCTTGAAGGTTTCTTGAGTTTGAGGTACGGGAGGTGGTGGTGCGTTCTCCGTCTCTGCAGCGCAGAATTTAGGGAGCAGTAGTGTGGCCCTGCGTATCTCTTCGGCAGCCTGTTGGATGATGCGCTTGTTGAGCACAGTGACGCTGCGGCCCTCGCTGATGGTCTGCGTTATGTGTGCCGCAAGCGTACTTATAATGTTGGCGCATGATTCGATGTTAGTCGCATCGGTGGCGGATGCGGGAAGGAGTGGAGGGTCGATAACGGGGGGAGTCATGTTTAGACAGGTATATGGAATGTTATGTGAGAAAAAAGATAACTAATCGTAACTACATCATATAGCAAGGGGGAGAGAAAAAAGAAAAAAATATATATATATATGTATGGGTATCAGAAGAAAGGGGCCAATTAGGCGAACATTGTGGTGAAAACTAAAAAAAATTGCGTTTATCGGTGACGAAGTTATCGAAGAAATGGGTAAAAAATAATAATTGGCGAAAATTACGTAACTTTACCCCGAGGAAATTTTAGTTAGTCCCAGAGTGATGGGAGTAAGGGTATATGGTAGCCCTTGGGACAAAAACTATGTGCTGTGGTGTTAGATTTCCTCGGAAACGGCTAGTTGACGAACTATGGTGACTCCCATTCGGAGTACACAAACTTGGGAGAAACGGAAAACACTACGTTACGGGAAGTCTTATATCTCCGAAATTATTGTTTAGAAAAATATAAAATAAAAAACTGGGGTGCGCAAGTTAATTCCCTAGCTAAAATGAAAATAAAAACAATGTGCTTATAATCAAAATCAGGAAAAAATAATTAATGAAGTTGGTGGAGAATGTCATAATCTAAATATGCCTGGTAACGCTTGAAAAATTTATGGATCTGAACAAGAAAGGTATCAGCAGAAAGGTGTTGACTGGGCGGATGCCACCGATGAATCAGAATCACCCACAATATCTTTGATACTAGTTTTCCGCACTTTCCACGTAAATGGAAAATCCCGGGTTGCAGTAAAACCGTTATGTGTTCGCGAATACTTTGCAAATCTCTATGAAATCTTCTGGGGTAATAGTTTATGATATTGCGCTTCGATTGGTGTATAGCACTTGAATTAAAAAGTCACAGAATTACAAACAGTCGTTTTGCACAAATTTGTTTTAGGTTAATTTTGATAAAAGTTGATGGAAAGCACTGATGCTAATGTCGGAAAGTTTTCAAATTTTTGGAGAATGTGTGCACAGCGTATACGGATGCCGACAATATGCCAGAATTACCCGCACGATCTTAGAAAACAGTATTTCCTGCACTTTTATGGTATGAAAAAAAGGCAAGGTCACGGAAAAGTCGTTATATATCCATGAATTACTGTCCGATCTTCACTGAAATTTCAGGAGTGGTGGCTGACTTAATGACACATCGATTGATATATAACATGTAAGATAAATTGTCACAGGAGTAGGCACAGTCTTGTTGCAAAGTTCGCACTATGGTAGAAATTTTGTGAAAGTTGACGGAAAAGTATGAAGGCGGAGGTGGAAAATTCTCAGAATTTCACAGAACGTGTAAGCAGCACTACTTTAAATTATGGTGAATTTAAAAGAATAGGTTATCGCGACAAAACTGAAGTTAGATGCTATTATATGTTTTTGCACGGAATAACGGTCGAATTGTATCACTTTTTCGGAATTATTCGCTAAATCTAGGGTGTCCGGAATAAACTAATGTCACCACTAGGTCACTGGCACTTAAACGCAACTTTTGATACTACTTGTGTCTTTGTAGCTCAAACTTTTCCGATATTTTGGATTTTTAGTACGCGGAGCGACGCAAAAATGATCCGATCACGATCGCGCGCGCGGGGGACTGTGGGTAAGGTTAGGTTAGGTTAGGTTAGGTTGAAGGAAGCAGCGGAGAGGGAGAGGGAAATCACCTCCACCCTTCCTATCCGCTCCCGAAGAACGGGGCGTAGGAGAAGGGACAACGCCCTGTTCCGACCCCCGTAAAATGGCCTGCGGGCGGCGGGCTTGGGGAAGTCCGTCGCCCATTGCACACATAAGGCCCGAGACGGTGTTGCGTGGTGTTCCCGCGCACCTCTCAGCTTGCAAAGGTGGTGTAGCCTAGTCCTGCACATGTCAACACAGAGGCGGTGATCGCATACGCGGTCTCTCACTGCTGGGGTCGCGGACGAATGTCCACATGCTCCCGTTGCCCCAGCGCCAAGGTGACGAGACGGAACACGGCGGAGTTTTTAGTGGGTGAGAGCCCCACATACCCACACCGCTTCCCCGAGCGGTGTGGCATGCGTTAGGCACATTTTCTCCGCCCGCAAAAAAAAAAAAAAAGTTTAGATTAGGTTAGGTTAGGTTGGGGCACGCCACTGTAGCGGCGGTAAGGCCCGTTCTAGAGGAGTGGCTCAATAGGAGCCACGGCGCTCTCGGCTTCCGGCTGATGCAGGTGCTTACCGGACACGGGTGTTTCGGGAAGTACCTGTGTCGCATAGGCCGGGAGCCGACGTCCCAGTGCCACTATTGTGGTGATTGCCGCAACGATACGGCGCTGCATACGTTGGCGGAGTGCCCAGCTTGGGCCGAGCAGCGCCATGACTTAATCGCGGCCGTAGGTGCTGCGGGAGACCTCTCGCTTCCGGTTGTTGTGTCTCCCATGGTTGGGAGCGAGTCAGGGTGGAGCACTGTCGCCGCCTTTTGCGAGGCCGTGATGCTCGCAAAGGAGGTGGCGGAGAGGGAGAGAGAGGCTGCCTCCTCTCTCCCCTCCCGCAGCAGGCGCACTGGGCGTCGTAGGGTGGCCGACTTTCGGCCACCGTAGGGCGCGGCCTGCGTACAAAAGACTCGGGGCGTCTTTTCGTCCGATCAGCGGCAGGCCTCGAGGCGGTGGCGTAGTGTTCCGCGCACGCCTCATAGCGGTGTCCTGCGGCCGGGGTAAACGCCGCATTGGGTAACAGGGCCCGCCTGACCATCTGGTGGGCCAATACCCGTCGGGGGGTGGCGACGAATGTTTCGGCGATACCCGCCCCTCCGACACACGGGTACATGAGGAACACGTGTTGGTTTTTAGTCAGTAAGAGTCTGACAGTCCCCTTCGCCCTTCCCCGGGGGCGGAGGGACTCCATGAGGATTTTCCAACCCGACACCAAAAAAAAAAAAAAAAAGGTTAGGTTAGGTTAGGGTAGGTTTTTTTTTTTTTTTTTATTATATTTGTTGGTTTCATTAAAAATTGTGTGAGACTCTCTCTTGCTCTCGTTTGTTCCACATCAGTGAGAATGTATTTGAGGGGGCTCTGCTATTTGATACATTACCCCCCCATCTATCATTCATATGAGTTATACACTCTGAACTTCAATCTCCGCCTTCTTTTATTTATGTATGTTTCTGTATCTTTTGCTTTCGTTTCCTTTTCGTTTGTTGTGAATGTATTTGAGGGGGTTCTGCGATTTGATACATTGCCCCCCCATCTATCATTCATTTAACTTTATCTCGGTTATGTTCAGTCTCTTGCTTCTGTTTGATCCCGTTTTTGCTGTATGACTATATCTTGTGCTCTGGTTTCCTGCGCATTTTGTGTTAATGTATTTGTGGGGGTTCTGCTATTTGATACATTGCCCCCAATCAATTGCCTCTAATCGTAACTACATCATATAGCAAGGGGGAGAGAAAAAAGAAAAAAAAAAAAAAAATATATATATGTATGGGTATCAGAAGAAAGAGGCCAATTAGGCTAACACTGTGGTGAAAACTAAAAAAAAATGCGTTTATCGGTGACGAAGTTATCGAAGAAATGGGTAAAAAATAATAATTGGCGAAAATTACGTAACTTTACCCCGAGGAAATTTTTAGTTAGTCCCAGAGTGATGGGAGTAAGGGTATATGGTAGCCCTTGGGACAAAAACTATGTGCTGTGGTGTTAGATTTCCTCGGAAACGGCTAGTTGACGAACTATGGTGACTCCCATTCGGAGTACAAAAACTTGGGAGAAACGGAAAACACTACGTTAGGGGAAGTCTTATATCTCCGAAACTATTGTACAGAAAAATATAAAATAAAAAACTGGCGTACGCAAGTTAATTCCCTAGCTAAAATGAAAATAAAAACAATGTGCTTAGAATCAAAATCAGGAAAAAATAATTAATGAAGTTGGTGGAGAATGTTATAATCTAAATATGGGTTAGGTTAGGTTAGGTTCCCCCCCAGGGGTTCCACCTTGTCGTGATGGGGGCTCTAGTAGCCGTGGCTTGGTCACCCACGGTGAAGCTAACGCAACCCGAGGAGGGCCGCTCCTCAGGGCTTTGCCTTCAAGCCCATGTAGGAGCGGCGCCGGCGTAGGTTGCGGGCCTTATGGGGGGTGTCGCAACTGAGGTGGGCTGCGGCGTCGTATGGGCGGCACCGCAGCTGAGGGATGGGGGCCGCGGTGGGAGAGGAGTGCCGGTATGTCGATGCGCCGCTCTCCCTACCTACCGCGGCCTTGACGGGGCCGCCACCGTTGGATGGCGGACGCGGTGGGACCGCAGGGGAAGAGGAGTGCCGGTATTGCGAGGCGCCGCTCTCCCTATCCTCTGCGGCCGTAGTGGCAGGCGGCGGGGCCACAGACCTGACCCGTCGCAGGGGACCTAGGGCGTCCAGACACGGGGTCTCAGTCCGGCAACGGACGGCTGCGGGCGGGTTCGCGGTTGTGTGCGAGAGCGTTCCCGCGTCCCGCCCTCAAGCAGCTGAGGAGGTATACTGTGGAGTTTTAGTGGGTTCGAGTCCCACAACCGCTCTGTCTCCCCGTGTCAGAGCGGTATGCGAGGGCATTTCTCAACATAAAAAAAAAAAAAAAAAAAAAAGGTTAGTTTAGGTTAGGTTAGGTTAGGTTAGCGGCGGGCTTGGGGAAGTCCGTCGCCCATTGCACACACAAGGCCCGAGACGGTGTTGCGTGGTGTTCCCGCGCACCTCTCAGCTTGAAAAGTGGTGTAGCCTAGTCCTGCACATGTCAACACAGAGGCGGTGATCGCATACGCGGTCTCTCACTGCTGGGGTCGCGGACGAATGTCCACATGCTCCCGTTGCCCCAGCGCCAAGGTGACGAGACGGAACACGGCGGAGTTTTTAGTGGGTGAGAGCCCCACATACCCACACCGCTTCCCCGAGCGGTGTGGCATGCGTTAGGCACATTTTCTCCGCCCGCAAAAAAAAAAAAAAAGGTTAGGTTAGGTTAGGTTAGGTTAGGTTTTTTTTTTTTTTTTTTTTATATTTGTTGGTTAGGTTAAAATAGTGTGAGACTCTCTCATGCTCTCATTTTATACTCATAAGTGAGAATGTATTTTGGGGGGGGGGGCTCTGCTATTTGATACATTACCCCCCCATATATCATTCATTTATGTTCATCTCTGTATAGTACAATCTCCGTCTTCTTTGTTAAATCCCGTTTGTGCTCTCCTTTTATTATCATTTTGTGTGAATGTATTTGGGGGGGCTCTGCTATTTGATACATTACCCCCCCATCTATCATTCGTGATTCATGATTCTATTGTGTTCGGTTAGGGCCATTTTTGGATCTTAATGTTGCACAATTATGATTTGATTCATATTAAAACTTAATGGTTTGATACATATTCATTCTTGGCCATAGTCAATTCGGTTGTTGATACGCTGCTTCATGGACTTGATGTCGGGGCAGTTGGGTGAGTTCGCTTTGTGTTTGGTATCATAGTTGCTCTTAAATTTGTTGTTGTGGTTGCAGCAGTTGACGCATTTAGGCGCTCCCTTCATCTCCTTGAGCGGGCATGCTTGTGCCTGGTGGTTTGGCTCGCTACAGTAGGCGCAGGGCTCTTCAGCTGCTGTGCACTTGGCTTTGATGTGCCCAAACTGGTAGCACTTTTGGCACTGCGTGAAGGATGAAAATTCCTCGCAGTGCACGCGCATGTAGTCAATGGCGACTCTGCCCATCTCTATCATTTTTCGCCAGATGTTCGGCTTGGCTTGAAGGACGGCGTTGAATAGGTTTGGGTTGCGGTTGTTCCTCTTAAATGCAATTTTGAGGTCCTCTTCGTGCGTAATGAGTGCTGCGATCTCTTCGTTTTGACCCTTGATGATCGTTATGAGGTCGTCAGAAGCTGAATCGTTTGATATTCCCTTAAGTATTACCATGGGCCGGAGTTCGCGAGCAGGCTCTGCGCTAACCCGAGACGGAGCCGAGCTGAGCAATTTTAACGTCTCGTCCCTTTGTTTTTGGTTTTGAAACTCGACTCTAAGTTTGTTGTTCGAGACCCCTTGGATCCGTACGGGTGCATACGTGGTGGTCCTGAAGTTGATGCTCGCCTTAAATGACTCGACCACCTGCTGGCGGGAGTGGGCGTCATCCTTCGAGGTCACTATGATGGCTGGTCTACTAGGAGGTGGCTTGTTTGTTTTGATTGGCTCTGTACGTTCTGGTGCTATGGGTGCTGCTACTAGGGCGTATGATTTAGGTGCCTGTGCTTTCTCGAAATTGGCGAGATGTTTACCAAGTTCCTCGCGGACGCAAGAGATGATTTCCGCCTTTAGAGTTTCATGCGTTTGAGGTACGGGAGGTGGTGGTGCGTTCTCCGTCTCTGCAGCGCAGAATTTAGGGAGCAGTAGTGTGGCCCTGCGTATCTCTTCGGCAGCCTGTTGGATTATGCGCTTGTTGAGCACAGTGACGCTGCGGCCCTCGCCGATGGTCTTCGTTATGTGTGATGCAAGCGTACTTATGATGGTTGCGCATGATTCGATGTCGGTGGCATCGGTGGCGGATGCGGGAAGGGGTGGAGGGTCGATAACGGGTGGAGTCATTTTTGGACGGGTATATCAGAAGAGAAAAAAAGGTAAACTTATTGTCACAACTACATGATTTAACTAGGGAGAAAAAAAAAAAAAAAATATATATATATATATGTATGGGTATCAGAAGAAAGGGGCCAATTAGGCGAACATTGTGGTGAAAACTAAAAGAAAATGCGTTTATCGGTGACGAAGTTATCGAAGAAATGGGTAAAAAATAATAGTTGGCGAAAATTACGTAACTTTACCCCGAGGAAATTTTTAGTTAGTCCCAGAGTGATAGGAGTAAGGGTAAACGGTAGCCCTTGGGACAAAAGCAATGTGCTGTGGTCTTAGATTTCCTCGGAAGCGGCTAGTTGACGAGCTATGGTGACTCCCATTCGGAATACAAAAACTTGGGAGAAACGGAAAACACTACGTTAGGGGAAGTCTTATATCTCCGAAACTATTGTACAGAAAAATATAAAATAAAAAACTGGCGTACGCAAGTTAATTCCCTAGCTAAAATGAAAATAAAAACAATGTGCTTAGAATCAAAATCAGGAAAAAATAATTAATGAAGTTGGTGGAGAATCTTATAATCTAAATATGCCTGATAAAGCTTGAAAAATTTATGGATTGTAACAAGAAAGGTATCAGCAGCAAGGTATTGACTGGGCGGATGCCACCGATGAATCGGAATCACCCAAAATATCTTTGCTTAGTTTTTCCGCACTTTTAACGTAAATGGAAAATCCCGGGTTGCAGTAAAACCGTTATATGTTCGTGAATCTTGTACAAATCTTATTGAAAGTTTCTGGGCTAATAGGTTATGATATTGCACTTCGATTGGTATATAGCACTTGATATGACAGAATTACGCACAGACGAGTTGAACAAATTTGTCTTTACTTAATTTTGATAAAACTTGATGGAAAACACGGAAAATAATGGCGGAAAGTTTTCAATTTTCCAGAGAGTGTGTGCAAGGAATGTACGGATGCCAGGAAATAATCAGAATTATCCGCACTGTAAAACTTATCCAATAGTGGGATATCTCACAGGCTCGTACACGCACTTAATGGACAGACTACCAACACGTCTACTCTCGCCGATGGCTCTCGTATCTCCGACGTGGTGCGAACGAGACAGTGGTTGTCTGTGTGAGTGAGAGGGTAAATAAGCGCATACACTACATCCCTTCCTTATCACAATTTTTATTGATTCAACTGGTAATCAATGTACAAAACAAAATCAACAAATACCACCAATTTAACATAAATCCTTTCTTGAATAATAATTTTTATTTTGTTAGGTACTGACTCAACATAACCAAATCATCAAATAAAATATATAATAACACGCCTTATTTATTCATCTGAACTTCCTTCAACTTCTCCATTTTCTTTCTCTGGTACTACAGCTTTCCATTGCCCTTCTACCTTCCTTAAATGAACGACATTTCTTCGATAAGATTGCCCCGTTTCATTATTTCTTACAACACAATCTCCTGAATTGCTACTTTCCACAGTATACTGGGTTGGGTTAAAATTCGTTGCCAATTTATTGGTTTTTTCCATGCTTTTTACATAAACCTTTTCACCCTCATTTATCTCTGACTCAACAGCTTTCCGCTTCCTGTCTCCATACTCTTTTCCTAACTCCTTCTGAACCCTGTCTCTATCTCTTACATCTGAATCGTTTATTTTTTCACTTGCATACTCTAATGTGGGTATCTTGTCCCTGTTTTGTCTTTGAAAAAACAGTTCTGATGGTGTTCGACCTGTAACCGAGTGGGGTGTGCTATTATACATCATTAGATATTCGTATAAGCAATCCTTAATATTTTTCCCTTCTGTTCGACTGATCCGCAATCTCTTCAAGATACGTCTGTTCTGTCGTTCGACCTCCCCGTTCATTTGAGGCCAATATGGTACGGTGTTGTAAAGACGAATATTGCATTCTCTGCAATATTCACGAAATTCTTCACTTACAAACTGTTTCCCATTATCGGCCGTTATAGAAACGGGGTACCCAAGTCTGCTAAAGATTTCTTTCAGTATTTTTATTATCTGTGCGCTTGAGATTGATTTGGTCACTTTCACTTCCTTGTATCGACTATAATAGTCGATGACAACCAGTAGATAATCATTACTTGGAAGTGGTCCTAAAAGATCCATTGCCACATCTATCCATGGCCCCAAAGGCAGTTCCCGCCTCTTCATGGGAACTGGTGAGTTAGGTAAAGCCACCAAAGTACACCCTTTGCATGATTTCACATAATTTTCTGCATCTTTGTCGATGCGTGGCCACCAGACCTTTGACCTCAAACGACCCTTCATTGCTACAATGCCCGGGTGGCCTTCGTGTGCAGCATCTAAAACACTTTTACGGAGACTATGTGGTATTACAATTTTGTTTCCTCGTAATAGAATGTTCTCAAAGAAACACAACTCATTCTCGAAAATTTTGTAACTTTTCACGGAGTCGTCCCATGTGTTTTGATAGAGCCCTCTCCTAACACCGCAAATTTCTTTATCCATCTCAGATGCACTAATAATCTCACTCATTGGTATTGCCTGTGGTCGCGAAAAGCTAACCACCTGACACACGTGTGTGTCTTCACTATCCGAAGGATTGGTAGTCAGTTTGCACAGTCGTGACAAGGGGTCGGCGATGTTCTTTTTTCCTGGCTTGTACATGATTTGATATTTATAGGATTGAAGGCGCAATACCCAACGCTCTATACGTGCACATGGTTTGGATTTCTTTCCAAAAAGCACCTCCAGGGGTTTATGGTCTGTAACAAGGTCAAATTCCTTGCCAAACAAAAAAATGTTGAAATGTTCAACCCCCCAAACTAAAGCCAAAGCCTCCTTCTCGGTTTGGCTATACCTTCGTTCACAATCAGTAAGGGTTCGATTTCCATATGCAATTATGCGTGGTCCATTTGCATCAATTTGGACAAGGACAGCACCTAATCCGACCGGGCTTGCGTCAGCTATCACCTGGGTTTTATCACGGACATCATAATACCCCAACGATTGGATTTTTGTAAGCATTTGTTTCAAACTATCAAAGGAATCTTGTTGCGCCTTTAACCAGAATTTCTCAATATTGGCATTTTTACCCAGTTTTTTCCTGAGTAACTCTTTCAAAGGTTCTGATGTTGTAGCCAAATTAGGAATCCACTTGTTTATGTAGTTAAGAAGACCTAAAAAACTTTGAAGTTCCTCTATGGTCTTAGGCACACGAAAATCCATTATACTCTTTACGTACTTTTCCAGAGGTGTTATACCGTTGGGTTCGAGATGGTGTCCGAGAAAATCCACGCTCTGCGTTTTGTAAATGCATTTCCCTTCGTTAAGTAGCACGCTGTTGCCCATTAGTGTCTGCAGTACTTCCTTCAGCCTGGTATCGTGTTCTTTCTCATTATCACCATAAACCAGAATGTCGTCGATAAAGTTTATTACTCCATCGCACTGAATCAATATCCTCTCCATAATCTTCTGGAATAGTTCCGGTGCACACGTGATACCAAACATTAACCGCTTATAGCGATATAACCCGTTTGGAGTTATAAAGGTGGTTATATATCTGGAATCGGGGTGGATCTCTACCTGGTGGAAAGCATTTTTGACGTCCAGTTTGGTAAAGTATTTAGCTTTATTTATCTTAGGAAGCAACTTATCCATGGTGGGAAGAGGATGATTCTCTCTCATTATTGCATTGTTTGCGCGCCTCATATCTATGCACAGTCTTAACTCTCCATTTTCTTTCAGGATTGGAACTATGGGCGAAACCCATCTTGAAGTACCTTCTACCTCTTCGATTATGTCCTCTTTCAGAAGTTCCTTGATTTTGTCGTCGACTTTCTTTTCTAAAGGTATAGGCACTCTTCGGCATGGTTGAGAAACGGGCTTCACGGACTCATCAATTGGTATCTCTACGAGGACATCCTTGAATTTCGGGAATGGCGTAATCGAGCTTTCAACTTGATTGATGCCGATACCCATTCGTAATACTCCCAATTCCAGTGCTGTTGTTTTTCCCAATAAGTCTTTAGTCCCACGACTTATTACATAGAAGGTAGTATAATCTTTTCGACCATTTGCTTCAACCTTAGCCTCAAATGAGCCTTTCACTGTTAAGGGAGACTTACTGCCATAAGCCAGAAGAATTTTCTTGGGGTCTTTAATTTGATTCTTTACCTGTACACCACTGTTTTTCAGCCTTTCCCATGTTTTGTCGGTTATAAGGTTAGGTTTACAACCTGAATCAATAAGCATATCAATGCCCACTCCACCGACCATACATCTAACAGTAGAGTCATCATCTATTTGAAAAACATAGTCAACCTCTTCATCATCCACCATGTCAACATTATTTCCTTTTCTATCCTTTGGTCTCTTCCTATCTTCTGTGTACGTATTATAACCAGGGTTTCCACTGTACTTCCTCTTTTGTGGCTTTGCTTCAGAACTCCGAGATTTACAATGCGCTGAAAAATGACCTATTTTTTTGCACGAATGTCATTCGTAATAGGTTAGGTTAGGTTAGGTTAGGTTAGGTTAGGTTAGGTTAGGTTAGGTTAGGTTAGGTTCCCCCCCAGGGGTTCCACCTTGTCGTGGTGGGGGGGCTCTAGTAGCCGTGGCTTGGTCACCCACGGTGAAGCTAACGGAACCCGAGGAGGGCCGCTCCTCAGGGCTTTGCCTTCAAGCCCATGTTGGAGCGGCGCCGGCGTAGGTTGCGGGCCTTATGGGGGGTGCCGCAACTGAGGTGGGCTGCGGCGTCGTATGGGCGGCACCGCAGCTGAGGGATGGGGGCCGCGGTGGGAGAGGAGTGCCGGTATGTCGATGCGCCGCTCTCCCTACCTGCCGCGGCCTTGACGGGGCCGCAGGGGAAGAGGAGTGCCGGTATTGCGAGGCGCCGCTCTCCCTATCCTCTGCGGCCGTAGTGGCAGGCGGCGGGGCCACAGACCTGACCCGTCGCAGGGGACCTTGGGCGTCCAGACACGGGGTTGTCTGGCACCCATTGCACATGGTCTCCGAGGTGGTTGCGGCACGCCATTAGTCTGGTGTGCCGTAGCGGGGGGGTGCAATACCCAACCCCGTGAGGGAGTCCGGCAACGGACGGCTGCGGGCGGGTTCGCGGTTGTGTGCGAGAGCGTTCCCGCGTCCCGCCCTCAAGCAGCTGAGGAGGTATACTGTGGAGTTTTAGTGGGTTCGAGTCCCACATAACCGCTCTGTCTCCCCGTGTCAGAGCGGTATGCGAGGGCATTTCTCCACATAAAAAAAAAAAAAAAAAAAAAAGGTTTTTTTTTTTTTTTTTTTTTTTTTTTTATTATATTTGTTGGTTAAGTTAAAATAGTGTGAGACTCTCTCATGCTCTCATTTTATACTCATAAGTGAGAATGTATGTTAGGGGGGGGCTCTGCTATTTGATACATTACCCCCCCATATATCATTCATTTATGTTCATCTCTGTATAGTACAATCTCCGTCTTCTTTGTTAAATCCCGTTTGTGCTCTCCTTTTATTATCATTTTGTGTGAATGTATTTGGGGGGGCTCTGCTATTTGATACATTACCCCCCCATCTATCATTCGTGATTCATGATTCTATTGTGTTCGGTTAGGGCCATGTTTGGATCTAAAATGTTGCACAATTATGATTTGATTCATATTAAAACTTAATGGTTTGATACATATTCATTCTTGACCATAGTCAATTCGGTTGTTGATACGCTGCTTCATGGACTTGATGACGGGGCAGTTGGGTGAGTTCGCTTTGTGTTTGGTATCATAGTTGCTCTTAAATTTGTTGTGGTTGCAGCAGTTGACGCATTTAGGCGCTCCCTTCATCTCCTTGAGCGGGCATGCTTGTGCCTGGTGGTTTGGCTCGCTACAGTAGGCGCAGGGCTCTTCAGCTGCTGTGCACTTGGCTTTGATGTGCCCAAACTGGTAGCACTTTTGGCACTGCGTGAAGGGTGAAAATTCCTCGCAGTGCACGCGCATGTAGTCAATGGCGACTCTGCCCATCTCTATCATTTTGCGCCAGATGTTCGGCTTGGCTTGAAGGACGGCGTTGAATAGGTTTGGGTTGCGGTTGTTCCTCTTAAATGCAATTTTGAGGTCCTCTTCATGCGTGATAAGTGCTGCGATCTCTTCGTTTTGACCCTTGATGATAGTTATGAGGTCGTCAGAGGGTGTATCTGTTGATATGCCCTTAAGTATCACCATGGGCCGGAGTTCGCGAGCAGGCTCTGCGCTAACTCGAGACGGAGCCGAGCTGAGCAGTTTTAACGTCTCGTCTCTTTGTTTGTGGTTTTGAAATTCTACCCTAAGTTTATTATTCGAGACGCCTTGGATGCGTACGGGGGCATACGTGGTGGTCCTGAAGTTTATGCTCGCCTTAAATGACTCGACCACCTGCTGGCGGGAGTGGGCGTCATCCTTCGAGGTCACTATAATGGCTGGTCTGCTAGGAGGTGGTTTGTTGAGTTTTATTGGCTCTGTTCGTGGTGGTGATGTGGGTGCTGCTGCTTGGGCGTATGATATTGGTGCTTGTTGTTTCTTGAACTGAGCTAGATGCCTGCCGAGTTCCTCACGGACGCAGGAGATGATTTCTTCGCTGATCGTCCGCGTTATGTGCGATGCGAGCGTACTGATGATGTTGGCGCATGACTCTATGTTGGTAGCATCGGTGGCGGATGCGGGAAGGGGTGGAGGGTCGATAACGGGTGGAGTCATTTTTGGACGGGTATATCAGAAATTGTAAGCTAATTGTTAAAACTACATGATTTAACCAGAAGAGAGAAAAAAAAAAAAAAAAAATATATATATATTGATGGGTGTCAGAGGAAAGGTGCCGATAAGGCGAATATAACAGTGAAAACAAGATAATTTTGAGATGTGTGGTTTAAAAGTTATTAAAGAAATGGGTAAAAAAATTTGATTGGCGATAATTACGTAATTTACCCCGAGTACAATTTTAGTTTATCCCAGAGTTATGGGAGTAAGGTCATATGATAGCCCTTCGGACAAAAACTATGTGTAGCGGTCTTATATTTACTCGGAGAGGTTTAATTTGCGAGTTATGGTGACTCCCGTTCGGAATATAAAAAGATGGGAGTCACAAAAATCACTAACTTAGGGGAAGTGTTATTTCTCCAGAACTAGTGGACAGAAAAATATGAAATAAAAAACAGGGTTACCTAGGTAAATTTGCTAGCTAATAGTAAGACAAAAACACAGTGTTTAAAAGCAAAATCAAGAGACAAAATTAAATAAAATTGGTGGAAAATTTTATAAACTAAATATACCTCGTGTGGTTTGAAAAATTGATGGATTGTAATGGAAAAGGTATTAACAGGAAGGTACTGACTAAGTGGATGCCACCAATACACCAGAATTTCTCACAGGGTCTTGAAAACACGTTTTTCCACGCTTTACTTGTTTCCGAAAAAACCCGGGTTGCGGTAAAACTGTTGTTATTCCACGGATCCTTTGTGAATGTCTTCCAAACTCGCAGGGATGGTGGATAATGAAATTACACTTAAGCTGGTATATAAAACTTAAACTAAAAAGTCACAGGTATGGGCACAGTCTGTTTGCACGGAAATGTTTTTGCGTAAATTTATTAAAAGTTTATGGAAAACCCTGAAGATGGTCGAACTTTTCACGGAGTCGTCCCATGTGTTTTGATAGAGCCCTCTCCTAACACCGCAAATTTCTTTATCCATCTCAGATGCACTAATAATCTCACTCATTGGTATTGCCTGTGGTCGCGAAAAGCTAACCACCTGACACACGTGTGTGTCTTCACTATCCGAAGGATTGGTAGTCAGTTTGCACAGTCGTGACAAGGGGTCGGCGATGTTCTTTTTTCCTGGCTTGTACATGATTTGATATTTATAGGATTGAAGGCGCAATACCCAACGCTCTATACGTGCACATGGTTTGGATTTCTTTCCAAAAAGCACCTCCAGGGGTTTATGGTCTGTAACAAGGTCAAATTCCTTGCCAAACAAAAAAATGTTGAAATGTTCAACCCCCCAAACTAAAGCCAAAGCCTCCTTCTCGGTTTGGCTATACCTTCGTTCACAATCAGTAAGGGTTCGATTTCCATATGCAATTATGCGTGGTCCATTTGCATCAATTTGGACAAGGACAGCACCTAATCCGACCGGGCTTGCGTCAGCTATCACCTGGGTTTTATCACGGACATCATAATACCCCAACGATTGGATTTTTGTAAGCATTTGTTTCAAACTATCAAAGGAATCTTGTTGCGCCTTTAACCAGAATTTCTCAATATTGGCATTTTTACCCAGTTTTTTCCTGAGTAACTCTTTCAAAGGTTCTGATGTTGTAGCCAAATTAGGAATCCACTTGTTTATGTAGTTAAGAAGACCTAAAAAACTTTGAAGTTCCTCTATGGTCTTAGGCACACGAAAATCCATTATACTCTTTACGTACTTTTCCAGAGGTGTTATACCGTTGGGTTCGAGATGGTGTCCGAGAAAATCCACGCTCTGCGTTTTGTAAATGCATTTCCCTTCGTTAAGTAGCACGCTGTTGCCCATTAGTGTCTGCAGTACTTCCTTCAGCCTGGTATCGTGTTCTTTCTCATTATCACCATAAACCAGAATGTCGTCGATAAAGTTTATTACTCCATCGCACTGAATCAATATCCTCTCCATAATCTTCTGGAATAGTTCCGGTGCACACGTGATACCAAACATTAACCGCTTATAGCGATATAACCCGTTTGGAGTTATAAAGGTGGTTATATATCTGGAATCGGGGTGGATCTCTACCTGGTGGAAAGCATTTTTGACGTCCAGTTTGGTAAAGTATTTAGCTTTATTTATCTTAGGAAGCAACTTATCCATGGTGGGAAGAGGATGATTCTCTCTCATTATTGCATTGTTTGCGCGCCTCATATCTATGCACAGTCTTAACTCTCCATTTTCTTTCAGGATTGGAACTATGGGCGAAACCCATCTTGAAGTACCTTCTACCTCTTCGATTATGTCCTCTTTCAGAAGTTCCTTGATTTTGTCGTCGACTTTCTTTTCTAAAGGTATAGGCACTCTTCGGCATGGTTGAGAAACGGGCTTCACGGACTCATCAATTGGTATCTCTACGAGGACATCCTTGAATTTCGGGAATGGCGTAATCGAGCTTTCAACTTGATTGATGCCGATACCCATTCGTAATACTCCCAATTCCAGTGCTGTTGTTTTTCCCAATAAGTCTTTAGTCCCACGACTTATTACATAGAAGGTAGTATAATCTTTTCGACCATTTGCTTCAACCTTAGCCTCAAATGAGCCTTTCACTGTTAAGGGAGACTTACTGCCATAAGCCAGAAGAATTTTCTTGGGGTCTTTAATTTGATTCTTTACCTGTACACCACTGTTTTTCAGCCTTTCCCATGTTTTGTCGGTTATAAGGTTAGGTTTACAACCTGAATCAATAAGCATATCAATGCCCACTCCACCGACCATACATCTAACAGTAGAGTCATCATCTATTTGAAAAACATAGTCAACCTCTTCATCATCCACCATGTCAACATTATTTCCTTTTCTATCCTTTGGTCTCTTCCTATCTTCTGTGTACGTATTATAACCAGGGTTTCCACTGTACTTCCTCTTTTGTGGCTTTGCTTCAGAACTCCGAGATTTACAATGCGCTGAAAAATGACCTATTTTTTTGCACGAATGTCATTCGTAATAGGTTAGGTTAGGTTAGGTTAGGTTAGGTTAGGTTAGGTTAGGTTAGGTTAGGTTAGGTTCCCCCCCAGGGGTTCCACCTTGTCGTGGTGGGGGGGCTCTAGTAGCCGTGGCTTGGTCACCCACGGTGAAGCTAACGGAACCCGAGGAGGGCCGCTCCTCAGGGCTTTGCCTTCAAGCCCATGTTGGAGCGGCGCCGGCGTAGGTTGCGGGCCTTATGGGGGGTGCCGCAACTGAGGTGGGCTGCGGCGTCGTATGGGCGGCACCGCAGCTGAGGGATGGGGGCCGCGGTGGGAGAGGAGTGCCGGTATGTCGATGCGCCGCTCTCCCTACCTGCCGCGGCCTTGACGGGGCCGCAGGGGAAGAGGAGTGCCGGTATTGCGAGGCGCCGCTCTCCCTATCCTCTGCGGCCGTAGTGGCAGGCGGCGGGGCCACAGACCTGACCCGTCGCAGGGGACCTTGGGCGTCCAGACACGGGGTTGTCTGGCACCCATTGCACATGGTCTCCGAGGTGGTTGCGGCACGCCATTAGTCTGGTGTGCCGTAGCGGGGGGGTGCAATACCCAACCCCGTGAGGGAGTCCGGCAACGGACGGCTGCGGGCGGGTTCGCGGTTGTGTGCGAGAGCGTTCCCGCGTCCCGCCCTCAAGCAGCTGAGGAGGTATACTGTGGAGTTTTAGTGGGTTCGAGTCCCACATAACCGCTCTGTCTCCCCGTGTCAGAGCGGTATGCGAGGGCATTTCTCCACATAAAAAAAAAAAAAAAAAAAAAAGGTTTTTTTTTTTTTTTTTTTTTTTTTTTTATTATATTTGTTGGTTAAGTTAAAATAGTGTGAGACTCTCTCATGCTCTCATTTTATACTCATAAGTGAGAATGTATGTTAGGGGGGGGCTCTGCTATTTGATACATTACCCCCCCATATATCATTCATTTATGTTCATCTCTGTATAGTACAATCTCCGTCTTCTTTGTTAAATCCCGTTTGTGCTCTCCTTTTATTATCATTTTGTGTGAATGTATTTGGGGGGGCTCTGCTATTTGATACATTACCCCCCCATCTATCATTCGTGATTCATGATTCTATTGTGTTCGGTTAGGGCCATGTTTGGATCTAAAATGTTGCACAATTATGATTTGATTCATATTAAAACTTAATGGTTTGATACATATTCATTCTTGACCATAGTCAATTCGGTTGTTGATACGCTGCTTCATGGACTTGATGACGGGGCAGTTGGGTGAGTTCGCTTTGTGTTTGGTATCATAGTTGCTCTTAAATTTGTTGTGGTTGCAGCAGTTGACGCATTTAGGCGCTCCCTTCATCTCCTTGAGCGGGCATGCTTGTGCCTGGTGGTTTGGCTCGCTACAGTAGGCGCAGGGCTCTTCAGCTGCTGTGCACTTGGCTTTGATGTGCCCAAACTGGTAGCACTTTTGGCACTGCGTGAAGGGTGAAAATTCCTCGCAGTGCACGCGCATGTAGTCAATGGCGACTCTGCCCATCTCTATCATTTTGCGCCAGATGTTCGGCTTGGCTTGAAGGACGGCGTTGAATAGGTTTGGGTTGCGGTTGTTCCTCTTAAATGCAATTTTGAGGTCCTCTTCATGCGTGATAAGTGCTGCGATCTCTTCGTTTTGACCCTTGATGATAGTTATGAGGTCGTCAGAGGGTGTATCTGTTGATATGCCCTTAAGTATCACCATGGGCCGGAGTTCGCGAGCAGGCTCTGCGCTAACTCGAGACGGAGCCGAGCTGAGCAGTTTTAACGTCTCGTCTCTTTGTTTGTGGTTTTGAAATTCTACCCTAAGTTTATTATTCGAGACGCCTTGGATGCGTACGGGGGCATACGTGGTGGTCCTGAAGTTTATGCTCGCCTTAAATGACTCGACCACCTGCTGGCGGGAGTGGGCGTCATCCTTCGAGGTCACTATAATGGCTGGTCTGCTAGGAGGTGGTTTGTTGAGTTTTATTGGCTCTGTTCGTGGTGGTGATGTGGGTGCTGCTGCTTGGGCGTATGATATTGGTGCTTGTTGTTTCTTGAACTGAGCTAGATGCCTGCCGAGTTCCTCACGGACGCAGGAGATGATTTCTTCGCTGATCGTCCGCGTTATGTGCGATGCGAGCGTACTGATGATGTTGGCGCATGACTCTATGTTGGTAGCATCGGTGGCGGATGCGGGAAGGGGTGGAGGGTCGATAACGGGTGGAGTCATTTTTGGACGGGTATATCAGAAATTGTAAGCTAATTGTTAAAACTACATGATTTAACCAGAAGAGAGAAAAAAAAAAAAAAAAAATATATATATATTGATGGGTGTCAGAGGAAAGGTGCCGATAAGGCGAATATAACAGTGAAAACAAGATAATTTTGAGATGTGTGGTTTAAAAGTTATTAAAGAAATGGGTAAAAAAATTTGATTGGCGATAATTACGTAATTTACCCCGAGTACAATTTTAGTTTATCCCAGAGTTATGGGAGTAAGGTCATATGATAGCCCTTCGGACAAAAACTATGTGTAGCGGTCTTATATTTACTCGGAGAGGTTTAATTTGCGAGTTATGGTGACTCCCGTTCGGAATATAAAAAGATGGGAGTCACAAAAATCACTAACTTAGGGGAAGTGTTATTTCTCCAGAACTAGTGGACAGAAAAATATGAAATAAAAAACAGGGTTACCTAGGTAAATTTGCTAGCTAATAGTAAGACAAAAACACAGTGTTTAAAAGCAAAATCAAGAGACAAAATTAAATAAAATTGGTGGAAAATTTTATAAACTAAATATACCTCGTGTGGTTTGAAAAATTGATGGATTGTAATGGAAAAGGTATTAACAGGAAGGTACTGACTAAGTGGATGCCACCAATACACCAGAATTTCTCACAGGGTCTTGAAAACACGTTTTTCCACGCTTTACTTGTTTCCGAAAAAACCCGGGTTGCGGTAAAACTGTTGTTATTCCACGGATCCTTTGTGAATGTCTTCCAAACTCGCAGGGATGGTGGATAATGAAATTACACTTAAGCTGGTATATAAAACTTAAACTAAAAAGTCACAGGTATGGGCACAGTCTGTTTGCACGGAAATGTTTTTGCGTAAATTTATTAAAAGTTTATGGAAAACCCTGAAGATGGTCGTGGAAATGTTCCAAATTTTCAGAGAGTATGTGCAGAGGTCATACGGATACCACCAATATACCAGAATCAGCCGCACGATCTTGGAAAGGATCAGGAATCGTCAGGAAGAAACATTTTCGTCACCGAGGCTGTCTCGCCCGACACATATCTCCGGTTCCATTCGTCGAGCGAAACCATGCGGATCTGGCGTCTGACGAATGAAACCGGACACTTGTCATAGTCCGGCTTCCTCCGTGACGTCAATGCTGCTTCTTTCGCCAATTCGTCCGCCCGCTCATTTCCCGGCAATCCCGCGTGGGCCTTGATCCAGAACAGAGACACAGTTCTATTCTGTTTCACGGCCTGTGCCAAGTTGGCACGCGCGTGCACCGCCAGGGGATGGAGCGAGCCATAGTTTGCAAGCGTCTGCAATGCTGACATCGAGTCGCTATACAAACCATAGCTGGCTTCTTTGCGCTTGAGGATCAAGTCCGTTGCCCTACAAATGGCCAGAAGTTCCGCCTGGTAGACTGTGCAGTACGCGGCGAGGCTGAGTTTGAGGTTCTGGATTTCGCCTTCATTATCCCATATGGATAATGCGGCTCCGACCTTTCCCTCAATCCTACTGCCGTCAGTGAAAATTCGCACTGTCTGCACATTGTTGCTGTCCACAAGCTGTTGGTCTGCCAAGCACATGAACTCCAGGGGCACGTGTGTAGCTGGGTGAGGGGCTTCAGCAAATCCCACCATATTTTCGATCTCTCTATCTCCCGGCATAAACTGGGACGACCCTTTCCTTGCTTCATACATGGCGGCTGCCTCTTGTATGCGCAGGTCTAAAGGAAGTATCCCAGACAGTGCCAGTGCTGAGTTGAGAGAGACTGTACGGTAGGACTTGCAGAGCTTCTGGACAAATCCTCGTTGGATGGAGCCTAGCTTCTTCCGTATTCCCAGCTTTTTTGTGGCTGGCGCCCAGGCGCCGGCCGCGTATGTGACGATCGGTTCTATTGTGGCTGTGTAGATGGCGTGTATGACTTCACTATTCAGTCCCCAACTGACTTTGGCCGCTCGAGACAACTGCTTGTATATTTCGGCAGCCCTTTTGCAGATGTTCGCAGTATGGTCATTGAAGGTCAACTTTTCGTCTATTGTCAGACCCAGCAGCTTTATTTGTTTAACAAGTCCGATGTCGACCCCGGCCATGCTCAGGCGTGGGGCGTCGTACTTAAGCTTATTGGTTATAAGCATCGCACAGGTTTTATGCGGTGCAAACCTAAGCTTATTTCGGACACCCCAGTCCAGGACATGGGCGAGGGCTGCATTGGCTATACTGTTGATTTCGCTCGCTGTGTCTCCATCCACTACCAACACGATATCGTCAGCAAACGCCTGCACGTAGTTTCCTCTTTTTTCTAGATCCTTGAGTAGTGGATCCAAGAGGAGGTTCCACAGGATTGGGCCACCAATTGACCCCTGAACACAGCCCTTGTTTGTCTCTCGTGTGCACTCCTCCCCGGCATACCTCACATTGACTTTTCTGCTGTCGAGGTAGCTGTCTAGCAGCCTCCTAATGTTCACCGGGCACTTTTCCTCAGCCAGCCTGACCCTAATTGCTGGCCACCATGCGCTGTCGAAGGCCCCCTCTATATCCAACGACACCAGGACAATTAGCTTTTTCAGCCGCAACTTGTCCTGTATGTGTTTTATTAGGGTATAGAGGGCGTCCTCGGTGCTCTTCTGGGGCATAAAGCCAAACTGACGAGTACTAAGCCGCGGCACAAGCTGCCATTTGATCCTTGCTACTATCATCCTCTCCAGGACCTTCCCCAAGACCGGCAAGAGACCTATCGGTCTGTATGACTTGGGGTTCAGGTAGTTATCCTTGCCCGGTTTTCTGAGAACCACCACCGTGGCCTCTTTCCAAATATTTGGGAAGTGTGCCAGTTCTAGGCATTTGTTATATAGGGCAAGGAAAGCGTCCGGGTCCTGGCAGATCGCTCGACAGCAGATATCCGACGTGAATCCATCCAGACCAGGGGCCTTCTTCGGATTAAAGCCTCCAACTGCTGCCTTAAGCTCCATCGGTGTAAATGGTGGATCATGGTATTCATCATGGTGCCACTCATTTATCCGACAGGCCGCTTCCCTAGTGAGCTTGTGGTCTGCGTTATCCGCCTCCTCTGTATCCTTTGGATAGAATGTGTCGGCAAGTAGGGCTGCCGACTCCTTTGGGTTAAGGAATGCACCATTATTTGACAGGGTCAGGTCTTCCTGTCTCCTGGCGGTCCTTCCAATTATCCGGTATATCCCCTCCCACACTCCTTCGCGATCCTGTTTCCTACAGAACTCTTTCCAGCTGGTGATTTGGGCATGTTTTGCTTGGCACTCATAAAGACTTTTCGCCTCCAGGTACTGGCCAACGACTGTCGCTTTTCGGACCGGTGCGGCGTTGCGGATGCGGTTCTTCTTCCTGGCTACATCCTTTTTCATCGCCGCAAGCTCCTTGGACCACCACGGAACGGTGAGTTTAGTTTTATTTCTAATTTTAGGGATAGAGTTCTCGCAGGCTTTTTCTATTGCATTTCTATATTTAATTACTAATTGTTCTAAGTCGTGTTTACTATTAATTGAATTTATTTTATCTAATTTTATGTCACTAACTAATTTTAATTCCTGGAGTGTTTCTTTAAATTTGTCCCAGTCTGCCTTTTTTGTGTTAAATATCCTAGTGGTTCGAGTGATATTTATCCCTTTTTCTCGTTTTAGCCTAACATTAAATAAAATAGTGTTGTGGTCCGAGCTCGTGGCTCCTGTGTCGACCCTCCAGTCATCCACCAAGTCAAACATGTCCAGAGAGCACGCCGTGACATCCACATGGCTCGTTAACATCCTCCCACCTCTTATGGTGTCGAAAGTAGGCGTGTCTCCTGTGTTAAGTACCTGAAGCTCTAACTCTTCCAGGACCCCTGACATCTCTTCTCCCCTGGGGTCCTCTATGGTGCTGCCCCACCAGCTACTTTTTGCGTTAGCGTCTCCCCCTATTAACAATCTACCGGTGGCTACTTCCTTTTTGATCTGGGTCAGCTGGTCCAGGTATGGCCCTATGGGTTTATCTGGCTCAAAGTAGTAGGAGACTACTGCGATTTCTCAGGCTTTGGTCCGGATCCCCACTACAACGATGTTATTTGTAGCGAGTTTTGGGTAGGGGATGACGTCTAAGTCATCATCAAAGACAGCTATTGCCGCTTTAACTCTCCCACTTCCATCGACCTCGCACTGGTAGATTCTCGCTCCACGGTAGCTCTTCATACCTCTCGACCCTCCCACATACGGCTCCTGAATCAGTGCCCACGCGATCTTGCGTTCACTGGCCTCTAAGAAGAGTTCGATGGTCGCCAGTTCCTTCCGTTGTAAGTTTGCTTGAACCACGCGGTATGGTCTTGTGTTCTGTTCTGCAGGTGGGTACCCAGGAGCATCCTTAGCAATATGCTACAGCTGCGCGGGCTATGGCGTCCCATTTCTTTCGAACAGCGCACTCTGTGCTGAAGGCATTGTGGTCAATTTTTTCGGCCTTTGCGTGCATGCAGTTGCAGCATGTTGGGGTTGATCCTGCGAGCCAGTCCGCACACTCGGTCTTCAAGTGCGGTCCTCCACAGTGGCTGCACTTTTCCAAGGTATCTGTGCAGAAACGTCGAGTATGTCCATACCCGAGGCAGAGTGAGCATTGGACGAGAGGACTCTGATCCTCAGCTCTAATGCGCTGGAGATCTATGTATACATATCCTCTTTCCGTTATTCGTCGCCAGATGTTCGGCGAGGTGCTCAGTACTACGTGTCCTGTGTGCGGGTTCCTGGCTTTCTTCCTATATTTTATAACAAGGTTATTTGCCTCACCGTCCAAGCCATGGAAGACTTCCGGATTTTGATTGCGAAGAGCCTTAATGACGCCCTCGTCGGTATTTACCGATAGGACGTCCCTAAGGATCAGCAATGGATCCCTATTTCTAATCTCTTCCACGGTGAGGTCAGTTCCATTTTTCTCTAACCTGTCTTTAATTTTGTTTCTTTCTTCTTTTGTTTCAAACCCCATTATAATCTTCCTATTCTTTGCCTTTCTTACTCTTTCTACTTTTACCCAGCCCTCCTTCGCATCTACCGCCTTCCTTACCCTCTCCAGAACCTCCTCCCCGGTTTCGGTTTCTCGTGTTGAGGAGACTACCACGGAGTGCAACGTCGCTCGTCCTGGGGCATGAGCCGTGGTTTGGCTGTTGTGCACAGCAGCCATGGACGCGTAACTTCTCTGTTCAGCAGTGTCCTTCGCTGTCAAGGCATCTCTTAGCAGCTCCATTTGCTTAAGATTTTCCTTAAGCAATGTGCTATTTGCTACCAGATGCTGTGTGAGATCTTCGGTACGACCAGTTTCCTCGCTGGGAGAGGTCAGGCTAGTCTGGTTTATAGGTAGGGCAGGTGCAGCATCGTCAGTGGTGGAGGATCTATGTGCCTTTTCCGACTCTTTAACGATCTCATAGAGCCGTGTTATCATTGCCAGTACTTCCATTTTTATTTCGGTCTTCATATTTTTTGAGTTGCCCAAATGAAGCTTTGCTTTATTTAGACAAGCTCTCGCCTCCGTTGTTAAGTCAGGGTACTTCTGCCCGGTCTTTTTACAGGGCCCTGAAGCTTCACCGGAAGCTCGCCGCGCCCCCAGAGAGCCGGGGACGTATGCGACCGACGGAGTTAAACCAGGTTTCTGGTTGGCCGAGGATTTTGCCTTAGGCTCTGCGTTCCCGGCTTCCCAGTCCCCTATGCTTCGTCTGACGCTTGGCTGCGATGTCCCAGCTTTCTCTGTTGACCACGGCGAGCCTCCGGGGCTCTGCGAGTCCGCGTCTTTCTTAGCCGGTGTGCGTATCATACTGCGATCGTTAATTACTGATCCTGTCAGAGAACAATCGTTACTTCTTGACTGTATCCCTGTATAGGGGGGGACAGTCAAGTAAAAACAATGTAAAAAGTCAATTAAAATATGTATAAATAATTTCTTTAGGTCCCGTTCTGTCAAATTTGTGGTTTCCAGAACCCCAATATGGTGTCGGTCAAATTTCTAATAAAATAAAAAATAAAAATATTCGAAACTCTATGTAGAGTTAGTCTCTATGATTAATAGGGTAGCTCTCCCCAAGCCCTTTCAGACGAACCCCAACACGGGATACCTACTCCAACGGGTTTAGGAGAAAACACGGTCCGAATTTTTGGTTTTTTGATGCCGGATTTATCAAATTCCAGTCAGGCAACGTTCTCTCCAAAACCGCTCGGCCGAATACCACCGTGTCTGGGCTCCCCTTACTTGGCTCGGCGAGATCTATCACGTGAGTAGGTTTTCAGGCTGAAAAAATTTTTTCCCGAAAAAGACCCGCAACTTCCCTAGGCGGATAGAGGAGGGGCAGTCAGTGTTTTCAAAGAAAACCCGAGCCTTCTGCGACCCCCGGTTCGGGAGTTATCCGTGCACGAATATAGTTTGACAGCTCTTAAAACTGTCAAAGTCAGATTTCAATCCGGTACAACTTTCCTTACGGTGGCCGCAGAACACCCGTGTTTGGACTCTCCCGGCTCGGCTCGCCACGCTCCGTCACGTAATTTAAACTTTGTATTTAAGGGTGGAAGCGTTAAGGGTTGCAAAATGTGCAGACAAAACACAGTCTCTTCAACACACTATTACTAATATAATAAGCAAAAAATAAATTTTAAAATGTTTGGTGCCGGAGTCTATGTCAATGGGGTGACTTCACCCTAGGGGGTTGAAATTTTTCCAAAATGATGCGCGTGTGTCGAAGGGTTTGACTCCGGTTCACCCACAACCGTGGGGGGGGGTCAGGGGGGGGGGACCCGGAAAAAAATGTCAAAAATGACCTAGGACGCACCGTTTTCCTGGAAAATGGAAAACAAGTTTTCCTGCGGTTTGTCGAACCTCCTAGTTATAAGTTAAAAAATGTTTTCTTAAATGTTATGGTCTTAAAATTATGTTTAAAAATATCATTTAGAAGCTAAGAGAAAGGGCATTCATACAATATATTTTGTATAATTAATACATTACCCAGAAGGGGTAGAAAAATTTTTGAGAAAAGAAAATGCGTTACCACTAGCCGCAAATAAAACTTTTTCTATGACAAAATTGATTTAAAAATTCTGAAAAAAATAATCTACACTTAAATTGAAAATCTGAAGCAACAAAAATTTTTTCAGATTTTTTTGGGGTAGTTTTGAGCGCCCACGTGATTTTCTACATCAACTATATAAATTTTCTAAGGCTTAAATATTAACAAATTACATCAAGTGGGGTATCATATGAAAGAGCTTGAGGAGCTCTTTCAGGTGAGCCCAAAAAATTTTAGGGTTGTCGATTAAAATTAAAAATGACTTAACTTTTAAAGATTTTCTTTTTTCTTTGATGAACAGAAGTCAGTTTCTTAGCTTCGCGTGGTCCGATTTCAACAATCGAGGTGTCGGATTACTCGTCGTGATGTCTCCCGTTCATTTCGGGTATCAGGTCAGCTCCAGATGTTCAGGATGCGCAAGCACGTGCCCACGTGGTTTTGAGGATTTTGCCCTAGCTTGAACAATTTTCACCGGAAAATTTTTTCTTTCTTGAGAGTAGATACACCTCGCAACAGGCAAGATTCCCACAGTTGAAAAAAGGGGGGTTGTCGATCTTGTTTCCGCGCTGTTGCTGTTTGAAGTTTTTCACAACACTTTTTCGTAACCTCAAAGGTACAAAAGCGGGTGTACTACCCTTGTATCACAGCTCACTTCCACTAAATTTTTACCTTGCTTTGATGGTATCACTGCGCACAATTTAACACAATTTCGGTGTAATTTGGAGAACTTTGTCCGGTTTTAACAATTTTAAGGCACGGAGCGACTAAAAAACGTGGCGTCCCTGATCGCGTTTAGGGTGCAACTGGTTAGGTTAGGTTAGGTTAGGTTTTTTTTTTTTTTTTTTTTTTTTTTTTTTTATTATATTTGTTGTTTTCATTAAAAAATATTGTGAGACTCTCTCTTGCTCTCATTTGTTCCTCAGTAGTGAGAATGTATTTGAGGGGGCTCTGCCATTTGATACATTACCCCCCCATCTATCATTCATTTGAGTTATACTCTCTTAACTTCGGTCTTCGCCTTCTTTTATTTAATTAAGTCACAGTATCGTTTGCATTCGTTGCCTTCTATTTTGTTGTGAATGTATTTGGGGGGGTTCTGCTATTTGATACATTGCCCCCCCATCTATCATTCATATAACTTTATCTTCGTTAATTCAGTCTCTGGCTTTTGTTTGATACCGTTTTTCTTGTATGACTATCGCTTGTGCTCTGGTTTCCAGCTCATTTGGTGTGAATGTGTTTGTGGGGGTTCTGCTATTTGATACATCGCCCCCACATCCATCATTCATATTTATGATCGTTTTGCATTTGGTCAGGGCTGATTGAATCAGTATGTTGCACTGTAGTAATATTGACTTGTGTGATGGCTGTTGATTCTATTCTTGTCCATAGTTAATGCGGTTGTTTATGCGGTGCTTCATGGACTTGATTACGGGGCAGTTGGGTGAGTTGGCTTTGTGTTTGGTGTCATAACTGGACTTAAATTTATTGTTGTGATTACAGCAGTTAAAACACTTAGGCGCTCCCTTCTTCTCCCTGAGCGGACATGCTTGTGCCTGGTGACCTGGCTCGCTACAGTAGGCGCAGGGCTCTTCAGCTGCTGTGCACTTGGCTTTGATATGCCCAAATTGATAGCACTTTTGGCACTGCGTGAAGGGTGAAAATTCCTCGCAGTGCACGCGCATGTAGTCAATGGCGATTCTGCCCATCTCTATCATTTTGCGCCAGATGTTCGGCTTGGCTTGAAGCACGGCGTTGAATAGGTTTGGGTTGCGGTTGTTCCTCTTAAATGCAATTTTGAGGTCCTCTTCATGCGTGATAAGTGCTGCGATCTCTTCGTTTTGACCCTTGATGATAGTTATGAGGTCGTCAGAGGGTGTATCTGTTGATATGCCCTTAAGTATCACCATGGGCCGGAGTTCGCGAGCAGGCTCTGCGCTAACTCGAGACGGAGCCGAGCTGAGCAGTTTTAACGTCTCGTCTCTTTGTTTGTGGTTTTGAAATTCTACCCTAAGTTTATTATTCGAGACGCCTTGGATGCGTACGGGGGCATACGTGGTGGTCCTGAAGTTTATGCTCGCCTTAAATGACTCGACCACCTGCTGGCGGGAGTGGGCGTCATCCTTCGAGGTCACTATGATGGCTGGTCTGCTAGGAGGTGGTTTGTTTAGTTTGATTGGCTCTGTGGGTTGCGGTGGTGTGGGTGCCGCCGCTCGGGCGTATGATAAACGTATCGGTGCTTGCTGCTCCTCGAACTTGGCGAGATGTTTACCCAGTTCCTCGCGGACGCAGGAGATGATTTCCGCCTTAAGAGTTTCATGCGTTTGAGGCACGGGAGGTGGTGGTGCGTTCTCCGTCTCTGCATCGCAGAATTTAGGGAGCAGTAGTGTGGCCCTGCGTATCTCTTCGGCAGCCTGTTGGATTATGCGCTTGTTGAGCACAGTGACGCTGCGGCCCTCGCCGATGGTCTTCGTTATATGTGATGCAAGCGTACTTATGATGGTTGCGCATGATTCGATGTCGGTGGCATCGGTGGCGGATGCGGGAAGGGGTGGAGGGTCGATAACGGGTGGAGTCATTTTTGGACGGGTATATTAGAAGAGAAAAAAAAGGTAAACTTATTGTCACAACAACATGATTTAACTAGGGAGAAAGAAAAAAAAAAAAAAAAAAAAAAAAAAAAAAAAAAAAAAAAAAAAAAAAAAGATATATATATGTGTATGGGTATCAGAAGAAAGGTGCCGAATAGGCCAATATTGTAATGAAAAGAAGATAATTTTGAGATGAGTGGTTTTCAAGTTATCAAAGAAATGGGTAAAAATTTAAAATCGGCGATAATTACGTATTTTACCCCGAGAAATTTTTTAGCTTGTCCCAGAGTGATGGGAGTAGGGGGATTCAGTAGCCCTTGGGACAGAAACTATGTGCTGTGGTCTCAGATTTCCTCGGAAACGTCTAGTTGACGAGCTATGGTGACTCCCGTTCGCAATACAAAAAGATGGGAGTCACAGAAATCACTAACTTAGGGGAAGTGTTATATCTCCAGAACTACTGCACAGAAAAATATGAAATAAAAAACAGAGTTACCTAGGTTAATTTGCTAGCTAATAGTAATACAAATACACTGTGTTTAAAAGCAAAATCAAGAGACAAAATTAAATGAAGTTGGTGAAAAATTTTATAAACTAAATATACCTCGTATGGTTTGAAAAGTTGATGGATTGTAATGGAAAAGGTATTAACAGGAAGGTACTGACTAAGTGGATGCCACCAATACACCAGAATTTCTCACAGGGTCTTGAAAACACGTTTTTCCACGCTTTACTCGTTTCCGAAAAAACCCGGGTTGCGGTAAAACTGTTGTTATTCCACGAATCCTTTGTGAATGTCTTCCAAACTCGCAGGGATGGTGGGTAATGAAATTACACTTAAGCTGGTATGTAAAACTTAAACTAAAAAGTCACAGGTATGGGCACAGTCTGTTTGCACGGAAATGTTTTTGCGTAAATTTATTAAAAGTTTATGGAAAACCCTGAAGATGGTCGTGGAAATGTTCCAAATTTTCAGAGAGTATGTGCAGAGTTCATACGGATACCACCAATATACCAGAATCAGCCGCACGATCTTGAAAACCAGTATTTCCTGTATTATTCTGATTTCGAAAAAAGGGTCTGATCGCGGAAAAGTTGTTATATTTCCGTGAGATTTTGTCCGATCTTCACTCAAGTTTCAGAAGTGGTGGCTAATGAAATGGCGCATCGATTGGTGTATCACACGTAAGTAAAATATTCACAGAAAAATGTACAGACTTGTAGGTGCTGATACAACAGTGCAAGGAACGTTATCTAGGTCAACTACTCAGTGTGTTGCAATTTATGTTTATTATTTATAATTGTTAAAATATTAAAAATATAGTTAGTTCGTGTCTGACTGGCCGAGTGTTTAATTGTCTCTCCTGTCCTTAAGAACCTTACACACCTACACACGCAAGATTCACCACCACAGACTTGTAGAACCGAACTAGCTTTGGTGAAAAATTTGTTAAAGTCGCTGGAAAACTATGAAGTTGGAGGTGGAAAATTTCCAGACTTTCACAGAACGTGTAAGCAGCACTACTTATAATTATGGTAAATTAAAAACAATAGGTAATCGCGACAAAACTGAAGTTATAGGCTGATAGTTTGTTTTGCACGGTATAACGGTTGAATTTTGTCACTAAAATGGAATTATTCACTAAATTTGAGGTGTCCGATAAAAACTAATGTCATCACTAGGTCACTGGCACTTTTGCGCAACTTTTAGTACTATTTGTGTCTTTGTAGCTAAAACTTTTGCGAATTTTTGGATTTTTCGTACGCGGAGCGACGAAAAATGATCCGATCGCGAGCGCGCGCGCGGGGGACTCGGGTTAGGTTAGGTTTTTTTTTTTTTTTAAATAATACAATATGTCCACAGACTTTGCGTCCGTGCCTTTTTTTGCTATTTTTTATTTATATGCTTTGTGTTAACATTTGTGTCTCCACTTGGGACTTAATCTAGTCTTAAGCTATGTGAGTCCATCACTTTTTTTTTTTTTTTTTTTTTTTTTTTTTTTTTTTTTTTTTTTTTTTAATATAGTTATTAACTATGTGTGTACTTATTAGCTATGTGTGTACTTATGGTATTGTTAGTGCAGTCTTAATTAACACAGAAATAGGAGTTGGAATCGCTTGGAGAGGTGGGTCCCAGATGACCTGTCACCGCCGGCAGCACTCGTTCACGGGTATGACAGTTGCATCAGCACCGTCCAGCTCAACCATATTTTGGGGAACTGGGCGATCCAACACACCTTCCGCCGCCGGCTTTGACATTTTAGTGAGCATGACTCTCTGGGTCACCAACTACAAGCGACTCCAATACATATTAAAAATTTAGAGTTTGACAATTATTACAACAGATACATTTGACATTGATTGCAACGGAAATTAACAATGATATTTATACATATTTATGCAGCATTTTCGGCCACGGATTTTGCGGTTTTTATCAGAGCCTCCACGACCGCTTGGTCTCTGTGCTGCATGGCCGTCTTTAGGTTGTATTCGACGACCATCTTGGCTGACGCATCCATAGCCTTTTTTGCGAAACGGCCTGTGGCGTCATTTGCGTCATCGGTGTAGTAGACGCAGCTGACAGTGTGTCTTGAGACCGCAACTACTGCATGGTGGACGCTGTCGTGGATTTGTATCCTCCTGGACTTGGTGTTGATGATAATGACGTTGTCGCAGGTTAACCCCTGAGCTTCGTGTATGGTTAGTGTGCGCGACCCTTCACCGGATCCATACCCTTTACTGATCAGTGAGGATTTCTCATCCTGCGTGTGAGTCAAGTATAGGGTATTTAGGGCGGTGATTGGTATTTGTGCACCTGTGTAACTCTTCACCTTCAGGGAGCGGATCTGCGACACGTCAGACTTTGACGAGTATATACCTGAGTATATATCGTATAGGGCGAAAGCGACATCCATCGGGTTCCGGTGTGTGCATAGCAACTCCTGATCGATGGTTGCGACCAGATTTGGACGGGCGTAGTTAACTGTAAACAAGTTTTCTCTGTCCAGGAAGGGTAGCTGGTTGATGTCACCGATGAGGACTACTTCGCTGGCACCTGACAACCTCGCTGCCATGGCTATAGCCCCAAAGTGGTTCATAAGCGCCTCATCCACCGTGAGACGGTGGCACTGGTCTCGCTTTTTGAACCCATTGGCTAGGATTGAGGCCATAGTCCGCACTTTGGTCTTAACGCGGTCTCCCAAGCGGCGAGCCAGCTTGTCTCGGAGATCTTTGGCTGCTTCAGTTGTCGTGGTGACTACGACATCGTTTTCCTCATCGAAGTTCCGAACTACCCACGTCGTCTTCCCGCAGCCCGGAACCCCGTTTATCCAAGTTATTTTTGGTACCGCCCATTCCCCTTTTTCTGCTGGATCATCCGCAGTCTCCAGAATGGTTTGCGCCATTCCGAGGATCTTGTCGTCCAACATGATTTCGGTACATCGGGCGGTAACAACTATGGAGTCGCTTCCTGGTGTTTTGAAGACTGGTTTTTGTGAGCTCTTTGTCTCCTCTTCGTCAAGAGCTACAAATCCACGTGTGGCATTGTAGGCTGCCATATATGACCCCGCCATTTTCCCTCTGATGACTTGCGAGTTGGCGTTGTCATATACCGCTGCCCCAGCTTCCTCGAGTAGCACCCTGAGCAGGCCTTCATTGTTCAGATGGAAGGTCTGCAGGATCTTCTTGCATGTCGCGAGATTAACCTCCTTGGTTGCTCTCACGATCGCTAGGTACTCTTGGAATGCGTTCCTCACGTGGTCTGCAGGCTCGGACGCCGATGTAAGTCCAGGAGGAGTGACTTGCCCTTTCTCTGCTCTTGTGTAGGCGGGGGGCGACTGCTTTTTAGTTTCCGGCGTTACCCTAGTGAATGCCTCTACGGCTGCCTCCTGCTTGCTGCTGGTGGTGCCAAGGGTCAGGTGGCCGAAAAACTGCCTGAAGGATGCTAGGCGTTTTCCCATTTTGGCTCTCTCTTCTGGGTTGCCTCTTTTGTGGTGTTCTTCTGCATCCTTCTCAGCGTCTGCCTTCTGTCGGGCTCTATCTGCTCCGCTTTGCGTGTTTGAGATCGATTGGGGGTGGCCCTGGCTGGTACTTGGGCTGGTCGCACTTATGGTCTCGTCTTTTCTGGGGCTTTGGAGGAAGCTTAGATTTTCCCCGCTGTCCTCATAGACGACCATTTTGTGTTTCGCTGAGGCCAGTATACAGCCATAGCGATCTGCGACTTCTCCCCTCTCTCTCTCTATCACCATTGCATCTATGCTTATGATGCGGGGGCTGGTGGTCTCCTTGGCTACCTCACGGAGCACCGTGCATGCCTTGGTAAATGGAGTCTCATTCCCCCACTCGAATAGTGCGATCGACTTGTCATGCGATCGCAGTAGACGGCAACGGTGGTTTGAGATTACCATTTCCTGTAGGGCCATGTATCGGCTGGCTTTTATGCTTGTCTTGGAGGTGCTACCGTTTACTAGAGCGGCTAGGCCTGGTGAAATGGCTACTCGCTGGCGGTTGCTCACTCGGCAGAAGCTTATTCCGAGCTTTTCGTAGTGCCGATTCATGAAGAGGGCTACCCCTCTTAACCTGATGCCTGGTTCTCCGCTCTCACCGCACGCCAACAGTTGGTTGATAGGCGTGAAAGTGACAACCGTTGTCTGGCTTGGGCTTGTGTGTTGTGGTTGCGGTTGGGAGTTTGGTGTCATAATATTTTGTTGTGTGGGATGTGTGTTTTGTTGTGGTCGGTAGGCAGAGTCTGTTTTGTTGGCCTTTGCTGCGACTCTAACGACTTTGCTCGCGTAGGCCAAGAATGGTTCCCTTGCCGCTAGATTCTGCATGATGTTGTGGAGGGTGGACTGGTTTAGCTGGATTTGCATTGTTGCCTCCAGGTTCATCCTCTCATGGCAGAATCTTGGGCACTCAAGGAGCAGATGCCAAATCGTTTCGTCGCAGCTCGGGTCACATACGCACGAGGGACTGTCTTTTAAGTGGAAGCGGTGGAGGTACGCTGAGAATCCTCCGTGTCCAGTCAGGGCTTGGACGTGGACCGGCGTGAGGTCAACGTTTCGGAGTATTCTTTTCGCCTCTAGGACGTCTGGGAAGAATACTTTTGTGACGGAGCCTGTGCTGGAGGACTCGTATCGCGCCTGCCACTTCTTGACAGTCTCTAGTCGTATCTGCCTCCTCACGAACGATACTGGGACTTTGTCGTAGTCGGGGGCTGTTTTTTTGGTGAGCGCTGCCTTTTTGGCCAACTCGTCCGCTCTCTCATTCCCGGGTGTCCCCACGTGCGCTCTTAGCCAGCATAGTTTCACTTCTCTGCCCTCCTCTCTGGTTTCGCGTACGAGCCTCTTCATTTCCCGCGCTAGGATGTGAGAGACGGACGGGCTCCTCAGCAGGTCGAGCGATGATCTAGAGTCACTCAAAATGCTGACGGAGGCCACCCTGGATTCTCTCGCCATCTTGACGGCTCTGAAGAGTGCGTACAACTCCGATTGGAAGACAGTGTTGTGTGGTTCTAGGCGGAAGGTTTTGGACTTTTTCTCCCTGCCTTCTTCCCACCATGTCAGGGCAGCTCCGACTTTCCCTTCAATCTTGCTGCCGTCGGTGTATATTTGGGGACCGTTAACTTGGTGGGTTATCAGGGTTTCGGGATCCATGTCCTCTAGGCACGCGTACTCTGTTATTGTGAGTTGGGATGGGTGGGGAGCGAGTCTGTAATCCACTTTACTCTCTATTTCTCTGCCTGGTGGTACAAACTCGTGGGAATGACCTTTTCTGACTTTGAAAAGGGTGGCGGCCTCTATCACGCGGAGGTCTAGGGGCAGTTGGCCTGAAAGGATTAGTGCCGATGTCAGAGATACCGTGCGGTAAGCTTTGCAGATTTTTTGCGCAAATCCCCTTTGCAGTGAGTCTAACTGATTTCTGGTCATCAGTTTCTCAGCTGCGGGTGCCCACGCGCTCGCTGCGTACAGCACGATTGGCTCTATCACCGACACATAGATGGTCCTAATTATCTCTCTGTTGAGACCCCACGTCACCTTTGCCGCGCATGCTAGCTGTTTGTATATATCCGCGGCCTTTTTACAGGTCACGGCTACATGCTCGTTGAAGGTGAGTTTGCAGTCTATTATTAGGCCCAACAGCTTGATCTCTTCGACTAGATCTAGCCGGACGCCGGACATGTGGATTATGGGAGAGTCGTATTTGAGCTTCTTCGTTATCACCATCGCATTGGTTTTATGCGCGGCAAAACGTAGCTTATTACGATCCCCCCACTGAGCCACCGTTTCCAGCGTGTCTTCGGCTTCCTGCTGCAAGGTACTGACTGCATGGTCTGAGAATACCAGGACCACATCATCCGCGAAGGCCTGACAGTATACCCCTTTGCTATCCAGATTGTGTAGTAGCGAGTCTAGGATAAGGTTCCAGAACGTCGGCCCGGCTATTGAGCCCTGGACGCATCCTTTTGTGGTCCCCTTTTCGCTAGACTCTCTGGCATAGTTGACCCGGATTTTGCGGTCTTCTAGGTACGAGTTGACGAGGGCGTAGATGTTTTTGGGGCAGCGCTTTTCTGCCATTTGCTGTTTGAGCGCCGGCCACCATGCGTTGTCGAAAGCTCCCTCTATGTCCAGTGATATCAAAAGCACGATCTTCTTCGCTTTGATTTCCGCACGTATGTGCATCATTAGGGCATAGAGGGCGTCCTCGGTTCCTCGTTGTGGCATAAACCCGTACTGGTGCTTGTTGAGTTTGGGGAGTAGATGCCACTGGAGCCTATTCACAAAGAGTTTCTCGACTATTTTGCCCAGCACCGATAAAAGACCTATTGGCCTGTACGATTTTGGGTGGGTGTAGTCGTCTTTGCCAGGCTTGCGCAGTATGCACACGTGGGCTACTTTCCACTGTTTTGGGAAGTGCGATAGCGATAGGCATTTGTTCGCCAGTGCTAGGAACACCTCCCTGTTACAGTTTATTGCAGCTGTGCATATATCGGATGTCAACCCATCAGGACCGGGAGCTTTTTTCGGGTTTTGGGCCTGTAGGACCATTTCCAGCTCCGCAGTTGTGAAGGGTGGGTCATCATCCGACAGACCTTCTATTGCTGCCAAGTTTTTTCTCTCTGTGAGGTTTCTGAGCAATGTGTGGTGTTCTGAGTCAGTGTCTACTGAATCGTCGGGATAGAACGTGTTGGCCAGTAGGTGCGCGGATTGCTCTGGGCTGAGTGTTTCGCCCTCGGTGTTCCTAAGGAGCATGTCCTCTTTCCTTCTGGCAGTCTTCCTCAAGACTCTGTAGACACCGTCCCACATGCTTTCTCGGTCCTGCGTCGAGCAGAACTCCTTCCAGCTTTCTGTGGCCGACTCACTCGCTTTAGCTTGATAGTTGGTTTTTGCCTGCAAGTACTCGTCGATGACGTGTTGCCTTCTGGTTTGGGCTGCGTTTCGGATCCTCCTCTTTTTTGTTAGCACCTCCCTTTTGAGGCGCTCGAGAAGAGGGGACCACCAGGGGGGCGTTGAGTTGGGTTTGGGGGATCCCAGCTTAGGGATCGTCTTTTCGCAGCTGAGGTGGATGTTTTCTGTATACTGACCGAGCAGAACCTCCAGTTCCCCCGGGCTTGACACTGTTGAAACGCTGCTGGCTGTTATGGCGTGTGCGTTTAGGCTTGCTTTGAACTTTGTGATGAAGTCTGACCACTTTGCCTTCTTTGTGTTGTAAATGCGTGTCGAGATTGGCCTTAAGGGTTCCAAGGCTTTCTCTAGACGCATTGAGAAGGTTATAGCGTTGTGGTCTGAGGTGATCAGGCTTCTATCGACGTGCCATTCTTCGATTTTTCCTAACAGTGACAGGCTACACACAGTAACATCTACTATACTCGTACATAGCCTATCCCCTCTGTGCGTTTCGAAGGTCGGGGTTTGGCCTGTGTTGAGGATCTGGAGGTCTCGCTCATTCAGGAACGCGTTATAGTCAGCCCCTCGGTGGTCTTCGCGACTGCTTCCCCACCACTGACTCCAGGCGTTAACGTCTCCTCCCATCACTATGTTGGCTGTTTCGAGTTTGGCAATTGCGTTTTTTGCGGTTATTAGGTACGGGCCTAGTTCTTGGTCTCCCTCGAAATACACCGATAGCACTCCTACCCTGAGCTGACCAATCTTAAGCAATACGGCTGCAACGTTCTCGGTTACGATCTGGGGGTCGTGAATGACCTCCAGGCTGCTCCCGAACACGATGATTGCCGCTTTGATTGGCTTTTGGCGATTAAGAGTACACTGGATGATCTGGGTGCCGGGGTTTTGTTTCATCACTCCTGTTCGGCCCGTATAGGGTTCCTGAACTAGTGCGATAGAAACTCCCTTCTCCTTCGCCACTTGGTGCAGCTCAGCTGTTGCCAGTTTGGAGCGTTGCAGGTTAGGTTAGGTTAGGTTAGGTTAGGTTAGGTTAGGTTAGGTTAGGTTAGGTTAGGTTAGGTTAGGTTAGGTTAGGTTAGGTTAGGTTAGGTTAGGTTAGGTTAGGTTAGGTTAGGTTAGGTTAGGTTAGGTTAGGTTAGGTTAGGTTAGGTTAGGTTAGGTTAGGTTAGGTTAGGTTAGGTTAGGTTAGGTTAGGTTAGGTTAGGTTAGGTTAGGTTAGGTTAGGTTAGGTTAGGTTAGGTTAGGTTAGGTTAGGTTAGGTTAGGTTAGGTTAGGTTAGGTTAGGTTAGGTTAGGTTAGGTTAGGTTAGGTTAGGTTAGGTTAGGTTAGGTTAGGTTAGGTTAGGTTAGGTTAGGTTAGGTTAGGTTAGGTTAGGTTAGGTTAGGTTAGGTTAGGTTAGGTTAGGTTAGGTTAGGTTAGGTTAGGTTAGGTTAGGTTAGGTTAGGTTAGGTTAGGTTAGGTTAGGTTAGGTTAGGTTAGGTTAGGTTAGGTTAGGTTAGGTTAGGTTAGGTTAGGTTAGGTTAGGTTAGGTTAGGTTAGGTTAGGTTAGGTTAGGTTAGGTTAGGTTAGGTTAGGTTAGGTTAGGTTAGGTTAGGTTAGGTTAGGTTAGGTTAGGTTAGGTTAGGTTAGGTTAGGTTAGGTTAGGTTAGGTTAGGTTAGGTTAGGTTAGGTTAGGTTAGGTTAGGTTAGGTTAGGTTAGGTTAGGTTAGGTTAGGTTAGGTTAGGTTAGGTTAGGTTAGGTTAGGTTAGGTTAGGTTAGGTTAGGTTAGGTTAGGTTAGGTTAGGTTAGGTTAGGTTAGGTTAGGTTAGGTTAGGTTAGGTTAGGTTAGGTTAGGTTAGGTTAGGTTAGGTTAGGTTAGGTTAGGTTAGGTTAGGTTAGGTTAGGTTAGGTTAGGTTAGGTTAGGTTAGGTTAGGTTAGGTTAGGTTAGGTTAGGTTAGGTTAGGTTAGGTTAGGTTAGGTTAGGTTAGGTTAGGTTAGGTTAGGTTAGGTTAGGTTAGGTTAGGTTAGGTTAGGTTAGGTTAGGTTAGGTTAGGTTAGGTTAGGTTAGGTTAGGTTAGGTTAGGTTAGGTTAGGTTAGGTTAGGTTTTTTTTTTTTTTTTTTTTTTTTTTTTTTTTTTTTTTTTTTATATACTGGCTCCGCCAACATGATTGGCGCCTACTGTACACTTATTCTCTGACATACCAGTTCTCGCTTTAATGCTTCTCGCACTTTCATTCTGCATACTTTTTCTTTCTTACATCCATCTCCTGCCAGTCCTTTTGGGTGGGACTCCCATTTTACTATTCTACTCTTTTATTTATTATCTTTATTTCTTTAGGGAAATTAAAGTGTACACTTAGTTTATTTACTTTTTCTTATACTATTACATGTTTTTATGTCTTATATCTATTATATTGTAATTACATTTATTGATGCATTTAACCACTACTATTCTAGTTTATTTTTATTACATATATATTTGTTGTATTACACGGGTAGGACATGTATATGTTTACTCTATCTTATTCTATTACACTAATTTCAATATTATATTTACGTTACAGTTTTTTACTTTATTTAGTCTACTACTATTCTTATTTCTACTTAATACATTGTTCCTATGCTTACATACGAAATACTTCAGTATTTTATGAAACATAGTTTTAGTTGCTAGTTTTATTACGTTCTATTACTTTATTTGCTATATATACACAGTAGTTTATAAATTTTTGTCTGTTTTTGCCGGTCATTACATCCCCTATGATCCCCCTAGTTAATTTAATATTTATTTCCTGCTCTAGGTTAAAACGCTCTTTCATATTTACAGGACATTCAAGGAGAATGTGTGAAACTGTTTCGTCCACACTCGGATCGCAAATGCACGATGGGCTATCCTTGCACTTGAATCGGTTCAAGTATTCAGAGAACCCACCGTGTCCCGTCATAATCTGTGTGAGTACACCTGTTGGCCTTACCTTTTTTACTACACGGAATGCCGCTACAGCGTCAGGAAGAAACATTTTCGTCACCGAGGCTGTCTCGCCCGACACATATCTCCGGTTCCATTCGTCGAGCGAAACCATGCGGATCTGGCGTCTGACGAATGAAACCGGACACTTGTCATAGTCCGGCTTCCTCCGTGACGTCAATGCTGCTTCTTTCGCCAATTCGTCCGCCCGCTCATTTCCCGGCAATCCCGCGTGGGCCTTGATCCAGAACAGAGACACAGTTCTATTCTGTTTCACGGCCTGTGCCAAGTTGGCACGCGCGTGCACCGCCAGGGGATGGAGCGAGCCATAGTTTGCAAGCGTCTGCAATGCTGACATCGAGTCGCTATACAAACCATAGCTGGCTTCTTTGCGCTTGAGGATCAAGTCCGTTGCCCTACAAATGGCCAGAAGTTCCGCCTGGTAGACTGTGCAGTACGCGGCGAGGCTGAGTTTGAGGTTCTGGATTTCGCCTTCATTATCCCATATGGATAATGCGGCTCCTACCTTTCCCTCAATCCTACTGCCGTCAGTGAAAATTCGCACTGTCTGCACATTGTTGCTGTCCACAAGCTGTTGGTCTGCCAAGCACATGAACTCCAGGGGCACGTGTGTAGCTGGGTGAGGGGCTTCAGCAAATCCCACCATATTTTCGATCTCTCTATCTCCCGGCATAAACTGGGACGACCCTTTCCTTGCTTCATACATGGCGGCTGCCTCTTGTATGCGCAGGTCTAAAGGAAGTATCCCAGACAGTGCCAGTGCTGAGTTGAGAGAGACTGTACGGTAGGACTTGCAGAGCTTCTGGACAAATCCTCGTTGGATGGAGCCTAGCTTCTTCCGTATTCCCAGCTTTTTTGTGGCTGGCGCCCAGGCGCCGGCCGCGTATGTGACGATCGGTTCTATTGTGGCTGTGTAGATGGCGTGTATGACTTCACTATTCAGTCCCCAACTGACTTTGGCCGCTCGAGACAACTGCTTGTATATTTCGGCAGCCCTTTTGCAGATGTTCGCAGTATGGTCATTGAAGGTCAACTTTTCGTCTATTGTCAGACCCAGCAGCTTTATTTGTTTAACAAGTCCGATATCGACCCCGGCCATGCTCAGGCGTGGGGCGTCGTACTCAAGCTTATTGGTTATAAGCATCGCACAGGTTTTATGCGGTGCAAACCTAAGCTTATTTCGGACACCCCAGTCCAGGACATGGGCGAGGGCTGCATTGGCTATACTGTTGATTTCGCTCGCTGTGTCTCCATCCACTACCAACACGATATCGTCAGCAAACGCCTGCACGTAGTTTCCTCTTTTTTCTAGATCCTTGAGTAGTGGATCCAAGAGGAGGTTCCACAGGATTGGGCCACCAATTGACCCCTGAACACAGCCCTTGTTTGTCTCTCGTGTGCACTCCTCCCCGGCATACCTCACATTGACTTTTCTGCTGTCGAGGTAGCTGTCTAGCAGCCTCCTAATGTTCACCGGGCACTTTTCCTCAGCCAGCCTGACTCTAATTGCTGGCCACCATGCGCTGTCGAAGGCCCCCTCTATATCCAACGACACCAGGACAATTAGCTTTTTCAGCCGCAACTTGTCCTGTATGTGTTTTATTAGGGTATAGAGGGCGTCCTCGGTGCTCTTCTGGGGCATAAAGCCAAACTGACGAGTACTAAGCCGCGGCACAAGCTGCCATTTGATCCTTGCTACTATCATCCTCTCCAGGACCTTCCCCAAGACCGGCAAGAGACCTATCGGTCTGTATGACTTGGGGTTCAGGTAGTTATCCTTGCCCGGTTTTCTGAGAACCACCACCGTGGCCTCTTTCCAAATATTTGGGAAGTGTGCCAGTTCTAGGCATTTGTTATATAGGGCAAGGAAAGCGTCCGGGTCCTGGCAGATCGCTCGACAGCAGATATCCGACGTGAATCCATCCAGACCAGGGGCCTTCTTCGGATTAAAGCCTCCAACTGCTGCCTTAAGCTCCATCGGTGTAAATGGTGGATCATGGTATTCATCATGGTGCCACTCATTTATCCGACAGGCCGCTTCCCTAGTGAGCTTGTGGTCTGCGTTATCCGCCTCCTCTGTATCCTTTGGATAGAATGTGTCGGCAAGTAGGGCTGCCGACTCCTTTGGGTTAAGGAATGCACCATTATTTGACAGGGTCAGGTCTTCCTGTCTCCTGGCGGTCCTTCCAATTATCCGGTATATCCCCTCCCACACTCCTTCGCGATCCTGTTTCCTACAGAACTCTTTCCAGCTGGTGATTTGGGCATGTTTTGCTTGGCACTCATAAAGACTTTTCGCCTCCAGGTACTGGCCAACGACTGTCGCTTTTCGGACCGGTGCGGCGTTGCGGATGCGGTTCTTCTTCCTGGCTACATCCTTTTTCATCGCCGCAAGCTCCTTGGACCACCACGGAACGGTGAGTTTAGTTTTATTTCTAATTTTAGGGATAGAGTTCTCGCAGGCTTTTTCTATTGCATTTCTATATTTAATTACTAATTGTTCTAAGTCGTGTTTACTATTTATTGAATTTATTTTATCTAATTTTATGTCACTAACTAATTTTAATTCCTGGAGTGTTTCTTTAAATTTGTCCCAGTCTGCCTTTTTTGTGTTAAATATCCTAGTGGTTCGAGTGATATTTATCCCTTTTTCTCGTTTTAGCCTAACATTAAATAAAATAGTGTTGTGGTCCGAGCTCGTGGCTCCTGTGTCGACCCTCCAGTCATCCACCAAGTCAAACATGTCCAGAGAGCACGCCGTGACATCCACATGGCTCGTTAACGTCCTCCCACCTCTTATGGTGTCGAAAGTAGGCGTGTCTCCTGTGTTAAGTACCTGAAGCTCTAACTCTTCCAGGACCCCTGACATCTCTTCTCCCCTGGGGTCCTCTATGGTGCTGCCCCACCAGCTACTTTTTGCGTTAGCGTCTCCCCCTATTAACAATCTACCGGTGGCTACTTCCTTTTTGATCTGGGTCAGCTGGTCCAGGTATGGCCCTATGGGTTTATCTGGCTCAAAGTAGTAGGAGACTACTGCGATTTCCCAGGCTTTGGTCCGGATCCCCACTACAACGATGTTATTTGTAGCGAGTTTTGGGTAGGGGATGACGTCTAAGTCATCATCAAAGACAGCTATTGCCGCTTTAACTCTCCCACTTCCATCGACCTCGCACTGGTAGATTCTCGCTCCACGGTAGCTCTTCATACCTCTCGACCCTCCCACATACGGCTCCTGAATCAGTGCCCACGCGATCTTGCGTTCACTGGCCTCTAAGAAGAGTTCGATGGTCGCCAGTTCCTTCCGTTGTAAGTTTGCTTGAACCACGCGGTATGGTCTTGTGTTCTGTTCTGCAGGTGGGTACCCAGGAGCATCCTTAGCAATATGCTACAGCTGCGCGGGCTATGGCGTCCCATTTCTTTCGAACAGCGCACTCTGTGCTGAAGGCATTGTGGTCAATTTTTTCGGCCTTTGCGTGCATGCAGTTGCAGCATGTTGGGGTTGATCCTGCGAGCCAGTCCGCACACTCGGTCTTCAAGTGCGGTCCTCCACAGTGGCTGCACTTTTCCAAGGTATCTGTGCAGAAACGTCGAGTATGTCCATACCCGAGGCAGAGTGAGCATTGGACGAGAGGACTCTGATCCTCAGCTCTAATGCGCTGGAGATCTATGTATACATATCCTCTTTCCGTTATTCGTCGCCAGATGTTCGGCGAGGTGCTCAGTACTACGTGTCCTGTGTGCGGGTTCCTGGCTTTCTTCCTATATTTTCTGTGTGCGGGTTCCTGGCTTTCTTCCTATATTTTATAACAAGGTTATTTGCCTCACCGTCCAAGCCATGGAAGACTTCCGGATTTTGATTGCGAAGAGCCTTAATGACGCCCTCGTCGGTATTTACCGATAGGACGTCCCTAAGGATCAGCAATGGATCCCTATTTCTAATCTCTTCCACGGTGAGGTCAGTTCCATTTTTCTCTAACCTGTCTTTAATTTTGTTTCTTTCTTCTTTTGTTTCAAACCCCATTATAATCTTCCTATTCTTTGCCTTTCTTACTCTTTCTACTTTTACCCAGCCCTCCTTCGCATCTACCGCCTTCCTTACCCTCTCCAGAACCTCCTCCCCGGTTTCGGTTTCTCGTGTTGAGGAGACTACCACGGAGTGCAACGTCGCTCGTCCTGGGGCATGAGCCGTGGTTTGGCTGTTGTGCACAGCAGCCATGGACGCGTAACTTCTCTGTTCAGCAGTGTCCTTCGCTGTCAAGGCATCTCTTAGCAGCTCCATTTGCTTAAGATTTTCCTTAAGCAATGTGCTATTTGCTACCAGATGCTGTGTGAGATCTTCGGTACGACCAGTTTCCTCGCTGGGAGAGGTCAGGCTAGTCTGGTTTATAGGTAGGGCAGGTGCAGCATCGTCAGTGGTGGAGGATCTATGTGCCTTTTCCGACTCTTTAACGATCTCATAGAGCCGTGTTATCATTGCCAGTACTTCCATTTTTATTTCGGTCTTCATATTTTTTGAGTTGCCCAAATGAAGCTTTGCTTTATTTAGACAAGCTCTCGCCTCCGTTGTTAAGTCAGGGTACTTCTGCCCGGTCTTTTTACAGGGCCCTGAAGCTTCACCGGAAGCTCGCCGCGCCCCCAGAGAGCCGGGGACGTATGCGACCGACGGAGTTAAACCAGGTTTCTGGTTGGCCGAGGATTTTGCCTTAGGCTCTGCGTTCCCGGCTTCCCAGTCCCCTATGCTTTTTCTGACGCTTGGCTGCGATGTCCCAGCTTTCTCTGTTGACCGCGGCGAGCCTCCGGGGCTCTGCGAGTCCGCGTCTTTCTTAGCCGGTGTGCGTATCATACTGTGATCGTTAATTACTGATCCTGTCAGAGAACAATCGTTACTTCTTGACTGTATCCCTGTATAGGGGGGGACAGTCAAGTAAAAACAATGTAAAAAGTCAATTAAAATATGTATAAATAATTTCTTTAGGTCCCGTTCTGTCAAATTTGTGGTTTCCAGAACCCCAATATGGTGTCGGTCAAATTTCTAATAAAATAAAAAATAAAAATATTCGAAACTCTATGTAGAGTTAGTCTCTATGATTAATAGGGTAGCTCTCCCCAAGCCCTTTCAGACGAACCCCAACACGGGATACCTACTCCAACGGGTTTAGGAGAAAACACGGTCCGAATTTTTGGTTTTTTGATGCCGGTTTTATCAAATCCCAGTCAGGCAACGTTCTCTCCAAAACCGCTCGGCCGAATACCACCGTGTCTGGGCTCCCCTTACTTGGCTCGGCGAGATCTATCACGTGAGTAGGTTTTCAGGCTGAAAAAATTTTTTTTTCCCGAAAAAGACCCGCAACTTCCCTAGGCGGATAGAGGAGGGGCAGTCAGTGTTTTCAAAGAAAACCCGAGCCTTCTGCGACCCCCGGTTCGGGAGTTATCCGTGCACGAAAATAGTTTGACAGCTCTTAAAACTGTCAAAGTCAGATTTCAATCCGGTACAACTTTCCTTACGGTGGCCGCAGAACACCCGTGTTTGGACTCTCTCGGCTCGGCTCGCCACGCTCCGTCACGTAATTTAAACTTTGTATTTAAGGGTGGAAGCGTTAAGGGTTGCAAAATGTGCAGACAAAACACAGTCTCTTCAACACACTATTACTAATATAATAAGCAAAAAATAAATTTTAAAATGTTTGGTGCCGGAGTCTATGTCAATGGGGTGACTTCACCCTAGGGGGTTGAAATTTTTCCAAAATGATGCGCGTGTGTCGAAGGGTTTGACTCCGGTTCAAACCGTGGGGGGGGGTCAGGGGGGGGGGACCCGGAAAAAAATGTCAAAAATGACCTAGGACGCACCGTTTTCCTGGAAAATGGAAAACAAGTTTTCCTGCGGTTTGTCGAACCTCCTAGTTATAAGTTAAAAAATGTTTTCTTAAATGTTATGGTCTTAAAATTATGTTTAAAAATATCATTTAGAAGCTAAGAGAAAGGGCATTCATACAATATATTTTGTATAATTAATACATTACCCAGAAGGGGTAGCAAAATTTTTGAAAAAAGAAAATGCGTTACCACTAACCGCAAATAAAACTTTTTCTATGACAAAATTGATTTAAAAATTCTGAAAAAAATAATCTACACTTAAATTGAAAATCTGAAGCAACAAAAATTTTTTCAGATTTTTTTGGGGTAGTTTTGAGCGCCCACGTGATTTTCTACATCAACTATATAAATTTTCTAAGGCTTAAATATTAACAAATTACATCAAGTGGGGTATCATATGAAAGAGCTTGAGGAGCTCTTTCAGGTGAGCCCAAAAAATTTTAGGGTTGTCGATTAAAATTAAAAATGACTTAACTTTTAAAGATTTTCTTTTTTCTTTGATGAACAGAAGTCAGTTTCTTAGCTTCGCGTGGTCCGATTTCAACAATCGAGGTGTCGGATTACTCGTCGTGATGTCTCTCGTTCATTTCGGGTATCAGGTCAGCTCCAGATGTCCAGGATGCGCAAGCACGTGCCCACGTGGTTTTGAGGATTTTGCCCTAGCTTGAACAATTTTCACCGGAAAATTTTTTCTTTCTTGAGAGTAGATACACCTCGCAACAGGCAAGATTCCCACAGTTGAAAAAAGGGGGGTTGTCGATCTTGTTTCCGCGCTGTTGCTATTTGAAGTTTTTCACAACACTTTTTCGTAACCTCAAAGGTACAAAAGCGGGTGTACTACCCTTGTATCACAGCTCACTTCCACTAAATTTTCACCTTGCTTTGATGGTATCACTGCGCACAATTTAACACAATTTCGGTGTAATTTGGAGAACTTTGTCCGGTTTTAACAATTTTAAGGCACGGAGCGACTAAAAAACGTGGCGTCCCTGATCGCGTTTAGGGTGCAACTGGGTTAGGTTAGGTTAGGTTAGGTTAGGTTAGGTTAGGTTAGGTTAGGTTAGGTTAGGTTAGGTTAGGTTAGGTTAGGTTAGGTTAGGTTAGGTTAGGTTAGGTTAGGTTAGGTTAGGTTAGGTTAGGTTAGGTTAGGTTAGGTTAGGTTAGGTTAGGTTAGGTTAGGTTAGGTTAGGTTAGGTTAGGTTAGGTTAGGTTAGGTTAGGTTAGGTTAGGTTAGGTTAGGTTAGGTTAGGTTAGGTTAGGTTAGGTTAGGTTAGGTTAGGTTAGGTTAGGTTAGGTTAGGTTAGGTTAGGTTAGGTTAGGTTAGGTTAGGTTAGGTTAGGTTAGGTTAGGTTAGGTTAGGTTAGGTTAGGTTAGGTTAGGTTAGGTTAGGTTAGGTTAGGTTAGGTTAGGTTAGGTTAGGTTAGGTTAGGTTAGGTTAGGTTAGGTTAGGTTAGGTTAGGTTAGGTTAGGTTAGGTTAGGTTAGGTTAGGTTAGGTTAGGTTAGGTTAGGTTAGGTTAGGTTAGGTTAGGTTAGGTTAGGTTAGGTTAGGTTAGGTTAGGTTAGGTTAGGTTAGGTTAGGTTAGGTTAGGTTAGGTTAGGTTAGGTTAGGTTAGGTTAGGTTAGGTTAGGTTAGGTTAGGTTAGGTTAGGTTAGGTTAGGTTAGGTTAGGTTAGGTTAGGTTAGGTTAGGTTAGGTTAGGTTAGGTTAGGTTAGGTTAGGTTAGGTTAGGTTAGGTTAGGTTAGGTTAGGTTAGGTTAGGTTAGGTTAGGTTAGGTTAGGTTAGGTTAGGTTAGGTTAGGTTAGGTTAGGTTAGGTTAGGTTAGGTTAGGTTAGGTTAGGTTAGGTTAGGTTAGGTTAGGTTAGGTTAGGTTAGGTTAGGTTAGGTTAGGTTAGGTTAGGTTAGGTTAGGTTAGGTTAGGTTAGGTTAGGTTAGGTTAGGTTAGGTTAGGTTAGGTTAGGTTAGGTTAGGTTAGGTTAGGTTAGGTTAGGTTAGGTTAGGTTAGGTTAGGTTAGGTTAGGTTAGGTTAGGTTAGGTTAGGTTAGGTTAGGTTAGGTTAGGTTAGGTTAGGTTAGGTTAGGTTAGGTTAGGTTAGGTTAGGTTAGGTTAGGTTAGGTTAGGTTAGGTTAGGTTAGGTTAGGTTAGGTTAGGTTAGGTTAGGTTAGGTTAGGTTAGGTTAGGTTAGGTTAGGTTAGGTTAGGTTAGGTTAGGTTAGGTTAGGTTAGGTTAGGTTAGGTTAGGTTAGGTTAGGTTAGGTTAGGTTAGGTTAGGTTAGGTTAGGTTAGGTTAGGTTAGGTTAGGTTAGGTTAGGTTAGGTTAGGTTAGGTTAGGTTAGGTTAGGTTAGGTTAGGTTAGGTTAGGTTAGGTTA